>CM070634.1:45014158-45614158 GCA_036346255.1 Ampelocalamus luodianensis | reverse complement strand
GAAATTTGAGTGTTTAATGTAGGAGAGACGTCGTGCTTGTTGCCAACTCCTAGCCAAACCGTTCGTCACAACTAGTAAAGGCAAGTGCATGGTAGACAACGATCAATGATTGATCTCTGTATTTCTTTATCGTTCATTATCATTATTGTTGTGCTTTTATTTGTATTTAATTGCAAGCAATAGAATGGTATGACTATATCTTGTTGACGAACACGAGGAAAAAAGGATTGGATATGATGAATATGATGAAATTATGCATTTTTGCACTCATAAGCATCTTTGCATATGAGCAGGTGATCATGATTGATCACAACTCCACGGGAGTGGAGGAGGTCCCCGATCCTCGAGGAGGAGTGGGCTTGAGAGTGAACGTTGTCGCGAGCGTTCACTCATGCTATACCGGTATACGCGAAAGAAGTGCATGTGGTCATGTAGAGTAGAGTTGCATTGAGATATGAGACGAATGTGTGTGAAAACAAAGAGAAGAGAATGTCATGAGAATATTAATAGAAGGGCATGTGATGATAATGAAGTTATTGAATACTGTTGATTTATCATTGCTCGTTGTATATTGATGTATTTGCTGAATCGTGGACTCACCCTTGCTTCTTTGTTGTTTTAGGCGATCGTTGATGGCGCTACAATGGAGAGGGTCTAGTGCACATGGGATAGTTTCATACTACAAACACATGATTATTTGCCATGAGAACCATTTGCTTCACTTTTGCTGGACTACTTTTAGGACATGTTAGAATTTGAATAAGCTTAGATGAATGTTATAGATTAGTCTATTTTGTTCCAAGGTTTTGGGTTTACTAGTTTGGTGTTGTTTTGGACTTATTATCTTGCTTTGTTTCCCTCGCTTATTTATTCATGCTTGACATGTCTTTATTTATATTCTATTGTGACCCGTGGTTGGGTTTTATTAATACTTTAGTTGCTGAAATTTTATGGTGTGTTAAAGAATATTAGTTGAGAGGAAAGTTTAGTGGCATTCTGGGCTCAGTGTTGGGCTGGGGTGCTATAGTTGGTATCAGAGCGGGCTTTAGGTCCGTGGTGATTAGATTAACAACTTAGGTAACCTAAAACAATTGCTCAATTTTGTTTCATGGTTAGTAAAACAACTAAAATTTGCTAATGGCAAACTAAATAAAAAATTTGACACACTAGTGCACAATAGGTTAGAGAGTGGGATGAGTATCGCTTTTACGCTTTTGTTATCTTGTATACTAATGCATGATTTGGTATTGACATTTGAGCTTATTGTGTGTTGTTGGTTTTGGTTGATAGCTATGCCGAGAGGTAGAGGACGTGGTCATGGTGGCCACGGTCGTGGAGGCCGTGGTGGAGGTCGGGGCCGCGGGCGTGGTCCCGTATAGCCACCACCTGTGGCAGTTGAGTCAGTAGCTGAGGGGAACGGAACTACGTTGGAGGGGGTTGCTGTTGACCCACCTCTGGTTGGGGGCCAGGATGAGACCCCTGCTTTGCTGAGAGAGCTGGTGGGATAGATCTGTGCTCTCCGTCAGCAGGCGTCGGCAGCCCCTATTGCTGCGGCATCTGTTGCTGCTCCTATCGCTTCTCCACCTACACCTGAGGCGCGGATGACGCTTCGATAGCGGATGGGGTTGAGGTTGGATCCGTTTGACGGGTCAGGCACACCGGTCCAAGCAGTAGACTGGTTGTGTTACATGGAGAGGTAGTTTGGAGCTTTGAAGATGTCCTCACATCAGCAGGTCCGTTTTGTAGCTTTTCAGCTGAAAGGGCAAGCAGACATTTGGTGGGACGGCGTGTTGTCTTCGAGGACCGCCGCCCAGGGGCCAGTCACTTGGGAGGACTTTGTTGATCAGTTCAAGGCAAAATTCTATGCCTGGTCCTTCATTGAGAAGATGGAGGTTGCCTTGACGACTTTTGTTCAGGGGAAGAGGTCCATTGCTGAGTATGAGGCCAAGTTCAACAACTTGGTTCGCTTTGTCCCTTTAGTGGCGAGCGATGATCTTCAGAAGGCCAAGAAGTTTCGTCGAGGTCTCAACTCTGAGTACCGGCATGTGTTGGGAGCTACTCCACTCCGTGACTTTAGCTCTGTTGTGGAGCAAGCCAGGGGCATAGAGTTAGAGATGCAGCTCACTAAGGGGCAGCAAGCCTCTGGTGGACTGATTGCTTCTAATGGTGACCAGAAGAGGAGCTCTGGTGAGGGGAGTGGGTCTGTTCAGCGACATGCTTTCAAGAAATTCAAGGGAGGACTGTAGTCCTCCAAGTCTAAGCAGTCGAGGCCGTTTTCTTCTTTGGCGCCTCGTCCTTTTGCAGGTACTCCAGCTCTTCGTCCTGTCCCAGGGTAGGGCATGCTTTGCTTCAAGTGTGGTGATGGACACCGCGTTGCTGAGTGCTCTTGGACGGGAGATTGTCGTCAGTGTGGCCGACCGGGTCATAAGGAGCGGGTGTGTCGCCAGAACCCCGCTAGTGTGATCAAGTGGGAGCCTGTACCAGCTTCTTCTTCAGTGGGTCCCGTTCGAGGATCTGTCCAGATTATGGCTGCTCCTTCTGCGCCGCTTTTTCCTTCAGCTTGGGCACCTCTAGCTGGGTACTACTGGCAGCCGCCGCCTCCGGCACCACTTTAGGTTGCGCGACCAGCTTTACCTGCACCACCACAGCAGATGGTTGGGGCTCTCGCCGCCCCGACACCATCTTCTTTCGCCGTGGCGCCACCTGGAGTGTATGGCATGCCTACCACAGAATCCGCGGGACGTCCTGACGTGGTGATAGGTACTTTGCTTGTGGATTCATTTGATGCTTTAGTCCTTTTTGATTCAGGGGCTACCTATTCGTTTGTTTCAACGGTGTTTGCTAGGAAAGCAAACCTAAGTATGTATTTGATTTCTCAGTCAGTGTTGGTTAGTTCTCCTGGGGGTATCATTGCGAGCTCCACCGTCTATCCTGGGTGCTCTATTGTTATCGATGGGGAGAAGTTCACGGCGAATCTGATGGTCATTCAGTTGGAACCTTTCGATGTTATCTTGGGCATGGATTGGCTGCACTCTTACCGAGCCGTGATATCCTATTTCTATAGGACAGTCTCTGTGTAGACTCCATCTGGGGAGACTTTGACCTTTCAGGGGAGTGCGCCTCCGCGCTCTCTTTCAGTGTTGGCTGGACTATTTCTGGGTCAGCGTGCGGGTTAAAACTGGGCTTCTCCTAGCTCTTGCTGAGAAACCGAACATGGCTTTGCGGATTGAGGAGATTCCAGTGGTTAGTGATTACCCAGATGTGTTCCCGGCTGAGCTTCCGGGCATGCCATCACATGCGCGAGACGTGGAGTTTTGCATTGATATTGTTCCGCGCACTCGGCCCATCTTGTTGTCACCATATCGACTGACACGTCCGTTTCAGGATGAGTTGAAGAAGCAGTTGGACGATTTGTTGGCTAAAGATTTGATCAGGCGTAGTGTTTCGCCATGGGGAGCTCCTGTTGTATTCACAGAGAAGAAGGATGGCAGTTGGCGCATGTGTGTTGGTTATCTTGCGCTTAATACAGTCACGGTCAAAAACAAATATCCATTGCCCCGCATTGAGGATTTATTTGACCGATTGAATGGAGCTCAGGTGTTCTCCAAGATTGATCTCCAATCAGGGTATAATCAAATCCGTGTGTGTGAGCAGGATGTAGAGAAGACTGCTTTCTCTACAAGGTATGGGCATTATGAATACAAAGTTATGTCTTTTGGATTGACTAATGTACCTGCCATTTTTTGGAGACCATGAATAGTATGTTGCATGAGTATCTGGATGACTTTGTGGTGGTGTTCATTGATGATATTCTTATCTATTCCAAGACCAATGAGGATCATGAGTGTCACTGGAGGCTAGTATTAGAGACTTTGAGAGAACACAAGTTCCATACCAAGCTGAAGAAATGTGAGTTCTGGATTTCAGAAGTGGGTTTTCTGGGTCATGTGATAAATCCTCAGGGCATTGCTCTTGATCCTAGCAAGGTCTCTACAGTGGTGGATTGGAAGAGGCTGACTAATGTGAAGGAGGTGAGGAGTAGGGGTGAAAACGGATCAGATATTTTCCGACCGATCCGGACAAAACCGGATTCAGAATGTCTCAGATAGTTTTCGGATTGGAAACGAATTCGGTTTTTTTGTCGGAAACGGAAACAAATACGGTAGGCATGTTATCCGGCGGATACGGAAATGAATACGGATTATCCGGATAAGACGGAGTCCGGATATCCGAATTTCGGCCCAAAAGAGGATTTCAGCCCAAAAGTGAAAAGGGGGTTTTAATTGCTTTCCGAATTTCAGAAAATGCAATAAATCAAATAGTCTTTTAGAAAAATAGCAAATAGAGTTAAAAAATCCTAGAAAAAATCACAGAAATTCATTGAATTATTTTTAACTTAATAAAATTAATTCCAACTTAAAGTTGGTTTTTATTTTTGTATATAAATTATTTTAAATTTCTAAAAATAGAAAAAGCCTTTTTAAAATCCAGAAAATTCAATAAATTAATTAAAATTTTCTTTTTAACTTTAAATCCAATAAAATCCCAGAAAACTCAATAAATTTTATTTTTTACATTAAAAACTAGAAAAATTAAATAATTGACTTTATTTTATTATTTCTTCCTTTTTAGCCAGGAAAACTCTTTTAAATCTCAGAAAATCCAATAAAATAATAACTTTATTAATTTTATTTTTGGTAACATACTTTGGAATGTTACAGTCATTTGCGTATAGATTAACCATCCAGTCTAATCGATGTTAGTGTGAACTAAATTTTATGTATATGATGAACTAAGTATGAATGTGTGATGACTTTGTGAGTTATGACTTATAAGCTAAATATGGTAAACTAAGTGTTATATTTTGTGATGAACTAGTTAATGTAACTTGCTAGTGCCAATGTTATATTTGGTTGCTAAAAATATGAACAATTCATGAATGTTTACATCAAATAAATTAGTTATATGTTTTCGGTAAGTTTTGACATACAATTTAAGGGGTTTTCATGTTCGAAAAAATATGTGTCCATATTCGTTTCGATTCGTATTCGCTCCGTATTCGTATTTGATACTATTCATATCCGTATTCGTATCCGAATCCGGGAAAAAAATGAAAACAAATATGACAAAGCCATTATCCGTCCGTTTCCGATCCGTTTTCACCCATAGTGAGGAGTTTCTTGGGTTTGGTTGGTTACTATCTGCGTTTTGTGCAGGATTTCTCTATCATCGCCAAGCCTATGTCTCAGCTTACTCAAAAAGGTGTGAGATTCCAGTGGACTGATGAGTGTGAGTGCAGTTTCAGCACTTTGAAGGAGAGGTTGGTGACTTCTCCTATTCTCACTCTTCCTGGGCCAGGAAAGCGTTTCACAGTCTTTTTAGATGTGTCTCGAGTGGGTCTTGGTTGTGTGCTTATGCAAGACGGTAAGGTGATTGCTTATGCGTCGAGGTAGTTAAAGAAGCACGAGCAGAATTATCCCACTCATGATTTGGAATTGGCTGCAGTTGTCTTTGCTCTCAAGATTTGAAGGTGTAACATCTGTATCTCAACCCTGTATTTCAGATATGTGAAAATGAGTATAATTTAAAACTTTTGAGCATATTTTGTTTTCCTGGAATTTTTGTTTGAACAATTGTCTTTAAAATTTTGAAATCAATTGAAAACATACAACCCAAATTGTAAACTCAAATAGAAAAAGAAGTCAAAAACTCATGATCATCCTCTGGAAGTATTTTTCCTATCTTCCTAACCTTCCTAGTCGCCTCTCTGCAAAATCTCATAATTTTTAGATTTTGTTTGCTATTTCAAATTAGCAAGTCAACCAGTTTGAAATTCTGGTCAACTCTTTGGGACAGCAGCTTGTGAATTTTCTTGGGAATAATTCAGTGCATAAAAACTCCTGGAAAAATTATACAAGGTTGTTCTCTGTCCATAGGAGCTACCATAAAAATTTTGGAATTTTTGGAGCTTTGGAGCTGCCTCTAAAAATTCCCCAATCTTCTCAGCCTTTTGAAAATCAAAATCTGAAGTCACTGTTCCTCGGGCTCGGACCCAACTTCTGGCTCGAGTCCGACCGTGTCGCTTGGTTCAGCCGCACCAACTAACTGCACCGCCCGAGCCCGATGGTTGCTGACCGTCCGATGCAAATCGTGCGGCCCACACGCGTCCGATCTATTCGGACAGTCCTTATACACCGCTGAACCTCGACCATCCATCTTAAATCCAATGGCCAGCGTCTCCTTGATCGAGTCGAACCAATTCTTTGCGCCGCACCAGACTCCGACTCATTCCGCTTTGTCTCTGTTGCTGACTCGTGGGCCCCTTTTGTCAGAACCGTCACCTACCTCGTGGCTTAAAGCCGAGCGGCGCCGGCGATGTGCATGCGTGCCACCTCGCCTCGCCATTCATTCTCGATTGTGGCGCCGTGCGTGGTTTCTCCACCTCGGCCGCATCTTCCGCTGATACCCTGAGCGGCATTTATCGCTGTCATCTCACTCACCAGCTCGCCGCCTCTGCTCCCGTGTACATCGTCGCCGAGAGCTTCTTCTCTCGCATTCTCCGCCTCTTTTCCTACTTAAGGACACCCGAAGCTTCTTCTTCCTCCTTTGGACACCATAAGACCATCTCCTGCCACCCATTGCTTCCTTTGAGCTCAAGTTGAGGAGGTGCGCAAGCTCTGGTTCACGGCCGTAGCACCGCCGCCGTGTCATTACCACGACCAGTGAAGCTCGCCTTCTTCCTTGCGCATCATCTTGTGTTCCAGCTCATCACTCATGTTTCCCCTCAACTAATTTTGAGATTCATTCACAGGAGCCGTCGGATTTCTGATTCCCTCTTCTTCGGCCGTGAGTTGGAATCTTTGTCCTCAACTCGATGAGTATCCTGTGCCATTCCTTGCTCCTTGACCACCCTATGGTCGTCGCGTGGCTATCCTAATCGTCTCTTTGCCTCTGTTGGCTCGAGCACTCCGTTGTCGTCATCGTCTTCATCTCGGTGGCTTTGCTCACGCCGCCGATCCTCCGACTTCCTCTGGACCTCCCTACACTCGGGTAAGTTCACTTTAGTCCTTTAGAGCTTTAGGCTTAGCTAGATTAGCTCGTGGCACTTGTTTTCGCCGTTTTCGGTTTTTGCCGAAAGTTTGTCCTCCGCCCTTCTCCGGCTCGTCGGCGTTCTAGGCCTGCTTCGCCGTCGGGAATGCTCCCATTAGGTTCGCAATGGTATTGCGAACATATTGACATAGTTGGTTAGCGCCGCCGTGGCTTTGGTCGTCGGCGACGTGCCGACGAGCTCAACGTTGAGCTCTGTACCATTGTCGCGATTTTGTCAGGTCATCGGACCTCCTCGGGTTAATCGTGGCCGTCCATGACCTCCCCAGGATTAGATCTGGACCGTAGAGCCTTTGTCACTAAAAACGCTAAGTCTCAGGACCTCCTTGGATCAATCTCAGCCGTTAAAGACCTCCTAGGTTAGCTCTAGGCCGTTGGATCCTTGGTGCAGCGTAAGTGCCAGGACCTCCCCCTTGAGTCAATCCTAGCCGTCTAGGACCACCCTGGTTAAATCCTAGCCGTTTAGATCTTCTCCGTGCGCAAAAGACCTCCCCATGGTCATTTTGCAAAGACCACCCCTAAGGCCACCCTCGGGGTCTTCTTTGTAAAAAGCCACCCCTAGTCTTTTTGTAAAGAAAACCTCCGAACCTCCCTCGTGTAAATCTCAACCGTTCAGGACCACCTCGGGTAGATCTTGACCGTTCAGGACCTCCCAGGAGAGATCTGAGCCGTTAAGATCTCTTTCTATTCAACGTTGACCTTAAGACCTCCTCGTGGAGCTCGGGTATCGGATCTTGATCTAACGGTCACGACCTCCTCGGCGCTTGAGATCTTTCGCGTCTATTGTGCTCGATCCCACCGGTCGATGTGATGGCTCATTGGCGTCGGTAGAAGAAGTAAATAATGCCTTTAGGATTTCCGAATTGAATTTCTCTTGCACTGTTAATTCAATTAAACTTAGAAAATTCATAACTAAGTCAATTTTTATCCAAATCGAATGAAACCAATTTTGTTAATTTTCATTTTTAATGTTCTATTTTCCAGAATGAGTTTTAGTATGCCTCTGTTCATAAATATTTGATAAATAATTAAATTGGTGTCTTTATGTATTTCAAAATTGCAAAATTCCTAGAAAATTCTTCATAACTCCAAATAAAATGTTCTCTGTTTCTAAAATTTTGTAAAATCTTGCTCTAGCTGCTGTATGAAATTTGTGCATGTTTGTTTAAAGTGAATTTTGATTATTATTGGTGTTACTTGTTCTTATTTGTCGTTTTTGTTCAATCGATAGATTGCGACGAGTCTGGTATTATCGAGAGTGATCCTATGCAGCACATTGAGCAGCCACAGCAAGGAAAGCAGTTTGATCATGTTAATTATTTTATGTTCAAACTAATATTTTGTTTGCAACTTATATGTATGCATTGCTATTTTGTTGTTAAAATATGGGTAGTGAGCCTTTTAGTTGCATAATCTGTAGACAAATGATAAGCCTCTACTACCTGAGCCTACGTTATTTGCTGTGATTAGAGATCTCTGGATGATCTCTTGTCACTTAGTAGATTCGGGTCAATTTGCTTAGACATGCTTAGCTATCGGTAGAATTGGGCGGTTATCGACTTTAGTCGGTAGCCTTGATCACACAAAAATTATTAAAACTTTATGATTCAGCATTTTGCTATGTTACTTGTGAAAACTAAAAATGAAAACAAAATGATTTGGACTTGGGCACAATGGTAAGATTGGTGTGCTTTTGGGTGTGACTGGAATGGTGCCCAAGTCGATTAAGGACCGAGTTACTTGCACCACCGTTCTGAGCATTTTGCGTGCTAACCACATTAGAGGGTATGGGACCTCTCTTGACCTAGTACTTTGGCGTGTATTGGCTTCGGGTTGCAGGAGGTCGCAGGAGGGATGGTGTTGGGAGCATGGTAGTTGTCCGAAAAGCTTTACCCTTTGTGGGTAGTTGTCTTTTCAGCTTTACCATGTCAGCGTATGGATTTCTATCCATACGAGCGGCTCGTAGTTAATACACAATATTGGAAAACGTCTTGTTAGACTTAGCTGTGCGGCATACCTTCGGAAGTGTGCTTACGTGGTAAAAAGCGGTCTAAAGTGTGGGTACATTGGTACACCCTGCAGGTTAAAACTATTCGAATAGCCTCGCCCTAGGTTATGGACACGCTCGGATACGCATGCTGAGAACTAGACTTCAACATTTAATTAAAAATTGTTGGGTTGGTATGAGCAGGTGTTCATACTATTGTTGTGGTGACTAATGGGTTAGTCACTTCCGTGTTGTTGTCTTTTATCTCTGCTATTTGGGATACTTTTGTTAGTTCAAAAATAAAAATGAATTGCAAACTTGCTTTTAAATGTATTACATTATTGCAAATAAAGTTTTCTTTGTGCTAAAATAAGCCATCTGACCTCCACTTAAATAAGCTTGCATGTAGTTATGCATAGGTCGCTAGTCCACACGTCGATCTTGCGAGTACAAAAACAATTTTTGTACTCATTTGCTTTGCTTAATATTTTTGTTGCAGAGATGAATCGGTGAGCCCCAAGGGCCTTACTTACGTGAGATGTCTTTGGTTCGGGACGACTAGCTTGACGATCCGGTTGGTTGCCTTGTGGGCTAAGGCACACTGATTGGCTTTTGTTCATAGCCATCTTATGGCACTTTTTGCTTCCGCTGTTTATTTAGTTACCTGTTGTGCTTTGGCCGGTCGGCCCTCTGTTGTAATAACTCTACTTTGTTGTCTACTGTTTAGAATCGTGTTGTTTGGAATCTATGTTTGGAATGGAGTTGATGCATAATTTTGTAAAGAGGTGTGTATACTACAGTTCTGGGAAGTATACATATCTCGAGGCTTGGTTTATTTGATTTGTGATGCTAGGACCAGGTGGTTGGTTAAGCATTACAAGCCAAATAAACTGGGGTCCTCACAGAAGGCATTATCTATACAGTGAGTCTTGTGATATTTTCACAGATCACAAGAATCTCAAGTATATCTTTACTCAGAAGGATCTAAATTTGAGGCAACGGAGGTGGCTAGAATTGATCAAGGATTATGATCTTACTATTCAGTATTATCCAAGTAAGGCCAATGTTGTTGCTGATGCTCTTAGTCGCAAGGCAACTCCCACTACTCTAGATTGCCTTATTGCTGATTTTGATCGCATGAGGATATCCTATTGCTATGCGGGCACAACACATGTGGAGACGCAGTTGATCCTTGAGTCAGTTATTCCCGACCGTGTGAGGGAAGCACAACAGAGTGACTGGTTATTGCAGGAGGTCAGAAAGCGTCTAGATGAGGGCAAAGGGGGAGATTTCAGCATGGATGAATATGGTGCTTTGCGGTTTAAAGGTCGCCTTTGTGTGCCACAAAAGGTAGAGGTCAAGGATGACATCTTGAGGGAGGCTCATCGCACTCCATACACTGTTCATCCTGGTGAGACTAAGATGTATCGAGATCTGAAACAAAATTTTTGGTGGAAAAGGATGAAGGTGGACATTGTTAATTATGTGGCTTCTTGTGGTGTTTGTCAGCAAGTGAAAGCTGAGCATAACCGTCCTGTAGGGTTGTTGCAACCTTTGGAGGTTCCCTAGTGGCCTTGGGATGACATCTCTATGGACTTTGTGATAGCATTACCTCATTCCCCGCAAGGGAAGGATGCATGTCTGCGCACGTCATTCCTATTCGCACGACAAGTTCAGCGAGTGATCTAGCTCCTATTTATGTACTTGAAATAGTGAGACCGCATGGTGTGCCAAAGACCATCATTTCTAACAGGGACGCGGAGTTCGTCTCCAAGTTCTGGGAGAGTCTACAGAGTGCGTTGGGCACGCAGCTTCATCTTAGTACGGCGTTTCACCCTCAGACAGATGGGCAGTCAGAGCGCACTATTAGACCTTATAGGATATGTTGCAGACTTGTGTTCTGTCTTGGAAGGGTAGTTGGGAGGATCAGTTGCCACTTGCAGAGTTTGCCTATAATAATAGTTACCATTCTAGTATTAGAGCCGCGCCATTTGAGGTTCTGTATGGGCGGAAGTGTAGATCACCACTTTGTTGGGATGTAGTGGGTGAGAAAGCAATTTTGGGTCCGGACTGGATACAGAAGACCGCTGAGCGTGTGGCCACGGTGAGGCAGAATCTGCTAGCAGCTCAGAGCAGACAGAAAAGCTATGCAGATGTGAGGAGGCGTGACTTGGAGTTTACGGTGGGTGATCAGTTGCTCTTGAGAGTGTCCCCCTGTCAGGACCACGGGTATACAACCCCAGGACCCTTTGTGCATTCCTAGCTCGCACAGTTACAACAAAGATGTAATCATAACCATATAACCAAATAACGATGAAGCAGATAAATTAATATTAATAGTAGCAAAAGACCTTATGGTCAAGTCTTACAGAGCGCCACGCAGAGCTTAACAACAAAAGATAACTTGCAGCGGAGATAAAATATCTCAGGGTGGCCATTCGACATGCCCATAGGCAATCGAGTGGAGGACGCGACCTAGTTCACAAAGTCTTCAAGATACTCCTCTTCATAATACTCTGAGTTCCCTGATTCTTCTGTGGGGATTAATCACACAGGACGCAAGCCGTGAGTACTTTGAATGTACTCAGCAAGTCATAGGGAAATGTATACAATTATTATTCATGCTAGGCTTGACAAGGATCGCTTTATGTTTACTTTGCAGAAAGCAACATTTAATAGTAAATACAATAAGTAGATTGAAAGCACAATTTAAAAGATTAATACATAAGTAATTCAGTTCTTTGAAATAACTAGAGATTAACCCAACCATTCCATCCAAACCATCATTTAATGAAAACATTTACCTCTTGCGTGAAATCTCTGGGCATGTCCATAACCGGGGACACGGCTATTCGAATAGTTTTTACACTCTACAGAGGTTGTACAACTTTACCCACAGGACACGACTTCTCTAGTTTGTCCGGCACATATCTATGCCACCGCTCACTTCCTTAGGTAAGCAGTCTAGAGCACGCGTCAAGGCCTTTACAAAGTTCCGCTTTGACCCAGTTCTGCTTGCTAAGGATTCGCCGTTACGGGCCCCCTCTTGCGTCATTCTCAACCCAAACAGAACCACATCAAAGCTTAGCTAATTACTTGGCCAGATCTATCCCAGTCTAGACATGTGGTTGCACAGTATGACCCAGATCAATGGTTCAAGGTTAAGTCCTTAGTTGGCTGCTCAGGCGAGACTAATCCACGTCCCAAAGTGCGTTACGGCACCCACACTTACCACCGCCCACTCGCCTAAGCATAAAACATTTTTGGTTCAACCCGGCCAAAGACCACCCTAGCCCTGGCATAACATCTTTTAATAAAAGTGGTCGCGCCACGATTTCATAATTTATTTAGTCATGTTTATCCATACGAGCATGTGATCATGAGTCCTAGCGTACAACTGTACCATGGCTAAGTACATTATGATACCTGTGTTGGTAGTCTATCGATCTCCAACTAAGATAACCCATCCTATGGTGTCCAAGGGTTCATGTCATTCAAGGATACATGTCGTTTGCAATTTATCAAGGGGGCATACATCAATTAGGCAGTTATTTATTCCCAAAACTATTTATTATAAAACTAGCGATGCATGTTTATATCAAACAATATAGTTTTATAAAATGGGTACAGCATGGTCAAAGGTCTACGACTTGCCTTCGTTGAAGAGTGGAGGTGCTTCGGTCGTCGGGTCCGAGAAATCTTCCGAAACGTCGGAATCTACACGTGCGAAAAGAGCCAAATAAATAAAACAACTCCAAATAAATTTGAAATAAATACCAAATTAGCACTAACAGCAATAGGAGGATTTTAGATGAATTTAGAAATTTGAATCACTCGAATCGGAGTTCGAACGAAGAAGTTACGACCTTCGGAAGATTGAAAATCAAGAAAAAGGAATTTTTCTGATTTCTAGAATTATTTTTCTAAAGGAAAAGGGATTTATTGCGCCAGCTGACATCAGCGGGGAATTTCGGCCGAATGAAAATAAAAGAAAAGAAATTAACATGTGGGGCCCACTGTCAATGAGAGGGTGCATGTGAACTGGGTCCACGGAGCTTTGGAAAAGAGGGGGGGTTTGGAGTGCCACGCAGGCTTCCATGTGGATGGCCACGTAAGCCAGAGGGGGTGACGGGGCACTGAGGTGGCGCCACGCGGACTGCCACGTCGGACTGGAGCGGTGGCGCGCTTGGCCCAAGGGTCGCCGGCGAACGGCTGGGCGACAGCTGGCGGTGAGGGCACCAGCGGCTAGAGGAGGACACGGCGAACACGATGCTCACGGGTTTGAGGACGCGGTGTCACCGGAAGGCCGGCGACGAGTGAGGAAGGCGGCGGCAGCGACGACCGAAGGTGGAGGCAGTGCTCCGGGGATGGTTCGGGGATGAGGAGGCGCGCACGAGGTGCCCCTCGGTGCGGCGATGCCGAAGGTGAGGTCCGCGGCGCCGGAGGAGGCTCGACGGCGGCGGCGGCTTGAGCTCGAAATATGGCCGAGCTAGGGCGAGGGAGAGAGGGGAAATGGGGGAAAATGGGAGAGGAGAGGGATGCTTTTATAGGGCCCGAGGAGGCTCGGAGGAGGAGGGGGAGGTGTTGTCGGCCGACAATGGCGGACGGCGGGGCAGCTTGTCCACGTGGAGAAAGGGGAAAGCGGGGGTGCACGGGTGCGACGGAGGCGGGACAGGAGGCGGGGTAGGCTGCTAGGGCAGGTGAGGAAGGCGACGGGTGCCGGCGAGATTCGCGGCGCAAAGCCACGCACGCTCGCACGGGCGCGGCGCGACTCGGCGAGGAAGAAGGCGAGGAGGGAGATGGCGCAGCTGACAGGCGGGGCCCCTTGGGCAGAGAGAAGAGAGGGAGCAGGGCAAATGGGATGCCACGCGAAAACGGGCCATGGGATGGGCCGAGGGTGTAGTACTCCAGGTTAGAATTTGGGAAGAAACCTAATGAAGTAAAGAAAAAGAGTATTACGGAGGTGGTTCCGGCAAAGGGCCTATTGGAAATTATTGATTTAGCGGAAAGAGGAGGGGGTTTTTGGAAGTTACTGGCATCTTGGGCCTGGGCTTTGGCCCCTAGGGGCCCAAGTGTGGCCGGCCAAGGGGGGGGGGAACACCCCTTTTCTCCCCCCAACCCTAGCCGCCACCTTACCCCTCCTCCCCTTCCACCGTCGCGCCTCCTCCCCTTCCATCCGTGTGCCTTTCCCCTTCCTCCCCTCAAGCCGCAGCCCCTGCCTAGGGTTCCCCGGCTGCTGCACTCCCTCCCCTTGGTGCCTCCCTCATTGCCGGCAAAACTCCATTCATCTTCCCCGATTGCTGATTTGGAAGAAGAAGATCACTGGAGGTGGCCGGCTGTTGGAGAAGGAAGAAGGCGAGGGGAACGGGACCATCTTTGGGGGGAGAGTTCGCTGGTGGGTGCGCGTCGTGCCCGGCAATCGGTTCTTCAAGGGTAACCTCGTTTTCCCCTCGTTTAGATACTTTAGCGCTTAATTGTTCTTTGCTGACAATTCTATCGCCTCAGGGCAGATCGTGTTAATGGAACGTTTTGTTGTAGTTAAGTGCGGATTCAGTTTCGCACATCTCCTAGGAAGTTGTAGAGGACGTCAATAGCTTTCAATGAAGTGCTAGATCATAATTTTTTGATCTCTGTAGCAAAAGTTATGAATTTAATGGTGCGGCTGTTCTGCAACCCTGTCAGTTTTTGGACAGGTTTTAGTAATCTGACCTTTACGATCAGTTAAAGAGAGAATTAGAGGATCTCAGTATAACGAAAGTTGTATATAATTATCGTAGCTTTCAGGGAAGCACAAGAACGCAAAATTTTGATAAATACGCTGAAAGTTATGATAGATTTAGTGTTCTATCCAGAGAACTTGACGTGAAAATTGATGCTTTGTTAAACAGCTTAAAAGGGATAGTGGATGGCCGAATCAGGGAAGCTCACCAACTAGGTTTAGTTGGAAAATTTGATAACCTTTCAATGAAGTCCAAGAACACCTAATTTGGACCACTTTACGGAAAGATATGAATTTTAGAACTTGACTGTTTACAGAGGGCAGTTCAGCACTTAGGAAAGTGGGGTCGGGATCGCGTTGCAATCTGCTACTTGATGTGCTCATTTATATAATTCATGTTTTTCGTTACTGTGGCCTTAGTTTATATTCTTAATGTATTAGGTGGGGGATTGGTACCGGAGGCAGCACCGTCTTCACGTCCTCCATTCTCTCACGGTTAAGGCAAGTGCATTGTTTGATTCATGGTTGTGATTGATTGGTCATGTTTGTGTGCTTTTCGATATGTGATAGCATAGCAAGATTGTTGGCATGGTGAATGTTTAAGATTGGTAGATGCTCCAAATATGTATATGCTCTATTGTTGTATGATGTTATCGTCTTTTGGTAATTTGATGATGAATAAATGATGAGCATGTGCATATTGAGATCATGTTGAGGCTTGGTCACGTGGTGACCAGGTATATTTTCCTTTGAGATCCCCGTCATGAATGTGACGGGCCCGAGATCCCCACACTCGTGGAGTGTGGGCTTGAGCTCCCCATTACTTGCGGAGTAATGGGCAATTGGTCCCTGTGCTTGCGAGCACAGGCATCGGTATGCGGCGACGGTTGCATACTTTGCATTACCGGTAAAATGCACAAAGAAAGATAAAGAGAAAGGATCCTTGAGCATTGCATTTGCATGTGAGATGTTTTATTGTTGCACTTCTATCTATGGATGCTGTTGTTATAACTTTTACTTTGTACTTGCTGAGTCTGTGGACTCACTCTTGCTTTTATTGTTGTTTTAGGTACAGAGCCAAGAGCGACATGCATGGGGAAAGTAGTCGATAGTCACACACATGCCACATGAACTAAATAAAGTTGAATGATCTTCAGATCGTATTTTTTTTTAGTAATTGGGCAAGATGCTCAAAGGTTTATTATGTCTTGTCTCTTGCAGTGGTTTAAGTATAACAATGATGAGTAGTGAAACTTTATACTTCATTGGGTTGCTAGTTACTTAGCATGTTTTTTATTGTCTTTTGATGTCTCTGGATGATAGTTTAGTTAATTTATAAATTATCTGTATGTTGGAACCTCTGTGTAATTAACTTTACAAGGGAGGTTCTGCCGAAATTTACTAAAATTGCCTTGATTAGAATTATTAGGGTTTGTTTAGTAGCATTCCAGGCTCATGTCGGGCTGGGGTGTTACAGTTGGTATCAGAGTGGGCTGTAGGTCCGTGGTATTTGAAATGTTAAATTTGACGCACTATGCACAGTAGGTGGGAATGGGTCAATGCATTGCACTATGCTACTATTGAATTTATGATTACTCTTGTGTGATAGTTACTAGTTAGACTTCACTTGTGGTCCTAGTTATTGTAAGTGCTTATTGTTTGATTGTTTTTGTTGTGATGTTTAGAGATGGCAAGGGGTGGAGGCCGTGGTCATGGTCGTGGCCGGCAGGGAGTAGGGTGAGGCCAGGCAACACCCCCGCCAGAAGTTCAGAACTCCATAGCTGGGGGAGCTAGCCTTGCGGAGTCAAAGGAAGAGGTTGCTTCAGCGGTACAGGAGAATCAAGCCTCACCAGCTGTGCTCGTTGTCGCTCCTATGGTGGCCCCTGCAGCGCCACCTGCGGTGTGTGCCATGGGATTACATCAGTGGAACGCTTTGAGGCTGGACACCTTCGACGGGCCAGGCACGCCGGTTGATGCAGCTAACTGGCTGCGACACATGGAGAGGCACTTCGGAGCTCTGGGGATGACTTCAGAAATGAGGGCTCAGTTCGTGGCTTTCCAATTGAAGGGGCAGGCGGATATCTGGTGGGAAGGAGTCCTGATGGCTAGGACTGCAGCTCATGGACTAGTTACCTGGGAACAGTTTGTTGAGCATTTCAGGAAGAGGTTTTATCCAGCTTCATATGTGGAGAGAATGGAAGTCTCTTTCTGTAACTACAAGCGTGGTAAGATGACAAAGGTGTGAGTATGAAGCGGGTTTTAATAACCTGGTTCGTTTTGTTCCAGCTGTGGCCACAAATGATGAAGAAAAAGCCAAGAGATTTCGCAGAGGGCTCAGGCAAGAGTTCCGTCAGGTATTGGGAGCATTGGAGTTGCGGGATTTTAGTTCTCTGGTAGAACAAGCCAGGGGCATGGAAGTGGAGATGCAGCTTGGTGAGGAACTGCGAGGAGCGGAAGGCGTCGTGGTTTACGAAGGTGCGGTGGCGCCGTAAGAGGGTTCGCGCGTTGGGGTGGGACCTTCGAGGCCCACTTCAAGAGGTTCAAAGGGCGCGAAATCATTCAAGACCAAGTTCACAGGGCATAGTCTTCTTCCACCTCGCGGCGTCGGCGGGTGCTCTAAGCTACGCCCGGTCCCGAGGCGGGACATGAAGTGCTTCAAGTGTGGCGGCGAGCATAGGGCTTCGTGAGTGCGGTGGTTGGGTCTTGCCGCCATTGTGGTCGGGGGCCATAAGGCTTTGGTGCGTCGGCGAATCCGGCGGTATCATCAAGTGGGAACTGTTCGGTGTCAGCGCCAGCGCGCAGCCTTCTTCTCGGGGTCGGTGCGGATGTTAGCGGCTACTCCTACTATGACTTGGGCACCACCTCGACCATACCTTCCTGCTCTGGAGAGCCCCACCGCTGAGTACTTTTGGCCATCCCTCCCGTGGCTCCATTTCCGGTTGTGGCGCCAAGGCACCTCCAGCAGATTGCCGCACCACCGCACTGGTGTCGAGCCCCTAACGCCCGCCAGCGATCTCCTATGCTATGCCGACAAAGCAGAGTCGGTGGGTCGACCGATGTGGTGACAGTACACTCTTAGTGGACTCAGAGAGGCACTTGTTCTATTTGATTCAGAGCTACCTTTTCTTTTGCATCACTAGATTAAGTTAGTAAGGCGAATTTGAGTATGCACCAATAGCTCGATCGATTCTAGTTAATTCTCCGGGGAATTCTCTCTAGCTCCACAGATTTGTCTGGTTGTGTGATTTAGTTAGATGGAGAAGAATTCATTGCTAATCGATGGTTATGAAGATGGAGCCGTTTGATGTTATCTTGGGTATGGGTGGTTGCATAATTACCGTCTTTGTCATTTCTTATTTTTGGAAGACAAGAACCTTGCAAGATCCGTCAGGCGGAGATAGTATTCCAATGTAGCGCCCCATCTCACTCTCTTTTGTGATGGCTAGCTTTGTTTCACGGTGGCCGTGCAAATAAGAGTGGGTTTCTTTTGTCTCTAGTGGGAAGTCGAGTTCGTCTTTAACAGCAGAAGATATTTCGGTTGTTCGGGAGTTCCTGGATGTATTTCCAGCAGAGCTACCAGGGATGCCACCACCTCGTCCCGTAGAGTTCAGAATTGATTTGGTACCAGGCGCCTGACCTGTCTCCATGACCCCTTACCGTTTGGCCCGTCCATTCTAGGAGGAACTAAAGAAGCAGTTGGATGATTTAAAGGCAAAGGACCTTATTCGGCCCAGTGTGTCTCCGTGGGGAGCTCTTGTTCTTTTTACCAAGAAGAAGGATGGTAGTTGGCGCATGTGTATTGATTATCGTGCTCTTAACCAGCTGACCATCAAGAATAAATATCCTCTGCCTCGCATAGAAGATTTATTTGATCAGTTGAGAGGGGCCAAGGTATTTTCGAAGATTGACCTTCAATTAGGTTATAATCAAATCCCTGTCCGAAAGGAGGATATTGAGAAGACGACATTCTCCACAAGGTATGGGCATTTTGAATTTAAATTTATGTCTTTTGGACTAACAAACGCCCCTGCTGCTTTCATGGAGACAATGAATAGGATGTTACATGAATACCTGGATGATTTTATTGTTGTCTTTATTGATGATATTTTGATATATTCAAAGACTGAAGCTGATCATGAGCGACATCTGAGGCTTGTGTTAGAGACGCTAAGAGAGCATAAGTTTTATGCCAAACTGAAAAAGTGCGAGTTTTGGATGTCTGAAGTGGGATTTCTGGGGCATGTCATCAATGATAAGGGAATCTCAGTTGATCCAAGTAAGATTTCTACAGTGGTAGAATGGAAGACGCCAACCAATGTCAAAGAAGTGAGAAGCTCCCTCGGCATGGCAGGATACTATCGGCGTTTTGTGCAGGATTTCTCCATTATTGCCAAACCTGTATCCAGACTCACACAGAAGGATGTGAAGTTTAGGTGGGACGATGACTGTGAGCGTAGCTTCCAAACCCTTAAGGAAAAGTTAGTGACCGCTCATGTCCTTACTCTTCCCGAGCCTGGGAAGCGATATACGGTGTACTCTGATGCGTCTCGGATTGGGTTGTGTCCTTATGTAGGAGGGAAAGGTGATAGCCTATGCATCGAGACAGTTGAAAAAGCATGAGCAAAATTACCCAACTCATGACCTAGAGTTGGCCGCTGTGGTGTTTGCCCTGAAGCTTTGGAGACACTATCTGTATGGTGAGGGTTGTGATGTTTATACAGATCACAAGAGTCTTAAGTATATTTTCACACAGAAAGATTTGAATTTAACGCAGCGCAGGTGGCTGGAGCTGATTAAGGATTATGACCTCTCCATTCAGTACCATCCCGGTAAGGCAAATGTAGTGGCTGATGCTCTTTGTCGCAGGGCGACGCCTGCAACATTGGATTATCTCATAGCTGATTTTGATCGTATGGGTATATCATTTTGCTATGCGGGGACCACATGCGTTGAAACACAATTGATCTTGGAGTCGGCCATTCCAGAGTGGGTACGGGAAGCACAGCAGGTTGATCGGTTTATGTAGAGGGTCCGGAAACGTTTGGACATGGGCAAAGATGGGGATTTCAGTTTGGATGGGTCTGGTGCGTTGCGGTTTGAAGGTCGCCTTTGTGTGCCGCAAAAGGCGGAAGTCAAAGGTGATATCCTAAGGGAGGCTCATCGTACTCCGTATACTGTTCATCTGGGCGAGACAAAGATGTACCGCGACCTGAAGCAGAATTTTTGGTGGAAAAGGATGAAGGTAGACATTGCTAACTACGTAGCCTCCTGCGGAGTTTGTCAGGGGGTGAAGGCGGAACATAAGCGTCCCGCGGGATTGTTGCAGCCATTGGAGGTCCCTCAGTGGCCTTGGGATGACATCTCCATGGACTTTGTAGTTGCGTTACCCAGGTCCTCATGAGGGAAAGACGCAATTTGGGTGATAGTGGATCGACTCAGTAAATCTGCACACTTTATTCCTATTCGAACAACTAACTCCGCAAGCGACTTGGCTCCTATTTATGTGCGTGAAGTCGTGAGGTTACATGGGGTACCGAAGACCATCATTTCCGACAGGGATGCCAAATTTGTCTCCAAGTTTTGGGAAAGTTTGCAGAGTGCACTGGGCACACAGCTCCGTCTTAGTACGGCATTTCATCCACAGACAGATGGGCAGTCGGAGCGCACCATTCAGACCTTGGAGGATATGTTGTGATCTTGTGTTTTATCTTGGAAGGGTAGTTGGGAAGATCAGTTGCCCTTAGCAGAATTTGCTTACAACAACAGCTATCATTCCAGTATTAAGGCCGCCCCGTTCGAGGTACTGTATGGACGTAAGTGCAGGTCACCCTGTGTTGGGAGGTAGTGGGAGAGAGAGTAGTGTTGGGTCCAGACTGGGTCCAAAGGACGGTTGTGCGTGTAGCTTTGGTGAGGCAGAACTTGTTAGCAGCCCAGAGCAGGCAGAAAAGTTATGCAGATGTGAGGAGAAGAGATTTGGAATTCGAAGTGGTGGATCAGGTGCTTTTGAGAGTGTCTCCTACTAAGGGTGTGGTGAGGTTTGGTACAAAAGGAAAACTTAGCCTGAGGTACGTTGGACCTTTCGCTATTTTAGCACGGATTGGGAAATTGGCGTACCGCTTGGACCTTCCAGAGTCGATGCGGGGGGTGCATAATGTATTTCATGTATCTATGTTGAGGAAGTATCTACGAGATCCAAAGCATCATGTACCGCTAGAGCCTTTGACCGTAGAGCAGGATTTAACCTTTGAGTCAAAGCCGATACGGATACTGGAGAGATTAGAAAGAGTTCTGAGGAATAAAACATTGAAATATGTTAAGGTGCTTTGGTCAGAGAAGACTGAGAGAGAGGCCACCTGGGAACTGGAGTCCCACATGCGCGAGCAACATCCGGAGTTATTCTCTACAGGTGCGTACTCATGTTCGAAGTTTAGTAGTGATCTTATCTTGGTGTGGCATGTTTAGAATTCGGGGACGAATTCAATTTAAGGGGGGTAGAATGTAGTACTCCAGGTTAGAATTTGGGAAGAAACCTAATGAAGTAAAGAAAAAGAGTATTACAGAGGTGGTTCCAGCAAAGGGCCTATTGGAAATTATTGATTTAGCAGAAAGAGGAGGGGGTTTTCGGAAGTTACTGGCAACTTGGGCCTGGGCTTTAGCCCCTAGGGGCCCAAGTGTGGCCGGCCAAGGGGGAACACCCCTTTTCTCCCCCCAACCCTAGCCGCTACCTTACCCTCCCTCCCCTTTCCACCCGTGCGCCCCCTCCCACCCCCTCCATCCGTGTGCCTTTCCCCTTCCTCCCCTCAAGCCGCAGCCCCTGCCTAGGGTTCCCTGGCTGCTGCACTCCCTCCCCTTGGTGCCTCCCTCATTGCCGGCAAAACTCCATTCATCTTCCCCGATTGCTGATTTGGAAGAAGAAGATCACTGGAGGTGGCCGGCTGTTGGAGAAGGAAGAAGGCGAGGGGAACGGGACCATCTTTGGGGGGAGAGTTCGCTGGTGGGTGCGCGTCGTGCCTGGCAATCGGTTCTTCATGGGTAACCTCGTTTTCCCCTCGTTTAGATGCTTTAGCGCTTAATTGTTCTTTGCCGGCAGTTCTATCGCCTCAGGGTAGATCGTGTTAATGGAACATTTTGTTGTAGTTAAGTGCGGATTCAGTTTCGCACATCTCCTAGGAAGTTGTAGAGAACGTCAATATCTTTCAATGAAGTGCTAGATCGTAATTTTTGGATCTCTGTAGCAAAAGTTATGAATTTAATGGTGCGGCTATTCTGCAACCCTGTCAGTTTTTGGACAGGTTTTAGTAATCTGACCTTTGCGATCAGTTAAAAAGAGAATTAGAGGATCTCAGTATAACAAAAGTTGTATATAATTGTCGTAGCTTTCCGGGAAGAACAAGAACGCGAAATTTGGATAAACGAGCTGAAAGTTATGTTAGATTTAGTGTTCTGTCCAGAGAACCTGACGTGAAAATTGATGCTTTGTTAAACAGCTTAAAAGGGATAGTGGATGGCCGAATCAGGGAAGCTCACCAACTAGGTTTAGTTGGAAAATTTGATAACCTTTCAATGAAGTCCAAGAACACCTAATTTGTACCAATGTACGGAAAGATATGAATTTTAGAACTTGACTGTTTACGAGAGGGATTCAAACACTTAGAAAGTGGGGTCGGGATCGCGTTGCAATCTGCTACTTGATGTGCTCGTTTATATAATTCATGTTTTTTGTTACTGTGGCCTTAGTTTATATTCTTAATGTATTAGGTGGGGGATTGGTACCGGAGGCAGCACCATCTTCACGTCCTCCATTCTCTCACGGTTAAGGCAATTGCATTGTTTGATTCAAGGTTGTGATTGATTGGTCATGTTTGTGTGCTTTTCGATATGTGATACATAGCGAGATTGTTGGCATGGTGAATTTTTAAGATTGGTAGATGCTCCAAATATGTATATGCTCTATTGTTGTATGATGTTATCGTCTTTTGGTAATTTGATGATGAATAAATGATGAGCATGTGCATATTGAGATCATGTTGAGGCTTGGTCACGTGGTGATCAGGTATATTTTCCTTTGAGATCCCCGTCATGAATGTGACGGGCTCGAGATCCCCACACTCGTGGAGTGTGGGTTGAGCTCCCATTACTTGCGGAGTAATGGGCACTGGTCCCCGTGCTTGCGAGCACAGGCATCGGTATGCGGCGACGGTTGCATACTTTGCATTACCGGTAAAATGCACAAAGAAAGATAAATAGAAAGGATCCTTGAGCATTGCATTTGCATGTGAGATGTTTTATTGTTGCACTTCTATCTATGGATGCTGTTGTTATAACTTTTACTTTGTACTTGCTGAGTCTGTGGACTCACTCTTGCTTTTATTGTTGTTTTAGGTACCCGAGCCAAGAACGACATGCATGGGGGAAAGTAGTCTGATAGTCACACACATGCCACATGAACTAAATAAAGTTGAATGATCTTCAGATCGTATTTTTTTTTTAGTAATTGGGCAAGATGCTCAAAGGTTTATTATGTCTTGTCTCTTGCAGTGGTTTAAGTGTAACAATGATGAGTAGTGGAACTTTATACTTCTTTGATTGTCTTTTGATGTCTTTGGATGATAGTTTAGTTAATTTATGAATTATCTGTATGTTGGAACCTCTGTGTAATTAACTTTACAAGGGAGGTTCAGCCGAAATTTACTAAAATTACCTTGATTAGAATTATTAGGGTTTGTTTAGTAGCATTCCAGGCTCATGTTGGGCTGGGGTGTTACAGAGGGAGAGGAAAAAGAGAGAGTGGGCCGAGAGATTCGGCCCGAGGGAGGAAAAGGGATTTCAAAAGGATTTTTGATTTAAGAAAATAACATAAAGCTAAAAACCTTTTTAGAAAATAGCTAAAGCCGTCCAAAAATTCAAGAAAAATACACAAAAATCTTATTTAGAACTTAATAAAAATACTTTTAACTATACTTTAGTTTTTAATTTTGCAAACAAAATAGATTTTTACTTTTCGGACAAAAGGAAAAACCAAATTAAAATCCAGAAAATGCAATAAAAGACTTAAAATCCAAATAAAATCCAGAACACTCAAGTAAACCAATTTTTTTTGATTTAATTGAAGTTGTATTAACTCAATTTAAATGGTTTTTTATTTCTAAATTTCAATTTAAGCTTTTTCTACTCAATAAAATCAACTGGTTATTTTTATTTTGAAAATTTTCAAAAACTCTGCAAATTAGGGATGTTACAAACCTACACCCCTTAAAGGGAATCTCGACCCTGAGATTCAGGCTGGCTAGAGAATAGGTGCAGAAACTCGGCCTTCAGGTCCTCTTCACGCTTCTAGGTGGCCTCTTCAGTGTGAATGCTCCATTGGACGTTGAAAAAATGGATGATCTTGCTTCTTGTTACACGCTCAGACACTTCCAGAATCTTGATGGGTTGCTCCTTGTAGGTGAGATCTTCCTGCAGATCAACTGCTTCTAACGGCATCTGCTCTTCTGGTACATGCAGACATTTCTTCAATTGAGACAGATGGAAGGTGTCATGCACATATGACAACTGGGGTGGGAGCTCCAATTTGTAAGAAACTTCTCCTCTTCTAGCTAGGATTGAGAAAGGTCCAATGTATCTTGGTGCAAGCTTCCCTCTTACTCTGAAACGTCACATTCCTTTGAGAGGTGAAACTTTCAGGTACACGTGATCTCCAGGCGCAAAAGCTAAATCCCGGTGACGATTATTAGCGTAGCTTTTCTGCCTAGTCTGAGTTGTTCTCAGCTTTTCTCTGATTGCCCGAACTTGGTCTTCGGCTTCCTTCAGGATATCAGGTCCAAGTACTTGTCCTTCTCCTATTTCAGTCCAATACAAGGGTGTTCGGCATTTTGTTTCGTAAAGGGCTTGAAACGGGGACATCTACAGACTTGACTGATGACTATTGTTGTATGAAAATTCTGCATAAGGCAGCATTTGATCCCAACTATTCTGGTTCTCTAGAGCACAGGCTCTCAACATATCTTCTAGGATTTGATTTACACTTTCTGTTTGCCCATCTGTCTGTGGATGGTAGGCGATACTGAAATTCAAATTAGTGCCCAAAATACTGTGCAGCTTTTGCCAGAACCTTGAGGTGAACTGGGAACCTCGATCTGACATAATCTTTTTCAGCACTCCATGCTGACATACTATCTTTGCCATGTGTAATTCTACAAGTCTATGTCCTGAGTAGGTGGTCTTGACTGGGATGAAGTGTGCAACTTTTATCAGGCGATCCACAATTACCCAAATGGAATCATATCCAGCTCTGGTTCTTGGCAGACCGGTGATGAAGTCCATGCCAATTTCTTCCCATTTCTATTCAGGGATCTACAAGGGTTGCAGGAGTCCAGCAGGTCTCTGATGCTCAGCTTTAACTCGCTAGCAAACATCACACTGTGCTATGTATTCAGTAATTTCTCGCTTCATACTAGGCCACCAATACATTTCCTTAAGATCTTGATACATTTTAGCACTTCCGGGGTGAATGGAATACAAGGTTTCATGAGCTTCCTTGAGTATCAACTGCTTGAGTTTCTTTTGGTCCGGTACACAGATACGCTTACCGAACCAAATGGTTCCTTGCTCATTGTAACATCCCAATTTTGGGCTTGTGTTTCAAATGTAAGAAAATGAGTAGAAATTAAAACTTTTTCTTACATCTTGTATTTCCTATGTGTACTGAACAATTCTTGTACAAGGAATTATGGAAATACAAAGTCACAAGTCTTTTGATCCAAATCTTGATCCTTCAAAAACAATCTTGGCAAATCTTTTTAATCATCTCCGGAAATATTTTTCCTGAGTTCTTGGGATGGTATGTGACCCCTCTGAAAAATTTCACAATTTTTAGAGAGCAGTCAAACTTGTTTGACTTTTAGTCAAACCTTGAACCAGTACCTTGTAGAATTTTTGGAGGAAAATGCACTGCATAAAAACCTCTAAAAATTTTATACAAGGTCAATATCTAAATCAGCAAGCTCCTGCAAAAATTTCAGAATTTTTGGAGTTATTTTGCTACCTCTATTAAATCCTCAAAAGTCTCAGCTTAATTCAAAACCTAAAGCTGATTCACTGTTCCTTGGGTTTGAGTCGGACTCGGGCTCGAGCCCCTTGGTTGAGCCCAATCAACTAACTGCACCGAGCCCTTTCTAACGCGCGCGGTTGTTCTCGGCCGTTGGATTTAAATCGCTCGGTCCGCGTCGCTTGTGCCGTTCGGGCCACCGCGATCGAACCCATCCTTTTGAGCCGTTAGATTTAGATCTGGCCGTCCTTATTGAGTGGGCTGTTCGGGTCACCCGAACATCCCCGTTAATCGCAGCCGTTGGTTCTTGATCGAACCTCTCAGGTTGCTTGGAGTGTTAAAAACACTCGGCTGGACCCTTTGGATCGTGACCGTCCATTTTCAATCTAACGGCCATGATTTCTTTTCTGTTCTTCTTCCTCCTCTGTCTCTCCGTGCGCGTGTGCGTCCATGGCAGGAAGAAAGAGAGAGGGAGGGTGGCTTGTTGTGTCACTTCGAGCGTGCCTCGTCAACATCACTCTGTGGGGCATTTAATGCACCCCAGCCTTTCGGCCCCTCCATCCCGAGTCTCAGCTGCTCCCATCATTTCTTGGTCCATGACCATGCCATGAACCAAGCTCACCATGAGCTCTTGTTCTTGCTGAAAACCCTAATCCTTCCTCTATAAATAACCCCTTGGTTCCTCCTGGTGTTCCTTTACACCACTCTTTGCTCATTCTCTGTGTTTGAGCTCAAAACCACTTCAAATCCTCAAAACACCATTGTTGACCCGTGGAGCTCCAATGTGGATCTTGGTGTCCAGTGGTTCACCTTCAATATTTCTTGCACCCTTTTGAGCCCCTCAACTTCCTTTATATTTCCCCTAACTTAATTTTGGGTTGTATTCACAGGAATCACTCAATTTTAAGTTTGGAGATTTTCGGCTGATTTCACCCCCTTTCTTCTCCAACTCCGGTAAGTGGTTATTTTTGCAATTGCTTACTTATGGAGCTCGTGGGGACCTTGATGAAGCTAATTTGATCACCCATTGGTGTTCATTTTGCTCAGATTGTCATTTTCGTCTTCATCTTCCTCGGCTCCGGTGAACTTCATCGCGTTCAAGCTTCTCCGGCCACTTTTGAAGCTCACCTTGGCTCAGGTAGCTTCTTATTAGTCCCTAGAGTGTTGGCACTCGCTTTCGTGGACTGCAGCGGAGCTTTTTGCGATTTTCAAGTTTGCAGTAAAGAGCTTCCTTTTCATTTTCCGGCTCGCCGGCGTTCTAGACCTCCACCGCCGGCGAGGTCATCACCTTTGGGTCCGTGACACTATTGTGAACCCATTTTGATATTTGGTTGGCACCGCCGCGACCGGAGTCGCCGGCGACAAGCCGTGAAAGCCACTCGGTTTTTGTCAGTTGGGAGCACCCGTTTTCGTCAGATTTTTAGGACATAGTTAATGCTTAATTATTGTCAATCATTAGAAGTATTAATTGTGTCTTAATCTGGCCTAAATGTCTCACTCACATGTGGGTCCAACCCTCTGTAATCACCCACTGGTGCTAACTGATGCTTTCGGACATCATTAATGCTAATGATTATCATTAAATCCCTATCTTAGCATTAATGTGTCCGAAATTGTCTTTTGGGTCACTAACGTGTGGGCCCGTAGGCCTTAAACCTCAGTCTCGGGGTCATTAGGACTAATTTTCGAGTTCATTAAATGTTAATCATTGTTAGCATTTAATTGGTCCTAAACTGCCCCCATGTGCCACTGCCAGGTGGGCCCTCTGTCCCTAAATCACCTCCGCTCAAAATCGTGAGGATATTAATTGCTAATCATCACTAATCATTGGTCATTAGTGTTTAATTAGCTGTCCTAAAATCTCCATGTGTCTCGCTGCCATGTGGGCCCTGAGCCCTGTGCGTGTGTTAAAGTCCGCGTGTATGACTCTCAGTCACTGACATGCGACCCCACGTGTCAGCGCTCCTAGTTGCGCTTCGTTCATTGACCGCCGTCCATTTCGCGATCTGCGATCCAGATCAGTTGGGCTGATCGGGTCACCCGATCCTCCCATTCGTCGTGGGCCGTTCATTTGTTGATCTGCGGTCCTGATTCTTGCGCCGATCGTGAAGTCCATACCTTCGTCGATCTTGGCCATCAGATCTTCGATCGACGGTCGAGATGAGTTGGGCCGTTCGGGTTGATCTCGCGCACCCCTCGCGCGCGCCGTTGGATTCCAAATCAAAGGCCCATAGTTGTCCACGTCGATTCTTTTCTGGTTAAGCGTTGTTTATTTCTGTAAGTAGTTGTTTGTCAATTGAAAAATGGTATAAAAACTTTAGGAATTCATATCTAAATCAGAATAGATCCTTTTTAAATGAAACCAACTGTAATAAATTTGTATTTCACTAAAGTTTAATATAAAAATGCTTTTAGCTATGCTTCTGTGGTAGAAAATTCTGTAATCTTTAATAGCTTGTTTTCTGCCATTTTTGTATATTCCAGAATTGAATTAAAACTTAGAAAATGTATATCTTTTTCGGTATATCTGTAAATTGAATGGTTTTAACCTTGTTAATTTTGTTATTAACTAAACTTTAATCTAAAAATGGTTGTAGGCTCAAACCAGACTAAAAATATGTTAATAAATTTGACCTTATTAGTAGCATTTAAAAATTCATTTAATGTTGTAAAGACACAAGTAATTCCTGTAAGTCCTAAAAATATAAAGTTGATGCTAGAAAATCCCTCTGTTATCATGCTTTAATGTGAAATAGGTTTTGCACATGTTTATATTTCTGGAAAGTGCATTATGCTAGTTTTGCAACTTAGAAAAATCATAAGTAAATCACTATAACTCCAAATTTAGTAAACTCAACTTTGCTGTCATTAGGATGTCATAATCTACTTGCTATAAAAATTTCAGAGCTTAGATCATTGTAGAAATTTTCGCCTTGAACAGTACCACTAATTAATTTAGGGAATTTATAGGCTGAGAGAACTAGTTTTAGCCATAACTTTGTCATGCTTAGTCCAAATGAAGTGATTCTTGTTTCTAAAATTGTCTAAAATCAACCTCTATCTGCTGTGTAAATTTCATGGGATTTGGATGTCTTTTGGTATTGATTTTTGTTTGGTGTTCTTCGTTCTTATTTGGTTTATCACATGTTCGCGTTAGGTTCCGAAGAATATATTGAACCTGAGAATCCTCCTCTGCAGCAAGAAACAGACCAGCAAGGCAAGCAGTTTGATCATGTTAATCCCAGTATTTTAAGTATTTATGTTGATTACAAAGTCTATGTATGCATTGCTACTTTGTGTTAATAGTTGACCTAGTAGATGCATTTCCTTAGGCAAATAATTATTCTCTACTACCATTGCGCCTAGGTTACTGCTGTGATTTAGAGTTTGTGGATGAGCTCTTGTCACTTAGTAGTTTGCGAATCAATTGCTTAGCCATGCTTAGCTTCCGGTAGAAATGGGCGGTTATCGACTTGTCGATAGCCTTGATCACATAAAACTTATTATCATTTATGATTTCAGCCTTGTGCCATGTCTATTTAGACTTAGGCACAATGGTAAGATGGTGTGATTTTGGGTGTGACTGGAATGGTGCCCGGGTCAACAAGGACCGAACATCTTGTTACACTAAACCAAGCATTTTAGCGTGCTAACCACACTAGAGGGTATGGGACCTCTCTTGACTTAGTACTTTGGCGTGTATTGGCTTCGGGTCGCAGGGAGTCGCAGGAGGGATGGTGATGGGAGCATTGTAGTGTCCGAAAGACTTCACCCGTGATGGGATTTGTTGTCTTTCGTCTTGCAATGTAAGCGTATGGGTTTCTATCCATACGAGTGGCTCGTAGTTAATGCACAAGATTGGAAATGTCTCGTAGGACTTAGCCGTGCCGGCATACCTTCGGAAGTGTGCTTTTGTGGCTTAAAGGTGGTCTGGTGTGTGGGTACATTAGTACACCCCTGCAGGGTTAAAACTATTCGAATAGCCTCGTCCTAGGTTATGGACACGCTTGGCAAGGTCTTTCAAGAGTTAGACTACAACCTTTTTAATTAAAACTTGATGGGTGGTACGAATCGGGGATTCGTGCTATGTTGTGGTGGCTATTGGGATAGTCACTTCCAGGTGGTTACTTGTATGTATCTTTATTTCGCTGTTATTTCATCAATAAAACAGATTTGCAAACTTGCTTTTAAATGTATTACACTATTGCAAATAAAGTTAGCTTTGTGCAAAATGAGACATACAACCTCCACCTAAATAAGCTTGCATGTAGTTTATGAATAGGTCTGCTATTCCACACGTTAGTCTTGCGAGTACCTTTGTGTACTCAGTTATCTTGCTTAAATGTAATTATTGCAGAGGAAGAAGGTGAGCTTGAAGGGCCTCACTTTTGTGAGTTGTGTTGTGGTAGCTTGCGGGGCGACTAGCTTGGCGGCCCGGTCGGTTGCCTTGTGGGTTTGTGTGGCTAACCGGTCGACTTTTCTTCTAGCCATCTTATGGCACCTTTTGCTTCCGCTGTCATTCTTGTTTATTGTTCTATTTGGCCGGTCGGCTCTTTTGTAATAACTTTACTTTATGTATGTCGTTGTTGAACTTAGTGATGTATGTTGTATGGAAATGATGTATAATTTTGTGATGATGTGCATATGCTGCAATTCTGGGAAGCATATGTCCATCGAGGCTTAGAATGTTTAATTAGTAAGGCTAGAACCATTTGGAGGTTAAGCGTTACTAGTTGAATATTTCGGGTCCTCACACTCATCTTCTGAAAATCTTAGGGATTTACCCTTCTTTATGTTACTCTTGATCTCCTTGATATCTGCATCTTCGATCTAGGCTTCCCTGATCTGACTTTGTAGGGTGAGTTGCACTTCCAAAGCAGCCAAATAACCTTCTTCAACCAATTCAAGCTTGAGCTTATGAAACTCTTCATGTAGTGCTGGCTGACCTCCTTGATCATCAGAGTATTGCAATATACCTTTCTACTTATGGCATCTGCTACAACATTAGCTTTGCTTGGGTGGTAATGGATTCCAATGTTGTAATCTTTGATCAGTTCCAACTATCTTCTTTGTCTCATATTGAGATCAGCTTGAGTGAAATTGTACTTCAAGCTTTTATGGTTAGTGTAAACTTCACAGCGGTTACCGATGAGGTAATGATGCCATATCTTCAAAGCATGTACCACTGTGGCCAATTCTAGGTCATGGGTAGGGTAATTTACTTTATGAGGAATCAACTAACGTGAAGCATATGCTACTACCTTCCTTTCTTGCATCAGGACACAACCAAGATCTTGTCGTGATGCATCACAGTAAATCTCAAAATCCTTTTGGACATCTGGCAAGGTCAATACTGGAGCGGTGGTCAAGCGCTTCTTCAATTCTTGAAAACTATGCTCACATTCTGGCGTCCAAGCAAATTTCTTTTCCTTCTTTAATAGCTGAGTGAGGGGTCTTGCTATCTTGGAGAAACCTTCTATAAACCGGCGGTAGTATCCTGCCATACCAAGGACACTTCTGATCTGAGGTACTGACTTGGGTGACTCCCAATTAAGCACATCCTTGACTTTACTGGGGTTGACAGCGACTCCTTCTACAGACATGACGTGTCCCAGAAAAGTAACTTCCTTCATCCGAAACTCACACTTGCTGAATTTGGCATAGAGTTGGTGATCTCTAAGCCTAGTCAGAATCAAGTGAAGGTGTTCTTCGTGCTCTTCTTTACTCTTGGAATATACTAGAATATCGTCAATGAAAACAATGACGAACTTATCCAAATACTCCATGAATACTTTATTCATTAAGTTCATAAAGTAAGCAGGGGCATTGGTCAATCCAAAAGACGTGACCGTGAACTCATACAGTCCATATCGGGTTGAGAAAGCTGTCTTGGGTATATCCTCTTGACGGATCTTCAACTGATGGTATCCTGACCTTAAATCTATCTTAGAGAACACTCCGGCTCCCTTAAGTTGGTCAAACAAATCATCGATCCTGGGTAGAGGGTACTTGTTCTTGATGGTGACTTCGTTAAGTGAGCGGTAATCCACACACATCCTTTGGGTACCATCTTTCTTTGCAACAAAGATCACCGGGGCTCCCCAAGGTGAAGAACTTGGTCGGACAAATCCTTTTTCCTGCATCTCTTCGATTTGCTTCTTCAGCTCGATCAAATCATCAACAAACAAACGGTAGGGTCTCTTCGAGATTGGTGCGGTTCCTGGAACTAGGTTGATAACAAACTCTAGGTCCCTGTCTGGTGGCATTCTAGGTAATTCATCAGGAAAAATATCTAGAAATTCTCTGACTACCGGTACATCCTCCAAGGATAGGGTCTTGACACTGCAGACTAAAACTTCATCATGCTTCTTCATAGGGGCTTCAAACTTTACTTTGATTCCAACTGGACTGATCAAGGTGATGCTTCTACCACCACAATCCACAACTGCTTGGTGATCGGTAAGCCAATCCATACCCAAAATCACATCTAAGGATTTGGTGTCAATGATTATCAGGTTGGCTAGGAATTCTACCCCTTCTATGGTCATTTTAACTTGTGGGCAACCCTGGTTCGTGCTTAACTCCAAACTGAGGGATTGAACCAACAAGGCAGTCTTAAGGTTTGAAACCTTTAACTGATGCTTTGCAGTAAAAATCCGCGAAACAAACGAATGCAAAGCTCCAGAATCAAACAGAATAGTAGCAGGTACTGAATTTACTAGGAACTTACCCAACACGACGTCCGGGGCGGTCTGGGCTTCCTCCACTGTCACATGGTTCACACGACCTCTTCCATAAGACTGAGGGGTCTTAGCTGGTGCAGCTGGAGTCTGAGGTACTCCACATCCGCTGTGGGAATGGGGGTTCTGGTTGGAGTAGCTCCCAGGTTGAATCTGACAGGTGAAGAACCTTGCTTCTGCGGGCAGTTACTGGTGTAGTGCCCCAATTGCTGACAGTTGAAGCAGGTGATTCCTGCAGCAGGATTAGGGTTTCTAAGATGCTGGTTGTTTGTGTTGTTGTTGCTGGGGCCGCGAAATCCTGGTGCAGTCGAGCGAGGTGCTGTTGCTGGAGTCTTGAAGGTGATAGGGGGAGCAAAACGGGTAGGGTGTTGCACATTCATCCTGGCTCTCTGTGAATGGCCTTGATGAGCACCATGCTGCATTATCTTCCTCTTATGAGACTCTGCCAGCTCACGACGAGACTCTTCTATGAGCATGGCCTTGTTCACCAGATGTTGGAAATCTTCATAGTCGTTGCCGATGACTTGAACCTTCAAGCTAGGGTGGAGTCCTCGCTTAAAGCGCTTTTGATGTGCATCATCGGTGGCGATGTGCTCTTGAGCATATCGCGAGAGTTGAGTGAACATATTGAGGTATTCACTCACGGACATGTTTCCTTGCTTCAACTCGCGAAACTCATTCTTCTTAATTTCCACCTTTTCCATCAGGGATGTGGGAGTGGCGAAAAGCTTCAGAAAACTCAGATTCTGGTGGTTCTCATGGGCGGCGCAGTAGTTCTCCCACCATTCCACGGTGGTACCTTCAAGTTGGTGTGTAGCATATAGGACTTTCTCACGGTCATCACACCGGGTAATGGCAAGCTTCTTTTTAGTTGAGCACAGCCAGTCATTTGCGTCTAATGGTTCAGAGGAGCTAGAAAATGTAGGTGGATGAGTCCTCATGAATTCTGCCAGCCTGGATTGAGGAAAAGTTGGTGGTGGTGGCGGTGTTGCGGCAGCGTCTTGGTTGTTCTGGTTCATTATTGCGAGAAGGGCAGCAGCGGTCTGGCTCTGCTGAGTCATCATCGGGTTTATATTCTGCATCATCGAGTTCATCAAATGAGTTTGGGCTGCCATGAACTGTCCCAAACCTTGATTTGCCATGGCTGCTGGAGGAGGTGGTGGTGGTGTATTGAGATCCACAGGGTCAACTTGGCTTGCAGAGTTGCAGGTCTGAACCATCTGCACAAATCTTTCCAGGTTTAATAGATGAGAGGAAAAAAACACTATAGATAAGAGGGAAAAGCACAATAAACGAGAAAGAGCGAGAGAGAAGGATAGATCAACCTAACTGGGGATAGTCAGTTAAACCCGAAGAATGGATAGCCGGAAAGCCATCAAGAAGCAACAAAACTCAAGCCTTAAGGCCGAACTAAACGATACTACAGCTAGGAGGGTAGCCTAGGTTTTCATAAACCTTTTATGATTTGAAGATAAGACTTTCAAAATATCCTAAGGGCGACTATGCTTGGGTTACTACGGTCGAGAATGGCTCGATACCAACTTTGTGAGGACCCGGTTTATTTGGCTTGTAATGCTTAACCAACCACCGGTCCTAGCGTCACAAATCAAATAAAGCGATCCTCGAGATATGTATACTTCCAAAGCGATATACGCACCTCGTTACAAAATTAGACAGCAACTCCATTCAAAACATAGAGTCCAAACATTACACTACAAACGGAAGATAAACAAATAGTAACAATATTACTGATACACAGCCGACCGGCCCAAAAGATACACAAATAACAAGAACGGCAATGAAGCAAAAGTGCCATAAGATGGCTATAAACAAAGCCAATCGGTGTGCCTTCAACCCACAAGGCATCCGACCGGACCGCCAAGACTAGTCGTCACCCACGGCGGCAGCCTGACTCACAGTAGAGGCCCCGAGGCTCACCTTCTTCCTCTGCAACAAAAACATTAAGCAAAGCACACGAGTACAAAGATTGTCTTTGTACCCGCAAGAGCTGACGTGTGAACTAACGGACTGTTCATAGACTACATGCAGCTTATTTGGTGGAGGCCATATGTTTCATTTGCATAAAGCCAATTTTCATTTGCAATAAGGTATCTGATTTTAAAGGCAAGTTTGCAATTCATTTTAAGATTGAAATAACAGAAGGATAATAATAACAAAAGCGAAAGATAAACAACCTAGAAGTGACTATCCCAATAGTCACCACAACAATAGCACGAATCCCGCATCCGTACCACCCATCAAGTTTTAATTTAAATGTTGTAGTCTAACTCTCGATAAGCTTACCCAAGCGTGTCCATCACCTAGGGCGAGGCTATTCGAATAGTTTTTAACCTGCAGGTGTACCACTGTACCCACACCTCGGATCGCCTTTAAGCCAAAGCACACTTCGAAGGTATGCGGCCTGACTAAGTCCTACGAGACTGTTTCCAATATTGTGTATCAACCCCGAGCAGCTCGTATGGGTAGAAACACCATACGCTTACATGGTAAAGCCGAAAGACAACTACCCACTCGGGATAAAGCTTTTGGACAACTACCATGCTCCCACCTCCGTCCCTCCTGCGACCTCCTGCGACCGGGACCAATACACGCCAAAGTACTAGGTCAAGAGAGGTCCCATACCCTCTAGTGTGGTTAGCACGCGAAATGCTGGATAACAAAAACTCACAAGATGTTCGGTCCTTAATTGACCGGGCACCTTTCGATCACACCCAAAAGATCACACCAATCTTACCATTGTGCGCGTCTAAATCATTTTTGTTTTGGTTTTAGTTTTGCAAGTAAGCATAGCAAAATGCTGAAACATAAAGTTGTAGTAAATTTTGTGTGATCAAGGTTACCGACTAAAGTCGATAACCGCCCGATTCTACCGATAGCTAAGCATGTCTAAGCAAGTTGACCGGATCTACTAAGTGACAAGAGATCATCCAATGATCTCTAATCACGACAAATAACCTAGGCTCGGTAGTAGAGATCAATATTTTGGCTACAGGATATGCAACACTGGATTTAACTAATCCATTTTAACACAAATTAAGCAATGCATACATACAATTTGAAACAAAATATTAGAATTTAAAGTCTTGGGATTATCATGATCAAAGCGCTTGCACGGATCTTTGTTGCTCAATATGCTGCGGAGGATCGTTCTCAGGGTTGCCGCAAATATCGAATCCTAACGATTGAACAAAACAGCGAATAAGAACGAATAACACCGACAAAACTCAAACATACAACAATCACCAAAACAAGCCAAAACTCATACAGCAACCTAAGCAAGATATAACAAAATTTTAAAAACAGGGAACAAATCATTTTAAGTTATTAGCCATTTCCTATGAATTTTCTAAGCTAAAAACACAACAAGACACTAGTTAATTACTTAACAAATTTTCATGAACAGAAACAGTGTATATAACCTATCCTAATAATTAGTACATTAAAAATGACAAATTACAAAATTGGTTTCACTGGATTTGGACAAATATTGAAAGAGATATGCATTTTCTAATCTAGAAGATACATAAAACATCATTTTATTAATTAACAGATTTTTGCTACAGAGACATGGATGAAACTAATTTTAGTAAATAATACATTTGAAATGAAAATAAACAGCACTGGATTCATGCAATTTGGATAAAAATTGAATTAGTTATGCATTTTCTAAGTTTAAATGAATTAACGAAAGGCAGTGAAAACATATTACGAAATACTAAAGCATTAAATCCTTTTTCTACCCACACTATCTAGCCCCGGACAACGCGGCGGGCCCGCGAAAATCTTGACGAACGACCCGCCGCGAAAGTGGCGTCGAAGGCGTATTCTAAGAATACGTCTTGGCTACCAAAGTGCAAACCTAACATACCCACACGCAGAAATCGCTTCCCAACAGAGAAAACGCATTAACAAAACTACACAATCCCTAAGCGACATTCAGGCCCACATGACGAGACTCAAAGTGAAATGCAACGGTTGGATTAAGCGATTTCTAAACGCGATTAACGCAAGGGCCCACAAGACAGAGACTCAAGGTAGACATGATTAGAGTCAAACAAATCATCACCGGCGGTTCACCGGCGAGCACGCACGCGGTGGCGCGGCGCGAACCGATCTAGCAAACCAGAGGTTTCGGCGAAAGAGTGGTACCTTCGGTTCGCAAGGACCTAGCGAACTCGATGACGGTGACGCGAGCCCGATGGTCGACGGAGATGAGCTCACGACGGCGGAGGCGAGAAGAAAGCACGGTCCACGCGAGACGGCGTCACGGGCTTCTAGAAGACTCGGAAGGTGTGCTTAAGCCGCCTCAACACCGGGAGCAAGGAGCACACGATAACGCCGACGAAGAAAGCCCGAGGTGACCGGAATTTCCACGGCGGAAACCGAGCTTGAGAAGAATTGGTCGCACGCGCAACGATGCACAAAAGCGGCTCAAGCCCACCGTTAGACTCGGTGCATCAATGCGATCCTAAGGGACTAGGTGGCGGGCTGGAAACTCACCAGTCGCAAAGCGAGCTCACGGATCGAGATCGCCGAGGCGAGACGACAATACGCTCTTGGTGATCCTTTGGGCGCCAAGGACACAGAATAGGCAAAATGGGCGGCGAGGCAAGAGGAACACGATAGTGCGGTCGGCGGCTCAGGCGGCTCGAACGGCGGCGCTACGCTCGAGTTTTCTCGGCGAAGCTAAGAAATGGGCGGAGAGGCGCAAGAATGGCTGCGAAGGAATGGGCGACCCTATGAGGTAGATGGACTTGAGCGATCCTGCGGAGGCGAACCGCGCGTCCGGCGTGGCGGCGACGAAGCTGCGTGGCACGCATGCGCGATCGCCAACGAGCTCCGGAGGCGCGAGTCGGCGAGGAAGAACTCGGCAGTGGGACCCATATGTCGGCGACAGACGAGCGGTGCGAACGGTGGTTCTACTCGATCGGAAAGATCCGACCGCGTTGGATCCGAGATGGGCGGTCGAGATTGATGTATGCATTGGACAGTCGGTTGCGACGCGGCGTGGATCGTTCGATTTGCATCGGACGGTCACGATCGATTGGACTCGTGTGGTGCGTTTAGTTGACGCGACCGAGTCAAGTGGTACAGTCGGACTCGAGCCCGAGTTGGGTTCGGGCAGAGAACGATACTTTTAGAATTTGATTTAAAAGACAGAGAAGGTTTGGGGAATTTTTAGAGGTAGCTCCTGAGCTCCAAAAATTTCAGAAATTTTATGGTAGCTACAAGGGACAGAGGACAACCTTGTATAATTTTTCCAGAACTTTTATGCACTGCATTGTTCTAGAGAAAATTCACAAGCTGCTGTCAGGAGTTTGACCAGATTTCAAACAGAGTTGACTTGGCCATTTGAAATAGCAAACAAAATCTAAAAATTGTGGAATAATTCAGGGAGGTAGATAGGATGATCAAGATGCTAGGAAAAATAGTTTCAGAGGATGATCACAAGTTTGAAGGCTAAGAATGTGCTGACAACAATTTCCATTCACAAGAATTTAATTCTAGAAAATGGAAATTGCTAGGGAAAAATGTAGAAACTTTCAAATGATTTGAAGAGGCAACAAAAGTTTTTTATTTCTCCTCAAAATTTTACATTTGAAATACAAACCCTAAGTTAGGGCTGTTACACCCTACTAGAACACTTGTAATTTAACTTATTATGGACGGTCGACTCGAAAAGGTTAATGATTGGAATTTAAGGGTGATCTATATATGTATGTTTTACGAGGATGACCTGGGCAGCACGCTCTTGTTAAAAGATGGTTTACTTCGATAGTGTGGATCATGCATTAGATATTCTCTTGACTAAGTTGAGTATTGCAACTTATTAGAGAAAAAATATGAAACAAGTTATTGTGTTTTTCTTGGAAAGATTGATGATGGGATAGTGAGGTATGTTGGTTCATGCCAGGAGAGCATTATATGATGTTAGAAAGATTAACAATATATGGTTGTGAGCAAGGTAGTTAGGATCGCGATCCTACTCTTAGAGTCTTACGATTCTACGAACCCACGATAGCCTGTCGATTCAAATCGCATTGTCTATCCTACTCGTAGAGACTTAGGGCAAAAAAATTTTGAATTTTTTTTAGAGGCCAGGCTTTGCTGATATTTTGTTTTAGAGTAGAATTTGATGATATTAATTTCTGAGAATGAAACTATAAATAAATAAGGAGCATGCAAAATATTGTATCAGTGTGGTAATGCTAGTACAAATATCTATACTATGGCATGAGCAATCTTGAGCTTGATAATGATAAGCTATTTTTATTCCTGGAGTATGTCTAGCTGCTTTTAAGAAACATGCAAGTGGTAAACCATATAAAAATCATACAAACTTATAGTATAGATGTTAAATATGTGTATTTTTACAATTCTATAGAATCGCTGATTCTACGATTCGATACTACGATTTCGATCCTACCAAAAGCAAATCGACCCAACTTAGGATCTCAACTCTGACTACCTTGGTTGTGAGAGTGATGTTGATTCCTTTAAGAGGAGAATAATTTGATTGTTTTGTTTGTGTTATCCCGTAAATGAAAATGTTTCGAGTTTTGCGGTTGTGATCATTTAGGTCTCATGATTTATGTGGTAGTTGAAACTGTTCTGAGCAAAATGACGTGTTGAAAGATTTTATTGGTTCTTAAGTGGCTCTTGTGGTTTGGTCTTAAGAACTCATTGTTCAAGATGGCAAAGTGTTGTTATAGTTAAAGGATAATGTTCAGTGTTAAAGGAAAGGGTGTAGTAGGAGTATTTGTGGATTGGAGTCAAGTTTTGTAACCTACGGTTTAATTGAAATGTGCTTAAACTTTCTGTTTTTTTCGCACAAGAGTTATCGAGTTTCAATAGCAATGTTATATTCTTTTTGGTTGATATTTGCTATTCCCTTTATGAGGGGTGTGTGCCCTCATCTGTGATCTCATCTTTCATTTTCTAAGGTCATCGCTATTGGATTATTTGTTTTGGTCTCGTGCTCACTTTGAGGAGCAACGTTTTCCTGTGTGCCAAAACTTGTCCTTGTTCGCCTCTTCCTTTTGAGAAAGGATCAACAAATTTGAGTTACAAGTATTATAAAGCATTAATTGGCAACTGTTTGGTGGTGGTGAAGTAATTGTGGTAGTGAGATTTTGGTACCAAGCTATTGGATGAGTAGTAGAAGATGGATCGGTTTTGATCTATAACTCTTAGAGAAAATTTGATTCAAATGGAATAATTGTCGCTAAAGTAAAACTGATTGGTGTTATGATCAAGTAGAACCTATGGTAAAGTGTAATCCTAGAACCTTAGTTTATATCGAAATGTTGGGATCATCGAAAATATAGAAATCTTGATCAAGGTATAGAGTGTCGCGATTGGGTTGTTATTGTGAGGATGTGTATGTGATTCATGATGATGTGAATTAATGAGACTAGGATTACAAAGTGATTTAATCGTTGTGGCAATTAATGAGATACTGGAAAGGGCTGAGTTGATGTCAAGAATGACTTGGTCTTATTGAGTAACCCTCTGAGAGTTATAATCTTTGTAGAGGTAATCTGGTCAGAAAAATATTTCCATGATGATGTCAATGAGTGAGTATGTTGGAATTGTAGGAATTTTAGGGATTTAATCCGAGGATTTTCCTATCTGTTATACAAAAAGTTCATTGTAGGGGTTTTGGATGTTAAATTTGGACTTTGCATTTTTTGTACTAGATCTTTGGTCACCCAATGATTTTGTAGAGAAAACAGAATAAGGGCGGATTCCGAACAGTGGGATGATCATTGATAGAACCCTTTTGTTGTAGTACATGAGCGTGTGTACTGAGAATTCTAAGTTGTTTATTCTCAAAAATTTGAGGTGATGTGATTGCGTGAGATCTATTTTGAGGTGCATTGGGTGCCATCTGTCAAATTAATGTTGTCAGTAGAAGGAGTTGTCTAGAGTGTTTCGGTGGGATTGATAGAGCCTCTCTACAAGGGTGTGGATGGTGTATTTCGGTGTGAGCATCGTTTTGAGGGTGCCAATCTAAGAGATTTGAGCTCGTATGGTATGTGATGAATTCGAATTCCAAAGTTTGAGAGGAATTTTATTCCAAAAGGAAAAGCTGAGAAAAGGAATATTTCCTCGAGTAGTGAAACATTTTCTTGATTCTCGTTTGAGCTATGTGTTTTTGACGGATGTTTTTTTTTTGCAATTTGATCTTGGCTTTTATGATGGCATGTGTGGTCCTTATCAGTTCAGAAAGATTAAAGGAAGTATTTGGTTTGGGCATTTGAGCGGTTGCTCTTTCAGCTTATGTGGTGTTTATTTGTAAACTGTATACTTGGAAAGCAGAAGGGATTTCATGATGAATCTTCGCTTCCAAATTTGACCCTTTTAGTATAAAGTTGTCATTTCGTGGTTGCAATGAGAATCCGTTATTTTCAATTGGGTTCTGGTTATAAAAGAGTTATTTAAAGCGAGTTCTGTTGTGTGTTCCTAGTTAAAGGATGTACTCCTTGTTAAGATGAAGAAAATGATAGAGAAGTGGGACAAGAGTTCCATATGTGTTGTACATGTTTGTGCTTTAGTACCAAAGGGGAAGTTGGTCCAAGGTACATTGATTTGTTTTCGACAGTTGCGGGGATTAGGAAGTGGGCATATCTGATGAGGACATGACCCCTATATATACAATCAAATTTGCTATGCTTGCTGTTCCAAATACAAGAGCTTGTACACTTCACTTAAATTATAAGGTGAGCTCGTTTTTAGGAGTGTCTTTATATTATATGAACTATATGATGCTACCTAATAATGAAATATACATATGTGCAGCACCATGTCACTTTTGGTCCAAGACAAGTAAGCAGTTCGATCTGGACCTGTTTTGGAATCTAGTTCGGCCTCCGGAATCAGCATAACAACACCAACTTAAAACAGATATAACTTTCACATACAGAGTCCGTTGGAGGTCCACGAGTACTTGATTGAAAGCTTATTTCGTCCTCTTTCCAAGGATCTGTCCTCACCAACAAATTCCTTCTAGGCTGATCGTAATCATCAAAATAAGACGTCATATCACTTGTTTAGGCCAATTTAGGCTTTGTAATCATATTGAACTTGGCCCATCTGCCGACGGCCCACTTGGGGGCGTGGTTACTGTTCACACGAATTTAGTCCCGCCCCGCTGGTTCTATTAGATGTGCGGATCCCCTTCCCCTATATAAGGAGGCCGCACCCCTCTAGTTTTTCTTGGATTTTGTTTATATTTAGTTTGCCTTCGTTGCAACTTGTATCTTTTGCGTGTGTCGACTAGACCACCCAATTAAGATCCTTATTCAGAATCTCAACTCAATTCAAATATTTCAATTCCTATTTGCAATTTCAGATTACTTTATCTTGTTCTTGCGTGCTTCTTCGGTGTATGCAGGAATCGACCTTCGTGGTCAGGTCAACCGGGTATTCGTGCACGGTTGATAACGACTTGTCGAGCAGTTCAGCGATTGCGTGGTTCCGAGCCTTGCGAGTTCGTAGCCAGGATCGTGAGAGTTGAGCGACTACTACCGAACGTATCGTTCTCATCGAAAGATCGGGACAACAATCGGACCTTCGGGTTCATCAAGTGGTATCAGAGCTTCAGTTGATCGGTGAGAATTTCCAGTTTTCTAGTAGTAGATTCATTTTTCATATCTAGAGTCCAGAAAATTGCCCAAAAAATTATTGCATCTATCATCCCTGTCCGAACCCCTTTGAGCCATTGCAATTTTTCTTTTTGGTATTTTGCTTGTTGAATCATTGGTTGCATCGGCTAGTCTAGTTGCTGATCTTTAGTTCTAGTTATTGTCTAGTTGGTCATTGTATAGATTGCTTCTCGTGTTTTCCTTCGCGTTGCTTGATCGTTCGTTTAGGGTCTTAGTTTTTGCATCTAAAACAGAAAATTCGTGTGTTAAAACTCGTCTAATCCGCACCAAAAAATAGAAAATCCGTACTGTTGTTCATCTGAAAAAAAGAGGGTTGCTGCAATCTTTTGGGAGAATTGATGTTATTTGCGACTTACGACAAACCTTAGGGCCGACCAAATATTAGAAGGAAAAAAGAGGCAGCCGCATAGAACAAAAGCCGCGGTAAAAAAAAAAAAGAGAAAAGAAAAGTGCATGAAAATTGGTTGAGACCTTCTACATATAACCAAAAGCTTTCACAAAAAATTTCAGCAAGTTTGGCTCACGGGTTTGAAAGATATAGCAGTTTCAAATTTAAACCTGAGACGGTTTCGAGTACGAGTAGGATTCCGTATCCGAGACACCTTCCGTAAAACGGGCATAACTTTTGCATACAGTGTCAGTTTTTGACGTTCTTGTGCTCGTTTCGAAGCTAATGATGAGGCGCATATTTTCCATATAAGCCACAAGTCGCCCTCCAGGTGCCCCAAAATCGGCTATCTTCGGCCTCGAATTCACGTCGCAAGTTTTTGGTTTCTGTTTTTGTCAATTCTTTCAGTCTTTCCTTCAGAATTTGGGCTTCACCTCAACTGAAAAGTTGTAGTTCTTGTCGAAACCTTTTAAAAAAGCATATATATGCCATATAAAACTTTATTTTTTTCATCGTTTGAGAGTAGCTATTGTTTTGCTCAATCTAGAAGGCTATTTGCGTGCATCGATATTGTTGTTTTTGTGCTCTACATCACGCGAACAATCTTGTGCCCTTAGAAAGAAGTTTGAGTAGTTGGCTAGCGTCTCTCCTAGAACTTATTGTGAGGCTTTCCCTTGCTTGCATCAAGTCACATTGATCGTTGCGTGTGCGTACATACACTTCTCTTTATAGGGTTTTGATTAGCTAGCTTTGATTAGGCTAGGATCAGCAACATTGGCTAGTACTTTGAACAATCTTTCAACTTGCATTAACTGATTTGATTATTGCTGATCCTTGCTACCATATTGAAGCCTTCCAAGCTCCACTTCCTACTAACTCAGCAGGTGTCATTCCTCGCAATCGTTGGACTATTCACAGGTGAGAGTATCACGAACCAGCCTTCGGTTGTACTACTTCCTTGCTACATTGGTAAGAGCTTGTAAGAACTTGGTAAAAGCTTGAGTGTGAGTGACTGTTGAAAACTCCAGAACCTAGTAGTTCATATGGACATATACACTGCGATTTGTTCCCTTGTTTTATACTAACTATAGCAGGTTCACGGGATGATTACAAGATAGATCCACGTCTTCTTCGAGCCATTGAACGGGAGCGCAAGAAAGTCCACGAAGGAGATGCACGCTTGAGACACGATTATTCACCACAGGAGGTACATGAATGTGATAGGACGTCTAGTAAAACTAAACTCACTATGCCTTCTTTTACTAGTAAATTTGATCCTGATGCCTATATTGACTGGGAGATAGCTTTAGACAAAGAATTTGAATATTATGATTTCTCTGATAGGCAAAAGATTAAAGCTGTCACTAGTGTTTTTATTGAAGATGCAATACTTTGGTAGAAGCATCTACGTAGACATAGAAGAGTGCCTCAAACATGGCATGCATTAAAGAAACTTTTGAGAGATGAATTTGTTCCTAAATATCATGCTGATTATTTGTTAGCTAGATTACAACGTTTAAAACAACGTAGTAGAATTGTAAGGGAATACTATCATGAATTGAAAACTCGTTTGTTGCGTTGTGGCTTAGAGGAACATGCTGAAGCTACAGAGAATAGATTCTTAAGTGGGCTTAATCAAGAAATTCAGGACATTCTTGTTCACAAAGAATATAATTCCCTCCCTTATTTGTTTATACTTGCTTGTAAGGTTGAACGTCAGATTGAGGAGAAATTGAGAATGCTTGATGATAGGGAACATGAGAACAAACCTATGTTTGTGTCTTTTTCTGTGACTAACAATTTGCGGGAAGTTGAGAACCATGCCAAAGAGGAGAATGAGCTGATTGAACCATCGACTCCATTGGTTGAGAAGGAAGATGAGGAGATGGATGCACCTACATCATCTGAGGAGAGCCAAAAAGGTAAAGATTATGGTGCTACCATCACTCAAGGTGAGTATGCTTGTGAAGAACTACAATTGTCCACTGTTCATGCTATTTTAGAGCAAAAATTAGTGGAAAACAATTCTGATATGCACATATTTCAAGTAGAGAATACAGACTGCATTGACTTGAGTGCACCATGTGATGAAATAATTGAATTGCCTACTATTTTGAGCGATTCATGTGATGAGTTAATCACATATAATGATCACGTGGAATTGGTTAGACATAAAGAAGTTTTGACTAGAATTTCTCCTACTGATTCTTTGTATTACATTATGTTGGATTCACCTATAAAATTATCACATGCTATGGAGAAAGTTTCTGAAATCGCATGTTCAAAATGTTTGTCTAGTGCCTACACCCCTGGGTATAAGTTTAATTTGATTGGAGATTATGGTATAGACAATCAATTTCTTGTTTATCGAATATGCATAACTTGTGATTACATTGATGAATTGAAGCTTGCTGTTTTGAACAACAATTCTTATGTGTCGAATATTGTTCATTATGAGAGAAAATTAAAATTTAGTGATCATTCAATGCCCATGTGTTCATCTCTTATTGCACCATCTAGTATGGACAATCTACATCATGATGTCGAAGTATGGAAGAATTTACACATCCTTTCACCCTTTAATGAATTTCCTATTGCTCGATTGAAATATGATAATATGAATGAACTTTGTTTGATTCCAGAAGTTGTAGATTTGCCCATATGTGCTACCACTACAAGTTTACAACTTCAGAGAGTTGAATTGCATAAATACTTCACTTATATTTGCAAAACTAGTTGCAATAATTACTATGTGAGAAATTTTGTTTTGCTCATTAACATATATGATTATTCTTGGGGTAATAATACAATGAGGTTTTATGATCGCTGCTATTTTATAATATTAATTGTGCAACAACGAAGAACTGTTAAAACGGATGACATATACATATACATATACCATGCATACACCTTGGTTTCTTTGTTACCCTATTTTCAGTCTATCAAAAGCCGAGGACGACTTTGTTTTCAAGAAGGGGAGGATGATGTGGACATGACCCCTATATATACAATCAAATTTGCTATGCTTGCTGTTCCAAATACAAGAGCTTGTACATTTCACTTAAATTATAAGGTGAGCTCATTTTTAGGAGTGTCTTTATATTATATGAATTATATGATGCTACCTAATGATGAAATATACATATGTGCAGCACCATGTCACTTTTGGTCCAAGACAAGCAAGCAGTTCGAGCTGGACTTGTTTTGGAATCCAGTTCGGCCTCGGAATCAGCCTGACAACACCAACTTAAAACAGACATAACTCTCACATACAGAGTCCGTTGGAGGTCTACGAGTACTTGATTGAAAGCTTATTTCGTCGTCTTTCCAACGGATCTGTCCTCACCTCCAAATTCCTTCTGGGCTGATCGCAATCATCAAAAGAAGACGTCATATCACTTGTTTGGGCCAATTTGGGCTTTGTAATCATACTGAACTTGGCCCATCTGCCGGCGGCCCACGTGGGGGCGTGGTTACTGTTCATGTGAACAGTAACCCACAAATTTAGTCCCGCCCCGCTGGTTCTATTAGATGTGCGGCTCCCCTTCCCCTATAAAAGGAGGTCGCACCCCTCTAGTTTTTCTTAGATTTTGTTTATGTTTAGTTTGACTTCGTTGCAACTTGTATCTTTTGCATGTGTCGACTAGACCACCCAATTAAGATCCTTATTCAGAATCCCAACTCAATTCAAATATTTCAATTCCTATTTGTAATTTCAGATTGCTTTATCTTGTTCTTGCGTGCTTCTTCGGTGTATGCAGGAATCGACCTTCGTGATCAGGTCGACCGGGTATTCGTGCACGGTTGATAACGACTTGTCGAGCAGTTCAGTGATTGCGTGGTTCCGAGCCTTGCGAGTTCGCAGCCAGGATCGTGAGAGTTTGGCGACTACTACCGAACATATCGTTCTCATCGAAAGATCGGGACAACAATCGGACCTTCGGGTTCATCAATATCGCTATGACCATCTCGGGTACATACGTGAGGTATGCAATGTCTGGTATGTTCTGGTGCTGAGTGAGTACCTGAGCAGTCCGAAGCTCGGGATTTCGTTAAAGCCATTGGCCATCGAGTAGGACCTTATCTTTGAGTCCTTTATGTTGAGAGAACCTGTAAAGGTCTAGATGAGTGTTGAGGGTAAGCCGTTGGAATCCATCATTTGTGATGTGGTTCCATAGGTCTGAGAGGAAAGCGACTTGGGAGCTAGAGTCTCGCATGTGTGAGCAGTATCCGAATCTGTTCACGACGGGTACGTGTTATTTTTTGTTTCATTCAGTGGCAGTTGTTCTTTTGTTTATTTCTACGGTTAGAATTCGGGGTCGAATTCTGTTAAGGGGGTAGAATGTACTATCTCGAGTATTTGTTAGTAAATGCAAGAAAGATTAGAGAGAACAACATAAATTGGAGAGAAAATTGCACAAAAAAATTCAGAATTTTTGAGAGAGTTTTGAGGCGCCAACCCATAGTCGCGGGGGGAAAGAGCCGGCCTTAGAGGCCCATGGCCCATGGAAGGCTGGTAACCCACTTGAAGGCAAGGAGGGGGGATCAAGCCACAAACCCGAGCTGATACAGTATTTCCCTACTACTACAGCGCCACTGCTACAGTACCCACGTCGCTACAGTAGGCACGCCCTTGGCCCTCGCTGCCATCTCCGGTGTTTCCCCTGCAGATTGGCTGGCCATAAGGAAGAGGAAGGAAGGGGAAGAGGAGAGGAGAAGGGAGAGGAAGAAAGGTTTCTTCGTGGGGTTTGTTCAGTGTGATATTGAGGATCTTCCAGGGTAATCTCGAGTCCTTGTAGTTTAATTCAATCTTTCCCTATTGATCAATGTCCTAATTAGAGTCATTTATCCTGTTGTGATTAGATTCAGAATTCTGTACATTTCTTGTGCATCAGTTTTGGCATAGTTAGAGTCCGAATTGAAGGATTTCGTCTCCTAGAGATTTGTGGGGCTTGTTCTCAGCTTTCAATAGGGTCAAAGATAACAGAAATCGGAGTTGTGGTTTAACAGTTATGTTGATTTTACTGCTACTGTCCAGAAATCCTGACGAGAATCAACAGTCGTCTTGTTTATTAATTAAGATTGTGTTAAAGGACGATTCAGGGATGTTGCCCAAAACAATTTTTGTAGGTAATCCCATTAGCTTCAGGATTGATAAATAACACCCTTTTTGTATTGTAGAATAAAAGTTATATATGTTTCAATGTTATTGTCCAAAACGTATGTCAGATCCTGATAGTAGTTTCGAGCTGCGGGCTAAAATTTGTTAAAGGCATAATTTGAGGATCGATCCAACTAGACTTTTGAATTTTATGTTCTTAGCTTTTCAAATTGATAGAGAAATTGATATTTGCTTCAGCCAATTAAATGTTATAGCATTTCTTGTGCTGCTGTCCTTTCTGTCTGTCAGATTATAACTTTTGATTTTCATCTGATGATTAGATTCTGAAATTGGCCGAATTAGAGATTCTTGCCAACTAGGTAATTGTAGATAGTTTCGTTATATTTCCAGAGAGTCTGAGATCACACCTTTTCGAGTTTCAGAGCGAAAGTTATGAAGTTTTTAATACTATTGTCTAGTATAGCCTTTTGTTAGCATGTTGACTAGCTGGAGTAGTTCAAGTGTTTAATCTTGGGTTATGGGAAGAAGATGTAGAGCGCTACGAGTAATGTCTTGTTATGCATGTTTGATTGATGTTTAGTATCATTCATGGTTACCAGGTGGTGGTGAACCCCGGTGCTAGAGCATTCCACCATTTGTCTTCCGTCTCACGGTTAAGGCAAGTGCAAGTAGTAATAATAAATTACTGTATTTCATACTCATTGATTGCCATGGTATAATTATGAGGATTTATGTTTGATAATGTTGCTGAGTATTACCTTTCATGATGAGTTGATATTGTGATTTCAATTTGCATCATGACATACATTTCTGTTTCTTGGTCTACATGGTAGCCAAGGATTTTTCCTTTGAGGTCTCCATCATGCATTTGACGGGCATAGATCCCCGTCATGCATTGGACAGGCTTGGGTCCCCACACTTATGGAGTGTGGGCATGAGGTCCCTGTGCCTAAAGGGCACAGACTTTAAGTATGTATCGACGGATACACTACTCGACCTTACCGGTAATTGCAAAGAAGTTGAAGGAAGAGCATTCATGACATGTACCTTGTATTCTTGCATAAAAGGTGGATTTGTGGTTCAATACAGTTGTGCGCAATGGGAATTGAGTATCCTCATCGGCTGATTATGATGTTATACTATTTATTGCTATTGCACTTTGCTGAGTCGTGGATTCACTATTGCTGTGTTGTGCTTTCTAGGTACTTCTCGAGGCAGGGACATGAATTGGAAGGGGTAGACATGATGCACGTCACATATACACAAACCACAACGCATAAACTAGTCCAATTATCTACAATTCATATTCTTGACGAATACTTTAGATTCAAACTGTGATCACCCTTCGTGGTGGATGTTCTATTTGTGTTCATGGATGTCCTATATATGCTCTTAAACCTTGTTATTTGAGTTCATTTAATTGTATTTGATGGATTAAAATGATTGATTGGATTATTCTATCATCCTCGTAGTTTTGCTGATCTTTGATGCTTTAGTTGTATCTATTTGAATATTGGCTACCTTAGTGTAGCATATGTTGGATTGTCTTAGAATAGTTTGATAAAGAGAAGGTGTCATGATTGATTTATATTCAATTGATAGATAATATTCTTATTATTGATTAATGGTAAATTGTGCTATTTCTTGATTATTAGCATTGTGTCATTCATGAATGAATGTTTGGTTGATTGTTTATTAAATTGTTGAAATTAATTGGTTCGGTAGAGTAGTTTGGTAGCATTCAAGGCTCTATATTGAGCTGGGGTGTTACATCTGAATGCAGTCTTTGAAATGTCTACTCCATCCAAAAAAATCTAGTTATAACTAGCATTACCATCCATGAAACTAGTGATCTTGTGGCCATATGCGGCATCTATGTGCATATCAGCTATGGGCATCGCATACTCATCTTTGGATGCAGCTTTATTGAAATCTCTAAAATCAATGCTTACTCATAGCTTTCCACCTTTTTTCTTTTCCACTTGCACAATATTGGATACCCACTCTACATATCTACATGGCCTGATGAAAAATGCTTTCAACAACCTTTGAATATCTTGTTTTATTATGTCATACATCTTGGGATTAAGACGCTGAGGCTCTTGCTGATATGGCCAATATATATTTAATTGGTAGCCGATATTCAACTAGACCTAGTCAACGGTTTACTCTTGTGTGTATCCTTGTACTATATATATAGAAAAATTAGATATATGATTTCATTTGTTGTGAATGTATTGTCTATTGATGTGAATGTATCTTTTGGTACTATTTGAGTATAGATACTATACTTGAATAGTCAGTAGTGTTAATTATATATAGCACTTCTATTTGTTTATATAGTTAATTAGCGTGCTACTAGGAGATATATTGCAAAGCATTATATGTGGGCTTGCTTTTCTACTCTATAATGATGTTTGTCATATAGTAAAATTGGCTTGATAATTACTTCTTATTTGAGCTCTATACTGAAATTGACTATGCTTGAATAGTCAGCAATCTAGTTTGAGTATTCTTCTGCTAGCCATTCTTTTTCAACTAGCCTTCTGAGAGCACTCCATAACTTCAATTATTTGAGTTTTATGCTGATATCTTTACTACGTATTCTATATTTAAGTTCAATGGGTAACTTCTATTTGTTTTTGTAACACCCCGGCCCGACATGAGCCTGGAATGCTACTAAACAAACTCTAATAATTCTAAACTAGACAATCTTAATAAATTTCGGCAGAACCTCCCTTGTAAAGTTAATTACATGAAAGTTCCAACACACAGATTATTCAAATATTACTTAAATCTTTCATCCAAAGACACCAAAAGATAATTCAAAGACATGCTAAGTATCTAACATAACTAGAGAGATATGAAGATCCACTACTCATCATTATTACATTTAATCCATTGCATGAGACAAAACATAATAATCTTTGCATTTACTAAACTCAATCACGTTCTGAAGATCATTCATCTTTATTTAGTTCATGTGGCATGTGTGTGACTAGCAGTCTACTTCCCCCCATGCATGTCGTTCTTGGCTCGGATACCTAAAACAACAATAAAAGCAAGAGTGAGTTCATAGACTCAGCAAGTACATAAAGAAACTATAACATCAACATCCATGTAAAGGAGATCAACAATAGAACATCTCATATGCAAATGCAATGCTCAAGGATCCTTTATCTTTAACTTTCTGTGTGCATTACACCGGTAATGCAGAGTAAGCAACCGTCGCCGCATACCCATGCACATGCGCGCACGCACGAGGACCAATTGCTCGTTACTCCGCAAGTAACGGGACCTCAAGCCCACACTCCACGAGTGAGGATCTCGGGCCCGTCACATTCATGACGGGATCTCAAAGGAAACATGCTTGGTCACGCGTGACCAAGCCTCAACATGTTCTCAATATGCATATGCTCATCTCTTATTCATCATCAATCTTACCAAAAGATAACAACATTGTACCACAGTAAAGCATAAGCATAATTTGAGCAATCACCATACTTAAACAATCATCAAGTAAGCCATCTTGCTATGCAACCATATATCAAAAGCACACAAACATAGCCAATCATTCACACCCATTTAACAAACTATGCACTTGCCTTAACCGTGTGAGGCGGAGGACGTGAAGACGGTGCTGCCCAGTACCAATCCCCCACCTAAACATTAAGAATATAACTAAGACCACAGTAACGAAAAACATGAATTGAATACACTAGCACAACAAGTAGCAGATTACAACGCAATCTCGACCCCAAATTCTTAAGTGCTGCACTGCCCTCTGAACACAGTCAAGTTCTAAAATTCATAACTTTCTGTACAGTGGTCCAAATTAGGTGTTCTTGGACTTCATTGAAAGGTTATCAAATTTCCCAACTAAACCTAGTTGGTGAGCTCCCCTGATTTGGTCATCTAAATTCACTTTTAAGCCGATTAACAAGACATCAATTTCACGTCAGACTTTCTGGACAGAGCACTAAAATTATCATAACTTTTGCTAATAAAGTCCAAATCTTGTGTTATTTATCTCTATGAAAAGGTACAGAAATTACCCACATTTTTCGTTATACTGAGATCCCCTGATTCTCCTTTTAAATAGCAGATTTGATCAAATTACCACAGACTGCCAGAAACTGACAGAACTACCAGGCAGCGATACTAAAAAATTCATAACTTCCTGACCGTTAATCGGATTTGGGTGATCTTTGTGGACACTGAAAGCTAAGAACATAATCTACGTTTCTCTAGGAGACAAAAACTCCTAATTCGCCCTCTAAATAAAAGAAACTGGCCGCGCAACATTCTGGACAGAATTTGAACAGAGAACAGAATTTAGCCGATCCAATCAATCTAATAGCAATCGCCTCTAATGACCGTCACTCCACACAAGAAACCCATCTTTACTCTTGACGACGTGATGGACGACGACGATCAGACCCCGAAGACGATCCTCCTCCTCCTCTCTTCCTTCTCTTCTCCCTCTTCTTCTCCCTTCTCTTCTTTTCCCCTTCTTCTTCCTCCTTGGCTGGCTGCAATGGAGCTTCTTCTTCTCTTTGGCCAGCAGCAATGGAGGTGGTGGGGAGGTGGAGAGGTGCGCAAGGGAGGGTGGAGGGGAGGTAGGGAGGTGGTGGGGGGATGTGGCGGTCGGTTGGGGAGTGGGGAGGAAAGGGGGAAGGGAGGGTCGGCTAGGGTTGGGAAGGGAGTGGCGCCCCTAAGCTATGGCGGCCACCCCTTGGGCCCCTCTTGGGCCATGGGCTCTAGCCAGGTTGCAAAGCGCACTTTCCCCCTCTACAACTGCAGCACTGCAATCTTTCCAATTGGTCCCTCCCGAAATTCCGTTTAATAATCTCCCGAACCAATTCTCCCTTCTGACTTCTAGTGCATCACAACATCGGGATATTACAGTTTTTATAGTTAATCTGTTTACAAGGCAATTTTAGTTAATTAGTTGGGTAACTTCTATTTTTTCTGAATAAAATATCAACATGCAATCCATTTTGTTTAAACTCTCAACATTTTGAATTCTAAAATTTTAGTTCATTGCGTATGTAACTTATATAGATAGCAAATAAGTGAGATGGCATCCGCACCGTCTTCGCCGTCATCATCGACATCACCGAATGCGTCTGGATCTCCGAGAAAAGTGGTACGTAAGCGAGATGATAGAGGAATATCGAAATTCCCTGCGGGCTGAATGACCATCACAGAGGTCAGTGCCGTTGGGGTCCCTCTGAGTCCCAAGAAAGTAACGACGAGATTCCGGACCATCTGCGGGATACTTGGAAGGGAACGGGTCCCTATCACCACACCAAGCTGGAAGTGTCTGACGGATGAACGGAGAGGCGGGCTGTGGACTGAAATTTCAAGCTCGTTCACTATCCCAGAAGCAGACCAAGCACGTGTGCAACGGTAGGCATTGCTGGCGATAGGACACACGTGGAGGACCTTCAAGAGCACACTTGTCATGAAGTACGTGAACATGGGTCAGATGCCTATCACGAAGTATATATTCTTGTCATGGGATATATGGGACACCGTTGTGCGGAGCACAAGGCTCTCCAGGCACAAAACACTCACCCCCACAAACTCGGCACCGTTGGGTACATGGGTAAAACCATGCAATAGATGGCGGAGGACGAGAACGCAACCCGACCATTTGTTGGGATCACAGACGAGCGCACCCAAAGCTGGTTTAGAGAGAGGGCATCAGCCACATCTTCGGGCAGCATGTCTTTCACAAACCCAGCAGACGAGGAAGTGTCCCAACGTCTGGTAAATATGTTGAACTACCTAGTTGTTAATAAGTCCATAAATTCATAGTGTCTAAAATAACATGATGGCATTTTGCAGCAAACATTGACTACTGAATCTTTCCAAGGCTCGTTCGAAGCAGTCAGAGAGAAGGATATACTATCCATGGCCCTACGAAACAAGGAGCACTCGGGTCGCACGCGAGGCCTTGGGGTTTACGTACCTTGGAGGGCGGATTCCCAAACGACTACTGCATCTATAGGAGTATGAAGAGATCCAAGGGTGAGCGCGAGGACCAGTTGGTAGAGGAGGTTAATGCGAGGCTTACTGCAAAATTTCAAGGACAGATAACAAGATTGCTGGATCAAATGAATGAACTCCTCAGCCAGTCGCAAGCTACCCCATTATTTTGGGAGCTAGTCCTCCTCAACATCGGAGTAGCATCGCGTCCATGCAAAATTTTGAATATGGCGACGTCCAATTACCTATCAACAACATCAAGGTAATGTACATCTCTCGAATGCTCCAAAGATAGATCTATAGAACACCTTAGCTAATTGTGTATCATTTTGTGGGAGCCAACGCCCTACAAGCTCCAAGTGAGGCTCGTTGGGTCCATTTCTATTGAGGCTGGATGGTGGATGGGGTATTTATGCCAAGAAAGGATAGTGCAACACAGTGCCCAGCTGGCATAGGATTACGCCATGGTCTAGGTGGACATGGTACATGACAAGTTCATGGTCGTCCTGCTGGAGATTCGCCCGAACAAAGGCATCAGAACACTAGGGAATGCTAGGTACACTTTTATCAAGTGGTCCAAGAAGGATATCACCCTGGACCCTGTAGTGCCGCCATCTCGACTCGACCATGCCTCTCCAATAGGACCCTCGATGACTCCACCTCATCCTTTGCTTCAGAAGGCCGCCTCATCGATTCCCATGGAGAAGATGCCAAGGAACAAGAAAAGCGTGTCACCGTATCGGTTCCCGAGTCGTCTCACAGGAAGACGTGTAGCGGGCGAGTCGTTAAAGCTAAATTGAAATCGAAGAACATTAAGGCACCTCTCAAGCCCGGAGAATACTCCCTCGGAAGTCCATTGGTCTTCGACACGGTATTAGCCCACGCTGGATTAGGTTGCCGGTCTTTGCATGTCTAGTACATGCGGAAGACCGAAGAGAAAGGGTGTGATACAGGAATCACCGCCAGATACACGAAGGAGCATTTCCTCCACGAGCCGGGCCACTTCATCGTGTGCTTCGACGACTTATTTGACCTATACATCCTCACTGCCCTCGACGCCTCACTTCTATGATGCTGGACAATATAAGTGTGTACAATTAAGTTCTACATTCACGTAATACCAATAAATGTCACAACTAATTGCTTATGTATAGATGCATGATGAAAAATACTCGGTAATGGCAAGAACTGGTGGGTTTCCTCGACCCACACTTGGTCTCTGAGCAATGCATCAACCAAGACGCATCCTATGTCGTGAAATACATAATGACAGGATTGCTTGCTCAGGCCGACAAGGACTACATACTGTTGCCCTTCAACTAGAAGTAAGTGCTTCACTACTTGCTATACAAATTTTATTTGTACTTTATACGCAGCACGAACTTAGGTTTAATGACTATAGAGACATACATGAGTAGGTACCACTAGATCCTTTTAGTCATTATATCAAAGAGGAACAAGGTAATATACCTTGATTCCCTACTCAACAAAAGCCACGACTTCACCCTTGTGCAAGGAATACTCGACAAGTATGCTTATTTCCTCCATACATAACCCTATTGTAGTCTTCCTTTGTTTGAAATGGCCGAGGATAACTTTTTGGAATCATGCAGGTCGTTCAGCGCCTATGTTGCCAAGAGAGGGACACACAAGGAATCGAGTGCCACACTGCAACACAAGATGCGATTTTCGGTACATGCTATAACACATTAATCCTATATTATACTTCATAATAATGCATCTCGAATTGACTATACCTATATATGTAATTCTATTTTTGCAGTGCCGCCAGCAAAAACAAGATCACCTATGTGTATTCCACGTTTGCCATCATATGCAACAAATAATGGGTGCTAAGATGAAGGATCCGAGGTTTGTCAATCTCGTAATAATTATTTTCTAATTATAAATTTAAATATATATATATATGCTTACTACTTTACTCCTGCTAGCGACAGAGCTTGAACATAGATTTAGATGCACTCACTATGAGTGAGATCTCGGAGGTTCGAGGGATGCTCTGTGGCTTCATCAAGACGGAGATCGTTAACGTCACCGGAGAGTTTCATTCTGTTGACACCACTGAACCACCTTCAAACAATTGGTTCAATTGTAATTCACTTTGAGTAGTTGTAATTCAATTGTAACACTAGTGACAATACTTGAACATATTCTTTTGTAATTGATTTTGAGTTGTAAATGATCACTTTGAGTTGTCAACAATTGATTCATATGTGATTTATCTGTTTTCTACCTGCTTGTTTTCAAAGGGCATGGCTAGCAATTCCTGAGGCTAGCCAAAAATTATAATTTTTTTTGTTAGGTGTAACTAACTATCATAGACAATTTTACCGTTAAACCGCCTATGAAGGGCTAGTATCACAGACGGTTTCCACTAACAACCGGCTGTGATGTGTCGGATATCACAAACGGTTTTATTTAATAACCATATGTGATATGTCTCTAATCATAGACGGTTTGTAAATAGAACCGTCTGTGATATCCTGTGTATCACAAATGGTTTTTTTGGAAACTATCTATGATACTAGCCCTTCACAGACGGTTTCAACAACAAAAACCGTATATGTTGTGACTTATCACAGATGGTTTGTAAACCGTCTATGATAACCTCCTGTTATCACAGACATATAAATTCAGAAGGTTCAAAAACCGTTTGTAATGACAGTTTAGAACCATTTGTGATGACTCTTTATGTAGTAGTGATATGTACACATAACCACCAAGATAACATGTGCACAGGACCAGCACCAAATCACATAACATGCACATCTCCACCCTCAGCCAATATTCCAAAACATAATTCCAGGTGAATTATTTATCATTTTACGTAACCACATACCATTTCAAGAGATGACCCGACATGTCGTTGAGCAGCGACGGATAACCACATACCATTACTAGGGTTTCACATTCCACTACCGTGGAAATCTGTAGTACAGGTAGTAGTCCTAGAGTTATGTGAGACCCCGGTGTATTTAGCTTGTAATGCTTAGTCTCCCCTTGACTCTAGCATCACAAACAAAATATACCGTGCCTCGATGGACATGTGCTTCCTAGAATTGTAGCACATGTACATCCTTACAAAATCATGCATCATTTCCATACAACAAATAATAACAGGTCTAGCAAAAGGCATACAATATATAGAGTTATTACAAAAGAGCCGACCGGCCAAATGACACCAAAGTAACAAGTGACAGCGGAAGCAAAAGCGCCATAAGATGGCTATAACCAAAAGACGACGGGTTAGCCAACACAACCCACAAGGCAACCGACCGGGCCGCCAAGCTAGTCGCACGATCCGCAGCAAAACTAACAGAAGTAGATCCCTTGGGGATCCACTTCCTCCTCTGCAACAACAAAGCAATGTAGTTGAGTATAATAATGTACTCGCAACAATTACGAGTAACAAGCCTATACATAGCTACATGTAAGCTGAAACCAAGGAGATGGTTATATGGTTATTTGGACGCATAAAGCAATTTTCATTTGCAATAATGTAATAGATTGAAGGCAACTTGTCAAATCTGTTTTTAAGTGTTGAAATAACCACGAGATACAATAAGTAACAACACTAACCACCTAGAGGTGACTAACCCAATAGCCACCATAACATAGAACGAATCCCCGATTCGTACCACCCATCAAGTTTTAATTAAAAGGTTGTAGTCTAATTCTCACAGGGCGTATCCGAGCGTGTCCATAACCTAGGACGAGGCTATTTGAATAGTTTGAACCCTGCAAGGGGTGTACCAATGTACCCACACTTCAGACCACCTTTTTGCCAAGCTATTAAGCACACTTCCTTTGGTATGTTGGCACGGCTAAGTCCTACAAGACGCTTTTCAATGGAAAATGCTAATTAAGAGCCGCACGTATGGGGGTTATCACCTAGTGGACCACCATCACGGTCCCCACTAAGGACCCATACGTAGAGTAGGATGCACCGGCCTAGCTCAAACCGTTGCGGGTGCTCCCCTCTTTCACATGACCCTTGTTGCATATAGAAACATACAACCCACCACGCGACTCATTAATTAACACCCCCCAAAGTACTAAGTCAAGAGAGGTCCTATTTCCCTCTATTGTGGTTAGCACGCAAAATGCTCAGTACGGTGGCGCAAGTAATTCGGTCCTTGTTGACTTGGGCACCATTCCAGTCACACCCAAAAGCACACCAACATACCATTGTGCCCAAGTCCAAATCTTTTTGTTTTCATTTTTAGTTTTCACAATTAAACATAGAACAAAGGCTGACTCATAAAGTCATAATAAGTTTGTGTGATCAAGGTTATCAACTAAGTCAACAACCGTCCATTTCTACCGGTAGCTAAGCATGACTAAGCAATATTAACTCGTCAACTGGTAAGTGACAAGAGCTCATCCAATGAACCCTAAATCACAGCAAATAATCCTAGGCTCAGTAGTAGAGGATAAACATTGGCCTAGAGATTATGCATCTATTAGGTCAACTAATCGACAATAGTTTAAAACAAGATAGCAATGTATACGTAGAATTTGCAAACAACATATTAGAATTTGAAAATAATATGAGCAATATGATCAAATGATGCTACATCTGCTTGCCTTACTGAAGATCACAATCTTGCTGCTGAGGATCACTCTCGGGTTCAATAAACTCTTTGGAACCTATCGCAAGAACGCGAAAATTCAATAAGAACGAAGAACAGCGAAAGAAACTCAAAATCCAAAGTTATCCAAATCCTATGAAATTTACACAACAGCAAGGTCATGATTTTAAATGAATTTAGCAATAAGAACCATTTAATTTGGACTAAGCATGCAAAAGATAAGGCATAAACAATTTGTTTAAGTCTGGAAATTCAAATTAATTAATTTTGGGTATTGTTCATGGCACAAATTTCCAGAGAGTTCTAGAACCTGACATTTTTATGGTAGGTAGAACATGGAATTCTGAGAACAAGAAAACTGGATTTGCTTCATTTGGAGTTAAAATAAATTACTTATGATTTTTCTAAGTTACGAAACTAGGGCATATCATTTTTCAGAGGCAAATATATGAACAACACCTATCCTATATTAAAGTACATCATCAGAGGAATTTAACAAATTTTAGTTTGCTAAATTTGGAGCTACAAAAAATTACTTATGCATTTTCCAAGTTTTAACTAAATTTCTAGACAATATTTAATACCTAGGAAAGTTAATACAATAAACAAACTTTTTTGTTACAGAACAGTTATAAAAAATATTTTTAGATTAAAGTTCAGTTAAACAGAAATTTAACACAATTGGATTCATCTAAAAAGGAGCTAAAAAGAATTAGTTATGAATTTTTGAAGTTAATACCTTTTTCAGTTGACAAATAAATACTTACCGGAAAACAAATGAACTTATTCAAAAGAAAACGACGTGGACGATCAAGGGCTGTAGATCGCAAATCAAATGGCTTGGACCCAAAGGGGTCCGAACAGCCCAATAGATCTGAGCTGCGGATCTAAAGACGAACGGTAACGAGGGATTTGAATCGCCCCGCGGAGATCTAGACCGTTAGATCTAGATCTGACGGTCCAAGGAGATGGGGGAGGTCCTAAAGCTAAAGATCTTAAGAGGAGGTCCTGAACGGCTTAGATCCCCAAGGGGAGATCCTGGACGGTCTAGATCTACTCGAAGGAGGTCCTAGACAGCCAAGATCTACCAGATGAGGTCCTGGACGACAAAGATCTAGACTAGGGAGGTCCTAACAGCTAAGATCTTCACAGATGGAGATCTTAACGGTCAAGATCGAACTGAAGGAGGTCCCGACGGCTAAGATCTCACATAGGAGGTCTTAACAGTCAAGATTTCCACAGGGTGGTCCACAAAGACAAGGTCTTAATATAGGGAGGTCTTAACGGCTCAGATCTCCACTAGGAGGTCCTGAACGGTCAAGATCTGCCCGGGATGGTCCAAAAGGTTAAGTCTGCAGAGGGGGAGGCCATGAGGTTTTCTTTGCAAAAGACCATGGGGTGGTCTTTTGCAAAGAGGACCCCAAGGATGGTCCCGAGGGTGGTTCTTACAAAAACGACCACGGGGTGGTCTTTTCACACGGGGTTGATCCTAACGGCTAAGATTAAACCAGGGAGGTCCTCAACGGCTAGGATCTAAGCTGGGGGGAGGTCCTAGCACCAAGGTTTTACCGAGGGAGACCGACGGTCCAGATATAATCCAAGGAGGTCTTTAATGGCTAGGATTAAACTTAGGAGGTCCTCAGATTTGTCTAAGTTACGACAACGGTACAGAGCACCGCACTTTGCTCGCCGGCTCGCCGCCGGCGACCACAGCCACGACGGCGCGAACCAAGGGTGTCAAAACGTTCGTAATACTATTGCGAACACAATGGGGGTACTCTCGACGGCGAAGCTGGCCTAAAACGCCGGCGAGCTGGAGAGGGGCGGAGGAGAAAGTTCGGCAAAAATCGAAAACACGAAAAAGCTTCGCTGCGATCAAATCTAACAGGTTTTCGAGCACTACGGGGTTATTGTGAACACACCTGAGCATGGAGGAGGTCCGAGGGAAGTCGGAGAAGTCCTGGCGGCGGAGACCGACGCCGGAACTGAGGACGATGACGAGGACAAGAGCTCCTGAGCAAAAAGAAGCAAAGAGGATGATAAGGATAGTTTCGCGATGACCCAGAGAAGGTCCAAGAGCAAGGAATCGACCAGAGAAGCTACTTACTGGAGTTGAGGAAGAAATGAAGGATTTCGGCTGCAAAGCTCCAAAGCTCAAATTTGGGTCTGCACCTGCGAAGGCAACCCAAAATCGAGTTAGGGGATTTGCTCAGGAAGGGAAGGTGGTCCAGGCGACGCGAAAAAGAGGGTCAGGGAACCACTGGAGCACTGCTGGCGATGAGGAGCTCCAAGGTCCAAAAATGGTGGAAACGATGTCCACGGTGGTTCGTGCGCAAAACACAGAGAGAGATGGAGATGGCAGGGAAGTGTGAAAGGAAAGCCAGAGGAGGAGCTCGAGGTGCTCAAGTAGCTCGGGGTCAACGGCTACACGAGTACGAGGTGTAATGGCGGAGGTGACCTAAAGCTTCTGCTGTGTGCGAAAAAGAGGACGGAGCAGGTGAGGGTCAGACCTAAACGCTGACATGGGAAAAATCGAGGGGCTCAGAGCCGTTGAGGGGCCCCACGACGTGACTAAGTGCTGCACTGCTCACCTGCCATGGCGCACGCGCGTACGGGCGCAAAGAGGAAGAAGAAGAACAGAGGAGGAGGTCAGGGAGGTCGTGCGCGGTAGGATCAGGCATGGACAGTTGGGATCACTCGAGATATCCAGAGGTTTAAAACGGTAGGGGAGGTCGTGAGCGTTGGATTGAGATCTAACGGTTCAGGTTTGGGGTGGCTCTCGGGAGGTCCGAAAGTCCCTGAGAACGAGGACCGCTCGATGAAGATCATACGGCCGAAACGCACGTGCCCTAACGTCGAGCCCGAGTGCGGCACTGGTGACTTGGTTCGACCGAGTCAAATGACTTGGGCTCGGGTCTGACTCAACCCTAGAAGTTGAATTAATCACAGAACTTAGGGGAATTGTTTGGGGTAGCAAATTAACTCCCAAAATTCAAAAATGTTTACAGGATCTTGCTAACTTCAGGGTTGACCTTGTATAAAATTTTCAGAGGTTTTCATGTAGTGGATTTTCCTCCAGAAATTCTACAAGGTGCTGAGCTAGGGTTTGACTTAAAGTCAAACTGGTTTGACTGGTCTCTTAAAATATTCAAACAATTTCTAAAAATTGTGAAGTTTTTCAGAGGGGTCACACAGCATCCCTAGAACTTAGAAAAAATATTTCCAAGAAATGATCACAAGATTAACAAGAAAGTTTTTGAAAGGACAAGATTTAGGTCAAAAGAGGCTTGTGATTTGTATTTCCATAATTCTTTTACAAGAATTTTTCAGAACATACAAGAAATACAGGATGTAAGAAAAGTTTTAAATTTCTACACATTTTCTTACATTTGAAATACAAGCCAATACTTGGGATGTTACAAATCTCCCCCCCCCCTACAAGAATCTCATCCCGAGGTTCCGTTTACTCGGAGAAGAAAGACGGGTAGTCTGCACAAAGGCGATCTTCCCGCTCCCAAGTTGCCTCATCCTCAGAATGATTTGACCACTGAACTTTAAGGAACTTGATGACCCGATTCCTTGTTCTTCCCTCAAATTCTTCAAGAATACGAATGGGATGCTCGCGGTAGGTCAAATCTTCTTGCACATCGAGACTTTCCAACGGAGTTTCCTCAGTTGGAACACAGAGGCACTTCTTCAAATGGGACACATGGAACACATCATGTACCCCCTCAAGTGTAGCTGGCAACTCCAACCTGTACGCAATAGCTCTCACTCTCTCGATAATGCGATAAGGCCCAACATATCGAGGAGCTAACTTGCCCTTGACGCTGAAACGCTGATGGCCCTTCAAAGGTGAGACTGAGATAAACAAAGTCGTTGGGCACAAAACTCAACTCACAACAACGGCAATCCGCATAGCTCTTTTGCCTGGACTGGGCCGTGCACAAACGATCGCGAATAAGCTGAACTTGACTCTTGGCCTCATTGATCGAATCTGGGCTGAAGAACTGCCTCTCACCAGTCTCTAACCAGTTCAGTGGGGTTCTGCACCTTCTCCCATACAAGGCTTCAAAAGGTGCCATGCCGAGACTGGCTTGAAAATTGTTGTTGTAGGAGAATTCGGCAAACGGCAGGCATTTCTCCCACTTTTTCCCATAGGAAAGAACACAAGCACGGAGCATGTCTTCCAAGACTTGGTTGACTCTCTCCGTTTGACCATCAGTTTGGGGATGGTAAGCCGTGCTAAAAGAAAGACGAGTCCCCATTGCCTCCTGTAAGTTATGCCAAAACCGGAAGGTAAAGAGCGCACCACGATCAGAAATAATCGTCTTAGGTACACCATGCAAACTCACGATCCGGGAGACATAGAGCTCGGCCAACTGACCAGTACGAATCTTGGTTTTGACTGGAAGAAAGTGTGTGTAATACCCCGAAAATGTGTTAAGTAATTAGTCGAGAGAGATTAATTATTCGGAAGAGAATTAAATGGATTTGCGGGAAGGACCAACTGGAAAATGTTCAATTCAACAGTTAGAGAGGGGGTATCCATTGTTTTAACCCAACTTGGGCACAGGCCTTGGCCGAGAGGGTCTGGCCGGCCAAGGGAGGGGGCGCCACTCCCCCCCAAACCCTAGCCGCCCCTATCCTTCCCCCTCCCTCTTTCCCATCCCCTCCACCCCTTTGGCCGAATTTCCCCTTACCCCTTCACCTTGGAAGCCGCCACCTCCTGCCCTCTCCCTCACTTGGCGCCTCCATCTCCCCCTCTCAAGATGATCCCTCCATTGCTGCCACCTCCCGGAGGATTCCCTGCTTTTGGCCAGCCGCAAGGAGGAAGAAGAAGAGGGGAAAAGAGGGGAGGAAGGAGGAGAAGAGGAGAGGTTGTCTTCGCGGGGAGAGTTCATCATCTTGCTGCGATTCTACAAGGGTAACTTCACGTGTTTTTCGTTGGTTGATGCGTAGTAGTTGCGGTTGATGTCGTTTGGTAGATTAATTTGCGTTGGCTTAATAGATTGCGTTCTGTCCAGATTATTGCGTGGTCAGTTTCGTGTGTTTAGAGGCTGAATTAGGAGTTTTGATCTCCTAGAGTTTTGTAGGTTATGTTCTTAGATTTCAATGGCCGCCAAGAACGCCCAATTCCGATTAACGGTTAGAAAGTTATGAATTATTTAGTGCCGTTGTCTGGTTAATCTGTCAACATCCTGACAGTATGTAGAAAACTGAGTTAATATATTAGTTAAAGACGAAATCAGAGGATATCAATATAACGAAAAATGTAGGTAATTTCCTTACCTTTTCATAGAGGTAAATAATGCAAGATTTGGACTTTCGTGGCAAAAGTTATGGAGGTTTTAGTGCTCTGTCCAGAGAACCCGACGTGATAAATGATGTTCTGTAAATGGAAGAATCAGAAGGGCTCCCCAACTAAGTTTATTTAGGTAATTTAATTAAATTTTCAGAAAGTCCAAGAACATCTTATTTGGACTCATGAGCAGAAAGTTATGTATTTTAGAAGTTGCCTATCCACAGTGTGCGCCAAATCAATCGCTAGAAATTGGAAGTTGGGAAACACATGGGGTTTAGCAAGTTCAATTGTGTTGTTCTTTTGCTCTTGGTTCAGTATGTTGGTCTTAGATTGGGGTATCTTTATATTCAGGTGGGAGCGTGGTTCCACGGGCAGCACCCTCTTCGCGTCCACGTTCTCGCACGGTTGAGGCAAGTATTCGGGTTATAGCATTTTTATGCTTGTATGCTGAGATTGTGTTGTGTCTTGCTCGTAATTGCCATGCATGGATGTTAATGTGATGAGCTTCCATCTATCTTGACGAATGCAAGTTATGGTTAAAGTTTCCTTCGTTTGTTGTTAATGCCTACATGTTATTGTGTACACGTTGAGTTCTCATGTATGAAAGATGATGTCGCATCTATAATTTGCATTCTGTGGTATGATTTGTGGGTACGGTTGTATACTCACGCTTGTTGTAAAACTTGCGCTCAAACCTACAGAAGAGGAGGAGTCTACGCCTGCTTTCGAGGAGGAGTTCGCCGAAGGTTGCTGATCATTAAGGTCTGGATCCCAGTCGGTTGCCTGTGGTGAATTGATGGGATCTACGCTGAAGTTATTTCTGTTCCGCTGCTATTTTATTCTCTGTTATCCTGCGTGGCGTACTAAGTGTAAACTCGACCATAAGGTCAAAACCCTTATTTGTTATTCAAACTAATCGTTTACTTTATTTATCGCTTGTGTGGATTGATATTCACCTATATTGACACTGTGTGCACTAGCGTGATCCTGGACTAGTGCATTATACACAGAGGGTTCCAGAATCGTAATTTTGGGTCCCGATAAGTTCCATAAAAGTCAGGCGAGACCTATGCATAGGTCCAGGGTCTACATAGGGTAGATATAAGTCTCACCGACACATGGGATCTGGTTCACTTAATGATTCCTTTTATTATTTTATATTTATCAAGAAAGTCCCATGAGCTTTAGTTGGAACCCCATGTGTTGGCTAGACTCTAGCCTTACGTTTCTAGGGGTGTCTGCGGTTTGGCCCTAATCTACGAGGTGATCCTAACTTAGTCTCATTACCTACTAGTCCTGGTTTAGCGATCCACCCTATTGCCTTGATTACTATTACTAGCGCGAAGCTAGGCCCTAGCTCGCTACCCTGCACAGCTACCTAGTATAATGATTTCTCCTAACTTACTCACTAGCGAGTTGTTTAACTAAATGTTTAATATTACTACCAGTGGTATAGGTCCTATGTGTCTGTGACATGTTGCATTCCTAGTTAGATGTCAACTAAAGCGGTCAATTACCATTACACTTTACTTGGCACTTCCATGCGAGCTCATATGTCTCACTACAGGGTTACTTTTATTGAGATTAACCACTGATATGATGTTGTTAGATTATAGTTTACCACCTTATGTTTATTTGGGCACTCCTAAACATAGGGCTTTAGGTTAATGGTGCTCGATTATTATCTAACTGCTCTACTACTCTGTTTAACTATTTGATTAAATTAGTATCTCTATTATTACCACAATGGTCTAGTGTTTACTAGTGTTAGATCATGTGTGTGTGTGTGTATGTGTAAACATGACTGCATCATCTTAACTAATCACTACTCATCTCAATTCCACTGTTCTCCCTTGATTACGATTGCCTCTACAATATTTGACAACTATACACCCTGATACTCTAATCAACCCTTGGAGCAATCCACCGTTATCAGTACTACATCCATGGCCTAGGGTTTATACGTCATTTGAGGTAGATATGCTCAAACATGACCGTTAATCGAGGTTGCCTTCTAAATACATGTTATTATCATCTTAAACATTTCCAGCTAATCTCTAATTACTTGATTTGGCCACCCTAATTTAGTTACTAACGACACAATTAACCTGCTATTGTTAGTTGAAGTATCAAGTAGTTAATTACCTACTACAATCATTCCTACTTACTTGCCTCTGCCTTCTATAAGACAATAGCTTACTAGTGATTTCATGTTAGGCTCTAATTGTTTAATTTAACCACTAGTTACTTATTACTTCAGTTGCAATTTGCTAGAGGCACATTCATTCACTAAGGTTAATGTCGGGACCCCGGGTAAACAATCCCTGGGACCCTTTTGCATTCCGAACTAGTCCCAGATCAGTAGCTAGCTCGCACAGTCACAACATTGATGTAATCATTTCCATACAACAAGCTAAAGATGAAGCAGACAAATTAATATTAATAGCAAAGGACCTTACGGTCAAGGTTTGTACAGGGTTGCCACGTAGGGCTTTACACAAAAGAAACTTACAGCGGAACCAAAATAAGTTAAAGTGGCCATCCAAAATGCCCGCAGGCAATTGAGTGGACGATGTTCGTGGTTCGCACGGTCTTCATAGAACTCTGGGTTCTCTGGTTCACCCTCCTCTGCTGATCAAACAGAGGGGTCAAAGCCACGAGTACTTTGAATGTACTCAGCAAGTAACAGGGAACAAGAATGCAAGTATTATTTATGCAAGGCTTGATAAGGATAGCTTTATGGTTAATTTGCAGAAAGCAGTAATGATTGGAAATACGGTAAGTAGATTGCAAAGCGCAAGTTGAAAGGTTAACACATAAGTAAACAGGTTCTTTGAAACAACCCGTGAACACCCTGTTCACTTCCCGGACCACTCATGGTCACCCACGACCACTCCTGGACCACCCACGGCCAATCCTGGCCGCTCACGACCACTCCTTACCGCTCGCGACCAATCGTAGCCGCTCACGACCACACCTTTTCTTTTGAGAAAAACTACCCCTTGTAGGATATCACCAGGCATTGTCCATAACCAGGGACACGGCTATTCGAATAGTTTTTACACTCTGCAGAGGTTGTACACTTGACCCACAAGAGATAATCGCCTGATATACCACACATTTCCTTTGACATGTGAATCAGGGAGAGACTATCACATGGCTCTTACAAAGCTCCGTTTTGACTCAGTTCTGCCTGCTAAGGTTTCGCCTTCCTAGCCCCCTCTTGCGCCATGTGAATCAGCAAACACCACCATGACAGAACCGACTCAAAACTTTGTTAAATAGTTTGCCACGTTCACCCCATAAATAGACTTGTGGTTACACAATAAGATCTAGATCAATGACACACAAAGTTAGGTCCTGAGTGGTTGCTCAGGCGAGACTACCTCATCCCAATGTGCATCCCACACCCACCTTCACCACCGCCCACTCGCCCGAGCATAAAACGTTTTTAGCTCAACCTGACCAAATGGCAACCCTTGCTATGGCACAACAAGTTTTATAACAGTGGCATCGCACCACAATCGACACAACTGTGATCTCACACCCTAGTTGCAAAACAGTGGAAACGCACCACAATTCCATATCTCATTAGTCAAATTTACATTCTTTGAGTAAGTGATCAAGTATCCAGCCTATACTAAAGCATGTCTAAGCATAAACAATACCTATATTGGTATACCAATAATGTTCAACTAAAAATTATCCAACCTATAGTGTCCAAGGGTACATGTCAACATGTCAAACACAATTATTCAAGGAGTCATACTGTCAAGTAGGTGTTTTTGCTAACTCCCAAACCATTTTTATACAACTAGCCATGCATGTTGATACGAAACAATATAATTTTTGCAAAACTGGGTGCGACATGATCAAAGGTCTATGACTTGCCTTTGTTGTAGAGTTGAAAATCTTCGGTCGAGGTCGTTGGGTCCAAGAGGTCTTCAGAGAAGCTGGAATCTACACGTTCGAGCCAAGACAAATAAATGAATAACTCCAAATAAAGTCCAAATAAGAACCAAACCAAAGCCAAAAGAAAGGTACAGAGTTGAGAGGAAGGCAAGGACTTGAAACACTCAAGCCAGAGCTTGAATGGAGGAGGCTGTGAAACCTAAAGCATGGAGAAATGGGGTGACACCAAGAGAAAGAGAGGCTAAGGAGCAAACAAGAGGGCAAAGGGACTCCCTGGTGATCTAATTATAGGGAGACCAAAAAGAGAATCAGCAACAAAGGATGGGGTGGCGGGATTCGCGGCGGCACTAGAGGGTTCAGAAATGAGAAGCATTCATGAATGTCGTGACGTTGAAATTGAGATCAAAGGGGTGAAGTTTTCGGCCAATCTTATAGTGATAAATTCAGCAGGCCTTGATGTTATTTTTGGGATGAATTAGCTGTCCAAGAACCATGGTTAGATTGATTGTGCCCGCAAAGCTATCACTCTCACAAGTCCTCTTGGTTTTCTAGTCGAAATGGTGCCGAAATTGGAGCATCCTCATCTCTATGCCCTTAGCGGCAAAGAATTGCCAGATTTGGGCGAAGTGCTAGTGGTATGTGAGTACCCGGATGTATTTTCCGAGGAACTACCGGGCATGCCACCCTCATGAGAAGTTGAATTCGTGATCGAGCTGCAGCCCGGAACTGCTCCTATATCAAAACGGCCTTACCGAATGCTGCCAAATGAGTTGGTTGAATTGAAGAAGCAACTCGCAGAACTTCAAGAGAAGGGTTTCATTAGGCCGAGCTCCTCATCTTGGGGATGCCCAGCTATATTTGTGAAAAATAAGGACCACAGTCTGCGGATATGTGTTGACTACCGTCCGTTGAATGAGGTCACTATCAAGAACATGTATTCACTTCCACGGATTGATGATTTGTTCCATCAGATGACCGATGCTCGTATTTTCTCTCAGATTGACTTGAGATTGGGCTATCATCAACTTAGGATCAGATCTGAAGACATTCCCAAGACGACTTTCTCAACTCGTTATGGCTTGTACGAGTACACCGTCTTGTCCTTCGGTTTGACGAATGCACCGGCCCTGTTCATGAATCTCATGAACTCTGTGTTTATAGAGTATTTGGACAAATTTGTGGTCGTATTTATTGATGACATTCTTGAAGGATCGCGGGAAGGCTACGATAGCACAAACAAAAAATTTACCGCGCAACCAAGGACCCACCTGTAAGGACCCGGAATATTTAACTAGTAACACTTAACCTCCAAATGGTTCTAGCGTTACTAATTAAACATTCTAAGCCTCGATGGACATATGCTTCCCAGAATTGCAGCATATGCACATCATCACAAAATTACACATCATTTCCATACAACATACATCACTAAGCTCAACAACGACATACATAAAGTACAGTTATTACAAAAGAGCCGACCGGCCAAATAGAACAATATACAAGAATGACAATGAAGCAAAGGTGCCATAAGATGGCTAGAACAAAAGTCGGCCAGGTTAGCCACACAACCCACAAGGCAACCGAGGGCCGCCAAGCTAGGCGCCTCTAAGGCTACCACGGCACAACTCACGTAGTGAGGCCCCTCCACTCACCTTCTTCCTCTGCAACAAATACATTTAAGCAAGATAAGCGATACACAAAGGTACTGCATAATCGCGTGTGGAATAGCGACCTATTCATAAACTACATGCAAGCTTATTTAGGTGGAGGTTGTATGTCTTATTTTGCACAAAGCCAACTTTATTTGCAATAATGTAATACATTTAAGAGTAAGTTTGCAATCTGTTTTGTTGTCAAAATAACAACGAAATAAAGATACATACAAGTAACCACCTAGAAGTGACTATCCCAATAGCCACCACAACATAGCACGAATCTCCGATTCGTACCACCCATCAAGTTTTAATTAAAAGGTTGTAGTCTAGTTCTCACGGGGCGTATCCGAGCGTGTCCATAACCTAGGACGAGGCTATTCGAATAGTTTTAACCCTGCAGGGGTGTACCAATGTACTCACACTTCAGACCGCCTTTAAGCCACAAAGCACACTTAGAAGGTATGCTGCACGGCTAAGTCCTCTGAGGCGCTTTCCAATATTGTGCATTGACTACGAGCCGCTCGTATGGATCGAATCCATACGCTTACATTGCAAGTCGAAAGACAACCAGCCATCACGGAAGCCTTTCGGACACTACAATGCTCCCAGCACCATCCCTCCTGCGACTCCCTGCGACCCGAAGCCAATACACGCCAAAGTACTAAGTCAAGAGAGGTCCCATACCCTCTAGTGTGGTTAGCACGCAAAATGCTCAGTACGGTGGCGCAAGTAACTCGGTCCTTAATGACCCGGGCACCATTCCAGTCACACCCAGAAGCACACCAACATACCATTGTGCCCAAGTCTAAATCATTTTTGTTTTCAGTTTTAGTTTTCATAAATAGACATGGCACAAGGCGGAAATCATAATAAGTGTTGTGTGATCAAGGTTATCGACAAGTCGATAACCGCCCATTTCTACCGGAAGCTAAGCATGGCTAAGCAATAGATTCGCAACTACTAAGTGACAAGAGCTCATCCACGAACTCTAAATCACAGCAATAACCTAGGCTCAATGGTAGTAGAGAATAATCATTTGCCTAAGGAAATGCATCTACTAGGTCAACTAGCGACAATAGTTTAACACAAACTAGCAATGCATACATAGAATTTGTAAACAACATAAATACTTAAAAATACTAGAATTAACATGATCAAACTGCTTGCCTTGCTGGGATTGGTCTTGCTGCAGAGGGGAGTGCTCAGGTTCAAAGTTTTCTTCGGAACCTAACGCGAATAGGCGATAAAAACCGATAAGAACGAAGAACACCAAAAGGAACTCAACAGCAAAGAACATCCAAATCCCAAGAAAATTTCTACAGCAGCTAGAGATTGATTTTAGACAATTTTAGAAACAAGAATCACTTCATTTGGACTTAGTATGAAAAAGTTATGGCTAAACTAAGTTCTCTCAGCCTAGAACATCCTAATTAAATTAATTACGGCTACTGTTCATGGCGAAAATTTCTAGAATGATCTAGAACTTGAAATTTTTATGGTAGGTAGATATGGTTATCCTAACAACAGCAAATCTGAGTTTGCACAATTTGGAGTTGAAATGAATTAGTTATGATTTTTTTAAGTTCTAAAACTAGTGAATCATTAATTTCAGTGGCAAGGATCATATGAAGACCTATTCTATATTACAGTACATTCCTAGTGGGTTTTAACAAACTTAGTTTGCTCAATTTGGAATTACAGAGAATAAATTATGCATTTTACAAATTTTCAATGAATTTCTAAACCACTATTTTCACTAAACAAGATCATGCAGTTTCTATCATTTTCTGCTACATAACCGTGCCTAAATTCATTCTCAGATTAAAGTTCATTCTATAATAGAGCTAAAGCAGCTGGAATCATTCAAAAAGGAGCTAAAATAACAAAGTTATGCACTTTTGAAATTTGAAACATTAAAAGACTTAGAAAATTTGAGCTCTCGGGAGGTCCAAATGAACTGAAAGAAAAAGGAGAGGTCGTGGGCTGTTGATCTTGCATCGCAGGGCCACAGACCTCGAAGCATAGCGCTCAAAAGACCTCCTCCCTTCGGGAGAGTGCGGACCGTCGAGATTGGATCCAACGGCCACGACCAGTGCATGCACAGCGCACGCAAGGAGGTCCTCGCGCCTAACGGAGGTCGTGACCGTCAGATCAAGATCTGGCGGTCCCGAGCACTAGGGGAGGTCCTAAGGTTAAACCTACGGAGGGAGAGTGCGGGCGGCCAAGATCTCACGGAGGAGATCTTGACGGTCTAGATCTCTAGAGGGAGGTCTTTAACGGACACGATCAAGCGAGGGAGGTCCAGCCCGTTAGATCTAAATCTAACGGTTGAGACCTGAGGAGGAGGTCCTAAAGCTACGGATCTAAAGGAGGAGGTCCTAGATGGTCAAGATCTCCAGGGGAGGTCTTGATCGGCTGGGATTTACACGAGGAGGTCTTGGATGGCCAAGATCTACTCCGGGAGGTCCTATGCGATAGGGTTTTAATGGGAGGAGTTCTGGACGGCTCAGATTAGACCTAGGGAGGTCGGGAGGAGGAAGAACAGAGCTGAGGGAGAGGTCCTGGACGATCCCGATTTGCATGGGGTGGTCCTGGACGTCCCAGATCACCCGAGGTGGGGAGGTCTTTGCGGGTGACGTGGTCCAGGGGGAGGTCGTGACCACAGGATGGAGAGCCAGTGGCCTGGACCTCCCCGAGGCGCTGAGATCGAGCGAGGTGCAGGCGGTGGATGGAGATCAACGGCCAGCACAAGTCTTGCGAGATCGAGGCAGGTGCGGCTGTGACTTGACTCAAGCGAGTCAAATGGCTAGGTCGGACTCGGGTCTGACTCGAGCCCGAGTCTGACTCACCCTAATTTTGGTTTCCAAACAGATCTGAAGTTTGGGGATTTATTTGAGGTAGCAAACTCACTCCAAAAATTATGAAATTTTTACAGGAGCTTGCTAGCTGAGTGACTGACCTTGTATAAATTTTGTAGAGGTTTTTGTGCTATACCTTTTCCTCCAAAAATCCCACAAGGTGCTGGTCCAAGGTTTGACCAGAAATTGAATAGGTTTGACTGACCTCCAAAAATATTCAAACAATTTCTAAAAATTGTGAAATTTTTCAGAGGGGTCACATACCATCCCAAGAAGTCAGGAAAAATATTTCCAGGAGATGATCAAGAGGTTTGACAAGATTGTTCTTGAAAGCTCAAGATTTGGATCAAAAGACTTGTGACTTTGTATTTCCATAACTTCTTGTACAATAATTGTTCAGCACAATTAGGAAATATATGATGTAAGAAAAAGTTTTAATTTCTACTCATTTTCTTACATTTGAAACACAAGCCCAAAATTGGGATGTTACAACTCTCCCCCCTTACAAGAATCTCGACCCGAGATTCCGTTTACTCGGAGAAGAAGGATGGGTAATCTGCACGAAGGCGATCTTCCCGCTCTCAAGTTGCCTCATCTTCATAATGGTTTGACCATTGAACCTTAAGGAACTTGATGACACGGTTCCTTGTTCTCCGTTCAGATTCCTCAAGAATACGAACAGGATGCTCGCGATAGGTCAAATTCTTCTGCACATCGGGAACCTCCAAAGGAGTTTCCTCAGTTGGGACACGGAGGCACTTCTTCAGGTGTGACACATGGAACACATCATGCACACCCTAAAGTGCAGCTGGTAGCTCCAATCTGTATGCAATAGCTCCAACTCTCTCGACGATGCGATAAGGCCCAACATAGCGAGGAGCCAACTTGCCCTTGATGCCAAAACGCTGATGGGCCTTCAAGGGTGAGACTTTGAGATACACAAAGTCATTGGGCTCAAAGCTCAACTCACGGCGACGACAATCTACATAGCTCTTCTGCCTGGACTGGGACGTGCGCAGATGCTCGCGAATCAACTGGACCTGGCCTTCGGCCTCACTAATCGACTCTGGGCCGAAAAACTGCCGCTCACTAGTCTCTGACCAGTTCAAAGGGGTTCTGCACCTTCTCCCATACAAGGCCTCAAATGGTGTCATACCAAGACTGGCCTAAAAGCTGTTGTTGTAGGAGAACTCAGCAAATGATAGGCACTTCTCCCACTTCTTCCCATAGGAAAGAACACAAGCACGGAGCATATCTTCCAACACTTGGTTGACTCGCTCCGTCTAACCATCAGTCTGAGGATGGTAAGTTGAACTGAAAGAAAGACGTGTCCCCATGGCCTCTTGCAACTGATGCCAAAACCGAGAGGTAAAAAGAGAACCACGATCTGACACAATCGTTCATGGCACACCATGTAGGCACACAATGCGGGATATGTAGAGATCCGCTAACTGACTCACATCAATCTTCGCCCGCACTGGAAGAAAATGGGCCACCTTTGTCAACCGATCAATGATGACCCACAAGGCATCCTTCCTAGAAGAAGTACGGGGTAACCCAGTGATGAAGTCCATGCCAACGGAATCCCACTTCCATTCTGGCACCGGCAAAGGCTAAAGAAGACCTGCTGGACGCTGATGCTCGGCCTTCACACGACAGCATACATCGCACTCGGCAACAAACTTGGCAATCTCGCGCTTCATACGGGTCCACCAGAACCTCTGACGAAGGTCCTGATACATCTTGGTAGCCCCGGGATGGATAGACACAGGAGAGTCATGGGCTTCGCGGAGAATCAAATCCCGCAATTCCATGACCTTAGGAACCACAAGACGCTGCCCAAACCACACAACGCCATGCTCATCCTCTGAAAAGCACTTGGCTACCCCATCCTTGATGTTCTGCTTGATTTGACTCACACCAACATCTGCCTCCTGAGCAGCCTTGATTTGGTCCACCAAGGGGTGTTGCACAACCAAGGTAGCAAGAGAACCGTGCTCGATCAAACCCAAATTGAGGCGCTGAAATTCAACGACAAGGGTAGGCTACTGCTCTTGGAGCATTAACATGTTGCAATACACTTTCCGACTGAGTGTATCCGCAACGACATTGGCCTTGCCCGGATGATACTGAATGCCCATGTCATAGTCTTTGATCAATTCCAACCATCTTCTTTGCCTGAGGTTCAGATCTGGCTGGGTGAACAAGTACTTCAAGCTCTTGTGGTCAGAATACACCTCACAACGGTTACCAATCAGATAATACCGCCAAATCTTGAGTGCATGAACCACAGCAGCTAACTCCAAGTCATGAGTAGGATAGATGAATTCATGAGGCCTCAACTGCCTTGATGCATAGGCCACAACCTTGCCTTCCTGCATAAGAACACAACCAAGACCCTGACGAGAAGCATCACAATAGATATCAAAGCTCTTGTGAATATCAGGGAGAACAAGCACTGGGGCTGAGGTCAATCGCTTCTTGAGTTCCTGAAAACTCACATCACAAGCAACAAACCACTTAAACTTCCTGTCTTTCTTGAGCAGTTCAGTCATAAGCTTCGCAATCTTGGAGAAATTCTCGATAAAGCGGCGATAGTAACCGGCCAAACCAAGAAAACTCCGCACATCGGTGGTGACTTGGTGACCCAAGATAGCACATCGCTAACCTTGCTAGGATCCACACCACACCTCTGTTTGAAAGAACATGGCCCAAGAATGCCACTTCCTTCAACGAACTCACACTTCTTGAATTTGGCATACGGTGGTGCTCATGTGACTGCCCAACACAAGCTTAAGATGCTCAGCATGCTCTTCTACGCTCTTGGAGTAGATAAGGATATCATCGATGAAAACCACCACGAACCTGTCCAGATACTCCATGAATACCGAGTTCATAAGGTTCATGAATAAAGCAGGAGCATTGGTCAAACCAAAAGACATGACGGTGTACTCGTAAAGGCCATAACGAGTAGCAAAGGCTGTCTTGAATATCCTCGCCCGATCGACTTGATGATAGCCCAATCTCAAGTCAATCTTGGAGAACACTGTGCTCAGCTTAAGCGATCAAGCAGATCATCAATACGGGCAAAGGATACTTGTTCTTCACCGTCACCTCATTGAGCGACGGTAATCAACACACATGCGCAAGGTCTTGTCCTTCTTCTTCACAAAAATAATGGACAACCCAAGGAGATGAGCTAGGGCGAATGAAACCCTTCTCTTGCAGCTCACCTAGTTGCTTCTTGACTCCTCCAACTCATTAGGAGGCATGCGTCGGCCTCTTGAAATAGGGACGATGCGGGCAGCAACTCTATCACGAACTCCAGGTCTCGAGCGGAGGCATCCTGCAAGTCTTCGGAAAGACATCCGCGAAGTCACACACCTGGGGACATCGCGAATCTCCAATCTTGGCTTTGCTTCAAGGGCATAAAGATGGGGTTCTCGTGAATGCGGTGAAAACCCAAACTGTTCACTGAAGGGATGGTGAGGTAGACAACCTTCCCGCACAATCGATTTGCCCCAAGTGTTGGGACAACCAATCCATGCCAAGAATCACATCCAAGCTCGCCGAATCGAGTAGGATAAGACTCGCCAAGAATCCCACTCCTTCGATGTGGATAGGAGCGTCCGGCACACTTGGTGACTCTCATTTCCGAACCAGAGCGAATAAGTAGTGGAACCCCAAAGGAACACAGTGGAGACCATTATCAACGAAGAAGCGACCTCGAAATAAAAGAATGCAAGCTCGAGTCAAATAAAACCATAGCGGGGCGTAAATTGACAAGAAGCGTACCCAACACCACGTCGGGCGCCTCTGTGCCTCCTCGGCGAGATATGGTTGACTCGGCGCTCCCCAAGCCCGGGTCTTACGGTGGTGGGTGCCCACTCCCTTGCCGCGTCCTTCATTAGGGCGAGGGCTGCTCGATCTTCTTAGGGCAACTACTCGCGTAGTGACCCTTATTGTGGCGATGAAGCGGTGATGTCGGCGCGGGGTTGCGGGAACACCTGTTCTTTGGATCGCGGCGCACGTGACTAAGTCACGGCCTGCGGAGGACGTGGAGCTGGTGCTGAAGGCCTCGGCGGTGGTGAAGCCAAAGAAGCGGGCCACCGGTGCGAGCCCAACTCGGGGATGAGCGAGGCCGGCTGTGCGACACTGGGCCTCCCACTTGCGCTTGCGGGGACTCGCCCGCTCTCGCCTTGTGCTCGGCGATGATGGCCTTGTCCACCAAGGTCTGGAAGTTGGGGAAGTCCACAATAGAGAGCTTGTCCTGAAGCTCCTCAGACAAGCCCTCCATGAACTTCTCCTGCTTGGCCTCATTAGTGGCCACCTCAGCAGGAGCGTACCTCGCCAAATGGTTGAACTCATGGAGGTACTCAGTCACAGACTTGCGCCCTGTTTGGCGTGAGAACTCCTTCTTCTTGACTTCATCGGTAGGCGGGAACATGGGCCCGACGGAAAGGCGGCGGAACTCCTCCCACGAGACCACGTGTCCGTAGGTCGCATGGCGAGGAAGTTCTCCCACCATGAGTGCCGCACCCTCCAAGCGATGGGATGCGAAAAGTGTCGCTCTCGCTCCGGCGGCGAGCAGCGTTGAGCTTCGCTCAACCGACGCGCGACTAGTCGCTGCGTCCAAGGGGTCCTCGGACCGAGAGAAGGTAGGAGGTCGATGCGGAGGAACTCCGCAAGTCCCCACGAGGCGATGGCCAACTCCTCCGGATCGAGGCACGGAGGAGTGGAGGTGTTCCTGCATAACCTCCAACACCTGCGGTCCTCCGAACGGTTGCGTTCGATCGCATGAGGACTTCCGCCATGGTCTGAGGAGGGGAAGCTCCTCATCGGGACTACGGTGGTTCCACCACTCGTGTCCCACCGACCATCTGTTTCACTAAGACAAGTTAGCTACAAGCCCGAGATCAAAAGGCAAAGAGATCCAAACTCAATTAAAATGACCACGGAACAACCATAAGAAGGCATAAGATCATAAGTCACCAAATCAACTTCCCGAAACGAATAACCCGTATGGAAAGAACGAGTAACCACTTAGGAAGGCAAAATTTCAGAACTTAACCCTACTCTAAACAGCCCAAAAACCGAGGTATAATTACCTAATAGAGCATGAGGTACTTAGCTAACTCATATCACCACTTACCCTTTTATTCCCACAAGTTTTAATTGAATTAACCTCTCATTTCCTACCTCCTATACTAATTACTAGCTAGCTGTCCAAATTTCTTTCTCCAAGATCTCATGGTTCTCCCCAAACCAATTTAATCGATAGTGGCTAATTTTTGAAAGGAAGAGAGGAACAGCTTTTTCAAAACTTAAGTGAGAGTAAGGCGAGATGAGCAAGCTAAGATAGGTAAGGAATAAAATCTGAGAACTTACTTAAATTTTCATAAACCCCTTTTGACACTTGAACATAGGTTTTCAAAATATCCTAAAGGCGATCAAGCTAGGGGTTTCTACGGTCAGTATGGCTCTGATACCAACTTTGTGAGGACCTGGAATATTTAACTAGTAGCACTTAACCTCCAAATGGTTCTAGCGTTACTAATTAAACATTCTAAGCCTCGATGGACATATGCTTCCCAGAATTGCAGCATATGCACATCATCACAAAATTACACATCATTTCCATACAACATACATCACTAAGCTCAACAACGACATACATAAAGTACAGTTATTACAAAAGAGCCGACCGGCCAAATAGAACAATACACAAGAATGACAGCGGAAGCAAAAGGTGCCATAAGATGGCTAGAACAAAAGTCGACCGGTTAGCCACACAACCCACAAGGCAACCGACCGGGCCGCCAAGCTAGACGCCTCTAAGGCTACCACAGCACAACTCACAGAAGTGAGGCCCCTCCAGCTCACCTTCTTCCTCTGCAACAAATACATTTAAGCAAGATAACTGATACACAAAGGTACTCGCAAGACTGACGTGTGGAATAGCAGACCTATTCATAAACTACATGCAAGCTTATTTAGGTGGAGGTTGTATGTCTTATTTTGCACAAAGCCAACTTTATTTGCAATAATGTAATACATTTAAGAGTAAGTTTGCAATCTGTTTTGTTGTCAAAATAACAACAAAATAAAGATACATACAAGTAACCACCTGGAAGTGACTATCCCAATAGCCACCACAACATAGTACGAATCCCCGATTCGTACCACCCATCAAATTTTAATTAAAGGTTGTAGTCTAGTTCTCACGGGCGTATCCGAGCATGTCCATAACCTAGGGCGAGGCTATTCGAATAGTTTTAACCTGCAGGTGTACCAATGTACTCACACTTGGATCGCCTTTAAGCCACAAAGCACACTTCCGAAGGTATGCGGCACGGCTAAGTCCTACGAGACGCTTTCCAATATTGTGCATTGACTACGAGCCGCTCGTATGGATCGGAATCCATACACTTACATTGCAAGCTACTGTTCATGGCAAAAATTTCTAAAATGATCTGGAACTTGAAATTTATATGGTAGGTAGATATGGTTATCCTAACAACAGCAAAACTGAGTTTGCACAATTTGGAGTTGAAATGAATTAGTTATGATTTTTCTAAGTTCTAAAACTAGTGAATCATTAATTTCAATGGCAAGGATCATATGAAGACCTATTCTATATTAAAGTACATTCCTAGTGGGTTTTAAAAAACTTAGTTTGCTCAGTTTGGAATTACAGAGAATAAATTATGCATTTTACAAATTTTTAATGAAATTCTAAACCACTATTTTCACTAAACAAGATCATGCAGTTTCTATCAATTTCTTCTACATAACCATGCCTAAATTCATTCTTAGATTAAAGTTCATTCTATAATAGAGCTACAGCAGCTGGAATCATTCAAAAAGGAGCTAAAATGACAAAGTTATGCACTTTTGAAATTTGAAACATTAAAAGACTTAGAAAATTTGAGCTCTCGGGAGGTCCAAATGAACTGAAAGAAAAAGGAGAAGTCGTGGGCCGTTGATCTTGCATCGCAGGGCCACAGACCTCAAGCACTGCGCTCAAAAGTCCTCCTCCCTTTGGGAGAGTGCGGACCGTCGAGATTGGATCCAACGGCCACGACCGGTGCATGCACGCGACGCAAGGAGGTCCTCGCGCTAACGGAGGTCGTGGACCGTCGGATCAAGATCCGGCGGTCCCGAGCACTAGGAGGTCTAAGGTTAAACCTACGGAGGGAGTGCGGGCGGCCAAGATCTCACGGAGGAGATCTTCAACGGTCTAGATCTCCGGAGGGAGGTCTTTAACGGACACGATCAGCGAGGAGGTCCGGCCGTTAGATCTAAATCTAACGGTTGAGACCTGAGGAGGGGGTCCTAAAGCTACGGATCTAAAGGAGGAGGTCCTAGATGGTCAAGATCTCCAGGGGAGGTCTTGATCGGCTGGGATTTACACGAGGAGGTCTTGGATGGCCAAGATCTACTCCGGGAGGTCCTATGCGATAGGGTTTTAACGGGAGGAGTTCTGGACGGCTCAGATTAGACCTAGGAGGTCGGGAGGAAGAAGAACAGAGCTGAGGGAGAGGTCCTGGACGATCCCAATTTGCATGGGGTGGTCCTGGACGTCCCAGATCACCCGAGTGGGGAGGTATTTGCGGGTGAGGAGGTCCAGGGGGAGGTCGTGACCACAGGATGGAGATCCAGTGGCCTGGACCACCCCGAGGCGCTGAGATCAGAGGGGAGGTCTGGGCGGCTGGATGGAGATCTAACGGCCAGCACAAGTGCCCGCGAGATCGAGCCCGGGTACGGCGCTGCTGACTTGACTCGAGCGAGTCAAATGGCTTGGTCGGACTCGGGTCTGACTCGAGCCCGAGTCTGACTCAGCCCTAATTTTGGTTTCCAAACAGATCTGAAGTTTGGGGATTTATTTGAGGTAGCAAACTCACTCCAAAAATTATGAAATTTTTGCAGGAGCTTGCTATCTGAGTGACTGACCTTGTATAAATTTTTCAGAGGCTTTTGTGCTATACCTTTTCCTCCAAAAATCCCACAAGGTGCTGGTCCAAGGTTTGACCAGAAATTTAATAGGTTTGACTGACCTCCAAAAATATTCAAACAATTTCTAAAAATTGTGAAATTTTTCAGAGGGGTCACATACCATCCCAAGAAGTCAGGAAAAATATTTCCAGGAGATGATCAAGAGGTTTGACAAGATTGTTCTTGAAAGCTCAAGATTTGGATCAAAAGACTTGTGACTTTGTATTTCCATAACTTCTTGTACAATAATTGTTCAACACAATTAGGAAATACATGATGTAAGAAAAAGTTTTAATTTCTACTCATTTTATTTCATTTGAAACACAAGCCCAAAATTGGGATGTTACACCACCGCAAGTAATAGATCACGAGATTACCACTAGACGCGCCGAGTTGAAGCAGTCGTAGTCGTACTTGCTGCGCGCCTTCTCCTCCTACTCCGATGAACGTCTTGAGTCGCGGATCGTCCTAGTGCTGATGCTTCGCAACAACACCTCCAAGGTATCCACACGTGCAGGCGGGGACACCACGCGCAGGAGTGCTAGCGCCGGCGGCGTGGTTGAGGAGAGCGTGGCTATTAGGGTTTCGGGATTTCTTCCAGAAAGATTGATCAATCATACCCCATGCCACCGCCCCTCTATATATAGGCATCCATATGGGGTCCTCAACTTGTGGCCCATTAGGAACTTGTGGCCTATAAGAATTCGGATCTCCATCCAAATCAAATCCTTGCCCTTTAAGTGTGTGACCCTATAGGTTCATGTGTAATCGGTTGTGACTCGGAAACTCTTTCCCGATCACGAGTCGTCAGCAGTACCTAGCAGCACATAATGATTCCCGAACACACACAGAATATATCGGACGAACCTCAATGCAATATGATCTACGACCAGGTCCTTATCACTTACGACCAGCTCGTACTTAGTCACGACCAGTCCATAATTAGTTACAACTAGTTCGTAACTCCTTACGACCAGTTAGTATCTAACTACGACCAGTTTGTAGCTCCTTACGACCAATTGGTGATTATGTTCGAGTAGTCTCACGACTAGTTCGCATCTCCATACGACCGACCAGTCGACTACTACGGAACCGAGCGACACGCTTGTGTATTCTCCCTTTGCCTCACGACATCCGGTTGAACTCCGGTGGTGTGGTGTCAACCATGGACTATTCAATACTTTCGATCAAGTGTCGAATAACTTCATGTGATCGACACCCGACCACACTGTGGCATGGCCATGCACTTTCTTTATTCGACCACAACGAGGGCCCGAGACATCTCTCCCGTTATGTTAGGAGGCAAATCCATATCCGACTAGTCACATTCCTCCGCATGTTTCATAGCATACCCAAAGCTACCTTTATAATTACCGATTCTGGGTAGCATTTGGCGACCCACGAGTGCTATCACACATGTAGAAAATCATGCTGATCTCAGGTCTAAGGATTATACATCATCATTGCTTGAGACCAACTAACGACACATAGAATCATAACAATCTCAATAGTAAGGTGGGTCTTATCCAACACTATGTTCTCTAACATTTGTCCGTATTATTGGTTTGATATCTCCATATCTATGACCTGTGAAATATGGTCATCAACCAATACATATGCTAGTCTATTCATATGTGTCCTCATATGTTTCCGACCAGGGAACGTTTAAGAATAATTTTCGTAGAAATACAGAGTTTCACAATCAAGTCACGTACTTGATGATAAATATTAACGACATAATTCTAGGAACAAGATAACACATTATCCAATGTTATGAACATAATGTAATATAATCATCTCTATGATTGCCTCTAGGGCATATATCCAACAATTCTCATATACTCCAAATCTAGAAGTGAGCATGAAGAACACCTCCGCCTTGTGTTGGACAAGCTCCGAGAACATCAACTCTATGCAAAATTCAGCAAATGTGAGTTTTGGCTAAAAGAGGTCACCTTTTTGGGTCATGCGCTATCCGAATGAGGAATTACTGTGGATCCAAGCAAAGTCCAAGATGTGCTTAATTGGAGACAGCCCAAGTCCGACTCCGACGTCCGCGGTTTCCTCGGTTTTGAGGGCTATTACCGCCGGTTCATCGAGAATTTCTCAAAAATAGCAAGACCGATGACCCAATTGTTGAAGAAAGAAAAGAAGTATGAATGGTCAGCGGAATGTGAAGCAAGCTTTCAGATGTTGAAGGATCGTCTAACCTCTGCTCCAGTGTTAGTTCTACCGGATGTCCACAAAAACTTTGATATCTATTGCGATGCATCCCGCCTTGGTCTTGGTTGTGTTCTTATGCAAGAGGGTCGAGCTGTGGCATATGCATCAAGGCAATTGAGGCCTCATGAGGTGAATTATCCCACTCATGACCTTGAGCTTGCAGCAGTGGTTCATGCTTTGAAGATGTGGCAATATTTTCTTATCAGCAATCGCTGCGAAGTCTACACTGATCACAAGAGTTTGAAGTATATCTTCACTCAGGCCGATCTGAACCTAAGGCAAAGAATATGGCTTGAATTGATCAAGGACTATGATTTGGGACTTCATTATCATCCAGGAAAAGCCAATGTCGTTGCCGATGCATTGAGCCGAAAATCGCAATGCAACTGCATTTCGTTTCGACCTGAAACGGAAGCACTACGCAACGAATTTCAACGGCTCAACTTGGAGATGGTTAGCGAGGGATTTCTCGCTGCCTTGAAAGGGAAACCTACCCTAGAGGACCAGATCAAGATGGCCCAAAAAAATGACAAGGGTATGGGAAGGATTAAGAAGAAAATGAGGCTCGGCAAAGCCAAGTGTTTCTCGAAGACGACCAGGGTGTTTTGTGGTTCGGAAAGCGGTTGGTTGTGCCTAAAGATGCAAAGCTTAAAGAATTAATCCTTCATGAAGCCCATGACACTCTTTTCTCCATTCATCCGGGAAGCTCCAAGATGTATCATGACTTGAAGCAAAAATTGTAGTGGACCCGGATGAAGCGGGAAATTGCACGTTTTGTTGCGGAATCTGACATATGTCAACGGGTGAAGGCCGAGCACCAACGGCCAGTGGGCATGCTTCAGCCCCTACCCGTGCCTGAATGGAAATGGGATGAAATCGGCATGGATTTCATCACGGGCTTCCAAAGACTCAGCAAGGATATGACTCCATATGGGTAATTGTCGACCGTTTGTCGAAAGTTGCTCATTTTCTCACCGTCAATACCACCTTTTTGGGAAGCCAATTGGCGGAGTTATACATCTCACGAATTGTATGCCTCCATGGTGTGCCAAAATGGATTATTTCACATCGAGGCACTCAATTCACCTCACATTTTTGGAATTGCCTCCATGAAGCAGTGGGAACTCAACTATCCTTTAGCACCACTTACCACCCACAAACCGAAGGTCAAACCGAGAGGGTGAATCAAATTTTGGAGCATATATTGAGAGCTTGTGTGCTGTCCTATGGCAAGAAATGGGATAAATGCTTGCCGTTCGCGGAATTCTCCTACAACAATAGCTATCAAGCAAGCCTCCAAATGTCACCTTTTGAAGTGCTTTATGGGAGAAGATGTAGGACACCACTCAACTGGTCCGAGTCCGGGAAGAGACAATTCTTTGGACCGGACTTGATAAATGAAGCCGAAGAGCAAGTTCGTGTGATCCGAGATCGACTACGGAAGGCTCAATCTCGTCAAAAGTCTTATACCGATCATCATCATCATGAGTTGAGCTTTGAGGTGGATGATCATGTTTACCTTAAAGTCTCCCCAATGAAAGGAATGCAACGCTTTCAAGTCAGAGGCAAGTTGGCGCCTCGCTACATCGGTCCTTTCTTAATTCTAGCAAAGCGAGGGTCGGTAGCCTATCAGTTGGAGCTACCACCATCACTTTCAGATGTGCACAATGCTTTCCACGTCTCACAATTGAAGAAGTGTCTTCGAGTCCCTACCGATGCAACTAATTTAGAAGACCTCGACTTGCAACACGATCTTTCTAATCGGGAGCACCCGATTCGCATTCTTGAAGAAATAGAGCGCAAGACAAGGAATCGCGTCATCAAGTTCTTGAAGGTTCAGTGGAGTAACCATACTGAAGATGAAGCAACTTGGGAGCGTGAAGACCGGATGCGAGCCGAATATCCCAACCTTTTTCCTTCTACATGAAGTGTCTTCGAATCAAGAAAGAAAAGGTTAAACAAAGTGAATGGGAAGGAAAATGTAATAGGAAATCCTTGTAACCTTGTTAAGGTATCTTAGTACTATCTTTCTTCAGATGATGTATCCTCTTTTACAACCCTCCTATCTAACTTCTATCCTGCCGCGATCTCGTGGTCGAGATCTTTCGTAAGGGGGGAGGTTTGCAACATCCCCAAGTTAATTAATGCTATTTAGTATGTAACTCATCGGCATGCATATTGTTCTTGAAGCATTTGCATATGCTATTGCTTCAGAAAAATCTAAATCAAATATTTAACCTACACTTCAAATATGAACTCCAAATTAAAACAGCAACAAAAACATTTGATTATCATATGAAAATAATTTATTCAAATACTATAATATTTATCATGAATAAATATAGATTTTCCCAAATTTTTGGAACTAAATTTGACCCTCAGGAAATTCAAACTCAAATCAAGACCTATTCGTTTTGAATTTAAATTATTCAAATTACTTCTTGAACAGTGATGTTTATGATTTTATTTCAGTACTAGGATGTCCCAGGAACCTCTATGATTTATTTCAGAATTTTTAGAATTTTATTTCTAATTTTAAAGCCTCAGTCAAACCTATTGAGTTTTGTTCAATTGGAATTCAAATCCTCTGCACTGTTCATCCGACCAGACCCAAACCCAACTCGGTCCACCCAAACCCCCTAGCTGCACCGGACCCAACCAGTCCACGATCGGACCATCCAATCTTAATCGGACAGTCCGAACGGGCGGTCCGAACTTCACGACCGAGCCCAGCACAGTTCCGACCCGACCTCTTGATTCGGCTGCAGCATCTCGCCGCACTGCACCTCTTCGCACTCACTGGCCGGTGGGCCTGCCCTATGCACTCGTCTTCAAGCTCAGGCTGGGACGTGCACAAGAGCTGAGCTCCACGCGGCGTCCGCGCTCTGCCGTTCCTCCGTCACCGTCAACGACGTCGTAGCCCCACCGCTCTCTGCGACTAATCCCTGAGCACCACCTCTTAACACCGCTCCATCCTCCGTCCATGAGCTCGCACAAAACCAGCTTTACCCCTTCTTGTCCCCTCACTTCTCTCTCCGGCTGCGAGAGAGAAGGAGGCCATAAGCTCCCCTCCATCCTGGTAAGCGCCACCGCGACCATGCCATTCTCTTCCTCTCTCTCCACCATTCCCGTTTTCTCTGACCCAAACCCCTCTCTTGTGTTGTAGCTCTCGGGACACGGCAGCCTCCTTGCCACTTTTGGTGTGTGCTCCGGCAGCATCCGTACCGTCGCGCCGAGACGACACTCTTATCTGGTGAGCCTCAGATCCTCTAACCATGTCTAGGAGCTCCGCGTTACCCCGTTGAGTGTTCCCACCAATTTGATTGGTCTTTGGTGCAGGAAATCGCCCCACGACCTTTGTCTTCTACACCTCCAGCCGAAGCTCCGTCGCGTCGCAATCCTCCGTCATCTGGTAGGTTCCTAGTCCCTTCCGGTGTCCCGTAAGCTTGCATGCAACCTATAAATCCTCGCGGGTCGCTCCTTGATGTCCCAGGTGCTATTATTCAAGTTGTCGCCGTGAAGCCTCTTTGTCGCATCGTCGTTGTTCCTATTCCGGCCACCACCAATGTGCTCCGTCTTCTTCGACCACGGATTCTTGCTCCTCATGGTGAAGCGACGCTGACGGGCCTTTCCCCGTGCCTCCTCGACCACCGGAGCAGCCGGTCCTTTGAGCGCCACCCCGTCAACTTCGCCTTCGGCCATCGCACGAGCAACACCGGCCACCTTCCGAACCCGCGCCACCCTAGGTGAGCTCGCTTTCTCCTTGCACATCCATTCGTGTCGATGTCGAGACCGGAGCACCACTGCCGTGTCGGCGGCGAGCTTCGCCTACCGCGCATATGAGCGTGAGAGCGCGTGGCACTTTCTGACATTTCCTGTAGCCTATCATTAGTGATTAATTGCAATGATTAACACTTAATGACATTGTGAGGACCCGGGGTATTTAACTAGTAATACTTGACCTCCATATGGTTCTAGCATTACTAATTAAATATCCTAAGCCTCGATGGACATGTGCTTCCCAGAATTGTAGCGCATGCTCATCATCACAAAATCATACATCATTTTCATACAACATTTGACACTAAGTTCAACAACGACATACATAAAGTAAAGTTATTACAAAAGAGCCGACTGGCCAAATAACACAATATACAAGAATGACAGCGGAAGCAAAAGCGCCATAAGATGGCTAAGAACAAAAGCCGACCGGTTAGCCAACATAACCCAGAAGGCAACCGACCGTGCCGCCAAGCTAGTCGCCCCGAATACTGCCACAACACAGCTCACAAAAGTGAGGCCCTTCGAGCTCACCTTCTTCCTCTGCAACAATTTATATTTAAGCAAGAACAATGAGTACACAAGGTACTCGCAAGACTGACGTGTGGAATAGCAGACCTAATCATATGCTACATGCAGGCTTATTTAAGTGGAGGTTGTATGTCTCATTTCGCGCAAAGCCAACTTTATTTGCAATAATGTAATACATTGAAAAGCAAGTTTGCAAATCTGTTTTGTTGTAGAAATAACAGCGAAATAATGATAAATACAAGTAACCACCTGGAAGTGACTATCCCAATAGCCACCACAACATAGCACGAATCCCCAATTCGTACCACCCATCAAGTTTTAATTAAAAGGTTGTAGTCTAGTTCTCACGGGGCGTATCCGAGCGTGTCCATAACCTAGGACGAGGCTATTCGAATAGTTTTAACCCTGCAGGGGTGTACCAATGTACCCACACTTCAGACCACCTTTAAGCCACAAAGCACACTTCCGAAGGTATGCCGGCACGGCTAAGTCCTACGAGACACTTTCCAATATTGTGCATTAACTACAAGCCGCTCGTATGGATAGAAACCCATACGCTTACATTGCAAGCCGAAAGACAACAAATCCCATCACGGGTGAAGCCTTTCGGACACTACAATGCTCCCAACACCATCCCTCCTGCGACTCCCTGCGACCCGAAGCCAATACACGCCAAAGTACTAAGTCAAGAGAGGTCCCATACCCTTTAGTGTGGTTAGCACGCAAAATGCTCAGTACGATGGCGCAAGTAACTCGGTCCTTAATGACCCGGGCACCATTCCAGTCACACCCAAAAGCACACCAATCATACCATTGTGCCCAAGCCTAAATTATTTTGTTTTTAGGTTTTAGTTTTCACAAGTAAACATGGCACAAGGCTGAAATCATAAGTGATAATATGTTTTATGTAATCAATGTTATCGACAAGTCGATAACCGCCCATTTCTACCGGAAGCTAAGCATGGCTAAGCAATTAATCCGCAAGACTACTAAGTGATAAGAGCTCATCCACGAACTCTAAATCACAGCAATAACCTAGGCTCATGGTAGTAGAGGATATTCATTTGCCTAAGGAAATGCATCTACTAGGTCAACTAACGACAATAGTTTAACACAAACTAGCAATGCATACGTAGAATTTGTAAACAACATAAATACATGAAAATACAGGGATTATCATGATCAAACTGCTTGCCTTGCTGGAATTGCTCTTGCTGTAGAGGAGGATTCTCAGGTTCAATAAACTTTTCAGAACCTAACGTGAAAATGCGATAAAGCCCGATAAGAACGAAGAACACCAAACAAAACTCAACAGCAAAAACATCCAAATCCCATGAAATTTATACAACAGTAATAGGTTGATTTTAGACAATTTTAGGAACAAGAATTACTTCATTTGGACTTAGCATGAAAAAGTTATGACCTAATCAATTTCTCTCAGCCTGAAAAATTCTAATTAAATTAATTACGGCTACTGTTCATGGCAAAAATTTCTAGAATGATCTGGAACTTGAAATTTTTATGGTAGGTAGATAAGGTCATCCTAAGAACAGCAAAGTTGAGTTTACTTCATTTGGAGTTGAAATGAATTACTTATGATTTTTCTAAGTTCTAAAACTAGTAGATCATTAACTTCAGTGGCAATGATCATATTAAGAACTTTTCTACATTACAGTACATTCCTAGTGGGTTTTAACAAAATTTAGTTTGCTCAGTTTGGAATTACAGAGAATAAGTTATGCATTTTACAAATTTTCAATGAATTTCTAGACAACCATTTTATATTAAACAAGTTCATGCAGTTTATATCATTTTCTGCTACATAACAGTGCCTAAATTTATTCTTAGATTAAGGTTTATTCTACAACAGAGCTAAAGCAACTGGAATCATTCAAAAAAAGAGCTAAATGATAAAGTTATGCACTTTTGAAATTTGAACAATCCAAATACTTTGAAAATTTGAGCTCTCGGGAGGTCTAACAGACTTAACGAAAACGGGGAGGTCGTGGCTGCTGAGATGAGATCCAACGGTTACGAGCAGTGCATGCACAGCGCACGCGAAAGATCTCCAAGCGCACGGAGGAGGTCGTGACCGTTAAGATTAGATCTAACGGCCCCGACGAGTTGATGCACATCGCACACGCTGCGAGCTCCTCGCGTCTAACGGAGGTCGTGACCATCAGATCAAGATCGGGCGGTCTAGAGCTCCAGGGGAGTTCTTAAGGTCAACTTTTGAACAGACGAGATCTTAACAGCTCAGATCCCCCCCTAGGAGGTCCTGAACGGTCAAGATCTACCCGGGGTGGTCCTGGACGGTTGGGATTTAAACGAGGGAGGTCTTGGGCGGCTAAGATCTCATGGGGGAGGTCTTCAGCGGTCCAGATTTAATCGGGGAGGTCCTGAACGGTGGGGATCTCACCGAGGGGGTCATGGATGGTCAAGATCTACGCAGGGAGGTCCTATGCGACAGGGTTTTAACGGGAGGGGATCTGGACGGCTCAGATAGATCTAGGCAGGTCCTGAACGGTCCAGATTAACGCGGAGGGAGGTCCTGGGACTAAGGACTTAGCATAGAAGATCTAACGCTCAGATCTAAACCTGGGGAGGTCGTCTACGGCCAGGATCAACTCGAGGAGGAGGTCCGGGGTTTTCTTTATAAAAGACCAAGGGTGGTTTCTTACAAAGAGGACCCCAAGGGTGGCATGCAGGGGTGGTTTTTACCAAAAAGACCCCGAGGAGGTCTTTTTGCGCAGGAGTGGTCCTAGCGGCTCGGATTGAGTCTAAAGAGGTCATGGACGGCTAGGATCTAACCAGGGGAGGTCCTAGCGCTTAAGATTTCTCACGGAGCCAGACCCCACGGCTAAGATTCGACCTAAGGAGGTCTCAAAGGTCAGGATCAAGCTAGGGGGAGGTCTTGCACTAACGGGTCTTACAGAAAAGATCTAAGGGTCCAGATCTAGTCCTTGGGAGGTTCTCAACGGTCTAGACGAAGCCGAGGAGGTCTGGGGACTTGTCGAAAACCCGACAAAGTACAGAACTCCGCGATTTGCTCGCCGACACGCCAACGACGACCACGGCCACGGCGGAGCTAACTAAAGGTACCAAAACGAGCGCAATACTATTGCGAACCTAACGGAGGTATCCTCGACGGCGGAGCGGGCCTAAATCGCCGGCGAGCCGGAGAAGGGCGGAGGACAAGTTTCCGGCAAAACCGAAAACGGCGAAAACAAGCGCCACGAGCTAAGCTAGCTAGACCTTAAGCTCTAAAGGACTAATGTGAACTTACCCGAGTGCAGGGGAGGATTGAGGTAAATCGGAGGAGACCCAGCGGCGGAGCAGTTCACCGGAGCTGGAGAAGATGACGGCGACAAAGTGCTCTGAGTCAACAGAGGCAAAAGAAAGGTTAGGATAACCGCGATGACCAAGGGGTGGTCGAGGAGAAAGGAATTGCACAGGGGACGCTCACCGGAGTTGGGAACGACGAAGCTCCACCTACGGCCGCGAAACCCGAAAATCCAAATCCAGCTGCTCCTGGGGAGGCAAACCAAAATGGGATTAGGGCACAACTTGACGACGACCAGAGGTGCTCAGAGGGGTAAGGATTAGTGCAAGAGATCCACTGGAACACTGCCAGCCGTGAAGAGCTCCGAAGCTTGAAAATGGTGGGGTGAGAGGCACTCGGTGGTTTTGCACCCAACTAACAACGAGAGGAAGCTGGGGTGTCTGGGAGTGTGAAGGGGCTAGAGGAGGACCTCGGAGGTGCTCAAGTAGCCAGAATTCCAACGGGGCACGAGGACGGAGGCTTAATGGCGACGGGATAAAAGGTGTTGCCGCGCGAGAAAACGAGGAGAGAGCAGGTAAGGTCAGGGTAGCACTGTTCCTGACATGGGCAAAAGCGAGGCTCAGAGCCGTTGCCGGGCCCCACAAGTTGACCACACACCGCCCTGCTCACCTGCGCACGCGCACGCTCGCGTACGGCGGAAGGAGGAAGAAGAAGAACAGCGGAGGGAGGTCGGGGAGGTCGTGAGCCCTCCGATCAAAATCGGACGGTCCAGAGCACCCGAGATCGCCCCAGACTTAGAAATGGTGGGGAGGTCGTGGACGTTGGATCCTAATCCAACGGCCATAACACACGCACCCAAAGTCACTAGTGGACTTGGCCCGACCGAGTCGGGTGACTGGGCTTTGACTCGAGCCCGAGTCTGGTCCGCACCCGAGGAACAGTGAACCCTAGGTTTTGGGGTTTTAAATTGAGCTGAGACTTAGGGAATTTATTTGAGGTAGCAATACAACTCCAAAAATTCTGAAATTTTTACAGGAGCTTGCTGACTTAGATATCAACCTTGTGCAAAATTTTCACAGGTTTTTATGCAGTGCATTATTCTCCAAAAATTCTGCAAGGTGCTGGATCAAGGTTTGACCAGGGTTTAAATTGGTTTGACTTGCCTCCAAAAGGATTCAAACAACTTCCAAAGATTGTGAAATTTTTCAGAGGTGTCTCACCACAACCCTAGAACTTAGAAAAATATTTCCAGGAGATGATCACAAGATTTAACAAGAATGCTTTGGAAGACTGGGATGTTGCCCAAAATGACTTGTGATCTTTGTATTTCCATAACCTCTTTACAACGATTGGCCAAAGCATACAGGAAATACAAGATGTAAGAAAAAGTTTTAATTTCTACTCATTTTCTTACATTGGAAACACAAGTCTGAAACTTGGGATGTTACAAACATGATCTGTGTTGGAAATCAAAACTTAACCGGGTTAATGTTTACACTTAATAGATCTGGAGTCTATTACATGTGGGCCTCCATATTTTAAGTAGCTTAGTCCTTGGGCTGAGCACCGGTGAACCACCCTCTGGCCATTTTGCAAAGACAACCCTAAAGACCACCCCCGTGGTCATTTTGCAAAGACAACCCTAAAGACCACCCCCGAGTCCGTTTTGCAAAGACCACCCCCGTGGCCGATTTGCAAAGACCACCCTCTGGCTATTTTACAAAGACAACCCTAACGACCTCTCTCAGGTCTTTTTGCAAAGACAAAAAACCAAGAATGAATTATTTGCACACTAAAAATTGATATTAACTTCTAAAATGCATAACTAACTCATTTTAACTCCAAAAACAGTGAAACCAATTTCGTTATTTTCAATTTTTAATAAAATTTATTTTAAAATATGTTTCAAATATGTCACTATCCATAAAATATAGTTTGTGGAAAATGATCCAAAACCCATTTATTTTTACACTATTAATTGCTGTTAACTTTGAAAATTCATAAAAACTCCAAATGAGGTAAACTCAATTATTTTGATCTTATATTTTTATTCTCTATTTACCTATGTACTACTTATGTCCACAAATGTTCTGCAAATTTTCACCAAAGAATTTAATTTAGTGAATAGTAATAGATTACAATTAATTTGGATTTTTCCTAAATCTAATATTCAAACTGTCATAACTTTCACATAGTAAATCTAAATTGAATAATTCTGTAACATCCCAATTCTGTACTTGTGTTTCAAATGTAAGAAAATGTGTAGAAATTAAAAATTTCTTGCATCTTGAAGTTTTTGAACTTTTCTGTAATTCTTGTAATGGAATTGTGGGAAATCAAAAACCAAAATCTTCAATTGACTAAAGTCTTGACCTCCTGGTTAAAAATCTTGTACTCAACACCTGGACATACTTTTCCTGGGTTCTAAGGATGTTGTGTGACCCCTCTGAAAAATTTCACATTTTTTAGAAATTGTTTGAATATTTTAAGAGGCAGTCAAACAACTTTGACCTTTGGTCAAAGCCAGTCAGCACATTAAGAAATTTTTGGAGAAAAGTGCTCAGCATAAAAACCTCTGGAAATTTTATACAAGGCCCATCTCAAAGTCATCAAGCTACTGTAAAAATTTCAGAAATTTTGGAGTCAGTTTGCTACCTCTAAATATCTCTCAAAGTTTCAGTTCAAAATACAACCCTAATTCAAGGTCCTTTTTGGGCTCAAGTCAAACTCGAGCCCAAACCGCTGTCTCGGTTGAACCCCACCTCTTAGAGCATCTTAGGCTCTGTCCTTTTGGTGCAAACAATATCAACCGTTGGATCTCCTGTCTACAGCTTGGATCTTCGGGAGCTCCCCAAAAAGACCTCCAGAAGACCTCCTCTAGACCAGCCGCTGACCACCTTCGGCGTTTTTGCAAAGACCACCCCGTTGGTCTTTTTGCAAAGACAACCCTCCATACCTCCTTGGGCGACCACCTCTATTGGTGCCTTGGAGATCGTGGGCCGTCCATCCTTTGATCTGTGCCTCAGACCTCCTTGTGCGTTAGGACCTCCAATCACTTCTTAAAATCAGGGCTCTTCATTCCATATCCAACCGTCAAGACCTCCCCAACTCGATCTCAGCACTTCACTTAGTCGTTTGTTCTTTTGACCAGTTCTCTTTGAGCTCTTTCTCTGGCAGGTGGGACCCCTGAGCTGGTCATCGTCACTTTCCTTGCGCGCGTGAGCCATGGCAGTAAAGCCTGCAGTGCCTTGTCATTTCCCAGTCCTTGACAACGGCTCCTTACTACCAAACATTAAATGTGTGTCAGCTTTGCCCCAAAGTCGTGCCCTAGCTACTCCCATCACTTCAGCTTGTCCATGGCAAAGCCGTGAACCGTGGAATGGACCGAGCTCACCATTTGAGCTTGCACTTGTTCAAGCCCGTGTTCCCCTAGCTATTTTAGTCCTCAACTCTCTTCCTTGACTCCCTTTGAACACCACAGTCACCTTGTCTAGCTTCCTCCTTGCTCTTTTGAGCTCAAAGCCAAATAACCTCACTGCCACCATTTTTGGACCTTGAAGCTCCTCGGTGGCATTAGGGTTCCAGTGGCTTTCCTTCCTCTTTCCTTGCTCCAGCTCATTTCTCTCATCTCCTGGAGTAAAACCCTAACCTGATTTTGAATTACATTCGCAGGAATTGTTCGATTTTGGGTTTGGCTCAAGTCGGCCGAAATCGCCCCTTTCTTCCTCAAGTCCGGTGAGTACTCCATTTCCCTTTTGCCGGCTCATAGATCATCTCCAAGCTATTCTGGAGCTAATGGAATGACCCGAGCTTGCTTTTGTTGCTCAGGCCACCCTCTCCTCGTGTTCTTCCTCGCCGTCGGCAAGCTCCTCCGCCGCCGAAACAACTCCAGCCGCCTCTGGGTCTCCTCTGTGCTCAGGTGCCCCTCTAGTAACCCATAGAAGCTTTGTCTCTCACTATAGTGAACCGTTGCGGAGCTTTCGGTCATTTTCGCTTTTCGACTGAGTTGGTCATATTTGCTCTCCTCCGACTCGCCGGCTTTGTGGGCCGCCGCCACCGTCGAGGTCATCACCATCGAGACCGCAAAACTATTTCAAACCCATTCCAGTGCTTGGTTTGCACCACCGAGCCCTAGGTCGCCGGCGGTGAACCGTGGTGCTCACCGGACACTTTTGTCGGATGCGTAAGCACCGTGCCGAGCTTCATTAGGACAAAGGTCCGATCTTAATTGCTAATCATTGACTAAATCAGTGTAATAAGGGTCTAGCAATTAATGTCCTGCCGTAATGGAGCTTCTGTGCCACTTACAAGTGGGCCCAGCGTATTTAATCGCCCCGGGCGCCGTGTCTTGGTCATTAAGGCTAAGGATACGGTCATTAATTTCTAGTCGGAGCTCCTATTCACGTCGTGATCGGCCCAAATCACTCTCAGCCGTTGAGACCTCTTTAAGGTTAGATCTGGACAGTAGATCTCTTCCTGTAAAAACCTTAGTTGCCAAGACCTCCCCCTAGCTTAAATCCTGGCCGTTAAAGACCTCTCTAGGTTTAATCTGGGCCACTAGGACCACTCTCTGCGATTTTGCAAAAGACCTCCCCTGGTCATTTTGCAAAAACAACCCTAAGACCTCCCTAAGGGTCCTCTTTGCAAAAGGCCACTCTTTGGTCTTTTGCAAAGAAAACCTCAGGACCTCCTCCTCGCGGAGATCTAAACCTTACAGCCCACCCCCGAGCAAATCTGGACCGTTCAGGACCTCCCCATGGAGATCTGAGCCGTCCGGACCTCTCCCTGTTAGAGCTTTACCTTGAAGGACCTCCCTCGTGTAAATCTCAACCGTTTAGGATCTCCCCGTTGAAATCCTAGTCGTCCAGGACCTCCTCTCGTTTGGGTCGTGTCGCCCAGGACCTACCTGAGCAAATCTGGACCGTCCAGGACCTCCTTTGGTAAATCTTAGTCGTCCCGGACCTCCTCCGACTAAATCCTAACCTTTAGGACCTCCCCTCAGCTTTGGACCGTTATACCTAGATCTAACGGGCTGGACCTCCTCGTCGCATTTAGAGTTCTAAACGTTTCGATCCTCCTTTGTTGTTCATCTTTAGATCTACGGCTTAGATCTGGTGAACATTCGGACTTCCGAATGTGATCTTGATCTAAGCCATTCTTTTTGAGATCCAAGGCCCAGACTTGGTGAGGCATTCAGGAAGTCCGAATGTCCCATCCCCCGTGGGCCGTTGGATCTAAATCCATCGGTGGAGACCTTGGCAGTTAAGACCTCCTTCGAAAAATCTTAGCCGCCAAGACCTCCCCTCTTAGTGTTAGCCTTAGGACCTCCTCGTGGAGCTGTGGACCATCAGATCTGGATCTGACGGTCACGACCTCCTCAGCGCGCAAGGAGACCCTTCGCGTGCGCTGTGCTTTCATTTCGTCGGGGCCGTTGGATTTAACCTCAACGGTCAAGACCTCCCTTGTGCGCGCCCTGCTGGTGCGCTGTGCTCCTGTGCTCTGGAGCCGTTGGATCCTAGATCGACGGTTCCGACCTCCCCGTTTTCGTCAGTTCTGTTAGACCACCCCGAGAGCTCCAATTTTCAAAGTATTTAAGTGTTTTAAATTTCAAAAGTGCATAACTAAATCATTTTAGCTCCTTTTTGAGTGATTCTAATTGCATTAGCTCTGAAATAAAATGAACTTTAATCTGAGGATGAACTTAGGCACTTTTCTGTGGCAGAAAATGATATGAACTGTATTAACTTGTTTCAACATAAAATGTTGTCTAGAAACTCATTAAAACTTGAAAAATGAATAACTTTTTCTCTGTAATTCCAAATGGAACAAACTAAACTTTGTTAAAATCCTCTAGTAATGTACTTTAGTGTAGAATAGGTTGTAGTAGGGTATTTGCCACTGAAATTAATGATATACTAGTTTTACAACTTAGAAAAAACATAAGTAATTCATTTTAACTCCAAATTGAGTAAACTCAGTTTTGCTAACCTTAGGACGTCAATATCTACCTACCATAAAAATTTCAAGTTCAAATTATTTCTGGAAATTTATGTCATGAACAGTAACAGATAGTAATTAATTTTGATTTTTCTGACAGACTGAACATAATTAAGCTACAACTTTCGTATCCTTAATCCAAATCAAATGTTTCTTTTTGATAAATTCATATAAAATCATGCTCTACCTTTTGTATAAATTTCATGGATTTTGGATGATTTTGGCTTTTGAGTTTCTTTCGGTGTTCTTCGTTTTTATTGGATTTTCTCGTGCTTTCGATAGGTTTCGACGATTGTGTTGATTGCGTGAGTGATCCTCTGTAGCAAGAAAGTGATCTCCATCAAGTCAAGCAGTGTAACATCATTTGATCATATTGCTCCTATTACTTTTAAAGTCTAAAATCTTGTTTGCAAAAACTAAGTATGCATGCTTCTTGTGTCAAGATTTATTTTGTCGGTTAGAGGTAGTTAATCCCATTGCATTGTTTCCCTGAAATTAATCACCCCTACCACTGCCATAGGTTACTATCCTCACTGGTGAATTAGAGCCCGGTGGATGATTTATGGTCTTTTTATTATCTTTGTGATATAATGCTTAGCAATGCTTAGTTACCAGTAGAATTAGGCGATTATCGACTTAGCCGATAACCTTGATCTCACAAACTTATTATGACTTTATAATTCAGCCTCTGTGCTATGTTTATTTGTGAAAACAAAAAAAACGAAAACAAAATGATTTGGACTTGGGCACAAGGGTAAGATGGTGTGCTTTTGGGTGTGACTGGAATGGTGCCCGAGTCATTAAGGATCGAGTTACTTGCGCCACCGTACTGAGCATTTTGTGTGCTAACTACACTAGAGAGAAATGGGACCTCTCTTGACTTAGTACTTTGGCGTGTGTTAGCTACGAGTCGCAGGAGGGCGTCTGTGTGTTGTGTTGTGGTAAAATGAGGTGATTCATGTGTTGGGAGCATTATAGTTGTCCGAAAAGCTTTACCCCGAGTGGGTAGTTGTCTTTTCGGCTTTACAATGTAAACGTATGGGCTGCGGTCCATACGAGCGGCTCGTAGTTGATACACAATATTGAAAATGTCTCATAGGACTTAGCCGTGCCGGCATACCAAAGGAAGTGTGCTTAATAGCTTGGCAAAAAGGCGGTCTGAAGTGTGGCTACATTGGTACACCCTTGCAGGGTTAAAACTATTCGAATAGCCTCGTCCTAGGTTATGGACACGCTCGGATACGCCCCGTGAGAACTAGACTACAACCTTTTAATTAAAACTTGACATGGAAGGTACGAATGGGTAATTCGTGCTGTTGTTGTGATGGCCATTAGGTTGGTCATCTTCAGGATATCTTTATGTTATTACTTATTGTCTCGCTGTTATTTATGCAAATAAAATTCAGATTGTTAAATAGCCTTCAAACTATTATCTATTGCAAATAAAATATGCTTTATGCTGAAAATAACCTTTGAGCCTTCTCCTTTGATTAAAGCCTGCATGTAGTAGTAACTAGGTTTGTTACTCGTAAGTCTTGCAAATACATTTTTGTACTCATTTGCTTTGCTTAATTGTTGCAAGAAGGTTGATCCCCAAGGGATCAACTTTGGTGAGTTTTGCTGCGGTGTGGACGACTAGCTTGGTGGCCCGGTCGGATTGCCTTGTGGGTGTAGGCAAACCGGTTGGATTTTGTCTTAGCCATCTTATGGCATTTTGCTTCCGCTGTCTTTCTAACTCTTTTAGCCTGTTCTTAGCCGGTTGGTCTCTCTTTTGTAAAGACTATTATGTATGTCTTTTGCTTGTAAGGTAAGCTTTGGTTATATGTGTTGTATGAAATTGATGTAATGTTTTGTAAAAGGGTGTGTATACTGCAATTCTGAGAAGTATATATTTTCCCGAGGCACGGTATATTTTGTTTGTGATGCTAGAGTCAACGGAGGACTAAGCATTACGAGCTAAATAAACCGGGGTCTCACAAATTCTTTCACCTAAATTAATCTAAAATCATGAACTACCTACTGTATAAATTTTATGCATTTTTTGAGTACGTTGAATGTTTGGCTTTATTTGATATTTATTGCAATATCGTCTTTCGATTAGATTTTCGATGATACTGTTATATTCATGAGATCAATATGTGAGTAACCTGAGATTGAACAAGTGGTACTGTAATACTCCAAATTAATTCGGAAGAGAACATTCGAATTAGGAGGGGGATCAAATAGAGAATAGTTTAGTCAGCGGTTAGAGAGGGGGTTTTCAGCATAATTGGGACAACATGGGCCTCGAGCCTTAGCCCAGGAGGCCCATGAGGGGCTGGCCACTAATAAAAGGAGGAGGAAAACCTTAATATCTACTGTAGCATGCGTGCTACAGTACACGCCGCCACTGTAGCACCACCATGGTGTCTCCTCCCCATGGCAACCCTTGCCTCCATCCCCCACAGCGGTTGCCGGTCAAAGAAGGGAGAAGGAGAGAGGGGAGAAGAGAGGGAAGGGAAGGTTCGCGGGCTTCGTCGCGATCTACAGCGGTGCTCCAAGGGTAACGTTTATCGGTTGTTGTTGTGTGATTAGTCGTAGAAGTGAAACCGATTAGTTTCGGTTGGATCGAAGTCTGCCTGCTATAGATTCAATTCTGTCCAGATTCTTGCGCGGTCAGTTTAGTGCGTTTAGATGCCGAATTAGGAGTTTTGATCTTCTAGAGTTATTTAGATTATGTTCTTAGCTTTCGGTGGCTGCCGAGTTCACCTGATTCCAATGTACGAATCAAAAGTTATGATTTGTTTAGTGTTATTTTCCTGCTAATCTGTCAGCATCCAGACAGTTTGTAGAAAACTGGGTTAATCCGTTAGTTAAAGAAGAAATCAAAGGATCTCGATATAATGAAAAACGTAGATCATTTCCATACCTTTTCATAGAGCTAAAGAATGCAAGATTTGAACTTTCGTAGCAAAAGTTATGGTGGTTTTAGTGTACTATCCAGAGAACTTGATGTGAAATCGATGTTTTGTTAATCATCATAAAAGGGATAATAGATGGCCGAATCAGGAAGGCTCACCAACTAGGTTTAGTCAGAGAATTTGATAACCTTTCAATGAAGTCCAAGAACACCTCATTTGGAATCCTGTACAAAAAGATACGGATTTTAGAATATGGCTGTCCACAGATGGGACAGATCGATCTATAGGAGTTGGAATTGGGAATGCGCTTGAGATTATAACAAGTTTGGTTATGCTATTATTTATGTTTTTTGTCCAGTATGATTGTCTTAGCATGACTTATAAGTATATTCAGGTGGTGGATTGATCCCAGGGGCGGCACCTTCTACACGTCCCTCGTTCTCTCGCGGTTAAGGCAAGTATAAGATGGATATAATTGATATTATTGAATGGCATTGTTTGATAAATACTATAAGTATTTGTGTTGTCATGATTGTTATGGTGGTATGATTGGTAATGTTCATGGTTTCTAGTGATATGAGTTACGTCTTATTCATGGATGTTTGAAAATTATGAAGTCTATGATTATGAACAATTGTAGTATGAACAAGTTATTTGTATGCAATGTTGTTGTGGATGCATATTTCTATTAATTTCAGATTTCATACACATGCATCATGATGGCTTATTGAAGTCTTGGTCATGTGATGACCAAGCAATCGTTGAGGTCCCCGTCATGTTTATGACGGGCTAAAGGTCCCCATGCTTGTAGAGCATGGGCTTAGGTTCCCATACTTGCAGAGTATGGGCAATGGTCCCTGTGCCAGATGGCACAGGCATGGGTGTGCATTGACGGATGCGCACTTTGCATTACCGGTAAAATGCAAAAGAGAAAGAGAAAGATAAAGAGTATGTTGAGCATATTGCATAGCATGTGTATGTAAAGTAATTGGTGTGTAGATTGTGAAATACAGTTGATGAGTTACATGCATGTATGATGTTTATGCCATTTATTATATTTGTTGAGTCTTTGGACTCACCTCTTGTGTTTGTTGTGTTTTAGGTACCCTTACGAGATCAGCATGCATGGGGGAAAAGAAGGATTAGCCTTGTTGCACTATCGCACGATCTACCCACAATGGAATGCAAAAGAAAATTAATTAGTAGTTGAATGAATTACTTAAAGTACACATTATAAATATTGCTTTGCTTGGAGTAAACTGTAATAAACGGATAGATGTTTTGGATGCTCTTGATCTATATCCCAGATGTTTAGTTGCTATGGATGTTATAGTAACGAACAGCCAGTTTTGATTTTGTCTTAAACAAATTGCAAGTTGGAATACTTATATATGCTATATCTGTTAGTTGGAACCTCCGGTATAGATAACTATACAAACGAGGTTCTGCCGAAATTTTGTAAGGTATTTTTAGTTTAACTTGTCTAAATTATTTATTTCAGTAGCATTCCAGGCCTTTGTTAGGCTGGGGTGTTACAGGTACCAGCAAAGGTGCGAGCACCCTCCTCTTGATCATATTGCTCCCAGTGGTTTTTAAAAGTTTTGTGTGAGTTTTAATATCGCAATTGCATGCTATTTTGAAATGTATGTTCATGAGTAGAAGTAGTTAAATTCCTAATTGTTGCATTGGCCCTCCTTTCAATGTTGATTACCCTTTTACCTTGAATGATTAAGGATATATGTTATATGGGACTGTTTACTAATTTGTAGAACGATGCTTAGCCATACTAGTAGTTGTAGCCGAAAGCGGTTGATGGAGCTAGTCCACCGGCCAATGGATCGAATTGAATCTTGATGAAATTTGAGGATTATATGGACTGAATATTGATATTGAGGATTGTATCCAGATATTCGAATTTGGTTATTGTGACTTGTTGGAGAGTTTTTGGTTGTGTGTCTTGGACTTGGACGGGTGATAGGGTGATGAAGGGGTGGTCCCAATTCGTGTAGCCCCGTTTGGGTATTTAAGGACCGGTCTGTGGTGTGTCAAACCAAGTCTCATGTGCAACCACACGCTGGGTTTATGGGCGATGGCTTGGCTAACTAATTTGTCATGTGTTAGTTATCAAAACACAATTAGATTGACTATTATTATTATTATTATTATTTAATTGTTCTTTTGTCAATCTAGCGGGGGCATGTTCGTCTTTCTCTTACTTACCCTTAAGGGTCTTTTGTGTATGCTGGATGGCTGCACAAGGGACTTACTTACACAACGGGTACACCCATGGCGTCGATAAGCAACTTTCGACCATGATGTTGTTTCCTCGGGTGGTTTGATAGTTAGAACATGGCATTGTAAAGGCCTCGTTATGATATCTCAGTCACACTCCTACGGAAGAGTGCATGGTGACAGTACGAGGTATTCATATCGTGTGGGTAAAGCTGTACAACTCTGCAGAGAACTAAATCTATTCGAATAGCCGTGTCCTCGGTTATGGACATCGCTTGGTGAAACCATGCATAGTTAGCTTATGGGAACTTTGGTTTGGGTTATGGTTGAAAATGTTATGTCTTTATGTTAGTTTGTTCAGAACTGAAATGTTATCATGAACGCGAAGTTCGCACGTTAATTTTGTTGAGGAATGAACTGTGTTACGAATAGGATGTTCATGTGTTTATTATATTTGGAGAATATACCATTGTTGATCTTTACTTACTGTTATAAAATGTTTTCTAAATGTTTTTACAAATGGAAATTTGAATCTATATTGTTTATCTAAATGAAAACTTGCTTTATGCCAAAATTTTGACTAGTGTAGTAGCCTTCCTTTGATACTCACATGCATCTTTTTTTTTAAGTCTCACGAGTACAACTTTGTACTTAAAAAGTGTCTATTTGATCAGGTGAGAACGACGGGCGCAACGGCTTTAACTCTAGTTGGTTACTTGTGGTTTGTGGGCATGCCAACTCGGTTATTCCCTTTTTCTTTTAAGTTTATCTTCCGCTACGATTTATTTGTATTAATTATATTTGACCGATCGGCCCTCTTGTGCCACCTTGTACTATAAGGTTCTATTTAAATGATGTTGTATTTGATTTTATTATTCTTGTACATTGTGTATGGATGTGATTACAATGTTGTATTAGGATATGTGCATGTTAGCCACTGATCCTTGGGAGCTAACATGAGACACATATCTGGGCACTCGGAATCGTTTTCGTCTCACGTTAAGTATTGTGTTTTCAGCGTAATCGCTGAGCTTGGAACAGATCCGATCCCAGGGAGGCCCCACAAAAGCCTATTATAAGGGGGTTAGTCCTTCACCATTTGTGTATGAAGATTTATCCTGCACTCAAGATTTGATGATTAAAAATTAAATTTGATTTTAGATATAGTTGTAACATCCCAAGTTTTGGACTTGTGTTTCAAATGTAAGAAAATGAGTAGAAATTAAAACTTTTTCTTACATCATGTATTTCCTGTGTGTTCTGGACAGTTCTTGTAAAAGGATTATGGAAATACAAAGTCACAAGTCATTTGATCCAAATCTTGACCCTTCAAAAAACATTCTTGTCAAATTTTATGATCATCTCCTGGAAATATTTTTCCCAAGTTCTAGGGATGGTATCTGACCCCTCTGAAAAAATTCACAATTTTTAGAAATTGTTTGAATATTTTTAGAGGGCAGTCAAACATGTTTGACTGTTGGTCAAACCCTAACTCAGAACCTTGCAGAATTTTTGGAGAACAATGCCCTACATGAAAACCTCTGAAAATTTTATACAAGGTTAATATCTAAGTTATCAAACTCCTGTAAAAATTTCAGAATTTTTGGAGTTATTTTGCTATCCCTAAAAATCCCTCAGTCTCAGCTCAAATTAAAAACCCTAAACCGGGTTTCACTGTTCCTCGGGTGCGGTCCAGTCTCGGGCTCGAGCCATTTGACTTGCCTCAGTCAAGTAACCGCACCCGAGCCCATTTTAAAATGCGTAGGAACCGTCAACCGTTGATTTTCAATCGGGCGGCACGTTCGCGAGAACATTCGGACCTCCCCATCTCCCACTTAAATCTCAGCCGCCCATTCCAAATCGAACTGCTGGGATTGATCTAAACAACCGGACCTCCGAATGTAACTTCTAATCGTGGCTGTCCATCTTGATCCAACGCTCACGATCTCCTCTTTTGTTTTAGACCTCAGAGGCTTTGGGGCAATCTCAACCGTCCATTTTTTATTGGACCGCCCACAATCACCCTAGCTTTTCCTGGTCTTCTTCTTCCTCGCGCCGTGCGTGAACAGGGAGCGGCATGGCATGGGTCACGTCTTGCTCCCTCGTCAACGTCTCTCTGGTCGGGACATTTAGTGTGCACAGGTGCTTTCGGCCATAACCATGCCCTACTCCCACCCTCCCCCCCATCATTTATCTTTTGGGTCCACGGCTGTGCCATGAGCCAAGTTCACCCGTGGAGCTCGTGCTTGCCCAAACCCTAATTTTCTAGCTATTTAAGGCCTCAAAATCCCTCCTGGTGTTCCTTTACACCACCTCTTAGCTCCCTATTGCTTGTGGAGCTCAAAACACCGAAAAACACAAAACCACCATTTTCGGCCGTGGTGCTCTGTTGTGGACCTTGGTGCTCCAGTGGTTCTCCTTCAAATCTTTTTGTACCCTTTTTAGCCCCTTAAGGCCCTAATCATTTCCCCTAACTCAATTTTTGGTTTCATTCCCAAGAATTGACCAATTTTGAGTTTGGATCTTTTCGGCTGAATTCACCCCCTTTCTTCCTCAGCTCTGGTAAGTGGTTCATTTAGCAATTACTTGGTCATGGAGCTTTAGTGTTGATCTGGTCGCACTTATTTTGCTCAGACCATCATCTTCACTTCGTCTTCCTCGGCTCCAGCGACCTCCTCCACCGTCAAAGCTTCTCCGGACAACTTTGAAGCTCTTCTTGGCTAAGGTAACTTCTTATTAGTCCCTAGAAGCCGTGTCACCCGCTTTTGTGGACCTTTACGGAGCTTTTCGCCATTTTCGTTTTCGGCAGTACATGTTCCCACCGTTCTTTTCCGGTTCGCCGGCGTTCTAGGTCGTCCCCGCCGTCGAGGTCACCTCCACTGGGTGCGCAATAGTATTTGCAACCCATTTTGGCACTTTGCGAGCACCACCGTGGCCGGAGCCGCCGGCGGCGAGCCCCTCTTTGCGCTTGGGTTTTGCCGGACAAAAACCTCCTCTGTGCCGTTGTCGTTAAGACACCATCAATGGCTAATCATTGTTTAATCATTGCTAATCATGGTTTAACAATAAATGGTTGTCTTAATGTTGTTGGTTGTCACTGACTGGTGGGCCCAATCATTTAACCCCCCCCCCCCGTCGGCCCTAATCAACGCCTTTAGGACACCATTAATGTTAATCATTGATAATTAGTGTTTAGCATTAAGTGGTTGTCTTAAAATGACTTCATGAGTCACTTACATGTGGGCCCGTAGACCTAAACCGCAGTAACGGGGTCATTAGGACAAAAATTTGGGTTCATTAATTGCTAATCATTAGTAGCAATTAATGGCTGTCCGAAATGGTATGTTGTGCCACTGGCAGGTGGGCCCATGCCCACTTAAACCCCATCTGTGCGAAATCATTAGGACACAATTAATGCTAATCATCACTAATCATTGGATTTAGTATTTAATAGCTGTCCTAAATCGCCCTCTGTATCACTGACATGTGGGCCCGCATATTTAAACCTCCCCGTGCACTTAAAACCCACATGTGTTATAAGCGCGTATCGTGGACCGTCGATCTTGTGATCAACGGCCCAGATCTTCGGAGCATTCGGACCCCCGAACGTCTCAAGCTCTGTGGGCCGTCCATCTTATGATCTGCAGCTGAGATCGTGAGTGCATTCGGACCTCCGATTGCGCAAATGTGCGCTCTGATTACAAGGCCTCCATCTAAACACGGATCTACGGTCGTGGTTGCAATCGCGTAGCGTTCGGTCACCCAAATTTGTTTGCAAAAGCAAGAATGAGCACAACTTCCGTGCGGCCCGACCACCCACCGCATCACAGAACGACCATGATGGAACTTTGCAAATTAACCACCAGTCCCCGCCCATACAGACATGTGGTAGTACGATATGGCTTAGCAAGATGCGGCTCAAGACCGGTCCTTAATTGATCCGGCGACAACTTCGCAGAACCTCGGGCCTCAACCTACCCGGTTGAGCCTGCATAAACTCCGCACTCCACTGCACAACCATTTCGCCAAGTCCAAACCATCATTTTATTTTATTTTTCAAGCAGTTGTAAAACTCCCATGACACACCAATGCCAAGGGTACAATTTAAACAACATTTAACTTTTGGCTGAAATTCCCCAAATGAAACATATGTGATCTATAAGCATGACTAAGCACAATATTTTCCAAATGATTCTAGTCCATACTATTGTATCAACTAGTTTTTTTTTAATCTAGGGTGACAATATGTTTGATTCGATATCAAAATTGGCCATACAAAGGAATTTAGGCATAGCTATAAATTTAAAACAGGGATTTAAGTTACTGAGTATAAATAAGCATGCAGTAATAATTTGAAACAGAATTTAAATAATTTTAAATGATAGGTGCAATATGATCAAGAATGTAACTTGCCTTGCTTGCTTAGATGTTGTTCTTAAACGGCGTCGAAATCCGGCCGTCCGAAGTCGTCAAAATCTATACGCGTAAACGATCCAAATTCAAATAATATTCAAATAAAATCCAAAATAAATACTGGGAGGAAAGTATTGATTTTATATGAATATAGGAGTTGAATCGACTGAATCGGAGTTCGTATGAGGGAGAACGAAATTCGAAGGTTGAAAATCACATGAATGATAGAATTCCGAAAATACTATTCACTAGAAATTGTATTTCGGATTGCATGGGATCAAGGAAAGAGTTTTATGGACATGGTGAGGATGTACGATGTAGAACATGTCGAGGCGAACCCAACGCCGCAGACGGTTCGCCGGAGACATCGGATAGTGGCGAACGCGACGAGACGACTTCGGTTGACATCGCTGCTCCGCAAACGAGAGGAGTTAGCGGTGAGGTCTGTGGCGAAATTAAGGAGGAACCATGGGGACGCAACGCTCACCTTGGTTGGGGAAAACGCGCAAGATTGGCCAAAAGAGGAGAAAGGCACGACGGGCAAAATGACCGAATAATTAATGTGATATTAAATAAAATCTAAAATTACAAAATAAATACTAAAAATAGTAGATGAATTTAGATGAATTTAGGAGGAAGAATCAATGGATTCAGAGTTTTTATGAAAGAGAACAAATTTTTGAAAGGATTAAAATGTGTATGTACAAAGTTGAAGCCATGACTAGATAATTGAGCATCGCTTCATCGTCTTCTCAACGAACAAAGACGCATGGAAGAAAAAGAAAGGATGACAGCACGCCAAAGGAAGGGAAGAGGTGACCGCGAACGATAAAAATGGATTGCTCACCTTGCAACGAGGTCAGAGGAGGTGGCGGTGCGGCGAACGGTGACGGTGATTTCGCTGGCGGCGAGCGCACGGTCTCACGGTGGCGACGATGTTCCGCCGGTTCGACGGTTAGGAGCACCACATAGAACGCCGCGAGGCGGCTGGTGTGGTCGATGGTGGCGGGCTCCACCGTAGGTGACGCAAATGGCCGATGAACGGCGCGCCATTCTACGACGGAAAAACTTCGATTGTGGAGAGGATAAAGGGAGGAGGAACTAAGATTTTCGGGATGAATGAGGGAGATGAGAGGCACCTGTGGCTCTCTTATATAGGGTGGAGGTGGACCGTGGAGGGGATCGACGCGTGGTGAACGTGGCGGCGTTGCATGAAACCGGACAATTGCGCGCAAGAAAGAGGGAGGGCGGTGGAATGGGGAGTTTAGATGAGGTGGTTTGAATGCCCGAGATTTCTGGAGGAATCGTGGAGAAAATCGTGGTTTTCAAAGGTTCCCGTGAGCTCCAATGGCCTCGCGTGTGTTGGATGCGTTCGGGACAGAGGCTCGTGAGGAAGAAGGCAATAAGAGAGGAGAGAGAGAAAAAAAAGAAAGGGAATAAAGAAAACTCAAAAATAAATTAAATCTGAAAATTCTAAGAAAATTTTATAAAATACTTTGGAACCTGGAAGGACCAAAATAATTTAGTTCAACTCATTTGGAGTTCATAAATATTTTCTATGAATTTTTCAAGTTAAAAGCATTTCAGAGTGTGAAAACAATTCACTTTAAGGATCAATTTTCAAAACTATATTTTATATGCCCTAAACAAGTTTGAAACCTATTTTAAAATAAAATTAATTTAAAATGAAAATATCAAAACTGGTTTCACTTGATTTGGAGTTGAAACGAATTAGATATGAATTTTCAAAGTTAAATAGATATTCAATGAGAAAATAATAAAAAAAGAAATTGTCCAGACGGTCCAACACCAAATTTTACTGTTCATAGTGTACTGTACATAGTTACTGTTCATGAGGTACGGAGGCCTGAATAGTTTTTCTTGATTTTCGGATTTTAAAAATCAATAAATCAAATTGATTTTTAGAAAATAGCAAATAGCGTCCAAAAATTCTAGAAAAATTCACAAAAATGTCTTGAATTATTTTTCACTTAATAAAATAATTCCAATTTAAATTTAGTTTTTATTTTGTACAGTAATTATTTTTGTTTTAAAATAAATAGTAAAAGCTTTTAAAATTCCCAAAAATCCAGAAATTACTTAAAATTTATTTTTCACTTCAAATCCCATAAAAACTCATAAAACTCAATAAATTTTCTTTTGGCTCTGAAACCACGAAATTAAATAATTGATTTTGTTTTCTTTTAACAAAGAAAACTTGTTTTAAATTCCGTAAAATCAATAGAATTATTTGACAACTAGAAAATCCAATAAAATAATATCTTTATTTATTTTATTTTGCAACAGGACTTTGGGATGTTACAAACTACCCTCTTAAAAGGAATCTCGCCCCGAGATTCGGAGAGGCTAGAAAGAAAGAAGATTGACACATGATAAATGTATTGAGAGATAGAAAGAGTCTATCTTTGTTGGCTTCATGTCCATGGTATTGAGTTATTCAAAGTTTGAAGTATCAATTGCCCTTGAAATCTCTTGTGCATCGACGAGTTAGGTTGTCCAACGGATTGTTAGAGAAGAGCTAAAAGCAAAGGATGAGAAAGAAAGCTATGAGGAGAGAAATCTATCCATTTGAAGCAAACGTTGCACATAAGGTCAAAAGATCTACGCATTGACGCATCAAAAGAAAATATACAATACAAGTTAAGAAAGAATACAACGCTCTACTCGATCGATACTGTAAGTCGCGTAAACGACTCAATACACGGAATGAGTATCGGCAAGCTTAAGCTATATGGTTGGTGATATCGCAACTTCGCTACGGTCTTCGATGAATCTTGCATGTTGTCCTTGATTGATAGCGATGACTGACGATTTTACGATGCTCTCTCGGTGGCTTCATATCTTTAGTATCGAACGTAATGGTAAGAACATATTAACCATCTATAGAAATTTTCAAGGAGAGGAGGATCCATTTAACATTATAAAATGGTAAGAGAGAATTAGGTAAGAAAGAATTACGATGAGAAGGCTAAAGATAGATAGATGACCAAGATGAGGAGAACATTTTTTTGTTGTGTCAAATAAGTTTTGAAGATTTTCAAATAACGCCATTCTAACTAGGTCACGACTCATAATCGACATGGCTCGATACCACTTTGTAAGACCCCGAGATTAATATCCCTGATCTTCAGTGCATAATCGAACTAGTCCCATGATCGTGGCTAGCTCACACAAGAAACAAATGTGATAACACAACCACAAACGTTAAAAGTTATTAAATAACAACAGTGGTTGATTACAAGATAGCCTTACAGGCAACATTAAATAAACACAAATGGAAGACAATGAAGAAGTAGTAGGGTCCAGCACCGCCACAGCAATCGATCGGGTAGCGGCCTAGTCGCCATGATCCACACCAAGTGAAGTTCTTCTCCTCTCAAATTTGTTTGCAAAAAGCAAGAATGAGCACAACTTCCGTGCTCGCAAGTTACACCCACAGTAACAAAATGACATGCATATATGGATGTAACAATAAAAAGGCTTATAGGGTTATTTGTGCAAAAAAGATTTGACGTTAAATACCATACTAAGTTCAAAAGCTCAAGTTTTATAAAATCTAAAATTGATCTTGAATTGATAACAATAGTGCGTGCACCAACGTAACACCAACATAAACACGGCACCAACCCGGGCTTCAACCCATAACTTTTCTCATGGATACCCATCCATGTCAAACTGTTTACAAAAATATTTTGAAATTGAAGTCTAACTTTGAGTGGCTTTGCCAAGATGTCCATGACCGTGGACACGGCTATTCGAATAGTTTGACACTCGCAGAGGTTGTACAACTTTACCCACAAGACACGAATTTCTAGTTGTTTGGCATCCGTCGATACCACCGCCACTACCTTAGGTAAGCGGTCAGAGTACGTGTCAAGGCCTTTACAATACGCCATTCCACCATAGTCCTCCTCGCTATGTTTCACCCCTTTGACTACCCGTCCGCAGGTTCGTGCCCTCTTGCGCCAAGTGGGACTAACAAAGGTCATGAAAGACCACCCACCGCATCACAGAACGACCATGATGGAACTTTGCAAATTAATCACCAGTCCTCGCCCATACAGACATGTGGTAGTACGATATGGCTTAGCAAGATGCGGCTCAAGACCGGTCCTTAATTGATCTGGCGACAACTATCAGAACCCCGGCCTCAACCTACCGGCTGAGCCTGCATAAACCCGCACTCCACTGCATAAACCATTTCGCCAAGTCCAAACCATCATTTTATTTTATTTTTCAAGCAGTTGTAAAACTCCCATGACACACCAATGCCAAGGGTACAATTTAAACAACATTTAACTTTTGGCTGAAATTCCCCAAATGAAACATATGTGATCTATAAGCATGACTAAGCACAATATTTTCCAAATGATTCTAGTCCATACTATTGTATCAACTAGTTTTTTTTTAATCTAGGGTGACAATATGTTTGATTCGATATCAAAATTGGCCATACAAAGGAATTTAGGCATAGCTATAAATTTAAAACAGGGATTTAAGTTACTGAGTATAAATAAGCATGCAGTAATAATTTGAAACAGAATTTAAATAATTTTAAATGATAGGTGCAATATGATCAAGAATGTAACTTGCCTTGCTTGCTTAGATGTTGTTCTTAAACGGCGTCGAAATCCGGCCGTCCGAAGTCGTCAAAATCTATACGCGTAAACGATCCAAATTCAAATAATATTCAAATAAAATCCAAAATAAATACTGGGAGGAAAGTATTGATTTTATATGAATATAGGAAGTTGAATCGACTGAATCGGAGTTCGTATGAGGGAGAACGAAATTCCGGAAGGTTGAAAATCACATGAAATGATAGAATTCCGAAAATACTATTCACTAGAAATTGTATTTCGGATTGCATGGGATCAAGGAAAGAGTTTTATGGACATGGTGAGGATGTACGATGTAGAACATGTCGAGGCGAACCCAACGCCGCAGACGGTTCGGCCGGGAGACATCGGATAGTGGCGGAACGCGACAGAGACGACTTCGGGTTGACATCGCTCGTTCGGGCAAACGGAGAGGAGTTAGCGGTGAGGTCTCGTGGCGAAATTAAGGAGGAACCATGGGGACGCAACGCTCACCTTGGTTGGGGAAAACGCGCAAGATTGGCCATGGCGAGGAGAAAGGCGACGACGGCAAAATGACCGAATAATTAACAGATATTAAATAAAATCTAAAAATTACAAAATAAATACTAAAAATAGTAGATGAATTTAGATGAATTTAGGAGGAAGAATCAATGGATTCAGAGTTTTATGAAAGAGAACAAATTTTTGAAAGGATTAAAATGTGTATGTACAAAGTTGAAGCCATGACTAGATAATTGAGCACTCGTTTCATTGCCTTCCTCAACGAACAAAGACGCATGGAAGAAAAAGAAAGGATGACAAATACCGCCAAAGGAAGGGAAGAGGTGACCGCGAACGACAAAAATGGATTGCTCACCTTGCAACGAGGCCGAGGAGGTGGCGGTGCGGCGAACGGTGACCGGTGATTTACGGCGGCGAGCGCATCGGCCTCACGGTGGCGACGATGTTCCGGCGAAGTTCGACGGTTAGCGGGAGCACCACGTAGAACGCCGCGAGGCGGCTGGTGTGGTCGATGGTGGCGGGCTCCACCGTAGGTGACGCAAATGGCCGATGAACGGCGTTCATTCCCACGACGGAAAAACTTCGATTGTGGAGAGGATAAATGAGGGAGGAACTAAGATTTTCGGGATGAATGAGGAGATGAGAGGCACCTGTGGCTCTCTTATATAGGGGTGGAGGTGGACCGTGGAGGGGGATCGACGTGCGTGGTGAACGTGGCGCCGCTATGGAAACCGACGACTGTGCGCAAGAAGAGGGGAGGTGGGTGGAATGGGGAGTTTAGATGAGGTGGTTTGAATGCCCGAGATTTCGGAGGAATCGTGGAGAAAATCGTGGGTTTTCAAAGGTTCCGTGAGCTCCAATGGCCCCGCGTGTGTTGGATGCGTTCTCGACAGAGGCTCGTGAGGAAGAAGGCAATAAGAGAGAGAGAGAGAGAGAAAAAGAAAGGGAATAAAGAAAACAGAAAAATAAATTAAATCTGAAAATTCTAAGAAAATTTTATAAAATACTTTGGAACTGGAAGGACCAAAATAATTTAGTTCAACTCATTTGGAGTTCATAAATATTTTCTATGAATTTTTCAAGTTAAAAGCATTTCAGAGTGTGAAAACAATTCACTTTAAGGATCAATTTTCAAAACTATATTTTATATGCCCTAAACAAGTTTGAAACCTATTTTAAAATAAAATTAATTTAAAATGAAAAATATCAAAACTGGTTTCACTTGATTTGGAGTTGAAACGAATTAGATATGAATTTTCAAAGTTAAATAGATATTCAATGAGAAAATAATAAAAAGAAATTGTCAGCGCCCAAAAATTCTAGAAAAATCCATGTGGACCTTTGGATCTAAATCCAAAAATCCGTAAATTACTTAAAATTTATTTTTCACTTCAAATCCCATAAAAACTCATAAAACTCAATAAATTTTCTTTTGGCTCTGGTGAGCTCTCTTTGGATCCAATAAAATAATATCTTTATTTATTTTATTTTGGTAATGCGTGCACTATCTCAGTGGTGAGCTCAGACGTGGGCGTTGGATCCCGAATCAAAGGCCCACGTTCGTCCACGTCGTTTTCTTTTAGATAAGTTTTGTTTTATTTCGGTAAGCCTTTATTGGTCAACTGAAAATTTTATTAAAACTTCAAAAACTTATAACTAATTCATTTTAATTCCTTTTTATGTGTTTCCAACTGCATTAAATTCATGTTTAACTAAAGTTTAATCTAAAAATGCATTTAGACATGTTTCTTTACCAGAAAATTCTATAAACAATATTAACTTGTTTCAGCCATTATTGAATATTCCAGAAATTCAAGTAAAACTTGTAAAATGCATAACTTTTTCTGTATAACTTCAATCTGAGCAAACTTAGTCAATGACCTTGATCACACAAATGCTTATTATGACCTTATGTTTCAGCTTTGAGCTATGTTCAATTGTGAAAACTAAAAATAAAAACAAAATGATTTGGACTTGGGCACATTGGTATGTTGGTGTGATTTTGGGTGTGACTGGAATGGTGCCCGAGTCAACAAGGACCAAACATCTTGTTACACTAAGACAAACATTCTTGCGTGCTAACCACACTAGAGGGTATGGGACCTCTCTTGACTTAGTACTTTCGCATGTGTTGGCTACGAGTCGCAGGAGGGCGTGTGTGTGTTGTGTTGTGGTAAAATGAGATGGTTTATGTATTGGGAACATTGTAGTTGTACGTAAAGCTTTACCCCGTGGGTAGTTGTCTTTTCGGCTTTACAATGTAAGCGTATGGGTTTCTATCCATACGAGCGACTCGTAGTTGATTCACAATATTGGAAATGTCTCGTAGGACTTAGCCGTGCCGGCATACCTCCGGAAGTGTGCTTAATCGTGAGGCTTAAAGGTGGTCTGAGGTGTGGGTACATTAGTACACCCCTGCAGGCTTTTGATCTATTCGAATAGTCTCGTCCTAGGTTATGGACACGCTTGGGGAAGTCTTTCAAGAGTTAGACTACAACTTTTAATTAAAACTTGACGGGTGGTACGAATCGGGGATTCGTGCTATGTTGTGGTGGCTATTGGGTTAGTCACTTCTAGGTGGTTATTTGTTATCTATTGTTACTTGCTGTTATTTCAATGCTTAAAAACAGATTTTACCAATTACCTTCAATCTATTACATTATTGCAAATGAAAATTGCTTTACACGTCCAATTAACCATATAGTCAATCTCCTTTGATACAGCTCTCATGTAGCTATGTATAGGCTTGTTACTCGTAAGTCTTGCGAGTATATTCGTGTACTCACCTGCATTGCTTGTTGTGTGCAGAGGAAGAGGGTGAGCCCCAAGGGCCTCACTTCTGTGAGATGTGCTGTGGTGGTGTGTGGGACGACTAGCTTGGCGGCCCGGTCGGTTGCCTTATGGGTTATGGCTAACCGGTCATATTTTGGTTAAAGCCATCTTATGGCACCTTTTGCTTCCGCTGTTATTTGATACTTGATGTCATTTGGCCGGTCGGCTCTTTTGTAATAACTTTATATTATGTATGTCTGTTGCTAGACTTGTTATATTGTGTTGTATGGAATTGATGCATGCTTTTGTAAAGATGTATGTGTGCTGTAATTCTGGGAAGCACATGTCCATCGAGGCACGGTGTATTTTGTTTGTGATGCTAGGGCCAAGGGAATGCTAAGTATTACAAGCTAAATAAACCGGGGTCTCACAATAGTATAACTACTTTTGAACTTAGTACTGTATTTAAAATGTCAAATATTGCTTTTGCACAAGTAACCATATAAGTCTTCCTTTAATAATATCCATGCATGTATTAGCTCTGCTATAGGTGTAACTTGTGGAGTATATTTTGTGCTCACCCTTAATTAATAAAATGTTATTCAAAGGAGAAGGACTTTGCAACTGATGAGGATCTCGACGACTAGACCGCTACCCCAGTCGATTGCCTATGGCAGATTAGCTAGGCTCTACTTCTTCTTCTTCGTCCTCCGATGTGTTCTTTATTGTTGGTTTGTAAGCCTTTCTTGTAATAAACTCTGATATTTATTAATAAAGTTGTGCAAATTATGGATGTTACCATATTTGTTTACTATGTGAAATAGCTACTGATCATAGGACTAGTTTAGAATATACAGAGGATCAGGGGGTGTTACTCCTAGGTCTGACAGGTATATCCTAAGTCAAATCCAGAAGAAAATTAACCCGAAGCATTGATCTAGTTTATTTTGGGAGATAATTAAAAGTAAATCGCATGATTATTATCATTATCCAGTTGATATCAAAAATAGCATTTACGCCATTGCCGATACCCATGCTGTTGACAACCACAATCATTGCTGCCCACGAAGAGCAATTATTTGTGTATTCAGCAATATTTTAACCGCCAGCATGTGGGAATGCACACAGCAAATTGACGGCCGCTTGACGCAGTTGCACATATGCCATGTTGGCTATGCACCGAAGCGTGCCATACTCATAAAAAATGACACAATTGGCATTACAAATTAAAATCAAGTATACAATTCATCACCCTTAATTAAATATGGTGTTCCTATTGAACAATAAATATTTTCATCTAATAGTTATACTATTTGGGAGATTCAACTAGATTCGAAGTTCAGAAGAAAATCCAGTATTTCTATGCAGATTAACTATGGTCAAATATTTTATGTTCTAGCATGCACCTTTAGGCCACTACCAGTTGTTAGAGATCATATTGGATCTGAAATTCAATCAATCATTTGCCTATGATGGGAGAATTTTGTGGTATGCTATTAATAATGACACATGCATATTAATGTTCCCGAAGAGCATCCTACAGTTTTATATTGTTAGAACACACTATTTATGACCGTAAGAAAACATGTTGTGTAATTATAAACTTGAAGTTTAATGATCCAAATTATTTTAAATAAGGTCTGAGTAATTAGATCAAAACTTGGGCAAATGAAAAAGAAGCTAGTCTATAGAATAAGTCTGACAACTCTCAAACCCCGTATGAGACCTTCATTGCAGATTAATAACCAACCAGAAGTTGAAATATCCTATAAAATGTTAGGATCATGCAGTTTTCTTACCACTGTACTGATAAAAATGTCTAGTTCACTGCATATAATTATCAAACCCCTTGTTGAAATAAGTGTGTGTCGGAGGAATCAAACATTTCCCGCATGTTATCACCACTCTAGCATACACCTTTGGGCCACCACCAGTTGTTGGAGATCATATTGGATCTGAAATTCAATCAATCATGTACCCATAATAGGGGAATTTTGTGGTATGCTATTAATAAAGATCGAATCTCGGTATTAGGGGAGTGAAATACCCAAAAGTTCAAATGCCATCGTATTATTTAGAAGGAAAAAGTCTTTAGTACTAAGATACACGCACTAGTAAAAACTAAACTTAAGGTTTAGTTTATACTTCTGTACGCCTAAAGCGGGGAGCCTGCTAGATACTTTCCAATTATGGAGGAGTTACCATAGTGTTTACTTGCAGTAAATACATCGCTAAGAGTGGAATACTCTGGGTTGAATAGTGTATCCACCTCTGTGAAATTGACTTATTGGTTCTTGATCTAAAATCTGTGGGGATGCCTTCAGGTCTAAGATTTAATAACACTAGTCAAAACAATTATTAATCACTCCTTTAACTCTCCTGAATCGAACTCACCTTGAAGGTGAAATGCCTTATGAAGAGGTTCATCATGAAGATGAAAACCCCAGCAACTTGATGTGCACATATTATGATGTTGGGATTGCGGAACGACCAAGAATCCTTTGTTTGAAAATTGAGAAATATCTGGTTAATACTGAGATACCCTTAATTTGGAGGATATAGGAGAAAAGTTGTCGACAATTACTTTGTCTTTACAATTGCTAAAGTTTCTCTTATGAGAACATGGATCCAGAACCAAAGTCCATGGTCGAGTGCTTGAAGCGTTCATATTGGGTCACATAATGAAAATATACAAGGCTAAACCAAATTACTAAATAAAAGTCTTGGAACTAGGTAGTTCAGACTTGACAGGTCATTATGAAAATAATAAAGTGGCGAAAGCTATGGTTCAAAGGTCCCCGTAGAGACCGTTACTCTCCTATCATAAATGATATAATGTTCTGTTGTATAATAATTCTGGTAAATGGTATGAAAAAATAAATAAAATATGCAGTCAATGGGTTCTGAAAATCCTTGATGAGATCCTCGAGGGACTAAAAAATCCTAGTAAGAAGGGAAACAAAATCGCAATATATATAAAACTCATACCCAATAATCTCTTAACTGTAGTAAGAGCATATCCTAGAAGAGCGAGCATCTCCCTAAAGGAAAATTATCTTACCATTCAATCTCTTAATCACACAAATAATCATATGATCTCTAGAAGTGAACAATGACCTATTAAGACCTGAAAGAATGAAATGAGGAATCTAAAGACCAAAAGTGCACCACATAAGCACTTATAAAGTGCATCTTCCACCAGAAGTTAGTGGAATGGTGGTTTCCTCTGGTAACATGAAGGTACGACATATATTGGTGATATTGCAATTAATCCCCTAAACGCCAAAACTAAGACTGGTTATATTTTACTCTAGAGTGATACAATCATACTTTATAGTTCCGAAGGATAGACTATTTGTTGTAACTTTAACCACCCAGAGATAGTTACAAAATATTAAGACCCTAAAAGGTTTTGATAAATCGTATCCAAAAGGCATACAACTTTGAAACTAGTATTACCTCATATCCTTTTGCAATGATAATCTACTTGTGTTGCATAATAAAATAGTGGTATTTGATAAGTTAAGCTTGTTACTCCCGAATAGTGTTTATCATAAAATCTCCAGATAAGCAATAGGATATTTGTATGTAAGATTATGAATTGTTGTTATCCAGTTGATTTGATCACATTATACTTGCCTATATTCATTTTTGAAAAACGTACGAAAGGCATTAGAGCAACAAGACTTCAATAGAAGTTGTCCTCAGGGGGAGCATATGTTAAATAGTCATGCTTGAGATTTTAAAAATCTTAGTCAAGCCTAGAAGGTGTTGATACGATGATTACTGTTTAAATTCGCCTTGAAGGTTTTACTACTTAACGATTTAGATCCGGTTGGTCGACAATGCTAAGATCATAAAAATCGTGCATAGATCCTGATGATCATTACTAAATCCTGAAGACATATGTCAAATACCTATAGTGCAAAATCCCAGAATGGATTTATATTACTTTGTATTGGTGCAGCCATCTCTTGGCGGTCATCTAAGCAGACCTTGGTAGCTATTTCTACCAACCACTCAGATATTATAGCACTATATAAAACTCACTTGAATGTGTTTGGTTCAGACGTGTGATTAACCACATCCAGAAGTATTATGGCATTAATACCGCCATTCCCCCTCAATTATCTACAAAGATAACGCTGCTTGTATTACACAAATGCAAACAAATTATGTCAAGAGCAACATCATGAAGCACATTGCTAATAATTTTTCTATCCTCGTAAAATTTAGAAAAATAGTGAGGTAAAGATCCTACAAACAAAGTCCTATAAAAAATTCAATTGATTTATTCACTAAGTTTTTGCTTGCATCCAATTTCCAAAGATGTATTCGTGGCATTGAAATGAGACAGTTTAAAGAGTTGAAGAGCTCAGGGGAGGTAGATCCTTAGATCATAACTCTTATCAAATCCTGAGGATTTATCCAAAATCTTGAAGATTGGATCCCAAAGATTAAAAGTTGTACTATTATCTTTAAAAGTTGTACTATTTATCTTTGGTGAGTTTTTTTTTAAGTTTTCTCACATAAAGGTATTTATTGAGGCAACAAGTGTAATGCAACTTATGAATGTAATGTACTCTTTTCTCTATTCCTTTTTTCCTAGTGAGTTTTTGGAAGGAATTTTTGATAAGACATGTGCATATCGTTATCTATTGCCCAAGGAGTGTTACGAAACCTAATTGTATGGGCAAAAGACTAAACCACCTCTGAAAGGCTTTCACCCCTATATGTTATAAATATAAGGACCCTATGTACAAGAAGATACAGATGAATAAAGATATTGAATCTCCTCTGTACCTTATATCTCTTTGATGTGCATTACGTGATTGGGTTGGTTATCTTCCGACTCCAGCATCATCGATTATCTAACAGTCAAGTCCTAGTTTCAAAGAGAACCAAGCCTTGCTTTGGTGGCTAGTGGAGGTGGTTGTACCCCCAGCCCAGCAGGGTTCAAACCCCAGGTTTGGCCCTACGTGTCTCATTTAGGAGATTATTCTTTCAGTGGAAGGAGACGTGCCCGTCGCAAGCGAGGCGCCGGGGGTGACTGTCACATCCTAAATTTTGGGTTGTGTTTCAAATGTAAGAAAATGAGAAAATTTTAAAACTTTTGTTGCATCTTGTTGTTTTTGAATTTTTTGGAACCTTTTCAAAGGATTTCTTGAATTCAAAAATTTAATGCTTCAATTATTTTGAAGTATAGTTCTTTTAAAAACTTTTAAAACAAATCTTGGGATCATCCTTCTGGCCTCTCTGAAAAATTTCAAAATTTTTAGAAATTATTTGCTAGTTCAAATGGCCAGTCAAACCTTCCAATCCTTGGCAAACCCTAGATCAGAACCTTGAAGAATTTCTAGAGAAAAATGATTTGCATAAAAACCTCTGAAAATTTTACACAAGGTTAGTCCTTGAGTCAGCACTCTCCTGCAAAAATTTCAGAATTTTTGGAGTTAGTTTGCTATCTTCAAAAATCCCTCCAAGTCACAGCTTAATTCAAACCCTAAGTCAACTCTGGTCGGGTTTGAGTCAAACCCGAGCCTAAACTCCCCTCTTGGTTGAACCCGACCCCATCCTCGCGCGGGTTTGCCCGTTCCAAAATGTGCAGCCCATCTGAGCCGTTGGATCTCCATCCTACCGCTCTCCTTCCTTGAAACATTTGGACCACCTCCTGTGTTTTGCAAAGACCACCCTTGGTCTCGACCACCTCGTGCCTTCTTGCAAAGACCACCTCTTGGTCGTTTTACAAAAGACCACCCTCAACAGATCTAAGCCGTCTATGACCACTTCTAAGTAATCTGAGCCATTCATTCTAATCCAACCGTAGAAGAGTTTGGATCTGTGCCTATTGACTTGACTCAACCCACTCGTGTGTTTTGACCCGGGCCACTTTGGCTTTCTCTCTCTAACTGGTGGGCCCTCACCACACCTGTTCTTCCCCTTCCTCGCGCACGAGCGCCATGGCAGAGGAGGAGCAGAGCCTCGTCACTTCCTTGAGTCCTTTAAATGGCTCTTTGCCGAGAGCATTAAATGCGGGGCAGCTTTTGCCCCCAAAGTCCTGGTCTTACATGCTCCTATCGTACTCAGCCGTCCATGGCAGGGCCATGAACCAAGAGCACTGTGAACCCTTGTTTTGCTTGTTCCTTGCTCTCTCAGCTATATAAAGCCCCCGAGCTCCTCCTTAGTTCATTTTCAGCATCACCTTAGCTTCTCTTAGCTTCCTCCTTGCTCTTTGAGCTCAAAACCCAGAAAGTCCTCAAATCACCATTAACGGCCGATTGAGCTCCATCTTCGTCGCCGGCACTCCAGTGGTTTTCTTGACCATTAATTCACGTTCTTTTGTGCCCTTCTTCATCTTAACATTATCCCCTAACTCAATTTTGGTTGCATTCTCAGAAATCATCAAAGTTGGGTTTGGTCCCTTTTCGGCTGAAGTTTACCCCCCCCCCCTTTTTCCTCCTCAACTCCGGTAAGAACCATTACTTTTCAAGTCCTTACTTTTGGGCCATCTCTAGGCCCTGTGAAATCTAACTCTACCACTCTCCATTTTTATTGTTGCTCAGGCCACTTTCTCCTCTTCATCTTCCTCAACTCCGGCTCTGTTCTTCATCACCGGCCCAACTCCGGTCATCTTTGAACCTCTCCATGCTAAGGTAACCTTCTAGTAGCCCCTAGAAGCTTGGCACCTGCTTCTCTGAACCGTTGCAAAGCTCCTCTTGCTTTTTTATTTGACCGTGCTTTGCACCACCGCCCTTTCCGGCTCGCCAGCGTTTTAGGCCAGCTTCGCCGTCGAGAGTACCCGTAGGGTGTGCGCAATGATATTATGAACCTTTTGCTACCCTTGGGCTGTGCCGCCGTGACTAGAGTCGCCGGCGGCGAGCCGTCGAGCAAAACCGTGAAGTACTGAAGTCCTCTTGTCATAAGACCACCCCTTAGACAACCTTCAGGACCTCTTAGGTTTAGATCTTAGCCGTTAATACCTCTTTGGGTTAGATCTTGACCGTTAAGATCTCCCTCTGTGAAGATCTTAGCTGTTAGGACCTCTCTCCAAGTTAGATCTTGACCGTCTAGGATCTCCTCTTATAGATCTTGGCCGTCTAGGACCTCCTCCTTTTTAGACCTTGACCTCTAGGACCTCTCCTAGGTAGATCTGAGCCGTTCAAGACCTCCCCTTGGAGATCTGGACCGTTCAGGACCTCTCTTCTATTGGACCACCCTCTGTGTTTTCGCAAAAGACCACCCGTGGTCATTTTTGCAAAAACCACCCTTAGCTACGGCCACTGTCTTGTGGGCCGCACACTTAAACTCCAGTGAATACACGTGTAGCACTTAGGTGATCGTGAGCCGTCCATTTTTTGATCTGCGCTTTAGATCTTCTGAGGTGCTTGGACCACTTGAAAACACCCTTTCATCGTGAGATGTCCATTTTTAGATCAGCGCTCCAGATCTATTGGGTCGTTCGGACTGTCTGAACCTCCCCTTTCTTTTGAATCGTCAGATCTAGATCTAACGGTCTAGACCTCCTCAACGCGCTCAGTGTTCTATCGCTTCACCGTTCGTTTTTAGATCTACGGCTTAGATCTATTGGGCCGTTCGGACCGTCCGAACGTCCCCTTGATCTAAGCCACTCATTTTCAGATCGGCGGTCCTGGTTTCTCCACTTTGAGTTAGTATTAAGAAAACTATGTTATCTTTTATTTTTGAACTGTAAATTGATTTAAAACTTCAAAAGTGTGTAAGTAATTCATTTTAACTCCCTTTTAAATGGTTCCAATTTTGTTAATCTCTGTTTTACTGAACTTTAATCTAAAAATATGTTTGAACCTTGTTCTGTACCAAAATAAATGGTATAGGTTATATTATTTTGTTTAGCATTAAATTGTGCACTAGAAATTCAGTAAAACTTGAAAATTTCATAAGTTTTTCCCTGTAACTCCAAATTCAGCAAACTAAAAAGTGTTAGGCTCCTATATTAATATGCTTCAGTATAGAATAGGCTTTCATTATGTCCTTGCTTCTGAAAAATGCTATGTCCTAGTTTCATAACTTAGAAAAATCATAAGTAATTCAATTTAACTCTAAATGAAGTGAACCCATTTTTTCTGTTCTTAGGATGTCAATATCTGCCCACCATAAAAATTTCATATTCAAAAACTTTCTGAAAATTTGTATGATGAACAATAACAGAAAGCAATTAAAATTGAATTTTCCAGCCAAATGAAATAGTTTAGGCTATAACTATTGCATCCTTAGTCCAAATTGAATGATTCTTGTTGCTAAATTCATTTAAAATCATGCTCTTCCTGCTGTGTAAATTTCATGGATTTTGGATGACTTTGAATTTTGAGTCTTTTCGATGTTCGTCGTTTTAATTAGATTTTCTCGTTCTTGCGATAGGTTCCGAAGAAATTGTCGAGTACGAGAGTGATCCTTTGCAGCAAGAAAGTGATCTCCAGCAAGGCAAGTAGATGTAAAATCATTTGATCATATTGCTTCTATTATTTTCAAAGCTTAATATCTTGTTTGCAAAGTTTATGTATGCATGTGCTATTTTATTGTTAAACTATTATCGGTAGTTGATCCTATAGATGCATAATATGTAGGCAAATGTTTATCCTCTACCACTGAGCTTAGGATTATCTTGCTGTGATTTAGGGTTCGTTGGATGAGCATTTGTCACTTAGTAGTTACGAGTTAATGTTGCTTATTCATGCTTAGCTACCGGTAGAATTGGGCGGTTGTCGACTTAGTCGATAACCTTGATCACACAAAAACTTATTATAACTTTATGTTTAGCACCTAGTGCTATGTTTAATTGAGAAAATTAAAACTGAAAATAAAATATTTTAGACTTGAACACAATGATAAGATGGTGTGCTTTTGGGTGTGAATGGTTGGTGCCCGAGTCAACAAGGACCGGACATCTTGTTACACTAAACCAAGCATTTTGCGTGCTAACCATGCTAGAGGGATATGGGACCTCTCTTGACTTAGTACTTTGGCGTGTGTTAGCTCCGAATCGCAAGAGGTTGTATAGGAGGAGAGGTGTTGGGGGCATTGTAGTTGTCCGAAGACTCTACCCTTGTGGGGTAGTTGACTTTCGGCTTTGCAATATAACGTATGGGTTTCTATCCATACGAGCGGCTCGTAGTTAATACACAATATTGAAAAAGTCTTATAGGACTTAGCCGTGCCGGCATACCTTTGGAAGTGTGGTTAATCATGTGGCGAAAAGGCGATCTGAAGTGTGGGTACATTGGTACACCCCTGCAGGGTTCAAACTATTCGAATAGCCAAGTTCTTGGTTATGGACGCCCTTGGGGAGGTCTTTCGAGAGTTAGACTATAACCTTTTTCACTAAAACTTGAATTGGGTGGTACAAATTGGGAATTCGTGCTATGTTGTGGTGGCTATTGGGTTAGTCACCTCTATGTTGTTATTTATGTTACTTATTGTTACCTCGCTGTTATTTTAATTAATAAAAACAGATTTGACAAATTGTCTTCAATCTATTACATTATTGCAAATAAAAATTGCTTTATGCGTCCAATTAACCATATAACCATCTCCTTTGTTTGAGCTTGCATGTAGCTATGCATAGACTTGTTGCTTGTAAGCCTTGCGAGTACATTTTTGTACTCAACTGCATTACTTTATTGTTGTAGAGGAGGAAGTGGATCCCCAAGGGATCGACTTTTGTGAGTTTTGTTGCGGTGGGGGCGACTAGCTTGGCAGCCCAGTCGGTTGCCTTGTGGGTTATTAGCTAACTGGTTGGTTTTTGTTATCGTCATCTTATGGCACTTTTGCTTCCGCTGTTATTTATGTTACTTCAATGTCATTTGGCCGGTCGGCTCTTGTGTAATAACTCTATATGTTATATGTCTTTTGCTAGACTTGGTATTGTAAGTTGTATGAAAATGATGCATAATTTTGTAAAGATATATGTGTGCTGCAATTTTGAGAAGCACATGTCCATCAAGGCTTAGGATGTTTAATTGGTAATACTAGAACCATGTGGAGGTTAAGTATTATGAGTTAAATACCCCGGGTCCTCACAGTGACTTTGTTAAATACCCCTGTGCTCGTCCAGTCTTCCGTAGACTTCGTGTGTGTGAGTACGTGCGTGTGGTGATATATGTGTGTGTGGACATCTATATGTTATACCGAGTATTCTAAAAAAAAGTCCTAGTTTCAAACTCCGGTGGGTTACCTACTCGGTTTCCTATTAGAGCGCTAAAATTAGATGAGCTTTTTCTTGCAACATAAAATAAAAATTAGTTAAACGTGCATTAGAAACGTAGACTTTTTCCGAATAAAGAAATGGAAATCTGAAAATTCTTCCAAGCGATCCAGCCTACCAAGCCCTCCCATCTCCCACCCTGCCCCCGCCGCAGTGCCTCCCCCAGCTCACTCTAGCCGCCGCCGCTAAATCTCTCTCCATCACCACCTCCCTTCCCTCGATGACCGCATGAGATGTGCGGCGGCGGCACGCTCCCTCTTCCCCCTCCCCCTCCCCGCCGCCATCCCCACCCACATCCACACTGCCGCGTCCCCTTGCCCGGGCGCCGAGCTCGCCGCCGCCGACGCCCTCCACGCGCTCCTCGCCACGCTTCCGCCCTCCCTCCCCGCCCTCCTTCCTTGCCTCTCCCTCCTCTCGCCCCGCCTAACCCCGCACTCGGTCTCCGACGCCCTCCTCTGCGCCGCCCTCCCTGCCGCCTCCCGCCTCCGCCTCTTCCTCTTGTCCTCCCTCTCCCCGTGCCTCCGCTCCCCGCGACTCCACTCCCATGCCGTCTCCATCCTCCTCGAATCCGACCCCGACGCCGCAATGTTCGATGCCCTCGCGGACGCCCGCGCCGCTGGCCTCCCCACCCCCTCTGCCGCCTTCGCGGCCCTCGTCGCCGCGCACGCCTCCGCTGGCCGACACGCTGAGGCCGTCGAGGCGTTCTCCCGGATGGACGAGTTCGACTGCCGCCCCACCGCCTTCGTCTACAACACCGTCCTCAAGGCCCTCGTCGACAGCGGCGTCATCCTCCTCGCTCTGGCTCTGTATAACCGGATGGTCGGCACCGGCTGCCCGCCCAACAGGGCCACGTACAACGTGCTCATGGATGGGCTGTGCGAACGGGGCATGGTGGGGGACGCGCTCAAGATGTTCGATGAAATGCTCGAGAGGAAGATCGTGCCCAACGTGAAGATCTACACGGTCCTGCTCTCGTCCTTGTGCAATGCAGGGAGGATTGAGGACGCTGGGCGGCTGATGGGGTCGATGAAGGAGAAGGAGTGCCCGCCTGACGAGGTCACGTACACTGCTTTCTTGAGCGGGCTGTGCAAGGCTGGCAGGGTTGATGAGGCATTTGAGCGGCTGGAGCTGCTCGAAGATGAGGGTTTTACACTTGGGTTGAAAGGGTATAGCTGTTTGATCGATGGTTTGTTCCAGGCCGGCCGGTTCAATGAGGGCTTTGAGTATTTCAAGGAGATGTTGGAGTGCAATGTCTCACCAGACGTGGTCCTGTACACGATAATGATCCGTGGTTGCGCAGAGGCCGGCAGAACTGAGGATGCCTTCTCATTCCTAGATGTGATGAGAGACAAAGGGTTTGTGCCTGACACCTTCTGTTATAACACACTGCTCAAGGCCCTCTGTGATATCGGTAATCTGGATAGAGCTCGATCATTGAGGTCAGAGATGTTGCAGAATAACGTGGTCCTGGACTCCACGACACATACTATCATGGTATGTGGACTGTGCAAGAGAGGACTTGTAGATGAGGCAATGCAGGTTTTTGATGAGATGGGAGGCCTTGGTTGCCATCCGACAGTTATGACATACAATGCACTCATTGACGGACTCTACAGTGTGGGCAGGCTGGAGGAAGCTCAGATGCTTTTCTATAAGATGGAGATGGGGAATAACCCCTCCCTGTTCCTTCGGCTGACCCTCGGTGCCAACCAGGTGAGGGACAGCGAGAGCCTCCGTAAGCTTGTTGATGATATGTGCCAGTCTGGGCAGGTGCTGAAAGCTTACAAGCTTCTTCGAGGTATAATGGACAGCGGAGTTGTTCCTGACGTTGTCACGTATAACACATTGATAAATGGACTCTGTAAAGTGAGGAATCTTGATGGAGCACTAAGGCTCTTCAAAGAGCTCCAACTCAAGGGAATCTCTCCTGATGAAATCACTTATGGGACTCTTATTGATGGGCTTATGAGGGCACACAGAGAAAATGATGCCATGATGTTGTTCCAGAACATATTGCAGAGTGGTGACTCCCCTAGTTTGTCAATCTACAATAGTATGATGAGATCGCTATGTAGGATGAAGAAATTGTCACAAGCAATCAACCTCTGGTTGGATTACCTGCCCAAAAAGTACAATCTCTCAGTGGAAGATGAAATAATTGTTAATGCCCAGAAAAAAATTGAAGATGGTTCCCTAGATGAAGCTATTAGGGAGTTAATCAAGATAGATCAAGAATATGGTTCAGTTAACTCAAACCCTTACACCATTTGGCTTATAGGGCTTTGTCAGGTAAGGAGAATTGATGATGCTCTTAGGATTTTTCATACACTTGAGGAGTTTGGCATAGATGTCACACCAGCATGCTGTGTCCTTCTTATCAATTACCTATGTTGGGACAGAAATCTAAATGCAGCAGTTGATGTTATGCTGTATACATTGAGCAAACGCTTCATAGTGTCGCAAGCTGTAGGGAACCGTTTACTTAGGAGGCTTTGTATTCGTTACCGAAGGCAGGACGCACAGGCACTAGCATGGCGAATGCATCTTGTAGGATATGATATGGATGTATATCTTCGTGAGCCTACAAAAGGTTTGTTATACAGTCAATAGAAATGTCTGTAGTGTTTGTAGGACTACAGAGCTGCCCTCAAGAGGGATGCTGATATTTTGTTCTGTACCAATTTTTTTAGGTAAAACAGCAAAATAGGATATGGTTCACTGATTTCTTAGCTCTTGCAATGGATTTTGTAACCCATCAATTGAGTTGTAACTTTAATAATAAGGCAATTTTTGTTGATGTTTTGCAACATATTATACCCTCTTTGTTACTTCTGTGCAAATTTTAGTCTTCTCAGCTGCATCAAGGATGAGATGCATCCTCCTGTAAGCACACGATTAACACAAACTTTGAAAACAACAGAGCTCATAATATATTTTGTGCATCTTGTAATGCATTTTTGGTCGATTTTGGTACTACTTTTTATTTACTACAGACATTAACTTTTTCTTTTTTATTATCCTGCTTTTACCGAACTTGTTACCATCTTATCATTCTGGAGGTCAAAACGGGCAGGATGCTTTGCAGGTAAAACTTGACCAGATGAGGTCATTTACCCGGCCTGCTTATTTTTTTATGGAACTGCACTGCCTTACAACCAGCCTTCTTATTTCTTCTGTGTTGAACTGTAGTTCGCTTTTTGTTGGAAACCACAGCATCATATTTTTACTTAGGAAATCTGAAAGCTGACAGTATGTTCAATCAGTTTGATACAGAGCTTTCAATCAGTTTGATACAGAGCTAGACATCTAATGTCATTACTACATAGTTGTATTGTGCTGTGGTTAATGTCTCAAACAATTTAATTTCCTAAAGGTCCCAAACATAAGGAAGCAACCTAGCAGAATTTGATTAATTGCAAGACACTGAGTGATTGCAATATTGGAGCTTAGTCCAGGCTTAGAAGTTTCTTAAATTTCCAGATGATTTTTCTTGCCTTGATTTTGCCTTTTGTCTGGTTCAAAAAATAGTGACATATTCTGTTGTTGACCCTTTACTGAGCAACTTAATCTGGTTGTTGATCGAGTTTTCTGAGGCGAAATTGAACCTGAACTTCTATTGCTGCAACTAGTATATCTAGATGTCCAGATGATTTATTCTGTTAACGTAGCTGCAAACCTTGATTGTGTTATTTCTATTAATAAACCGTTGGACACTTGTCTATTCATGCTATTTGTGAATGCCCATCGTAGCATGAATTTCAGGATAAAGTACAAACTTTGCTGTATTTAATCTTCATGGGGAGTTGGAATGAGACGATAATACTTTTTTGCAGAAATCTTTAAACAGAATTGCAGTAGAGCATGCTGTACATTTGGCAAACGTTCGAATATTTATGAGTGATATTTGAGATGTTCACGACTTCACTGTGTTAATATTTGCTCTGCATATCGAATTACAGATCTCCTAAAGCAACTGAGAGCTAATTGAAATCTTGGGCAAAGAGTGTACCACTGTGCATTTGTTTCCATTCATATGGATGGCTGTAACATAGAATAGAAATGTTTTAAATTGAGATGATTTTTATGCTTCTGTTTGCAGATGAGGGCACTGGCATATCTGAGAATTTTCTTTAGTTTGATTTTGTATTCAAGAAGTTCCACATGGTTGGGCAGGCAAATTATTTACACTCACCATGCTGCTATTTTTGAGATAAGTTATTCCTTTTAGGTGGCAGTTTTCTTTGCATTGCTACATTCATTCTTGACATGATTTCTACAGTTACTGCTTATTGAAGAATTTTCATGTTTATCTGTCCTTGGCTTGATCAGTAATTTGATTTATAATCATATCTTGTTTCACGCATGACGGTATCTAGAAACCTGCTTAATGCATGTTTGTGTAAATTTTGGTTTGTATGTCTTTATGTTGTTTCTAGTAAAAAAAAACTTAAATGCTGGCAGTAGTCGGTTTGGTTACTGCCCTTGGCTAGGCCAGGAAACAAGAGTCAAGCAGTCTGTACACAGCTAAATCAAGAATCAAGAGTTTTAAATTTAAATTTTGATTTTGTTGTTCAGGAAAACTGGAATTGTCAATTATAGATTCGACTTGATGAATTGGAGGAAATTAGAACAAACAATAACAATACATGGCGGAAGACAAAGAAACACCTAACAAAAGAAGAGTAACAAATTAACACTGGGATTGCAGTACAATGAAGAAACAGAGACAAGAAAAGCATTAACTCTTAAACAAAAAGGATAAACCAAATCTGCAACCAATCAATGGATTAACAAACTTTTGATGGAACATGGAATGCTAGTAGGCTACATGATTTTAATAAGATATGTGCACTAGTGTTTGTCTCATCTGTGAGTTTTTTTTCCCAATGAACAGACATCTTAGTAACAGGAACTTTTTTTATTAATTAACTTTTTTTATTAATTTATTTTTATTATTAACTTCTCGCCAACTTTATTTCTAATTCTGACTGTTTTGGTCACGTCTGTGGTGTGACAAAACAATATTATCCAGCCAGCACCATGGTGTGGTCAAATTCTGTCACTCCACCACTAGTGGCGTGACAATGTTGTGGTGTGAAAAGAAGTGCTATTTAGTTAAACTTACCTTATGGTATAGTAGTGTTGTGTTGCCACGCCACGGGTGATAGCGTGGTCAAAAGGGTCCGATTTGAAAATAAAATTGACGAGGGGTTAGTAATAAAAATAAATTAAAAAATAGGTTAATTAATAATAAAAAAGTTCTAGTGACTGAGACAATAAAGCAGCGTGGAATTATGATTTTTATGCTAGTTTGCGTTTTTCTTTGAGCCAAAGAGTACATGTCTGTCTGGTCTAAACAATATATGGTTCTGCTTGGGCTAACAAGGAATATCTATCTGTGTTGGCTGAAGTTAATCACATACAGTTATGCATTTGATTTTTTTTAACCCTAAAAACGCATAGGTTTTTTTTTCCAGTTAAGGGATATCTGATTGGGAATGGGATTCTTCCTCATTATGAGCTGCTGAACTGTAAAGTTTACTTCAGTGCTATTTCTTTCCTTCATCAATCATCACCCCGATCCAACAGATCATCTTGATCTGTAATTTTTTGCTTGATTCTTATACCAGATGGCTTATCACATATTTTGCAAACTGTTACTGCACCGTTCTTTCCATGGCAAAGTTCAATCTTAGTATGGAGTAAGGAGTACACAAATTAATTTCTGGCAGCCTTCTTATTTCTATAGCCTGTAGCCTGTAGATTCCTGGCAGACTTCTTATTTCTGTTTAAAATTTTCACTCTTATAGTAGTAAACCACACGTTTTCTTTACCAGTGCCACTGGAACCGGTTGGGATCTGGTCACAATCGGTTGAAAACCAATTTGGGTTTGGAACTTTGAACACAATATCTGAGACGGTTAACGAAAGCTTATCTATCCATTTAGTGGCGTGCCAATCAAATTGTCTAGTGCCAATTAGTAAATTTCATGTTTCTGAATCAAGTCTAGCGAATAGTTGTAGACTGAAATTTTACAAAATTGTTACAAATACTGACTTCTAGATGGGCCTCTGAATAAGAACACCATGTGGATTAGACCAAGCTGTTTGTCACAATTACATACGGTAGCAAATATTCATCCAGAAATGTTTCAGCGATAATAGTTGTGCGTTGGAGTCTGAAAAAATAAAGAAAATATTAGAGTACATTGCAATATTTTTCTAGGTCCTTAATAATGAAGCTGAGTATTTGTGACCCCATGGATCAGCTCTGTTAATGTTACCTATAAACTGCAAATCTGAGTTGGGTGCTTACGTTGCAAGGCGAGGTTAGCTCGAAATGCTTGCAGCAGAACACACCGATTGTTCAAATGCCTTGACACTACATGGCATAGCACCGACAGCTGGGCTCAGTGGAAGCTACGACGCAATGAATTGGTTACCACCAACCTTGATCACCGTACTTTACTTTCTAATTAAGAATATCCATTGACAAGATCGGAAATTTGGCCAGCTTATCAGTCGGGGCCTCTTGCATATGCTCACTTTGGCACATACCAATCAATAGCCCTGGGCGAAGAGCATGTAACCTGAATCGTGCTCCCTCCGTTATAAAATGTAAGGTTCCATTTTACTACCTGGTATGGTCCCTACAACTGAACTATTTCCATTAATTTCTTTTACATATATTGTCGATAGCTACAAAATCATGATCATATTGAAGTCCTTTCAAGGACGAACCTGACGCATCATTTTTATATCATCAAACGCATACCTTGTCGGACTAACTGTTTGTCAAATTTTACTCTTGAAATGCATGGGCGCTTTATGGAAAACAACTGAGGGAAGGGAGTAGATTGTAAAGATATGACAGGATCAAACCCCTCTTACCCTATGGGTCTTCAGCCTTCACCAGTGCAATCGATTACCTTAGCAGTTGCTACCAGGTATGCTTTCTTCGCTGCGAGAATGATCTGCTTTACGGACATGGTGAAAGTGTTAGGATTTCAGTGGGTCAGTTGGCCTAATCGGCAACCTGTTGACCACTCACAAGAAAAGGCACTTCAACCCCGCCAGCTGAAAGCACTAGTCGCTGACAAAAGAAAAGCGTTAGCCGAATATTTCCCTTTCCCGTTTTGCAAAGTTCAACCGTGCCTGCTTTCCCACTAGCTCATCATCATTCATCACTAGCTAATCATCGAAAATTAAGGATTTCCTTTATCTTTGGTCTCATTATTTTTAGTACTTTGAAATAAAACCGCGTGATTGGATCTATAAAACAGCATGATTGGATCTAGCCTTTGCTGTGGCATTGCACCGTGTCAAAAGATCATGTGGACAACAGTGCTGGGAAAGAAACAAGTGACTTGCCTACTAATACCCCCTCTCTCCAAAAATACACGTGGTTTTTGACTTTTCAAAGTATTGTACAAGTTTTGACTATTATTTTCTACAATATACTCCCTCCTGTTATAAAAAATATATCGTTTTGAAATCGACACGGTCCTCAAAACACAAGTTTGACTATTAATTTCTATTATAATAGATTTATAAAACCTAATAAAATTATACTTTTATTAAAGTTCTTTTTGAGATAAATTTGTGCATACCATTTTTCATGTGTTAAATTGAAATATCGAAAAAGATATAGATAGACAAACTTTAAGAAGTTTGACTGCATGTACCTTAAAATGACGTTCTTTTGTGACTGGAGGGAGTAGTAGTAAAAGAGTGCTTGCAATTAAGAGATTAATTTTCATGGAATCTAATAGTATTATTTTCATATGGCTAATGTAGATAGTTCTATATTATCTCTCGAGAGAACTAGAGTTTCATATGCTTTACTGTGCGGATAGCCGTGGTAACCTACATGAGAGGTGGAGGGAGCATGTAGTTTCATTTTGACAAAATTTGCTATAGGACATCACACTTGGACAACATTTGCTAGAACATATCTAAAGTGGATCGAATGCCCAAGAGGAGAGAGTTGTAATTGAGAATCTTTTTGGATGCCCAAGAGGGGAGACTTGTAATTGAGAATCTTTTTGGATTTTCGGCTAAAACTGGTTTTTGCAAGAATTGAAGGGGGGAAAACCTAATCTTTAATCCCAACCTACGGTGACTATGGCTCATTAGTGTGTTCAAGCAACTAACCCTACACTAGTGAAGTTTTGCAACATAAGTCTAAACCTACACAAGTATAATGATCTAGGAATTGAAAGATGACATAGTAATGCAGAAACATTAAAAGAGACAAGAGAACTGGTTTTTTTTTACCAAGTCCTTGGAGATTCAGCAATCTTCGTTGGAGCACTCTCACAAGAGTATTGCTCCTACTTGAACCAGTGCAAGGATCCAAGTGTGCTTCTCTACTAAAGATAGGTGAGCTCCAAACCTTCACAACTTTCCTAATGCCATCCACAGGATCCTCCCTAGAAGGTCACCAAAACCTTGCCTTCAAGCCATATAGGAAACACCGATTTGTAAGAGTAATAAGCCTAATAATGTCACTTTCAACATATTAAAGTCAAACAACTAAAAGTGATGCATTAATCTACTCTCTCTCAAATATTCAATTCAAGCTCATGAGTGCTCTTGAACTCCCCTTTGATGTGGCTATCGAGCATTTCCTTGAAATACCATGTGTATATATAGTCTCACTTAAAGAAAATAACTGTTAGACATAATCTGTTCAAAACCACTTTGACCTGGATCATCTAAAACGAGGTTTTGGTTCCGATCATCCGACTTAAACGCTTCCAGCGGTCAAAACTATAGTCGTTACATATACTCGAATCATCCGACTAACGCGGATTATCCGACTTTTCCGGATCATTCGGTCCTTCACAAAGCCTGACAATCATGCCCTCTGGAATATTGGTCCAAATCATGCTTCGAGTGACCAGGATGATTCACCTCAACGCAAATTCACAATTGCATGCTATCTGTAAATTGGTCCAGGTGTGAGGACCCGCGTGTTTAGACCTAATTGCGTGGCAGTAATCGGTATTTAGCGATAATTAATCTCGGCTTAGCAGTAAACTAACGGTAGTGTTAAGATCGTTGTTAAGCAACTAATTCGTCGTTAGCCCGTTAAGCTAGTTGGGTTTCATTTCGCGAGCATTTCATAAATAGTCAGTAGAACCACCATTGCATCATTCATTCAATCTCATCATTTAGTACAATAATCATTTGCATTCACCAGTGCAACAGCAGAATCAAGGTCATAGCTAAGTTGCATTTTCCCTTCTCAGTAGATAAATAAGTCTATAATAACATTGTTACAAGAGCATTTTACATCAATTAGTTTGCAAGCATATTACATCTTGGCTTAGACAAAGACCATATGCATCTTGGCATTTACTTCTATGCATAGGCAAAGATAATCCCAACTCACCAAAGCTCGACCCTTACATGCATTCCGCCAAGCCCTCCTTGCCTTTCATCCAATCACCTCCGTCTGTCCGGATCTTCACCTCAGTAGACCACCAAAACAAAGAAAAGCGATTAGTACCACCGAGAGCAGCTTCCCTTTGTGAGCAATAGAATGGAGGGAGTGACCGTCAGATTTCCCGAAGTGCAGTAGAATACCCAGAACAGCTTGGGCAGTCGGTCCCTAGACAATCAAGTATCCAGACTAACCGAAGTTAGTAGGTCCTTGATCGTCAAGATGTCCAAACCACCCGAAGCCAATCAGTACCTGTCACTTCCGTGGGTCTCATCACTCGGCGTTTAATTTAATCGGGCACCCACGTATAATGACTTTCAAATCTTGGACCAAAAGGACCCCAACAAAAATCTTGCACTGTGAAAGCCATCAGGATAAGGGCAAGGGGCATAGTGGTCATTAACAACACAAGGCAAGCCACAGCCGAATGCATTCCCCTGATAAGCCATTCACATCCACAAGCCCCTTCCTAACTCACAAACAAGCCAGTGAAGCCACCAGCACCACCAGAGCAATCCACCCAAGCCAAGCATTAGCCAAGCCAAACCACTGCTCTCCCATTGCCATCCCAATGGCCTAGCCAAGCATCACACCATCACCACCATCCACAAGAAGCCTGAGACCACCTCAGGAAGGGAGCAAGGAGGAGGAAGGGTAGTAGAAGGAGGAGAGGAGCTTAGGTGAAGGGGAAGCCAGGAGCAAGAACGGCGTCGACGACGGCTTCGAATCTGTCAATAACCACCGGCGTCACCAGACATCAAACAGCCAGGAGGAGGGCCAAGCTCAGATTCTATATCATCACAGCCTACAAGCCATCCACAGCAAGGAAGAGGAGGAGAACCCCAACTTGAAGCCGGCACTGCCATCCCCCTCTCCCACCCCAAAACCCATAGGAGGTAAAACAAGTGCACCTCTGTTGCTCTACACATACACATGTATCATATCTCAGAGCACAACTCAAGCCAAGCCAGGAGATCTCAGAGCACAACTCAAGACAAGCCAGGAGATCTCAGAGCAAGCTCAAGATCCTCACCATCATCGTTGGCAAGCCAACCACCGCAAGGGAGAAGAAGGAGCACCAAAGACGAGGCAAGATCGCTACCCTCTTCCCCAATCTCGAACCCAACAGAGGTAACCCCGCCACCTCATCAGCATGCACTACACATACCTATCATTTCACAATAACAAAGATATATCTTCCAGTTCATCGCATCTCAGAGCAAGAGGGGGAGTAGAGAGAGGGAGAACGGTGTAGTAGTATCACCTTAGTATGGCGCAACCACGGTAGCATAGGCATCACCACCACCAGTAGCCCACCCCAGCACCTTCGGCAGGTAGCCATGTGCATGCACCAAGCAATAAGCATCCGGACTGGAACCACCCCTTCCTCCCTCACCATTTGCATGCATACATGAGCATCATCAACCAAACATCAGAAACCCAACTCCATGCTTGACCATAAAAATCAATTTAACATAATGGGAAGAAGGGAACCGTAGAGCGAGTAGGCGAGGGCCGGCGGCCGTAGGCCGGGCCGAGCCATCGGCAAGCCGGGAGCCAACCGGCGCAGAGTGCGCTCGGCCGGTACGCGAGAGGAGACGGAGGCGCCAAGGGCCGAGGAAGCCGGAGCGGGTCGAGGGCGTGAGCAGCCAGAGGAGGTGGAGTCGGGTCGTAGGTCGGGCCGGCGGCGCCGGGTGAGGACGCCGAGCCGAGGAAGCCGAAGCTGGGCCGGACCGGTGGTGGCGGCGCGGGATCCACGGGAGAGCCGCGGCGTCGGGTGAGCAGAGAGGGAGCGGAGAGGGAGCTGGCGCGGGGAACAGCAAGGGGCGGCGGCGCCTTGGGCTGAAGGGGAATCGGGAGAGGAGAGTGGGGAGTGTTGTGTGCGTGTGTTGGGTTTGGGGGGTGGTTAGAAGATAGGGCCGGCCGAGAGAGAGAGAGAGAGAGAGAGAGAGAGAAGGTTAGGTTAAATTAGGGATAGGATTAGAAATTAGGTTTGTGACTTTGGGATTAGGGAGATTGTTAGGATTTTTGGGTAGATTCCATTTGCGTGTTGCGACTCTTGTCCCTTCAGTAGTTTTTGTTAGCTGTTTATTCTCGCGGCTAAATAACTTAAGTGGGATCCTATAGCATTAATCACCTTAAAATCAATCTGTGGACTAAATTGCTAGATAAGTTGGGTAGCCGTTAATTGTGTTGTCGATAGACTAACTTGTTGTGCGTCGTTGGTGTGTAGTCGGACGTTGTTAGCGGTTTAATCCTGTTAATTTATCTATTTGCGTGGGGACCACGGGTTTGCGACCTTAGCATGCCTAGTCGATAGATTGGCTTGTTTGGGGAGTGCTAACTCAGCAGAGATCTCGAAAGGTTTTATCTAAATTAAATTGTGCTAACTTGTAGAACCCACTAACTTATGTAGCCGTATTATCACTCAAATCAGCTATATATTTATTTATATTATTATTCGTGCTATCGCTTTGTTACAGAGGACGAACCATGCGATCCGAGTACACCATCGATCTCATCGGCACCGACCAGTTTTACTACTACAAAGGCAAGCGATCCTCTTGAACATTAATATAGTTACTTTAAAAATATACCCTATCTTGCACTATTATATGTATTGCATCAAAATGGTTTTCCAAAACATAAAGAAAATGATTGAGATAAGATAAGATGATTAAGAAAGAATGAGACTTATTAGGAGGGTAAAAGGGGGCCCTGGCTGGGGAAAACGCGATGATGATGATGAGGTAAGAGGTGGGCCCCTTTTTACATATGGTTATAATATAAGGACCAACAAACTCTTGCTCGGTCGATGTCATTCGAGTGCCAACCATTTTCCCGTTTGGTGAGCGCGAAAATGCTACCTTGTTACGTGACTATGCTCTCCACATCGGGTAAGTAATAGGTGTGTGTGAGTGATATGGAGGAACCCAGGACCGGTGGGGGATAGTCCGGAAGTGGGGGATCAAGGCGCTATAAACGCTAAGGTGGAGTGTTGAGTGCAGGATAGAAGCTGCCTCAACCAACCTCACCAGAACTCGGTGGATGATGAGGTCAGCAGCGTGACTTAATCTGCACCGGTGGAAGGTGATAGGTGGAGAAATTAATCACGTAACCTGGAAAACGTTCTGTATTCTGATCTCGAACCCGCATCTAAGGCAATGCGGTGGACCCTGTTCACGGAGAGTTCAGAATAGCTATGGGTAAAGTGGTACAAAGCCTGCGCAGTGCTAATCAAATCATGAATTCATGCCGTCTCGTGATTGGAGTCTACGGAACCACAGGGGTCTTTCGTCTCCGAGTGACTAGTAGAGTTTTCAAGATTAAAACTTGCCACTTTTTATCGAGATTTATTTTCTAAAGTGAGATGATTTAGAAATTGTGATAAAGAATAGAGATAGTGCATCCTGTGCATCTTTTGTTATTAATGCTTGCTGAGTACATTCGTGTACTCAACCTTGTTAGTATTCTACTTTGTAGATCCTAGTCCGACCGGGAACTATCCCGTGTGGGACGAAGGACTTGCTGTGCTGTAAAGCAATGGAGGAGGAGGCTTTGACTAAGAGGACCCGGGTGAGTTGGGAGCTATTTTGGCTTGTGGGACGAATAGGCGGCTGGTACTTCAGGGCAGACAAGAGAAGCGGGGAAGTTCCTTTGGGTATTTGTATAAAACTTGTATTAAGATCTTAGCCCTGCGTGGCTAACTGTTGAAATAAATGACAGTTTCTATCTTATTGTTCATCTGCGTAACTCTGGTGAAGGCTTACTATTCGTTGGGCGCAGTGTTCTCTTGAGCAAATGAATAGTAATCTGTGTGCCTAAGTGTTATTACCACAGGGTAATGACACGGGCGCCCTGAGATGGTATCAGAGCAATAGGTTCGGGCCACGCTAATAACATAGAAACTGTAGCAAGAACTTAGGTGTGCTTTTCTCACCTGCTATATTGCAATAAATACCTTATTAACCCTCATCCCCATATCAATTTCTATTTCCGCCCCGTTTCAAAAGTATTATGTTAAAAACCTCATCTTCTTTAAAGTGGCAGCCTGCTAACGTAGAACCATTCCTTCATAGGAGGTTTAGGTTCAGTTTTCGGATCGAGAGAGTGTGGGGGAAGCGTGAGCTTCGTCATAGGATTCGTGTTGTTAATTCCAGCTAATTAACCTGTCAGGTTAGCAATTCGACCTAAGATAGAAGATTTGAAGGCTATAGGCGAAGGGGTATCAATATAAGGCCATAAGTTTTCATGCCAGGGCTAGGGGTATGAAGTAGAACTCTGGCGTGGACCTGCTTTTCCAATCTCGGGATAAGTATGGGCCATACCTGTTAGCTTCTTTACCTTTTCATCTATATCACCAAAATAACCCGTCAGCATCTCAAGTAATCCTTACCTACTTGAAGAGAGTAACTAAAATGGTTGACGGTGTAAAAAGATGCCTTATCTCATTTCTGCATATCAGTTTTCCCGGACGAGTGGTCCGTGGCACTCCGAGCGTGTAGCTCTGGCGTATCCAGGAGCGAAGTCCTGGGCGTACTCAGGAATGAGCCCTGAGCGTTTCCCAACACGTAGTTGGGCGGTCTCGAGAACGGGATCTCGAGCGTACCTGGTGTAACATCCCCATTTTGGCTTGTGTTTCAAATGTAACAAATTGAGGGTAAATTAAAACTTTTCCTACATCCTTGTGCTTTTGAACTTTTCTGAAAATTCTTGTAAAAGAGTTTTGGAAAATTCAAAAGCAAAACCCTCAATTATCAAGTCAACAACCTCCTTGGTCAAACCTTGTGTCAAACCCTTGGAAATAATTTTCCCTGGTTCTAAGGCTGCTTGGTAACACATCTGAATTATTTCATAATTTTTGGAAATTATTTGAAATATTTCAGAGGCAAGTCAAACCTTGGTCAAACCTCTGAAATCACCTTCTGGAATTTCTGGAGAAAATTTCAGTGCACAAAAATATCTGAAAATTTTATGGAAGGTTAATCCTTAAGTCAGGAAGCTCCAGTTAAAATTTCATAAATTTTGGGGTTGATTTGATGCCTCAATTAAATCCCCAAAGTTTCAGGTTTAAAAATCAAACCATAACTGGTTTATACTGTTCATTGGACTCGAGTCAGGCTCGGGCTCGGGTCACTTGACTCGACCGAGCCAACTAACTGCACCCGGCGCGGTCGAGCGAGCGCGCGCGTCATCAGCCGTTAGATCTCCATCGGACAGCTCTCATTCGTGTAAGCATTCGGACAACTCGGTTGCCTTTGATTCTCACCGTTGATTTCAATCGGCGCCACCTCGTCGTCCTCCTCGCGCTCGCTCGCCACCGCTCGCGCTCGCTCTGCGCCATGGCGAGAGGCTCGTGGCGATAGCATCGCGCCCACTCACCCTCGACGCCAACGGCGGGTGCATTAAATGCGCGCGCAAAGCCGCCCGAAAGTCCATCGCCACCGCTCCGTCACTCGTGGCGCACCGTGAGCGGCGTGGACATCCGAGGCTTGCCGCCGTTGCTCCGGCTTCCTCGCCTACTTAAGCTCCCATCTTCCTCCCCGCCTTCCTTTACGCACCGTGAGCTCTCCCTTGCACCCATCGTGATTCGTGGAGCTCCCAAACGCCTGTTTTCTCGCCGCCATTGTTGCCCGCGAGCTTCTGGTGAAGGCCGTGCTCGGTGGTTCCTGGCTCCTCCTTGCTCTGTTGCTTCCTCACCTCGGTGGTGCTTAACAACCGCTCCTTTTCGTGTGGTTTCAACGGAGCACCGGATTTTGATTCCCAAATCGGCGCGGCGCCTCTCTTCGTCTCGGTCTTGGGTGAGTCCATCTCCCTCAATTCCTTCCTCGGGAGCATCGGTGTGGCACGTGGGACCTATTTTGATGATGTGGTCGCTCTCAGTTGTCCGGGACGGCTTTCCTCGTTACGCTATTGTTGCCGTTGCGAGCTTCGTCGCGGAGCTACTCCGACCGCCTCTGCACCTCCGCGTCCGTCGGTAGCTCCTCGTAGTCCCTACATGCTCGCACCGCTGAATGGACCGATCGCGAGCTCTTTTGCCGCTTATCGCCGCCGTCATCTTTGTCGTGCGCCCGCCGCCGCGCCGCCGCTCGTCCACCACCGTCGGTGTGGGTGGTGACGAGAGGTGCGCAACGCTATTGCGCACCCATTCTCGGCATTCACTCGCGTCGTCGTGTTTTGGTCGCCGCGTTTTTGCGGTGAAGCTTTCGGCCGTGATGTCGGACGACAACGCCGCGGAGCGACGTGGCTGGTCTTCGGCCGTTGGATCCGGAGATCAACGACCCTGGAACCTCCACGTCGGCCCTCTGTTCTGCGCGCGTGAGGAGTGTTTCGGCGTGGTTCAATCTGGATCGTTGGATCGAAGATCAACGGCTGGGATTGCGAAGGCATTCGTTCGGTCCGAATGCCCTCATCATTTGGACCGTTGGATCTGGATCCAACGGTGAGCCTCCGTGGGTCCCGTGTGTGTGTGTGCGCGGCGCGCCGGCGTGCGGCCGTCCGATCCAGATCAACGGCCGGGTTCGCCCACGTCTCGGATGTTAGTGAAGTCCCGAGAGTGCTAAGTCCGTAAATCGATATCACATTAGGGTCTTCTCATTTTCATATCTTGTCATCTTAGCTCCAAATTAGATGGTTCCAATTTTGTTAGCTTCCTTATACCTTGAACTTAAATAGAAAAATAATTGTAGACCATGATCAAATCTGGAAAACCATTTTCAAAAATAGTAAACAAGTGAACTTAATACTGTTTTTCAGAACTTTAGTAAACTTGTAAAATGCATAACTTTTAATCTATAAATCCTTTTTGTATGAATCCAATTGGATTAGCTTCCACTGCTAATGTATTTGCTGGGAAAATTGGTTTCACAAATTTTACTGTTTTTTTTTATAAAAAAAATCATAAGGATCATATTTTAGTTTAATACCCTAAGCAATTTAAACAAATCATAACCCTTTCAATATAACTCCAAATGACCTGAAATTTTATATGGCTTATCACTACACCAGTAGGTAGCTACCATAAAAATTTCAGCTTCAAAATCTTTCTAGAAAATGTTTTTGCTACAGTACTAATTATGGCCGAAAATAGGTTTTTAGAGAATATCTTTTGCACCACAAATCCAAATTAAGTTTTTCCAGTTCCTATGACTAGGTATAATCGTATTCTACCTTATGTATAAATTTCGTCGCATTTGGATAATTTTTTTTGCTTGCTCTTTTGTTTAAGTGTTGCTCGTCTTATTGGTTGTTTTCGCTCTTTCGCTTAGGATTCGATATTTGCGGTAACCCGAGAACGACCCTCGCAACAATTTGAGCAACAAGAAGAAGGCAAGCGGCTTGATCATTTCCATTGATCCCATTACTTTTAAAGTCTAATATTTTGTTTAACTTCTATGTATGCATTGCTATTTTGTTGTTAAATTGATTAGTTAGACCTCTAGTTGCATAATCTGTAGGTAAATGGTTATCCTCTACTACCGAGCACAGGTTATTTGTTGTGATTAGAGTTCGTTGGATGAGCTCTTGTCACTTAGTAGATTTTCGAATAAATATTGCTTAGCCATGCCTAGTATCGGTAGTATTGGGCGATCATCGACTTAGTCGATGGTCTTGATCACACAAATACTTATGTATTCCATTATGTCCAACCCTTGTGTTTTACCATTTTGCAAATCAAAAACTGAAAACAAAAATTATATCTTGGCTTGGGCACAATGGTATGTTGGGTGATCTGTTGGGTGTGATTGAATGGTGCCTAAGTCCCTAAGGACCGAGTTACTTGTGCCATTGATCCAAGCAATTATTGCGTGCTAACCACACGAGGGGGATATGGAACCTCTCTTGACTAAGTACTTTGGGAGGTGTTAATTATGAGCTGGTTGGTGGGTGTGTTCTTGTGTGTGTGGGTTGTGGTGTTGGAGGGGAGCATTAGCAGGCCGGTTAGGCTGTCTAATGTGTCTTTCTCCCGTGGGTTGCGGCTCTTAATTAGCATCGTCCATTGGAAAGCGCCTTGTTAGACTTAGCCATGCCCGCATACTAAAGGAAGTGTGCTAACCGTGGCTGGTGGAAAGGCGGTCTATCGTGTGGGTACATTGGTACACCTGCAGGTTAAAACTATTCGAATAGCCTCGCCCTAGGTTATGGACACGCTTGGTTATTTCCACAAGAACTAGACTACAACCTTTTAAAAACTTAAACTTGACCTGGTGGTATGAAGGGGCACTTCATGCTATTGTTGTGGTGACTATGGGTTAGTCACTTCTAGGTTGGTGTTGTCATCTATCTATTGTTATTATTGTCTCTCTTTATTTGAACAATAAAAGTTAATTGCAAACTTGCTTTGACTCTATTACCTTATTGCAAATGAAAACTTGCTTTATGTGAAAATAAGTCCAAAGCTTCATCCACTTAAATAAAGCTTGCATGTAGTTAAATATAGTTCTGTTATCTCACACGTCAGTCTTGCAGTACAAAAACAAGTTTTGTACTCATCCGCTTGCTTAATATTAATTGTTGCAGAGGAAGAAGGTGAGCCCCAAGGGCCTCACTTTTGTGAGTCGTGTTATGTTGTGTTGTTTGGGGCGATTAGCTTGGCGGTCCGGTTGGTTGCCTTGTGGGTAAAGGCACACCGATTGGCTTTGTTTATTGCCATCTTATGACCTTTTGCTTCCATTGTTTAAATTAGTTACTTATGTGTTATTTGGCGGTCGGCCTCTCTTTGTAATAACTCTCTTTATATTATTTATGTCTTTCGCTTGTTGCTTTGCTTCGCTCTATGTGTATGAATGGAATTGATGCATGATTTTGTAACAGGTGTGTATCTTGCATTTGGAAGTATACATATCTCGAGGCTTGGTTTATTTGATTTGTACTTGTTAGGACCAAGTGGATGGTTAAACAACAAGCCTAATAAACCGGGTCCTCACAAAGTTGGTATCAGAGCCATTCCAACCGTAGTAACCCAAGCTTGGTCGTCTTTAGGATATTTTGGAAAACTTAATTTCAAAGTATCAAATGATTTATGAAAGCTTAAGTATATCCTCAGATTTTATTCCTTACCTATCTTAGCTTTCTTCTCTCGTCTTGCTCTAATTTGAGTTTTAAAAGTTGTTCTCCTTTCCTTCTCTCAAAAGATAGTTGTATCGTTTAAATTGGGTTTTGGGAACCATTGAGTTTGGCAAATTGAAGTGTTAGCTGCCCTCTATAAGGTTTTGAAGCTTCGGAAGTTGAAGAGTTCGGCTTAGAAGCTTGGATGCAAAATCTGGACAACGATCATTCAATTTCCGGACAGCAAGCTCAAAGGTTCTAAATAGGGTAGAAAATGAGAGGTTAATCAACTAAAACTTGTGGGAATAAAAGGGTAAGATGTGATACTAGTTAGCTAAGTATCTAACACCTATTTCACTGAGTTAACCTTGCTCTCGAGTAGTGTTAGACTTGTTGTAGTGTGCTGAAATTTTTATCTTCTCACACTATTACTCGTTCATTCAATACGGGTTAATGGTATTGAGAAGTTGAGCTTGGTTTGGAGTTTCCTTGCTGTTTTGGAGCTTCTTTGGAAACATTTAAAGTTGTTTACTTGCTGTTTTTGGCTTTCGGTTAGGGTGATATCTCATTCCCCTGATCGTTAGCTTTTCGCTTTCATCAACTTCTAGTATTAGTGCTTTGGGTTCTAACCTAAATTTCTTGAACTAGGATGGCAGGAGGTACTCGTAGCGGCCGTGGTCAGCAGCCTGGTTTGGATGAGGAGCTCCCGCCTCCTCCAACCATGGCTGAGGTCCTTCTTCAGATCGAGCGCAACCGCTCAGAGGGCGGAGGGTCTGCTGGGCGTTATTGCGCCGCAACACCTCCGCCTACGACCGTGCCTCGGGATCCGGGGGGCGGACATCGATCTCGTGGGGCCTTGCTGAATTTCTTCGCACTCGGCCCCACGTTCTCCAGCACGAGACCCATTGACGCGGATGACTGGCTGCGTCAAGTTGAGCGTAAGCTCGGCGTTGCTCGGTGCTCGACCAGACAGGCACTCTTTGCCTCCCATCGCCTTTAGGGGCGCTCTCTGGTGGGAGAACTTCTTGGCCATGCAGCCCGCCGCCACACTATCTCTTGGGATGACTTCGGACGGCGTTCGTCGGGCTCACATCCCCGCCGCTTGATGAAGTCAAGAAGAAGGAGTTTCGCGCCAAGCAAGGGCGTAAGTCGCTGATGGAGTACCTGTACGAGTTCAACCACTTGGCTCGTTATGCTCCATCTGAGGTGGCCACTGATGAGGCCAAGCAGGAGAAGTTCATGGAGGGTTTGCCTGAGGAGCTGCAAGACAGGCTCTCCATTGTGGACTTTGCTGACTTTCAGGCTTTGGTGGACAAGGCCATTGTTGCTGAGCACAAGGCCAAGGCGCTGGGCGAGTCCCGCAAGCGCAAGTGGGAGGCCCAGCGGTCTGCACAGGCCGGCCTCTCCGTCCTCGTGTCGGGCCTACCCCAGGGGCCCGTTCTGTGGCTTCACTACCACCGAGGCCGCCAGCACAAGCTCCTCGCCCTCCGCAGGCCGTGCCCCAGTCACGTGCGCCTGCGAACCAGTAGGGTGACCCCCGCAATCCGGCTGCCGGGGTCACTTGTTTTTCATGCAACCAGAAGGGGCATTATGCCAATAGTTGCCCTAACAGGACTGGAGCGGCCCCTCGTCCTAATGGAGGACGCGGGCAGGGAGGTGGTCCTCCCCAGGATCAGAAGGTTGTCCCCGCTACCCAAGGCATGGGTAGTGGCCGCGTCAACCTCATCTCCGCGGAGGAGGCACAGGAGGCACCCGACGTCGTGTTGGGTACCCTTTCGGTTAACTCTTTCCCCGCTCTGATTTTGTTTGATTGAGCGCATCTCATTCGTTTGTTTCGAGGCTTTTTTGCCTTGTGGGAGGTCTTGGTTTACTCCATTGTTGGTCCCATTGCTCATCCGCTCTCCGGTTCGGAGATGAGAGCGAGTCCGAGTGTAGGGATGTCCTGTTGAGATAGCAGGTAGGATTCTTGGCAAACCTTATCCTCCTTCGATCGGCGAGCTTAGATGTAATCCTAGGCATGGATTGGTTGTCTCAAAGACATGGGACAAATTGATTGCGCTAGGAGGCTTATCTACCTCACCGATCCTTCGGCGGCGAGTTAGCTGTTCGCCGAAGCTGCGAGATCCGCATCTCTTCGCGCTCAAAGCGAAGCCGGCTCTAGATATTAGTGAAGTCCCGGTGGTATGTGACTTTGTTGATGTCTTCCCGGCGACCTTCCAGGATGCCACCGATTCGAGACCTCGAGTTTGTCATTGAGTTGGTTCCGTGCATCGCCCGATTTCCAAGAGGCCTTACCGGATGGACCCAATTGAGTTGGTGGAGTTGAAGAAGCAGCTGGGTGAGCTTCAAGAGAAGGGTTTCATCCGCCCTAGCTCATCTCCTTGGGGATGCTCAGCAATCTTTGTCCCGAAAAAGGACAAGACGCTGCGCATGTGCGTTGATTACCGTCCACTTAATGAAGTCACGATAAAGAACAAGTACCCTTTGCCCCGTATCGATGACCTCTTCGATCAATTAACTGGAGCTCGAGTTTTCTCCAAGATTGATCTGAGAGTGGGATATCATCAGGTTCGGATTCGACCTGAGGATATTCCAAAGACGGCTTTTTCTACTCGTTATGGCTTGTACGAGTATACCGTCATGTCATTCGGCTTGACCAATGCTCCGGCCTTGTTCATGAACCTCATGAATTCGGTGTTCATGGAGTATTTGGATAGGTTCGTTGTGGTCTTCATCGATGATATCCTTATCTACTCCAAGAGCGATGAGGAACACACCGAGCATTTGAGGCTTGTGTTGGGCAAGCTTCGCGAGCACCAGCTATATGCGAAGTTCAGCAAGTGCGCGTTCTGGTTGAAGGAAGTAGCCTTCTTAGGCCATATTCTTTCGGCAGGAGGCGTAGCTGTGGATCCTAGCAAGATCAGCGACGTGCTTTCTCGAGTCACCCACCGGCCACGAAGTTCGGAGTTTTCTTGGTTTAGCGGGATATTATCGCCGCTTATCGAGAACTTCTCCAAGATAGCGGCCGATGACGGAGTTGCTCAAGTAGGACAAGAAGTTCTCGTGGTCCGCTGATTGCGAGGAAAGTTTCCAAGCGCTTAAGAAGCGATTGACCACCGCTCCCGTTCTTGTTCTCCCCGATGTCCGTCGAAGCTTCGATATCTTTTGTGACGCTTCTCGTCGAGGCCTCGGTTGTGTCCTTATGCAAGAAGGCAAGGTAGTGGCCTATGCATCAAGGCAATTGAGACCTCATGAACTCAACTATCCTACCCATGACTTGAGTTAGCCGTGATCCATGCACTTAAGATTTGGCGACATTACCTAATCGTAATCGTTGTGAAGTGTATTCGGATCACAAAAGCTTGAAGTATTTGTTTACCCAACCAGATCGAACCTCGTGCAAAGGAGATGGTTGGAGTTAATCAAGGACTATGACATGGGTATTCACTACCATCCGGGCAAGGCCAATGTCGTTGCGGATGCGCTTAGTCGCAAAGCGCATTGCAATGCATTGCGGCTCAAGGAGCCTCAGCCCCCTCTTCTGGAGGAATTTCAGCGTCTCAACTTGGGTTTGGTTGAGCATGGTTCCCTCGCTGCCTTGGTTGTACAGCCAACCTTGGTGGATCGGATCAGGTCTGCTCAGCAGTCAGATGTTGGAGTGAACCGCATCAAGGAAAATGTCAAGAATGGAACAGCCAAGTGCTTCTCCGTAGATGAGCTTGGTGTCGTAAGGTTTGGGCAACGCCTAGTGGTTCCAAAGGACATGGAGTTGCGGGATTTGATCCTCCGCGATGCCCACGATTCTCCGTTATCTATTCATCCCGGGGCCACGAAGATGTACCAGGATCTTCGCCAGAGATTTTGGTGGACCCGAATGAAGAGGGAGATCGCAAGGTTCGTTGCCGAGTGCGACGTGTGTCGTCGTGTCAAGGCCGAGCATCGTCCGGCCGATTGCTTGACCCTTGCCCATTCCAGAGTGGAAGTGGGATTCGGTCGGGATGGATTTTATCACTGGCCTACCCAGGTCACCGAGGGGCAATGATGCCATTTGGGTTATCATTAATCGGTTGACGAAAGTGGCGCATTTTCTTCCAGTCAAGACCAAGATTCGTACCGGTCACCTTGCGGAGCTCTATATCACCAGGATAGTGAGCTTGCATGGGGTACCGAAGACGATCGTTTCTGATCGTGGTTCCATCTTCACTTCCCAGTTCTGGCATAGCTTGCAAGAAGCCATGGGAACTCGCCTTTCTTTCAGCACAGCATATCACCCCCAAACAGATGGTCAGACCGAGAGGGTCAACCAAGTATTAGAGGACATGCTCCGAGCTTGTGTCCTTTCCTATGGGAAGCATTGGGAGAAGTGCTTGCCATTCGCCGAGTTTTCTTATAACAACGCCTTCCAAGCCGGTCGGCATGGCACCATTTGAGGCCTTATACGGGAGAAAGTGCGGGACCGTTGAACTGGTGCGAGACCGGTGAGAGACCTTTCTTTGGCCGGACTCGATTAATGAGGCCGAGGGTCAAGTCCGACTCATTCGTGATCGCTACGCACGCACTCAATCCGAGCAAAAGAGCTATGCGGATCGCCGTCGCCGTGAGTTGAGCTTTGAGCCCAATGACTTCGTTTACCTCAAGGTTTCTCCTCCAAAGGTCACCGCGTTTTGGTGTCAAGGGCAAGTTAGCTCCTCGATATGTCGGTCCCTACCGTATTATCAAGAAGAAAGGAGTTGTCGCCTACAAGTTGGAGTTGCCTGCTGCACTTGCGGGGGTACATGATGTTTTCCATGTGTCCCAGCTAAAGAAGTGCCTCCGTGTTCCAACAGAGGAAGCTCCGTTGGAAACTCTTGATGTTCAGGAAGATTTGACCTATCGCGAGCACCCTGTTCGCATACTCGAGGAGGCTGAGCGAAGAACAAGGAACAAGACCATCAAGTTCCTTAAAGTTCAGTGGTCAAACCATTCCGAGAATGAGGCTACTTGGGAGCGAGAAGATCGTCTCCGTGCAGACTACCCCTCTTTCTTTTCCGAGTGAACCAAATCTCGGGACGAGATTTTTGTAAGGGGGGGAGGTTTGTAACATCCCCATTTTGGCTTGTGTTTCAAATGTAACAAATTGAGGGTAAATTAAAACTTTTCCTACATCCTTGTGCTTTTGAACTTTTCTGAAAATTCTTGTAAAAGAGTTTTGGAAAATTCAAAAGCAAAACCCTCAATTATCAAGTCAACAACCTCCTTGGTCAAACCTTGTGTCAAACCCTTGGAAATAATTTTCCCTGGTTCTAAGGCTGCTTGGTAACACCTCTGAATTATTTCATAATTTTTGGAAATTATTTGAAATATTTCAGAGGCAAGTCAAACCTTTGTCAAACCTCTGAAATCACCTTCTGGAATTTCTGGAGAAAATTTCAGTGCACAAAAATCTCTGAAAATTTTATGGAAGGTTAATCCTTAAGTCAGGAAGCTCCAGTTAAAATTTCATAAATTTTGGGGTTGATTTGATGCCTCAATTAAATCCCCAAAGTTTCAGGTTTAAAAATCAAACCCTAACTGGTTTATACTGTTCATTGGACTCGAGTCAGGCTCGGGCTCGGGTCACTTGACTCGACCGAGCCAACTAACTGCACCCGGCGCGGTCGAGCGAGGCGTCATCACCGTTAGATCTCCATCGGACGGCTCTCATTAAATGTAAGCATTCGGACAACTCCGGTTGCCCTTTGATTCTCACCGTTGGATTTCAATCGGCGCCACCTCGTCGTCCCCTCGCGCCGCTTCGCCCGAAGGCCGCTCGCTCACGCCATGGCGAGAGGCTCGTGGCGAGCATCGCGCCCACTCACCTCGACGCCAGCGGGCGGGTGCATTAAATGCGCGGCGCCAGCCGCCCAAAGTCCATCGCCACCGCTCCGTCACTCGTGGCGACCGTGAGCGGCGTGGACATCCGAGGCTTCTGCCGTTGCTCCCGCTTCCTCGCCTACTTAAGCTCCCATCTTCCTCCCCTGCCTTCCTTTACGCACCCGTGAGCTCTCCCTTGCACCCACTGCATTCGTGGAGCTCCCAAACGCCCTGTTTTCTCGCGCCGCCATTGTTGCCCGTGGAGCTTCTCGGTGAAGGCCGTGCTCCAGTGGTTCCCTGGCTCCCTCCTTGCTCCTGTTGCTTCCCCTCACCTCGGTGGTGCTTAAGAACCGCTCCTTTTCAGGTGGTTTCAACGGGAGCACCGGGATTTTGGATTCCCCCCAAATCGGCCGCGAGCGTCTCTCTTCGTCTCCAGTGCCGGTGAGTCCATCTCCCCTCAATTCCTTCCTCTAGGAGCATTAGTGTGGCACGTGGGACCTATTTTGATGATGTGGTCGCTCTCTAGTTGTCCAGGACGCTTTCCTCGTTGCGCTATTGTTGCCATTGCGGAGCTTCGTCGCGAGCTACCCAACCGCCTCGCACCTCGCGTCCGTCGGTAGCTCCTGGTAGTCCCTAGATGCTCGGGCACCGCTTGAATGGACCGATGCGGAGCTCTTTTGCTGCTTATCGTCGTCGTCATCTTTGCCGTGCCGCCCCTCGCCGTCGCGCCGCCGCTCTGGTCCACCACCGTCGGTGTGGGTGGTACCGGAGGGTGCGCAACGCTATTGCGCACCCATTCCTGGCATTCACTCGCGCCGTCGTGCCTTTGGTCGCCGGCGTTTTGCCGGTGAAGCCTTCGGCCGTGATGTCGGACGACAACGCCGCGGAGCGACGTGGTGGTCTTCGGCCGTTGGATCCAGAGATCAACGACCCTGGAACCTCCACGTCGGCCCTACGCTGCGCGCGTGAGGAGTGTTTGGCGTGGTTCAATGCGGATCGTTGGATCGAAGATCAACGGTGGGATTGCGAAGGCATTCGCTCGGTCGAATGCCCTCATCATTTGGACCGTTGGATCTGGATCCAACGGTGAGCCTCCGTGGGTCTGTGGCGTGTGTGTGTTGTGTGCGCGCCAGGCGTGCGGCCGTCCGATCCGGGATCAACGGCTCGGGTTCGCCCACGTCTCGGATGTTAGTGAAGTCCCAGAGTGCTAAGTCCGTAAATCGATATCACATTAGGGTCTTCTCATTTTCATATCTTGTCATCTTAGCTCCAAATTAGATGGTTCCAGTTTTGTTAGCTTCCTTATACCTTGAACCTAAATAGAAAAATAATTGTAGACCATGATCAAATCTGGAAAACCATTTTCAAAAATAGTAAACAAGTGAACTTAATATCTTTTTGTAACTTTAGCAAACTTGTAAAATGCATAACTTTTAATCTATAGATCCTTTTGTGTGAATCCAATTGGATTAGCTTCCACTGCTAATGTATTTGCTGGGAAAATTGGTTTCACAAATTTTACTGTTTTTTTTTTAAAAAAAAATCATAAGGATCATATTTTAGTTTAATACCCTAAGCAATTTAAACAAATCATAACCCTTTCAATATAACTCCAAATGATCTGAAATTTTATATGGCTTATCACTACACCAGTAGGTAGCTACCATAAAAATTTCAGCTTCAAAATCGTTCTAGAAAATGTTTTTGCTACAGTACTAATTATGGCCGAAAATAGGTTTTTAGAGAATATCTTTTGCACCACAAATCCAAATTAAGTTTTTCCAGTTCCTATGACTAGGTATAATCGTATTCTACCTTATGTATAAATTTCGTCGCATTTGGATAATTTTTTTTGCTTGCTCTTTTGTTTAAGTGTTGCTCATCTTATTGGTTGTTTTCGCTCTTTCGCTTAGGATTCGATATTTGCGGTAACCCGAGACGACCCTCCGCAACAATTTGAGCAACAAAGAAGAAGGCAAGCGTTTGATCATTTCCCATTGATCCCATTACTTTTAAAGTCTAATATTTTGTTTAACTTCTATGTATGCATTGCTATTTTGTTGTTAAATTGATTAGTTAGACCTCTAGTTGCATAATCTGTAGGTAAATGGTTATCCTCTACTACCTGAGCCTAGGTTATTTGCTGTGATTAGAGTTCGTTGGATGAGCTCTTGTCACTTAGTAGATTTTCGAATAAATATTGCTTAGCCATGCCTAGTATCGGTAGTATTGGGCGATCATCGACTTAGTCGATGGTCTTGATCACACAAATACTTATGTATTCCATTATGTCCAACCCTTGTGTTTTACCATTTTGCAAATCAAAAACTGAAAACAAAAATTATATCTTGGCTTGGGCACAATGGTATGTTGGGTGATCTGTTGGGTGTGATTGGAATGGTGCCTAAGTCCCTAAGGACCGAGTTACTTGTGCCATTGATCCAAGCAATTATTGCGTGCTAACCACACGAGGGGATATGGAACCTCTCTTGACTAAGTACTTTGGGAGGTGTTAATTATGAGTGGTTGGTGGGTGTGTTCTTGTGTGTGTGGGTTGTGGTGTTGGAGGAGCATTAGCAGCCGGTTAGGGCTGTCTAATGTGTCTTTCTCCGTGGGTTGCGGCTCTTAATTAGCATCGCCCATTGGAAAGCGTCTTGTTAGACTTAGCCATGCTCGCATACCAAAGGAAGTGTGCTAACCGTGGGTGGTGGAAAGGCGGTCTATCGTGTGGGTACATTGGTACACCCCTGCAGGTTAAAACTATTCGAATAGCCTCGTCTAGGTTATGGACACGCTTGGTTATTTCCACAAGAACTAGACTACAACCTTTTAAAAACTTAAACTTGACCTGGGTGGTATGAAAGGGCACTTCATGCTATTGTTGTGGTGACTATGGGTTAGTCACTTCTAGGTTGGTGTTGTCATCTATCTATTGTTATTATTGTCTCTCTTTTATTTGAACAATAAAAGTTAATTGCAAACTTGTTTTGACTCTATTACCTTATTGCAAATGAAAACTTGCTTTATGCTGAAAATAAGTCCAAAGCTTCATCCACTTAAATAAAGCTTGCATGTAGTTAAATATAGTTCTGTTATCTCACACGTCGGTCTTGCAGTACAAAAACAAGTTTTGTACTCATCCGCTTGCTTAATATTAATTGTTGCAGAGGAAGAAGGTGAGCCCCAAGGGCCTCACTTTTGTGAGTGTGTTGCTTGCATTGTTTGGGGCGATTAGCTTGGCGGTCCGGTTGGTTGCCTTGTGGGTAAAGGCACACCGATTGGCTTTTGTTTATTGCCATCTTATGGCCTTTTGCTTCATTGTTTAAATTAGTTACTTATGTGTTATTTGGCGGTCGGCCTCTCTTTGTAATAACTCTCTTTATATTATCTATGTCTTTCGATTGTTGCTTTTGCTTGGCTCTATGTGTATGAATGGAATTGATGCGTGATTTTGTAACAGGTGTGTATCTGCATTTCAGGAAGTATACATATCTCGAGGCTTAGTTTATTTGATTTGTCTTGTTAGGACCAAGTGGATGGTTAAACAGTACAAGCCGAATAAACCGGGGTCCTCACACCTGGGCACGTGGATCCAGGATAGTGTAGGTCGCACTCAGAGGCAAGCTCGAGCGGTCCCAAACACGTGGTTTGGCGGTCTTGAAGCAGGATCTCAAGCGTGGATCGAGCACGAGAGACTCAGTTAGAATATGATTTGGATCTTTTTGCATCTCTATGTTTCTTGGTATTATTTGGCTATCTGTGTGTGGTATAATACAGGTCACCTGCGGTTAACTTCTACCAGAACAATATAATACTCTCTTCTCTACCTCAAGCTACTGCTAAAGAAGATGGGAGGTCGAGGAAGCGAAGAACGTGAATGGGAATTGCGATTGGGACTTATGCCACAAGAGCAGTCTATAGGAGATCCAGCAGTGAACTTCAGTGAGTCAGCACCTGGTCAACCTCAAGCTGCTACCATACCATAAACCAACCAACTACCATCCACCATCTGTTCTTAGACCTCGTCCATATATTCTGCAACAACCACCACCAACATATGGATTACCTCAACAACGACTCTTTTACCCACCTTTTCAAATACCAATAGCTCAGCAGCAACCACCACCTTTGTTCGGACCACTCAGGCCGAGAATTTTCAACCCATCCTTTCAGAGATCCATAGTTCAACAGCAGCCTGTTGCCATAACCCTTAGATATGCGAAATGTAAAGGAATCCACCTGACGAGTGATTGCATGATTGCTGAATATCGGATTAAAGGAGTACATGAATTGTTGAATATTGGGCTACTAGAAGGGCATAGTTGATGGGGATTAAATTATGGAATTGGATTTTTGTTGGATATCGGATTAACGGATTATTGGGTATTGGACTAATATCTGTCGGATTATGGAAATAGATTGTTGTTGATATTGGATTGATGGATGATAGATTATTCGAAATGCATGTTAAATTAATAGTGGATTTTTGTCGAAGGGGTAAATGAATGTTGGCTACTGGATTATAATAATACATTAGCTGGATTGTCAGATTTAGGGATATGGAACTATGGAGGTAGATTATTATTGAAATTTAAATGGAGGGATTATTTCATTGTTGGAATTGGATTATCAGATTTTATCATTATGAGATCATAGGATTACATCATGATCAAATTATTGCAAGTATGTTATGGTGGATGATAGAGATACATCTGATTGAATATTGGAATATATTATTATTGGATTATAGAAGTATATCTTTGTAGAGTATAAAAATAAATCTGGGTTGGATTATAGAAATACATCTTGACGAATTTGAATAATTTTTCATAATTTAGATGTATCATTAGTGATCGTGGGAAATCTAGTACTGATAATTTGATCGGACCTAGGTGATGAATAAAGAACACAATTGGGTTATTATAATAAGCTTTGAATAGAATTTAGGTGCATTGGCGGAATTATAGATAATTGATGAACTTGATGGAGTGATTGGAATAAGTAGTGACTGCGTGATCGCAAAACAAATGAGAATATTAAACATCAGTTCCTGGAGATGGCAAGAGATTTCCTTACCGAGATTTTGGATTTGAGGAAAATTGAATCCATGAACTAAAAGAGGCTACAATTATTAAACAGTACAGGCTTATCTGTTTGTTAAATGTTAACTTCACAATTGTGACTAAGCTTCTAGCTAGTAGACCTAGAGGTTATTGCTGATAGGATCATTAATGGAGGTCAATCTGCTTAGATTAAAGGGAGAAACATTTTAGATGGAGTTGCTGCTTTTTAGGAGATTTCTCCTGGGATTGGTGGTTCCAAGCGTAAAGGGGTGATTTTGGGAATTTGATTTCGAAAAGTTTTATGATCAGATCTATTGGAGTTCTTTTGGAGGAGGTGACGGTGAAGAAAGGTTTTTCGGAGTATCGGATTCAATGAATTATGAGTTCAGTTAGGGGGAGATTAGTATTGGAAAATAGCAGCCTGAGGACCTTTCCTATCTACACCTTGGGCCTTGGTCGATTTAATAAAGAGATCCAAATTTAAATATCACATAGCAAAGTGGGAAGTCATTTGTAGATCCAATGACTTTGGTGGTTTTTAGAAATTATAACCCCTAGGGTTATGAATGAAAGCCTAATTTCCAAATGGGTTCAGAAAATTTATACGACCAATAATGAGATTTAGTTCAGAATGATTAAATCTAAATATTTTCTGGAGGTTGCTTCAGGAGATGCTAATTCATTGAGAGGATCTCAATTCTAGAAGAATATAAAGAAAATGGAGAGAATTTGTTTAATTGGGATGCTAGACTTCAGCATGAGAAGAATTGAAATATATATTTCTGGAGAGATGTTTGGAGTTGGGAATAGCCCGTTGCAGATTCAATACAATCAATTTTTAGTATATATCATTCCCCAGATATTAGCATGACTAACTGTTGTTCTGAGGATCGAAGGGAGATTATGTTTCTCAGAAAACTTGGTGAATAGGAGAGAATTCAAAAAAAAAATCTTTCAAAGAATTGTATCATAGACATTGATTTGAGTAAAGATCTTAATAAAGTTGTTTGGAGTATGGGGAAATCAGGATTGAAAGGGGATGAAAATTGCATTCTTTGTGGCACTGTAGAGAGCATTGATCATATATTGCTTTATTGTCTTTTGGGCAAAGTTGTTTGGTGTTGGGTGAAGGAGGTGCTAAGCAGGGAGCGGATTCTAAATTCCTTAGAAGATTTGCAAATTAATTGGTTGGAGAAGAAAAAGGCTAATGAGATAATGTTGTTTGGATTAATTCTGTAACACTGGCTTGAAATATCTGGAAATGTAAAACCAGAATTGGCGATTGAAAAGAGTTGTCCTAGGTAACCTAGGGAGGGGATTTTTAAAATTTACGTATTGATTATAGCATTAGCGTGTTCTCGTCAATAGGATTGACCGTGGTAACTTGGATGGATCCCTGACTACTTTTGAAGACTAAGCTAAGATTTTTGTTCATCAAACCTAGGCCTAATCAGAGTCTGTAACCTCTTTTTGGTTGTGGAACTTTTGTTGGATTCTTGATAAAAAAAAAACTGGTATCCACAGCATATTACATCTTCGGTTTCCTTGTAGCACTTATATGCGGGGTGCACCGATTCGGAGTAAAAGAAAAGTGGAGTCCACCGTATATTGGATCATTTCGGATTCTAGAACATAAAATCACCTTAGCGTATTGACTGGAAATACCAAACTAATTATCAAAGATCCACTAGGTATTCCAAGTCTCCTTAACTCACAAAATGCCTGAGGAAGCCCTCGCCTCACCTAACCAACCTTGACGTTCCTTTGCAAGATGATTTGACCTATGAAGAACACCCAGTGGGGACACTGACAACAGAAGACCGATAGCTAGGGAACCGAGCGAACCGTTTCTACAAGGTACAATGGAAAAGTCACTCGGTCAGTGAAGCTACAGGGAAGAACAACGAAGTGCTACACGAAGTCTACCACAAAACCCTCCCTTGAAGATCCCAATTTCGGGGACAAAATTATTCCAAGGGGGGTAGGACGTGAGGACCCGCGTTTTTAGACCTAATTGCGTGGCAGTAATCGGTATTTAGCGATAATTAATCTCGGCTTAGCAGTAAACTAACGGTAGTGTTAAGATCGTTGTTAAGCAACTAATTCGTCGTTAGCCCGTTAAGCTAGTTGGGTTTCATTTCGCGAGTATTTCATAAATAGTCAGTAGAACCACCATTGCATCATTCATTCAATCTCATCATTTAGTACAATAATCATTTGCATTCACCAGTGCAACAGCAGAATCAAGGTCATAGCTAAGTTGCATTTTCCCTTCTCAGTAGATAAATAAGTCTATAATAACATTGTTACAAGAGCATTTTACATCAATTAGTTTGCAAGCATATTACATCTTCGGCATAGACAGCACCATATGCATCTTGGCATTTACTTCTATGCATAGCGGGCAGCACAATCCCAACTCAGTCAAAGCCTAACCCTTACATGCATTCCGCCGAAGCCCTCCTTGCCTTTCATCCAATCACCTCCCGTCTGTCCAGATCTTCACCTCCGTAGACCACCAAAACAAAGAAAAGCGATTAGTACCACCGAGAGCAGCTTCCCTTTGTGAGCAATAGAATGGAGGGAGTGACCGTCAGATTTCCCGAAGTGCAGTAGAATACCCAGAACAGCTTGGGCAGTCGGTCCCTAGACCATCAAGTATCCAGACTAACCGAAGTTAGTCGGTCCTTGATCGTCAAGATGTCCAGACCACCCGAAGCCAATCGGTACCTGTCACTTCCATGGGTCTCATCACTCGGCGTTTAATTTAATCGGGCACCCACGTATAATGACTTTCAAATCTTGGACCAAAAGGACCCCAACAAAAATCTTGCACTGTGAAAGCCATCAGGATAAGGGCAAGGGGCATAGTGGTCATTAACAACACAAGGCAAGCCACAGCCGAATGCATTCCCCTGATAAGCCATTCACATCCACAAGCCCCTTCCTAACTCACAAACAAGCCAGTGAAGCCACCAGCACCACCAGAGCAATCCACCCAAGCCAAGCATTAGCCAAGCCAAACCACTGCTCTCCCACTGCCATCCCAATGGCCTAGCCAAGCATCACACCATCACCACCATCCACAAGAAGCCTGAGACCACCTCAGGAAGGGAGCAAGGAGGAGGAAGGGTAGTAGAAGGAGGAGAGGAGCTTAGGTGAAGGGGAAGCCAGGAGCAAGAACGGCGTCGACGACGGCTTCGAATCTGTCAATAACCACCGGCGTCACCAGACATCAAACAGCCAGGAGGAGGGCCAAGCTCAGATTCTATATCATCACAGCCTACAAGCCATCCACAGCAAGGAAGAGGAGGAGAACCCCAACTTGAAGCGGCACATCGCCATCCCCTCTCCCACCCCAAAACCCATAGGAGGTAAAACAAGTGCACCTCTGTTGCTCTACACATACACATGTATCATATCTCAGAGCACAACTCAAGCCAAGCCAGGAGATCTCAGAGCACAACTCAAGCCAAGCCAGGAGATCTCAGAGCAAGCTCAGCATCCTCACCATCATCGTTGGCAAGCCAACCACCGCAAGGGAGAAGAAGGAGCACCAAAGACGAGCCGCAAGATCGCTACCCTCTTCCCCCAATCTCTGAACCCAACCAGAGGTAACCCCAGTTTCACCTCATCAGCATGCACTACACATACCTATCATTTCACAGTAACAAAGATATATCTTCCAGTTCATCGCATCTCGAGCAAGAGGGGAGTAGAGAGAGGAGAACGGGTAGTAGTATCACCTTAGTATGGCGCAACCACGGTAGCATAGGCATCACCACCACCCAGAGCCCACCCCAAAGACCTTCTGGCAGTAGCCATGTGCATGCACCAAGCAATAAGCATCCGGATCGAACCACCCCTTCCTCCTCACCATTTGCATGCATACATGAGCATCATCAACCAAACATCGAAACCCAACTCCATGCTTGACCATAAAAATCAATTTAACATAATGGGAAGAAGGGAACCGAGAGCGAGTAGGCGAGGCCGCGTCGAGGTCGGCCGAGCCATCGGCGCACCGAGAGCCGACCGGCGCGAGAGTGCGCTCCGGCCGGCACGCGAGAGGAGCACGGAGGCGCCGAAGGCCGAGGAAGCCGAGCGGTCGAGGGCGTGAGCAGCCAGAGGCGGTGGAGTCGGGTCGTAGGTCGGGCCGGCGGCGCCGGGTGAGGACGCCGAGCCGAGGAAGCCGAAGCTGGGCCGGACCGGTGGTGGCGGCGCGGGATCCACGGGAGAGCCGCGGCGTCGGGTGAGCAGAGAGGGAGCAGAGAGAGCAGAGAGGGAGCGGAGAGGGAGCTGGCGCGGGGAACAGCAAGGGGCGGCGGCGCCTTGGGCTGAAGGGGAATCGGGAGAGGAGAGTGGGGAGTGTTGTGTGCGTGTGTTGGGTTTGGGGGGTGGTTAGAAGATAGGGCCGGCCGAGAGGGGTGAAGAGAGAGAGAGAGAGAAGGTTAGGTTAAATTAGGGATAGGATTAGAAATTAGGTTTGTGACTTTGGGATTAGGGAGATTGTTAGGATTTTTGGGTAGATTCCATTTGCGTGTTGCCACTCTTGTCCCTTCAGTAGTTTTTGTTAGCTGTTTATTCTCGCGGCTAAATAACTTAAGTGGGATCCTGTAGCATTAATCACCTTAAAATCAATCTGTGGACTAAATTGCTAGATAAGTTGGGTAGCCGTTAATTGTGTTGTCGATAGACTAACTTGTTGTGCGTCGTTGGTGTGTAGTCGGACGTTGTTAGCGGTTTAATCCTGTTAATTTATCTATTTGCGTGGGGACCTCGGGTTTGCGACCTTAGCATTTGCGACCTTAGCATGCCTAGTCGACAGATTGGCTTGTTTGGGGAGTGCTAACTCAGCAGAGATCTCGAAAGGTTTTATCTAAATTAAATTGTGCTAACTTGTAGAACCCACTAACTTATGTAGCCGTATTATCACTCAAATCAGCTATATATTTATTTATATTATTATTCGTGCTATCGCTTTGCTACAGAGGACGAACCATGCGATCCGAGTACTGCCATCGATCTCATCAAGACCGACCGCTTTTACTACTACAAAGGCAAGCGATCCTCTTGAACATTAATATAGTTACTTTAAAAATATACCCTATCTTGCACTATTATATGTATTGCATCAAAATGGTTTTTCAAAACCTAAAGAAAATGATTGAGATAAGATAAGATGATTAAGAAAGAATGAGACTTATTAGGAGGGTAAAAGGGGGCCCTGGCTGGGGAAAACGCGATGATGATGATGAGGTAAGAGGTGGGCCCCTTTTTACATATGGTTATAATATAAGGACCAACAAACTCTTGCTCGGTCAGATGTCGTAATTCAGTGCCAACCATTTTCCCGTTTCGGTGGGCAGAAAATGCTACCTTGTTACGTGACTATGCTCTCCACATCGGGTAAGTAATAGGTGTGTGTGAGTGATATGGAGGAACCCAGGACCGGTGGGGGATAGTCCGGAAGTGGGGGATCCAAGGCGCTATAAGCGCTAAGGTGGAGTGTTGAGTGCGGGATAGAAGCGCCTCAACCAACCTAACGTAACTCGTGGATGATGAGGTCAAGCGTGACTTAATCTGCACCTGCGAAGGTGATGGGTGGAGAAATTAATCATGTAACACGAAAGCGTCAGATTCGATCTCGAACCCGCATCTAAGGCAATGCGGTGGACCCTGCTCACGGAGAGTTCGAATAGCTATGGGTAAAGTGGTACAAAGCTCTGCGTGATGCTAATCAAATCATGAATTCATGCCGTCTCGGGATTGAGTCTACGGGAACCACAGGGGGTCTTTCGTCTCTCCGAGTGACTAGTAGAATTTTTCATTATTAAAACTTGCCACTTTTTGTCGAGATTTATTTTCTAAAGTGAGATGATTTAGAAATTGTGATAAAGAATAAAGATAGTGCATCCTGTGCATCTTTTGTTATTAATGCTTGCTGAGTACATTTGTGTACTCAACCTTGTTAGTATTCTCCTTTGTAGATCCTAGTCCGACCGGGAACTATCCCGTGTGGGACGAAGGACTTGAAGGTCTGTACAAACAAGTGGAGGAGGAGGCTTTGACTAAGAGGACACAGGGTGAGTTGGGAGCTATTTTGGCTTGTGGGACGAATAGGCTTTGGTACTTCAGGCGCATAAGAGAAGCGGGGAAGTTCCTTTGGGTATTTGTATAAAACTTGTATTAAGATCTTAGCCCTGCGTGGCTAACTGTTGAAATAAATGACAGTTTCTATCTTATTGTTCTGCTGCGTAACTCTGGTGAAGGCTTACTATTCGTTGGAGTAGTGTTCTACTGAGCAAACAAATAGTAATCTGTGTGCCTAAGTGTTATTACCCCTGGGGTAATAACACGGGGCGTCACACCAGGTTCCTCCGACCCACCCGGATCATGCGGCTCCACACTAGGCTCAAAAACCACCTTCACCTTCTCTGGGTAATTGGCCCAGGTCATTGTCGGACCCACCGGGGCGGTCCGACTCAAATGCATCTTCAAAATACCTTCTCTGTGTCGAATTGATCCGACTCATGGTTTGAGTCACCCGGATCATTCGCCTCACAGGAAAGCTCCAAAACATACTCTCTGTCCAATTGATCCAGCTCATTGTCTGAGCCACTCGGATGATCCAACTCGGTGAAGATTTTTCTAACTTAGCTTGATTTCAAGAATTCTTCGTGATCGTTGCAACCAATACTTGATCATTTTCTTCCTCAACGAGAAGTGAGCTAAAAAAAGATCTAGGGTGCATCACGACTAGTTGCCTAACCTGAGATCAACCTATTAGCCTTCGATCCCCTTAGTAATACGGCCAAAGCCAAAAAAAAAAAACAAAGACCTAACACCACAATGATCCGTACCCAATCCTATGATCATTCTAGTTATAAGATCCTTAATCTTCGTAGAAACCCATGCTTTCCTGTTATTTGAAACATTTGGGGTCAACACACATGTTGAAGAATCAACCCATGCTTTCGTCGAGACCTAACCATCTCTCACATTTGAACCACATGTTAGTGTCGATGATTTAGGAGTCATTAATCATCAAAATGTAAATATCATGGAACCGAGCACCTAGATGCTTACATTTTGGCAAAATTTGATATAGGACATCACACTTGGAGGTCATTTGCTATAATATATCGTAAAATCGTGATTCGGATGATAGACACTGCAAAATCACACTCATTCGCAAGAACACACTTTGGCCATAATATGATTTTTCTCAACTAAATGGAGCAAAATGATCTCCATGCCACTTCACTCTTCCATTTTGCACGTTCTTGATGTTGCCCTCGTTCTCTTTCATAACGAGGGCGAGGAAGAAACGTCTTACACCTTTGACATAAGGGGCCACATAGGGTTGGCTATCGAGCTGGCTCGGCTCGTGCAAGCTCGCTAACAAAGTAATTTGGTTTGGCTTGGTTCAGCTTGACTTGTTAAGTTAACGAGCTGAAAACTCGGCTCAGCTCAACTCGATAAAAGCTTGAGGTGATCAGCTCGCGAGCCAGGTGAGCCAAGACGAGCTAACCGAAGCATTAATAGGATGCCACTATTGGCACACATACAAGCAACAGGAGGACAGTATAAATGAAAATGTAGCTAATTATATAGCATACAAGTAAAACATAGACAATTAGGCAGGAGTCGATTAGCAATCTTAACAATTTCTAGTCCAAGCACATGCTAACATGGTTACATGGACATACAACAATTTAAATATACAACTAATTAAAAGTCTTTCACATCAAAAACCATCACCCGCACACCTAAGTTTAATAGTCCAACTACAACCGCTAAAATAGTTAACAATCCAAGCTCATAACGAACCGACGAGAAACTCGCGAGCCAGCTCGGCTCGGGTTGTTAAGAAATCGAGTTGGGAAGGAGGCTCGGCTTGGCCCATAATTTTACGAGCCGAGCTTGAGCAACTCACGAGCTTCGAGCTTTTCCGCCTGTCCTAGGGCCACACATCTTGCATAGCATGAGTAGGGATAGCAGGGCTAGATTGTGAATTTTGAATTGTTGGGGTTGTATGGTTCATGACCCTAATAAACTAAGTCAAAATTTGCCATAACCAAAACTTAGGCAAAGCCAAAATTTGGCGAAATGGATGTTGTTTGGATTGCGGCTAAGCCAAATTTTGGTGCTACCAAAATTTTGCTGAGCGATTTCCTCACCCTCGGATTGCCTGTGTGTGACATTGGATTTCGAATGTGTTACCAAAATTTTGTTGACGTTACCAAATATTAGTAGCAAACTAAACGATAGCCAACTTTTATTTGTATTACTAAAATTTAACTTGGTTCATATTGATAACAAACCAAACACGACCGGTATCTTCACCTCTTTAAAAGTTCCACTTAGCCGTGATGATGGCTTCACCGCATACCTTCCTGTGTACATATGCATGTGCCTTGGAGGATTTTCTGCGAAACATGTGATCATCTATGCATATGTGTATGGATGTGACTCGTGTCATGATTCAGCATGCTTATAAGATTGAAATTTTTTATGCAAATTCCAAATTTAAAGCTAATTATTTGTGCACGATCTATGTCATATGGTTGTTTTAGTATTTGGATTTAGTGGAGATTTCGAGTCTCATGAGGAACCTGTTGAACATATGAGCATTTTTCGAATTACTTTAATCCAGAAATATGGTAGATAAATCATGAAAATTACTCTAGTTATTTTCACAAAGTAAGTAAACAAGAACACTATAGCCATACTAAGATCCAGAAGGACATAAACTAGCATACCTATCTCAGTGCTCATGATAACAATAAATAATAAAGTTAACCAACAAATAAGTGAGAGATAGTCATACCTAGATCTAGTGGAAGGAGCAACAGCAGTAGGAACTCCAGATCCAGTAGCATTGTCGTTCGTCATGGCGTAGTGGATGTTGTGGTAGTAATCGTGCAATTGATGTAGACGTAGCAGAAAATCGGATGAAGAAGAAGCAGCGAGCAGTCGCGCGAACGCTCCCTAAAAACCTTATTCGTCCTCACTCGTGCAAGTCTTCAAGGATGAGGGTTCCGGAGGCCTGCTCTCCTGGTGCGACCGTACACACGCCTCGCTGGGATGGAGATCGCCGGAGACAACAACAAAAACATATAGTACTGTCTAAATCTTTCATATGGAGATGAGTTGCAAAACATGCTATGTTCTTCTTAATAGCAAAAACGAAGATGTCAGAACAGTGTTAACTGCAGCCATTACTCAATAGTAACCGCACCATTACTGCTAGTCATTCGTTAATACCATTTACTGCGAGTCAGTGCATTTCGATTTTCAAATAGATAAAGAAAAACGCGCCCACACTCGACACGCCTGCGCACACGCACGCACCGCACGGCTCGGTGAGGCGCGCGTGTGTATTGGCTCTCTCCAATTCCACAAGGGGGCTATCACGTTTCACCTTTTAAAGTGGTGTAACTCATATTTAACTCTTCATATAAGACTAAACAGTTTTAGCACGTGCACATGAGCCTTTAGGATTTTCTAGGAATTAATTAGAATTAAAATTAGACCTAACCCGTATTAATTCCAACAGAGCCAACTCATGGATGTAGGGAAACTCATATTATTTTATTTTTGAGAGTTTAGAATTTGTGATATTAATAATTATTTGATATCCATTGCAACGCATGAATACTCAGCTAGTTCACTCCTGATCTCTAAAAAAATGCACGTGATTTTGCGGTGTACATAAACCGAATGACGATTTTGCACTCTGTGCAGGCAAAATGTCATCCAAGTGCGATATTTCGTATCAAATTTTGCCCTTTATTTTTTTACCAAGACCTCCAAAGTAAACTTTCATTTTATAATGTTGGTAAGCTAAACACATCACACGTAGCCGGCAGGCACACAAGTATATATAATAATGATATATCAGTACAGGCTGCAGCCAGGAGTGGGCATATTTTGTTTTGTTCGTTTCCGAGTGGTTGGTGCCCATCCCCCAAGTCCCAACACTTTTTGGAGCTTTGTCAGTTGTCACGCACAACAAGAGTATTTCTTGGACCATCACGGGCGTTGTAGATGATTGGTTTGCTCCGCTAGGTTTCTCATTGATAAACTGCAAACTCAACCCCGAAATGTTATTAGTTGTAGAACTAGATAAAAGTTGGAGCAGCAAAAGTAAGGCATGTAGCACAGTGCCATTGGAAATCGAAAATAAAATCACGACGCAACCATATATAGTAATTGGGCAGACAGAAAGAACACAGCTTGTATGTCTGCCAATGTAGGGACATGAGTAGGTTACAATAGCTATCAATTTAAAAATTTATCACGTAAATCAGAAAGACATACAAGTAAGAGATCATAGATCATTACCACCAGACGCGCAGTACAGCGGAAGAAGAGTTGAAAAACCCTGATCCAACATCGAGCACGTCGATGAAGTGGTCGTAGTCGATCGCTCAACGTCTTCGGTACCGATCGTCTCCTTCAGCAACCTATGATGTTCCCTACGTAGGTCGTGGATCGTACTCGATCAGCACAGCAGCAACCGCAGCAGCGTCTCTACGGTATCCACATGTCTAGGTGTGGAACACCGTACGCCGGTGTGCTAGCACCAACGCGCACGGTATCGTCTTCAAGAAGATGACAGCTAAAGTTTTTGTGGAGCAACTCGCGTACATCCCAACAGCCACATGCATTCCCTTATAAAGAGCCTATAGTGGATCTTATCTGAATTTGTTTGTTCCAACACGTTAAGTGTACGACCCTGTAGGTTCATGCGTATCGTTTGTGTCTCGAAAACTCTTTTCCGACCACGAGTCTTGGCGGTTCCTAACAGAACATAACGATTTTCGAATACACATAAATATTATATCAGACGAACCTTATGTAATATGATCTGCGACCAGCTCGTATCTCTATACGACCCGTTCATATTTAGTTACGACCAGTTCGTAACTCCTTACGACTAGTTAGTGATCATGTTCGACTAGTTTACGACCAGTCTATATCTCCACACGATCAATTTGTATCTGGTCGAACTGAACGATCTGCTTGCGTATTCTCCTTTTGCCTCACGATATCTAGTTGAACTCTAGGTGAGATATTTTGTTATACATAGACTGTTCAATACTTTCTAGATCAAGTGACGAATAACGTCATGTGGTCGACTCTTCGACCACTAGTAGCACAGCCATGCACTTTATTTTAGGGGTCTAGAGATATCTCTATTGTTATTTTAGGAGGGGCAAATCTCATATCCGACTAGTCGCATCTCTCCGCATGTTTCATAGCATACTCGGAAGCTACCTTTATAACTACCCAGTTACAGAGTAGCATTTAGCAACCCCTAAGTGTATTATTACACATGTAAAAAACCATGTTGATTTAGGTCTAAGGATTATACATCATCATTACTTGAGACAACTAATGACACATAAAATCATAACAATCTCAATAGTATCTCAAGGTGGGTTAATCCAACACCATGTTCTCTAATATGTGTTCACATCCTCATATTCATGACCGGTGAAACATGGTCATCAATCAATACATGTGCTGGTCGATAAGTTATTAGTGTTCCAACCAGTGACATCCGATCAAGAATACATTTAGAATAACATTATATAAGTTAAAGAGCTTCACTAACAAGTCACAAAGTTGTTAATCTTTATAATTCATAATTCATCATAGGAATATAATAATATTTATTTTATCATTCATAAATATAGATGTGATACAATCATTTTTATAATTATCTCTAAATGTCACCAACAGCCAACGCGTGAGGAATGTATGCATACTCAACTTGTGATCAATCATGACACTACTGCTTAACTTGTATCGATCCTAGAGTTGTTGTGTTCCGCTTTTTTGGATGAAATGTTGTGTTCCGTTTCTCTGAAAAACAGAATGTTGCTAATTTCGAGATTCAAGCCAACAATAACTTGATGATGACAAAGGAATGCTTTCTAGATTGGAGCGAGAACAAGCTGTGATAATGTTGGCTTAATGTGTGCAGATGTCGACCACGGGGCAAACCATCAAGATGTGAGATGCACACGCACACCAATTCCTTTCAGAAATTGGACTGAAAAATCATGGTACAAACAACAAACTACAAGAAACAAGCATCAGAGAAGAATTTGAACAATGCGAAGCCTTTTACAACATAGAGAAACGCCATTGCCATCAAGGCAAGATTTGCATCACTGAGCAGAGGGGGAAGGCGACGGTATCCTCTCGATCGCCTGGAGCGCGTCCTTCATGGCCGGCCTCTTGTGCGGCGCCATGGCGCAGCAGGCGAAGCCCAGCCTGAGGCAGCTCACCAGCGCCTCCTCCCTGCCTTCCATCTCCCCCCGCAGCGCCGCGTCGGCCAGCCGGAACACCTGCCCCGTCTCCTCCGCCGTGGCGGAGCTCCACTGGCAGAGCTCCAGGCTCGTCAGCGCGCGACCGGCGACCAGCTCCAGCAGCACCATGCCGAAGGAGTACACGTCCCACTTGGCGCTCGGCTTCGGGTTCTTCACCGCCTCCGGCGCCTGGTAGTGCGCCGCCGCGTCGGCCGAGGAAGGCCCCGCGAACGGGCTCGCCCCTCCCGGCCCGGGCGGCGGCGACAGGTCCGGCAGGCTTTTGGCGGATCGCTTGCTCCCGAACCGCCCCGCCGACGCTGCCGGCTTGAGCCTGTCCGCGCCACGGACCAGCCGGTCGATGCCCAGGTCGGCGACCAGTGGCTCCATGTCCGCGTCCAGGAGGATGTTGCTCGGCCTCACGTTGCCGTGCACGCACTTCTTGTCGTGGAGGTAGGCGATGCCTCTCGCCACGCCGCGCGCGATGCGCAGCCGCGCGGTCCACCCGAGGTTCATCGGCGACGAGCCCGGCTTCCCTGCGCGATCGCAGAGCAATGAAGGTTAGCAATGCACAACAATGGCCATGCCATTCCACTATTGGAGTTGGATCAAGCTTTAGTCAGCGCTTACTTTTGAAGGAGATGTTTGCGAGGCTGCCATTGGCGGCGAAGTCGTGGATGAGGAGCATCTCCTCGGAGCCCCAATAGAAACCGCGGAGGCGGAGGATGTTGCGGTGCTGGAGCTTGGCAATGGCACGCATCTGCGTGTCGAACTCGCTGAACCTCCTCACGCCGGCGTCGTCGCTGCCAATCCTGCGCACCGCCAGGACGGCGCCGTCAGCCAGCACGGCCTTGTAAACGATGCTGTTGCCCGCCGCGCCGAGGATGTAGGCCGAGGCCTTCAGCAGCGTCTCCAGCTCCAGCTCCACGTCGCTGTCCACCGTCACCAGCACCGCGCCACCGTCTTTGGACTTCTTGGCCGCCGCCGCCTCGTCCGCTATCTTGACGCCCTCTTTGGCCGCGAAGGAGGCCGACGTGTCCGTCACCTCCTCCGTGTCGTCGCTGTCGTCGCCGGCCTTCTTTCGCAGGCAGCACGAGAGGCTCCGGCCGATGACGTCCGGCGACTCGTCCGGCTCCGGCTTCTTGAACACCACTCCCATCCTCTGCTTCGCCAGCTCCTGCTGCTGCCTCTTCTTCCTGATCTGGTACACGTAAAAGACCACCACGAACAGGACGGCGATGCCGGCCACGTCGCCGGTGGCGATGGCGAGGATGGTGGCCAGCCTCATCCTTCCCGACGCAGGCGCTCCGGCAGCGGCGCCGCTGTCATCGCCGGGCAGCGCCTCGGTCGGGTTCTTGGGAATCGCCGCAATGGCAGGCGGCGACTTTGTTGTGCCGTTCGGGGGATCCACGGCAGTGGTGGAAGCAATGGAGCAGAGGCTATCCAGCGGCCTCCCGCACAGCTCGGCATTGCCCTCGAACGCCGTTGGCCTCTGCACTACGAACGGCGGCAGCGCCGGTATGACGCCGGTGAGGTTGTTGTAGGACAGGTCGATGGTGACGTTGGCCGGCAGGCGCGATGCCATCTCGGGCGGTATGGCGCCGGCGAGCCTGTTCGACGAGAGGTTGACGAACCGCAGCGCAGCCCCGCCGAATTCGGGCGGGAGTGTGCCGTTGAGCAGGTTGGAGCTCACGTCGAGCACCTGCAGCGCCGGGAACCCCCCGACGGGGAGCGCGCCGGAGAAGTAGTTGTTTGCGAGCGAGACAGCGGTGAGGTTGGGGAGCAGGGTGAGGTTCCCCGGGATGGCGCCGGAGAGCGCGTTACCGGCAAGGTTGAGCGCGCGGAGGCTGCGGAGCTGCCCGACCTGCTCGGGCAGGCCCCCCGTGATGCCGTTGCCGGCGAGCGAGAGGACGCGGAGCTCCGGCGCGCGGAGCAGCTCGGCGGGGACGGAGCCGTTGAGCGCATTGCCGGAGAGATCGAGGTGGCGGAGGTGCTCCACGAGGCCCAGCTCCCGCGCGATGGGCCCCACCAGCTGCGCGTTGGGCAGGATGACGCTGACCACCCTCGCCTCCGACGACGAGGAGGCTGCGTCGGTAGCAGCAGGGAAGGCCATGCAGACGACACCGTTCCAGGCGCAGGGCGTGTCGTCGGTGTAGCCCCAGCCGGCGATGGAGCCGAGCGGGTCGGCTAGGAGGGAGAACTTGAAGGAGAGGAGCAGCACGCCATCCTGGTTAAGCGCCGAGGCGAGCTGCACTAGTACTAGCAGCAACGAGACAGGAGGGAGCAGTAGAAGGCGGCGAGCTGCGGCGGCCATGGACATGGACATGGACATGGAGGTGCAGCGGCGGTGGCATGCAGCAGCATGGAGATTGGGGAGCATAAGAAGAAGGGTTTTGGCAACGGTGGTGGTGGTTTTGCTTCCTTGGATTGGTTGGGGTGGTTCACCAAAACTGCGCCAAAGGAGGAGAAGATGAAACAGAGTGGAGTGGGCAAGAGTGGAGCAGTCGTAGTAGGAGTAGATCTCTCTCTCTCTCTCTCTCTCTCAAAAAACAAAGACAAAAGAGCTATGAAAAGGGCCTGGGGTGAAAGGGAGTGGTCTAGGATGTGAAATGGATGGATCATCCATGGATATCCATGCTAGTTTGCTAGTATCAAGGGGAGAGGGTGTGTGGGGGGTATCTAGGTTTGTTGATGCATATGCTTTAGTTTGTGAACTTTTGGACCCCTCATCTCAGCCCATGCATGCAAGGACATGGTCTTGGTGAAAAGCTGCTGGCTGCCTTTGTCCATCCCCACTCTGTAATCTTATTTATAATTAGTGCAGTAATAAGATTGAATCACCCTCAATTGCATTTTAGTCCCATATACACAAGTCTTGCAAAATAAAAAAAATCACCTGAAAAGATGAACACTCTATTGTGTACTGCACTGTATACCTCTCCTCTCGTCTGTTCTACGTGTTCGAGGATTTCAGTAAGTCATGCCCTGCATATATAATATAGAAAAAAGTTTACTTTACACGCCTTAACTTTTACGAAAGTCTGAAAATCACCTTGAACTACAAAACCGGACAACCAAGCCCCCTCAACTATCAATACCGTTCACTTTACCCCACTTAACCTAAACTGAGGTGGTTTTGTCTGACGTGGCGCTGACATAACACTGGAATTGGCTATTTTGGGCTGACTTGACGCCATGTTAGCAAGAGATTGCCAATATGTCGTCCACGTAGATCCCTTCCCCTTGCCTTGTCTTCTTCCTCCCCCGGCTGGGTCATGCCCACGCCGCCTGAGCCGCCCCCGTGCGCCTCTGCTACGCCCACGCCACTCCTCGCCACCGCGTGCCCCACTCCTCGCCACCGCGTGCCCGCTGCGCCGTCGCGTGCCTTCCTGCCGCGCCGTCGCCAGACCGCCAAAGTCGCCGCGTGCATCGCCCCGCCCGCCCGCCCATCGCATCCATGCACAGAGTCACCCATGCCGCTCCTCGGGACCGCGCGAGCTCCCCACGCCTCCAATGGCTCCCCTTCCTCTCCTTCTGCTACAAAGAGGTCCTAAGCCCCTCACATGCCTCCCCACTTCTCCCCTCCTCTCTCTTGGTAAGTCTCCCTAGTGAATCGGCCGAATTCGGTTTTCTTTTCCCTCTCCGGCCGAATCCCCTTTGTCAGTGGCATCCGAGCTCTTCGCCGCATCAGTCCAATCACCGGCGCCAAGAGCACCACACCGATGCCTTGAGGACACCCCAAGCATCGCCAAGCTCCATCTCCCTCTCCAGCAAGCCCTCCGCGCAAGCCACTACCACCGCACAGGGTCATCGTCGACAAGCCGCCCTGAGCCTCCCTGTCCCTCACCGTCACTTCCAGTGAGCTCCACGGACCTCCAGGATGCTCATGCCCCTCTTCCCCGGCTCAAAGCGCCACCGGGTTGCCCTCGCCGCCATGGTCGTGCCCTTGCCGCCGCTCCTTACGCTTCGGTACGAGCCAGTTCTTCAGTCTTCACGCTGCAGATAGCTATCAAACAGACTTTTAGTGCGTACTCCATGAAAGTTGCATGTACATTTGTAGGTTTTAGCAGCGGCATCACGGCGTGCTGCGGCGCCGGCGGCGGGGAGTACAACTACCAGTTCGACGCAACCACGAGTCCTGGGACGACGTCCACCCGACGGAGGGCCTGCCCGAACCCGTCGAACCACGAGTCCTAGGACGGCATCCACCCGACGGAGGCCGTGAACAAGCTGGTCGCCGGCGGCTGGCTCAGGGGCCCCTACTGCCACCCTGCCATTCTGAAGATGGGGATAGAGAGAGAAGAAGAGGAGAGGGAGGTAGAAGAAGAAGCATCGAAGAAGTCTGCCACGTCAACGAATTTTTTATTTGTTTACGCCACATCAGCCAAAAACCACTGTGGTTTCGTGACAAGGGGGTGTTTTGCATGGTTTGGATAGTTAGAGGGTGAATAATGTCCGGTTTTGTAGCTCAATGGTGATTTTCAGACTTTTGCAAAAGTTAAGGGGTGTAAAGTGGACTTTTTCCTATAATATATACCTTGACAATAAAAGGTTGGGGAGAAAGAAGAGAACCGAGTTCGATCTGAAATGAATATTATTAGAGAAATTTTAGGGTAGTATACGAGGGTAGTATAAATTAAATCTGATAATTGATTTGCTAATAACATAATATACTTTTCTTTATATTTATATTTTTCGTGAGGGTGCTATTTACTTTTTCAACTAAAGTTGAAATATTACTCTTGTGGGATCACATGATCAATTACAATTCTACCCCTCAAGATTGTACTATTTATACTAGTGGACTTTTTCCTATAATATATACCTTGACAATAAAAGGTTGGGGAGAAAGAAGAGAACCGAGTTCGATCTGAAATGAATATTATTAGAGAAATTTTAGGGTAGTATACGAGGGTAGTATAAATTAAATCTGATAATTGATTTGCTAATAACATAATATACTTTTCTTTATATTTATATTTTTCGTGAGGGTGCTATTTACTTTTTCAACTAAAGTTGAAATATTACTCTTGTGGGATCACATGATCAATTACAATTCTACCCCTCAAGATTGTACTATTTATACTATCAGATATAGTATAAACCCATCGTATTAAATTGAGTGTATTAAATTGAGTGCATCTTAAATTATCCCGATATAATATATACCTTGACAATAAAAGGTTGGGGAGAAAGAAGAGAACCGAGTTCGATCTGAAATGAATATTATTAGAGAAATTTTAGGGTAGTATACGAGGGTAGTATAAATTAAATCTGATAATTGATTTGCTAATAACATAATATACTTTTCTTTATATTTATATTTTTCGTGAGGGTGCTATTTACTTTTTCAACTAAAGTTGAAATATTACTCTTGTGGGATCACATGATCAATTACAATTCTACCCCTCAAGATTGTACTATTTATACTATCAGATATAGTATAAACCCATCGTATTAAATTGAGTGTATTAAATTGAGTGCATCTTAAATTATCCCGATTATTAACCGGGGCGGATGGCAGAGCTGAGCAGCGGCACATGTGAGGCAATAGTGGAGTTGGCTTCTGTCGTTGTTTTGGAGCGGATAAAATACATGGACAACGCCACAGCTCATCGGAAAGGACCTCGCATAAATAAATAGTATATTGCATCAAAGGGAGCCTACTACTAGTAGTAGTAGTAATACTGCAGGATCCTCTACATGTTGCAAACTAGTAGTTTGCGTTGATGAGCTACAAGCCTACAATGATGCGTAATAGGTGATTAATGTTCCAAACGTATAGTAGTTAGCAATTTAGTAAGACATTATAAGTGCATCAAATATTTGTGAAAAGCAGAAGCATATGTATCACATTGTTAAGCACATCATTTGCACATGATTGGTAAATAGAACAAGGCAATATAGTAGTAAGCAGATGCTTGTGCGACATTATAAGTGCTTCAAATATTTGTGAAAAGCATAAGCATATGTATCACATTGTTAATCACATCATTTGCACATGATCGGTAAATAGAACAAGGCAATATTCATTGTTATGAAGAAATGTTGGTGAAGGTGTTTTTGGCCTAGTCAAATCAAAATGGATAAAAAGGGAAATGATCCAAATCCATATGCAACTAGAATATATGTGATCCCTTTATTTGGTCACATACTTAACGGAGGAACCAGTTACAAGGGTGCTTAGACTTAAGACTACCCGAATAAGCTGCTTTTTGGAATACATATCACCGTAACTATGGTGCCATCGCCCGTAACCGGAGCTGGGAGAGGTGCACAGTAGAGACTTGGCATTGTCAATTCAAAAATTTTACCATGTAAAGCAGGAAGCCATGTAAGTAAGCGATCATAGATTGTTACCACTAGACGTGCAGTGCAACGAAAAAAGAGTTGAAGCAACATGATCTAACGTCGAACGTGTCGATGTAGTAGTCGTAGTCAATGTCCAACGTTCTTAGCACCGATCGTCTCCTCCAACAACGTATCATGTTCCTAGCGTAGGTTGTGGATCATCCTTGATCAGTATAGCAGCAATCGCAGGCAACAACACCTCTACGGTTTCCACACGTCCAGAGGTAGAACGTCGTACACCGGTATGCTAGTACCAACGTGCACGGTAGGGTCTTCGAGAAGATGACGGCTATGGTTTCGGTAGAGCAACTCTTACGTCCTAATAACCCATGTATCCCTTTATAAAGAGCTCATAACGGATCCTATCCGAACTGGTTTATTCCGATCCATTAAGTGTGTGACCCTGTAGGTTCATGTGTAATCAGTTGTGATTCGGAAACTCCTTTCTGACCACAAGTCATTAGCGACGAATACACATAAATATTATATCGGACAAACCTTATGCAATATGATCTGCGATCATGTCCTTATCACTCACGACCAGCTCGTATCTCCATTCAATCAGTTCATATTTAGTTATGACCAGTTCTTAACAACTTGAACAATTTGTCAACAACATACGACCAGTTCGTATCTGGTCGGACTAAACGACCTACTTGCGTATTCTCCTTTTACCTCACGATATCTAGTTAAACTCTAGGTAAGATATATGTCATCAATCTTTTCTCGATTTAGTGACAGATAATTTCATGTGGTCGACTCTTCGACTACTGGTGGTACGACCATGCACTTTCTTTATCCGACCACATCGATGGACTCAGAGATATCTCTCATGTTATGTTAGGAGGGACAAATCTCATGTCTGATAAGTCACATCTCTCCGCATGTTTCATAGGATACCTGAAAGTTACCTTTATAACTACCCAGTTACGGAGCAGCGTTTGGCACCCCTAAGCGTACTATTATATATGTAGAAAACCATGCTGATCTGAGATCTAAAGATTATATATATCATCATTGCTTGAGACCAATTGATGACACGTAAAATCGTAACAATCTCAATAGTATCTTAAGGTGGGTCAATCCAACACCATGTTCTCTAATATTTGTTCACATTATTTGATTCAATATCTCTATATTCATGACCGGTGAAATATAGTCATCAATCAATACATATGTTGGTCGATAAGTCACTAGTGTTCTGATCAGTGACATCCGACCAAGAATACATTTATAATGACATCATATAACTTAAAGAACTTCACCAACAAGCCACATACTTGTTAATCTTTATAAATTATAATTCATCCAAAGAACATAATGATATTTATTCTATAACTCATAAATATAGACGTGATACAATTATCTTTATGATTGTCTTTAGAGCATATCACCCACAGAGAGGCAGGGTGTGGCCAGCGGCAGTGGTAGGTGAGGAGGAGGGGGCTGGCGTGGAGATGGAGATGGGGATGGGGAGGAGCGGCGGCACAAGGAGGGTAGTGGTGTGGCGTGACATGAGAAGAAAGAGAATGATAGAGGGAGAAGGAGGAGGAAGAAGAGGTGGAAGAAGATGAATGATGCGGCAGCCATGTTGGATGAGTTGGATGTTGTTGGATGTCATGTCACGGCAAAACCACCTTGAATTGGGTCAAGGAGGTCATGTGACCTTGTTTTGATACTTCAGGGTTGTGTTTCAAAATGTTTTGAAGTTACAGGTTGAAAAACGGACTCAAGGCATAGTTCAACATTGTAAGATGGAATTTTCCCATGAAAAGGAAACCACTGACACTCTGGATCAATAGGTACGATGTTAGGGTTTAGGGTTAACACATTGCTACAATAACAAGAAACTCACGTCGAAGACTATCCTTGTGGTTACTCTATAATTGATGATTACGAGGGAAATATATACGTTGTGGTAATTAGTTGCAACACTGAATTTTACTAGATACTATGTAGAGGATCCGTGTCCCTTGGGGCGGGGTTGCTCAAGAAAGAGGGACAAGTGAGTCACGAGTGGTCGAGTGAGAAAAGGCACTGGCATAGGGGCGCAGGAATCTCTCTCTCTCTCTTTTGGTTCTGGAGAAAGCAGTACGTACACACAACGTGGGTCATGTATGGCCAAATGGCCTTCTTTATACTGACAAATGATTGTTGCTAATTGGTCTCAACCCCGTGTAATTTGTGAACGGGAAATGCTCTAGTTTTCCATGTGTCTGTGGACCGTCTATTTCGCCACCAGTGGCCTGGATCGATCTGCCATCGTTGTTTCACTAGCCGTTTCCATCCCTTTTTGTTGCAGACAGACAGGAGTCAGGTGGTGATGACCGTTAGTTAGCCGCCGAATACTCCGTCCGTCCGTATCCAGGACCAGGAGATCGATTACGTACGTACGTACACCCACCTGTGCAGGCCATACAGATCCGTAGATTGTGTCTCATTTCGGCGTCAGACTTCGCAACAACAAGAGTTGAATCGAATGTGCGGCAACCACTTGTTTGTACATTGACGTGCCTCGATAGGATGCTAATACAGTATATATCTGATTAACAATATCTCTCCTACTGGGCTGTTTTTTTTTTTTTTGCCTTTTCTTATATATATATAGAGAGAGAAATAGTATGGTACTTTTGGGAGTACGTACTCCTACTTCTTATATACCACTTAAATCGTATGATGATACTTCTTTATCTAATAGTAGAATAAGTATTCTACGTCCAGCCAGTCCACCGCGCGCGGCCAATCTAGGTGGGACATGTGCACGCGCAATCCTCATACGATTGGCCTATTAACTACAATTGATGGGCCAGCAACACCTGCTCCTATGTAGGAACTCGATTCGACAGTAAATTATAGAGTGCGTGACGGTAATTCGTGTATAAGGTTTACTACCAGTTTTTGATATACATTTACACGAAGCGCATACGTCCGACAGTAAAACATAACGGCTAGTACAGTAATTATGTAATGTTTTTTACTGTTGGATCACACATATTTGTATTTTTTTTTTACCGGGACACGTTCCCACTATCTCCTCCTGATGTGTGATGCCTTATCCGACAATAACTTGCAACGCATATTACAGTAACTATGCCGAACATATTTTCAGCCTTATCATCATTTCATAACGGACTTTTGTATGTATATCGAGGCAAGGACCTACTATCTCCCCTCGCTTGTGGCGTGAGACGTCACGCCTAACAGTAACAAAATGTACCACAAACCTTTTTTTTTTCAGAATAAGCCCACTACCAACGACCACCAAACCCATCATATGAAGTTAATGCATCCGACATCTATTTTTACTTGTATTTATATGAATGTTTACTATTTCAAACCAAAGAATCATTCCGTACCAGTAATGCTAAACGGGTAGTACAGCAAAAGTTATTGTGACAGTAAATGCTCATATACGAAGCGGTAAAATGGACAGTAGGGAGCAGTAAATGTGTATTTTTATTGCGGTGTTTAATGATACTGTATCTTTTTTTCTTTTGCGCGGGGAGTAAAATGAAGCAAGCAATGCAGTAAATTCATACGTATATATTAGTAACCACATGAAGATAGAACTTCTTTAATATATTTCGGGAGCGTTCGACCAAATAGCAGGGTCAGTCGCTTTTTTCTTTGCATTGCATGATAATAAGAAAAAAAGGAAAAAAGGTAAAAGAAAGAAGGCTTTAGTGGCCAAGGTAGGACCCTATTGTAGTCCTCAAGCATTCGTACGTCTGCTCGTGGGCTTTGGCGGGGCGGGATTAGCAAAGATATGGAGAAACTCCTCTACCTGCTTCTTCACGACGTCAAATCATTCTTGGAGCCGTTTGTCCGAAGGATACAGACTGGCTCTATGCCAAAAGAGGTTGCCAGCATCCTCTATGTCATGGGTGAGGTTGACAATCTCGCTTCGATTGGTGATGTAGCCACTGAGCCTCTGGATCGATGCTTCGACACGCTCAATGTAGTTCAAGAGCACAATCTGGACGACGAGGTTGGCTCACCGGATGTCAGAGATCACGACATTGGTCCAACTGAGTAGGAGGCGCAACGTGCGAATGATCGCAGTTGCGCTCTCTGCCTCTCCGATAGACACAAGGGCAAAGCACGGAGGAGACCACGGACATAATAAGTGTTCGTAGCCTAGCCCAGGTCCCGCCCAGAGAGGTGCTTGTATATTAGGGCCAGATAGGCTAGAATGATCTGTGGTAGGGTAGCAGAAGAATAATTTGAAGGCATTTTCTTGTTTGTGTGTTTTGAGTTGAGTATGTGTTTTGGAGATTTTCAGTGGGGGAAGAAGGGGGCTTGTATGAATTCAGCTTTCGCAAGCTGATGTCCATATTTATAAGTCATCGGGGGGAGATAAAGTGACGCATCGGGAGCCGGAGTGCCAGCGATACTTTTTAAAAGGAGCAAGCGGTTGATATGGTATCGTTTTTATTTTTTGCACATGCAAAAATATAAAACAAAATAGCGCAGACAATAGTACAGCATACGCAAAACCACACCATAGTAAAGTCTTTTTACATATATAGTAATTCCAAACAAAACAGACGTTAGTAGTGTTATTCGCATCATACAATAAAAGAGCTACCACATGTCAGTACATGAAACGATGCCACTGATCGTTGCAATTTTTCTCCGGCCAAAAAACAACAGTAATCGCTATGCAAAAGACAGTAAAAGACTACAGTCAACACAGTAAAATCATGCATAAAGTTAGGGTGATTCTTATAAGCAGTAAACCATGATCACAGTAGTCCCGCTAAACTAAGCAGTTATATCACGTCATATTTACCGTAAGAGAGATTGTATAAAACAGTAAAACATGCAACGCGGGCCGAATAATGTGCTCTCCTCCAGTTGACAGATGTCACACAGTAGCACATAGAAAGACAAGGCAGTAAATGTGTTACATCTGGGAAGTAAAAAAAAAACACGGCTATTCAAAACATGTCGATGTCATCCGACCCACCGGTGAGATTGTCTTCAGCATCGTCCTCTTTTGATTTGTCTTCATGAATCAGCTAGAGGCGTGTACCAGACCTTCCTCTCCCTTGTCCCTCTCCCCCTCCCCCTATCACTGCCATTGCCCCTCCCTCTCCCTCTAGAAGAGGTGTTTTGGGGTAGTATTGGGCAGGTTTTACTGTTGTGATAGTTTTTGGGCCGCATATGCAGCACGCCATTGTCATCTTCTTCCCCACCAGGGCAGCACTACGCTCTGGTTTGTCATCGGCTCGTTTGCAATCCTTGGGCTGAGACAGAGGAGGCACAGATGGATTGATCGTCGAGTCATCTGCTTCATCGGGTTCAGTGGTCTCGTCAGCCACTGGGCCCATGTCGTTGGGTATGGTATCAAGCTGCACCCATAGTGCCTTGAGGACCTCCATGACTATTGTACACAAGATTCGATCTGCACCTGTAAGATCGAGGAGGCCGACTAGAGGGGGGTGAATAGGCATTTTTAAAACTTCTATGCGCTAAAACCGATTTCTAATGCGGAAGCTTATAAAAATACGGTTTTGCACAATTAAAGCCTAAATCAACTAGGTTCAACTAAGTGCACCAACAAAACAAGTCTATTGATAATAATCAATCAAGCATGGACTTGTAAGCAATTCAATTTAAGCAATGTAAATGATCCTATTGCAAACATACACAATGAATAAGCAAATTAATACAAGGTATATAAATTGCACAATGTAAAACAAGCATTCATACACAATGAATGTAAATGCAATAGTAATGCAATAAAGATCACGCCACAAAGACACGTCGATGTTTTACCGTGGTGTTCGGAGACTTGCCGGTCTCCCCTAATCCATGTTGAGAGAAACCCAAACCAATTGGGCCGGCTCCACGAATTAAGCCTTCCTCTAAGATATCAACACCTCGCTCCACTAGGGTTGCTCTTACTCCACTCCGGAGATGGCAAGCACCAAGCCACTCACAAACGCCCGGGTCTTCTCACAAGCTTCACTTGAGAAGATCACCGACGCACGACGCCTCCACGTCGTCTAAGTGTCGACAAACACCAAGAGTAACAAGTCTCCAACTTTCACTTGAACCAATCAAGTGTCAAAGCTCTCGTGGATACTAAATACACCACCTAATGCAACACATGCAATAGGATTTGCCTCTCAAACCTCACTAAGTGAAACACATGCACAAATAGGAGTAGAGGGATTGCTCTTAGCTCAATGGAATGGGAAGTGGCAGCAACAACAACTTCTCACACAGCCAAGGTGGGTATTTATAGCCCACACACAAAAACTAGCCGTTGGGAGCAAGTTTGCTGAAAAATCAGCAGGGCCGGTCAGACCGCAGGCACTCGGCCGGTCAGACCGCACCCCCTCCAACGATCAAAAAACTAGCCATTGGAGAGCCTCCGGTCTGACCGCCAACCAATGGCCGGTCAGACCGCACCGGTCGATCTGACCGCCCGACACACGCCGGTCAGACCGCACCTCTGAAAACTAGAAAAACCACCTTCTGGAAAAAGCTGACCGGGCCACTTGACCAGCAGGTCCAGTCAGTCCGACCTTACACCGTCGGTCAGTCCGGCCAACCAAAATCCAGAAAACATACCTCTCTAAAAAAAGCTAACCACGCCTTTGGTCCGGGAGGCCGGTCAGTCCGGTCATACAACGCCGGTCAGTCCGGTCCAGAAACAAAAATAGATTTTTGCATTTCTTTTTCAATTCAAACTTGCAAAACACATTTGCAAAAGATATGAAATGCAAACAAGGCATGTAGGTGAGATTCTCAACAAGTTGCAAAATACATTTGCCAACCTTTAGAATCAAACCACAAAATGCACTTCGCTTTAACTCAATTTGCAAAACACATTTGCCAAATTGACGCGCTATGCAAACAACGTTAAAAGCGAGATTCTCAACAAGTTGCAAAACACATTTGCCAACTTTTAGAATCAACGCCACAAGGAATAAGGTACATGGACTTAAACCATTTGCAAAACACATTTGCAAACTCAAGTCACATGCTACAAGGATTATCCATGAGCCACAACTATTTGCAAAACACATTCGCAAATATTGGCAACATGTTAAGATGAGCTAGAGCAAACACAACGAGCTATCAACACATGACTAACTCAAGTTACTAGTCAAGACCTCTCTTAATAGTACGGCAACCTATACTAGCAATTCGGTCCCCCAACCAAACACCGAGATCGGTAAAAGACTAAGAACACATCCTTAGCCCTAGCTAGTCATACCTTTGCCTTGCACTTTCTTGAAGCTTGATGATGCACATCCTTGCTTCAAGTCCGAGTCTTTGACTTGACAATCATCAACACATGATGATTTTCTTTGCTTCGGGATCTTAACTTGATGTCCATCACATGATGACATCTTCCATCCCGAGTCTTGATATGCATCAACATATTATGCAATCTTCCACTTGCTCTCCATCAACACATGATGGATCTTTTCTTTGACTTGATGATCAACTCATGATTATCTCCTTCTTGAGATCTTGACACATATCAACTCATGATGCATCCTTTACTTCAAACTCTTCACTTCGGGATCTTGACTCGAACATCATCAACACATGATGATTTCCATTATCCCGATCCTTGACTTGATGACAATCAACACATGATGTCATCCAAAGTCTTCAACCACACGGAGCTCAACCTATTCATCCAACTCAAGGAGAAGCGTTAGTTCCACAATATGATTATCATTAATTACCACATCATACCATTAACTCATAATGGTTGGGACAAGATACCACAATCTTTACATCTTTGGTAATTGATGATAACCACTTTAATAGCAAGTAAATGAATGGAGATAAACATGAGTATATATCAACTACACAAGTTATATATATACTCACGTATAAGTATATATGAACTATACAAGCTATATATACCATGAGTATATACGAACTACACAAGTTGTATATACTTTGAGTATATATGAACTATACAAGTTATATATACTAAATATGAGTGTATACAAACTACACAAGTTGTATATACTCATATGAATATATTAACTACACAGGTTAAATATATTCAAGGATATATGAGCATATATGAACTACACAAGTCTCATATACTCTCATATACTCATATGAATATATTAACTACACAAGTTAAATATATTCAAGGATATGTTTCAAAGTAAGAATCCCAAATATATGTGGAAAGGGAATATGGATTAATACTGATGAAACCACAAAATATAGAGTGAACTCCCCCTAAATGTGTGCATACACAAATGTGTAATGGAAATATATGCACATATCCAAGTTAACCTTTTGGTGGAGTTTAACCTATATTTTGGATCCGAGGAAAGCAACAATATAAGAATATGAAGTTGAATGCATACCTCTTTGATCTTTAAATCCAATTGAGACTAATCATGAGATATAGCAATATAGAAGAGTTAGTCTCATAAATAGATTTATCAATATGAACATACGAGCACGCAAGTTGGGATACGACATGCAATAGACACATAAGCAACATGAAGTAATTCTCTACATGCGTGGCAGTAAAAGAAGGCCATGTGCATTGTATATAGCATGCAGTACACACATAAACAACATGAAGTAATTCTCTGCATGCATTGCAGTAAAAGAAGGACGGTGTGCGGGACGCACCAATCACGTCAATTTTTAACAGTAAATAATGGACCAAGGGGAAGTAAATGCATACATAACGTATCGTAAACTTTTTTATGTATCGTGGAGCAGTGTGTCTCCTGAGCCTCGAAGTGTTTCCGCTTCTGTAGCACCCGGTGCATGTTCCGCGCGAAATGGTGAAGCGAAGTCATGTTATCCACAAAGTTCCATTTTACCATCTTGTTCATACTCTCGCTTCTTTGCCTAGATGTCATCTTATCGCAGTACACGTTCTTGCAGTACGCCACGATCCACCTTTAGCGCAGGTCATAGAGGTTAGCAATGGCATGGCTCTGCTCGATGCCGTACTCTCTCACCAGATCCTCCCACGCATTCTCAAACTCTCTCGGAGTAAACGGATGATTTATGATGGAAACCAAATGCTCCTTCATCCCTTTGTGCTCCACGTATAGCTTGTTCAGATTATGCTTGTACTCCTTCATCCCACATATCTTCCTCGACACGCACCACTGGCTCTGCAGGTGGCACGTGCTGAAGAAGTACAAGTAGAACCTGAACAAGCTATACGCTTCATGTACCCCAAACTTACTATGCAAAAGTTCCAAAATAAATGGATTTTTTTTAAGGTACGCCCATTTTCATGCATGAACTTAGTTTGATATAATCTACAAATTAAACCCATGACTATTAAATGGGCATTGAGACCTTCTTCATTTCGACATTTTTTTAGCATAAAAGGAAATAGAAAATAGCTCTCCATAAATGTTCTACTTGGACCCTTTACCTCTAATATATGTAGTATATAAAGAGAAGTTATTAGCTAGTTGTCTCCCCTGGCTACATGCAACTTAATTCCTTGTGTCACCCCTAGATTTCCACTTCATTTCTTTCCTGAAAAAATAAAGCAATTTCCATTCATTTCTTTCTTTTGGTACAAAACAAGGTAATTGTTTGAATTCGACGTCCACCTAGTTTGTCCAATAATTCTACTTGAAAGCCAGATGCTAATGAATGTAGCATACTAATTGTGGCTAGCTAGCTAGGATATCAACAGATGTAGCATTCGTCCTAGGAAGTAGGAACACTGTTGACAAAGAGCCCACTTGTTAATTTGTCGTAGATCCCGATCAAACTAGCTACTCTCTGTCTTTGCTAAGACCTATCATCACCAGTATTATATTGGAGGAGGAAAAACTAAGTAGAGTTACGTACATATTGTGATGCCACAAAAGAATATAATGGACTTAGCCTAGTCCCAGAAACTCCAAAAAGAAAAGAATGAGTTTGCCTTCTGATATTGACAAAAATTACAGCGTTTATTGTTGCTTGGTAACTAATGCATATGTTTCCCAGCATCTAGATTTTTTGACGAAATACCTTGGTCACTACCAAACGGTTTAGAGATGGCATTCGCAAGTAGAGGTGGCCAAATGGGACGTGCTTGCTAGGCTAGCCCGAGGCACAATACTGTTGCCCGGCCCAGGCACAGCCATCGAGGCAACGGCGATGGCGGCTCCCGCGACGGTGCACGACGGAGGTGGTGGCGGCGACGTGCGGCTGCGGAGGTGACGGCGACGCGTGGCAGAGGTGGAGGCGGCGGCACGCAACGGCAGAGGAGGAGGTGGAGGCGCCGCCACGCAACGACAGAGGAGGAGGTGGCAGCGGCGCGCGGCGGAGGAGGTTGCGGAGATGCATGGCGGAAGAGGCTGCGGAGACGCACAACGGCGCACGACGGAGGAGGCGCAGCAGATATCTTTATCTAGATGAGCTACACAGGCCTAGCCCAACACGTCAGGCTAATCGTACTCGGACCGACATAGCACGGCCCGTGAGCTTGGCGTGTTATGCTTGGGTCGACGACCGAGCCAACATGCTAACACTGTTCATTTAGCTAGCCAGGACAGCCAGGCCATGTGTAAATAGGCCCGTGCCATGCTGAATCGTCCATTTTGCCACCTCTATTGGCAAGTGTTCAAGATGCAGCTGCAGTTTAGAGGACTGATGCTAGGCTACTATGTGACCGGAGGCTCACGCTCATTCTGTCCTAGCAAAAGATGCTGATGCTTGTAATTATGTGTCTGTAAAGCTGCATGCTGCTAGCAACATCACATGTGAGCGATACCTGGTGGTGTTTCATTCTCCCTAGGCTGCCCGGTTCTCATGTGAGTGACATCTTGTGCTGTTGCACGCTTGGATTTGCCTTGCCTATGTTGTTATAGTAGTAATAACAGTACAAATAGGACTAGCTAGGATGGTCCCAAGTAACGTCTGCTTGCCTTTTGGTTCTCAGCCAAAATGGCATCAAGAATGCTGTATCCCTTTTTGTCATTTCTTCAGCCAGATCAGATAGAACAATGCTAATTCTGCTTCTGGGCAGCATTATGTCCACACAGGCTGTTCCTGATTCATAACATTTGACTTGACCCAAATGGAACCATACCATCTCTTTATGAATTTAGGACAGGAAATCACCAATGTTCTTTTGAAATGAAAAATGCACAAGGAGCACATGCATAGTACGATTAGTGCGGGCAAAGAAGCTCGAAGCTCGTGAGATGCGCGAGCTCGGTCGTGAAATTATGGGCCGAGCCGAACCTCCTTCCCAGCTCGATCTCTTAACGAGTTGAGCTGTGCTAGCTCGCGAGCCACTCGTTATGAGCTTGTATTGTTATCTATTTTGGCATTTGTAGTCGGACTATTAAACTTAGGTGTATAGGTGATGGCTTTTGATGTGAAAGACTTTTAATTAGCTGAATATTTAAATTATTTTATGTCTATGTAACCATGTTAGCATGTTCTTGGACTAGAAATTGTCAAGATTGCTAATTGGCTCCTGCTTAATTGTCTATGCTACATAATTAGCTACGTTTTCATTTATATCGTTCTCCCGTTGCTTGTATGTGTACCAATACTGCCATCATGTTGATGCTTCGCTCAGCTCGTCTTGGCTCGCGAGCTACTCACGAGCAGCTCGAGCTTTTATCGAGTCAAGCTGAGTTGAGTTTTTAGCTCGTTAGCTTAATGAGCCGAGCCGAGCTACTTAGTGAGCTTGCACAAGCCGAGCCGAACCGGCTCGATAGCCAGCCCAGGGTACGATCAATCCGTGGTCACCTCCTCCAGAAGATAGAAAACAAAAGTACTGGACAAGTGCAGGCAAAGAACAGTACCAAATAGCCCCAGTGATGAGATTTCAGGATCTTATTGTATCTTCGAAGAATGCAGGCCGCTTCTTTTCTTCCGAAAAGATTGGGATAAAGTTGATCGTTGCAGCAAGCGCACAGCTCTAAGCTGATCTTAGGAGTTGGAGTACATATGCAAATATTTATCGACCATTTTATCCTTTGTTGACAGGGACAACTACCATATCCTAAAAAATAGGATAGTCTTACAGAATCATTCTGCTCTAGCCTACCACAGTTCACCAGCATTCTTTTTTCTTTTTCTTTTTTTTAAAGGAAATGCAAAAACTTTGTACATCATTTCATTAAGATAAAGGAAACATATACAAACAACAGGAAACAACGAAGTAAAAACAGGGAAAAAAAAAGGATGGCTAAGGCCATCCGAAAAAACAATAGTGACTGAAAATAAAGACACAACTAGTCCTCGGCGTGCGTTTCCAGACTCATCACTGACGCCATGCGCCAAGTGCGGTGCTCGCTAAGAGTGAGTAGAAATAGTTGATCGATAGTATTGGCTTTATTATTGAAGATCATTTGGTTGAGTTCCTTCCAAATCATCCAACAAACGAGAATTAAGCACGAATCCAAGTCCTTCCTGCGTTGCTTTGGAACATAGCTCCTAACAGCCAACCAATGGTCTTGAAGGGATGGCTGACCGGTGGGAACCGCACAACGGAATCCGACCGGCTTTAGGAACCACGCCCAAACTTGTGCTGTCACCGCACAACCAAGAAGAAGGTGATCGATGGTCTCCTGCACGTACCCACAGAAGACACAAACTCCTTGGTTTGGCAATCCTCGGCGATGTAGGCGATCGGCCATCCAGCAGCGTTGATGGATTGCAAGCCAAACGAAGATTTTGCATTTGAGGGGCACCCTGGCTCTCCAAATGACCTCTGCGCAAGGGAACTGAATCGAGCCAATGAAGAAAGCCCGGTAAGCTGACTTAGAGGAGTAGCAACCCGAGCTCTCCCATCACCAGAGGACTGAGTCGGCCTCTCATTGATGTAACTGCAATGGTTGTAAGGCATCCCAAAGCCACAGGAATTCCGGAATGAGATGAGGTTGCACCTGCCCCGGAATGTCTAAAATCCAGTCATTATTCGCCAGGGCCTGTGCAACTGTTCAGATCCTCCGAGTTGGAAGCTTTACCAACTTGATGATTGAAGGCGCCAAACACTGAATGGAACGGCCATCCAGCCATCGGTCCTCTCAGAACAAACAATTCTTGCCATTCCCTACCCATACCGAAATTGAAGCATGGAACATGTTTTCCTCCACCCAGCTATGTTGGGCGTGTAGTCTCCCCCAAGGCTTTGCCGACCAACACCGCTGCAACCATTGCCAGCGCATGCACAGGGCCCGTCCAAGAATGACCAAATTGGGCAAGCCTAGCCCCCCAAGATGACAGGGACGACAAACTAATTAAAGACCATGCCACTAAGCAATTCCCACTTGCCACATTCTAAGAACCTTTCCAAAGAAATGCTCGACGTCTTTTATCAATCTCTTTAATGACCGAGAGTAGTGGGTCGAGGGCCATGAAGGTGTACACCGACATAGCGGACAACACCGCCTGAACCGCCACAAGCCGACCTCCTTGAGAAAGCAAACCGGCCTGCCAAGCTTGTAGACGGTTAGCGACCTTGTCAATGAGCGGTTGAAAATCTGCCTTGGACAGCTTTTGCAAAGTAAGGGGCAGACCTAGGTATTTGCATGGAAAACCAGCGGTGTTACAACATAACACGTCCAAGATCAGCTGAGTTTGTTGATGATTGCACCGAATTGGCACAAAGGAGCTCTTTGCCATATTTGTTCGCAAACCTGATGTCTCGTCAAATAGTTGAAGAATTTCATTGATGGCAAGCAAATCTGAACTAACTGGAGCTAGGAACACGACCGCATCATCTGCGTATAAGGATAAACGGTGTGGAAGGCCTCGCCGCCCGCCGATTGGTTGCAAGAGTGCAGCATTTTCTGCAACTAGAATGAGACTGATGAGAACATCCATAACGATGATGAACAACATAGGAGATAAAGGATCTCCTTGACGAAGGCTACGACCGTGCCAAACCGGTTCCCGGTTGCCTGTTGACTAGCACTTTGGTGGATGATGATCTTAGCATGATGCTTAACCAGGCACACCACCTCGGGCCAAAACCTTTGTGTCGTAGAATTTCCAACAGAAAAGGCTTGGACACAGAGTCGAAAGCTTGTGTGATGTCGAGCTTCAGCAGGAGAGCCACCTTTTTTTTGTTGATGGAGTAGGCTGGCTAATTGTCGTCTCACCAGAAGGAAATTGTCTTGTATGGAGTGAGCTTTAGTGAAAGCAGATTGGTTTGGAGCTACCAGCTTGGCAAGATCCGATGCGAGCCTTCTGGCGAGGACTTTTGAGAAAAGTTTTACAAAACTATGGATCAGGCTGATAGGCCTGAAGTCGCTCGGCTCCTGCGCTTCTTGCTTCTTCGGCAGCAGGGTTAGCAAAGCCCGGTTCAGGTGGTGGAAGTTCGCCCCCGCTAATCGACCAAGTGCGTGGTAAGCAGCCATGATGTCTGGTTTGATGAAATCCCAGCATTACTGATAGAAAAGGCTAGTGAATTCGTTAGGTCCGACGCCTTTTCAGATGGCAAGCTCTTGATGGCCTCCCGGACTTCCTGTTTAGAGAAATCAACATCTAGTTCTCGCATATCATTAGGCAACAAGTTGATGAAATTCAGATCCAAGGAATGGTTACGGTGTACCGGCTTTCCTAAAGAATTTACGAAATGGTCATAGAATGTCTCTTCCAACCCTTTCTGGGTGAGAACCCAAGAATCAAATATCTTTAAGCTAGTGATGTAGTTCCTACGCCTTCTGTGATTTGCATGCAGGTGAAAAAAACAAGTGTTAGCATCTCCTTCCCTTAACCACCTAATGCACGACCTCTAGCGTGCGATTGTTCTTTCGAAGGAGCAAAGACCGAGTAGCTTCCTTTTGAGTTCCATCCTAAACCAACGCTCCCAGGGAGAAAGCAGCCGCTTTTCTTCTACCAAATCTAGGTGACCAATTAGCTCTTTCAACCACCCTATTTGCTGTCAAATGCTCCCGCAATAACTTTGACTCCAAATTTGGAGAGAGCGACTGGTGGCTGTGAGTAGGGCATGAAGCCTTCGTAGAGGTCGACTATCAGATCGTCACATTTCCAAGCCGCCGCTACAGCGGTATGGAACCCTTCGACCCTTGTCCAAAAGGACTCAAACCGAAAACGTTTCTTAGCTCCCGTGAGGAAGGCCAAAGAAAGCAGCAGAGGGCAATGATCAAAAGTCGTGGAGAGCAATGCACGGAGGAAGGAGTCCAGGAAAAGCTACTCCCAATCCGTAGAAACGAACACCCTATCAAATGTTTCCAGCGTTGGTCTCTCCCTAGCATTAGACCAAGTGAAAGCTCGACTATTAAGGTGAATTTCATTGAGCTCTAGGTCATCAATCGCCCAGTGAAGTCTACCCATTTGTCTCCTGTTTAGACGGCCATTATTCTTGTCACTAGCCTGCAAGATGAGATTGAAATCTCTGAGAATTATCCAAAGGCCCGAAATAAAGCTTTGGATATCACGTATTTCCTGAAGAAACATCGGTTTGTCGGTGTCTTCCGAGGGGCCATAAACGACCGTGAGCCAAATACACGACCCGCAAGGTAGAACGACCTTAGCTGTTATGGAACGGTTTCTAGTGCTCGAATCAGAACAAGTTACCCTACTTGAATTCCAAGCCAACATAATACCACCTATGGATTGGGACGACGGAAGGTAGAAAAACCCATCGAAGGGGTGCCCAAGGGTTTCTAATACAAGAGGGGCGTCTATTACACTGAGTTTCATTTCCAGAATACATGTGACCGACGCTTGCGAAGCTATTATAGGTTCTCTTATTACATTTCTCTCGGCTCTCATATTTAGACCCCTGACATTCCAACTAAGAAAGTTTATATTGAAGGCGTAGTTCACCAGCAGTCTGAGCCTTTCAATACTACATAAAAAATGTGGGGGCCAAGGAACTCAGGGCACTAATTTATGTCTCAATTATTTCATCCCGTGTATTTATGCGCCAAGTTGTAAACATCTTTTCTTTGCCAACACATTCTCATGGTGCTTACATAAGATTTGACCAGACAATAATAGGGTAAGTTCATCTCCATTATCTAAAGTAAGGTCTTTCTTACAGGACCACCAAGGTCAACCTTTTATGAACCCGAGATAAATGGGATCTCAGCCAGTGAAGTGGGAAGGGATAAAGGGATATTTCGAGCAGCTAGATAAGAGATGATACCAGCTGCATAACCTGCAAGAGCAAAACCACTCACCTGCAAACACAAGTATGACGTCAAGAAATACAATTTGAACACACAGATATATAAACAATTGTAATGTGGACACACCCCACTTGGACTAGGATATATGTGTGTTCTGCAGGTCTGCATTGTTTAGTTGCCTGCAGTTGCTATTGCAGACAAGTACATATCAAGCTAATTGATTAGGATTTGGGATCCTAAGATGGTGTTAGTTTGACACCATACTTGTAGATTATTGATGTATCATCAGTAATGTTGCATGTGAAAAACATAGATGATCAAGGTAAAGAAAGAAACTCTTAGGAATGCCAAACTAACAGCATCAGATGAATTACAACGATATGATGTGAACCACTCACGAAACAATTCAACTGAAGGTGTCTCATCGCTAGCAATCAGAAATGAAGTACCCTCATAGCTAACATCACAACAAAGAAATTTCTTTTTCTGTAAAATACGATACTGTATCTTGTTTCAAAGCTCCTCTTAATATTTGAATAAAAGAGCAGTTTACCTTGCGAAAATACCAAAAGAAATCCACTTTTTCCATTCCCATAAAAGCCACCCCTGCTGCAGAGCCAATGATAAGCATTGAACCACCCGTACCAGCACAGAACGCAATGAGCTGCCAGAAGTCCGAATCTTGAGGAAATGAAGTCAGGTCATACATTCCTATGGTTGCAGCAACAAGTGGTACATTGTCTATAATTGCTGATGCTACACCAATCACACTTGCAATAAGATCGGAATTTGGAATATTGGCATCAAGATGGTTTGCTAACTGCCTCAAAATCCCTGCAGATTCCAAGCTAGTGCAAAAGGACACAGAATAAAACTAACTATTAGCAAATTAAGAACATGTATTTGGAAATGGACTAGAATGCAAATACCAGGACAAGTGTATTTTGAACACACTAACTCCACAACAGGGTATACCAATTTATAAGCACATAAGTATACTAAACGGTTACAATCAAATTCTAGGAATTACGATATTGCATATAGAATTTTGGCTATCAATGACATTCATGCAAGCAAATTGTTTCAACAATAGTAAAAGCCTCTCTCCATATCCTGGACATCCTGGATAGCTCTAACTTTCAAATATCTTGTTCCTACATACAGCTGCCACCCTTTGTGCAACTATTCTTCCCTAGGTCCTGTTCTAGATATCCTAGCATGTCTTTCAAATTACAGGGAGTGTTGTGGAATCGTTTTGGGGAACAACTTTTCGTCGCCGCGGGACCTGCCAAGGCGGCAAGGAGGGCGCAAGTGCCAGTACAACTGGCGCACGGCAGAGCAATGCCTAACTTGTGCAGGGCGTTGGCAAGTTAGTTTACAGCATACTAGGTGAAACTCTCGCGCATTGCTGCGGGGCTGATTGTGCTTTCATAAAATAATTATAAGGAATGTCGTTGTCAATGGATGTAATTAGTGTAATGTATGAAGGAAAATATCATTGCACTTGTCTAAGTCAATGAGAGAATGATAAATCTATTTTCCATTTAATTGGCACACATGAATTGAAATTCTTTTACTATATACATAATTAGGTACATCAACATATAGCATACTACATATTATGTACTAATAGTTAGCCTACATTGTTATGGATCAACATTTATGCAAACTTATATGGACATGCACGAACTACAATATTTATAAAGCACAAACTATATAAGTGTATTATTTTTTCCAGATTAGAGCACAACCTTTAGTTAAAGTATATCCATGGCCAGACTTCTAAACCATCAAATAAAAAATTTCACTTCCATACACAACTTATGCCAGTTATAACTTAAGAAAGGTTAGTGCAAGTAAAATAGAGATTCCCTTAAGAAAAAACTATAGCCAATAGCAGTGTTTACATCAGGGTCCATATATTGTAAATAAAGGCCATATATAGACAATCATTGTTAGCACCCTTCCGATAAATAATTCATCCGCTCTTAGAAACTACCAAGTTATAAATTAATAACAAACATCTAATGATAAAGCTTTACGATGGTTTGCCTAGCTGATGCAGAAGGTCTGGAATTAGGACCAAAAAGGAAGAGACCAGAGGATTTCTGTACTATCAATCTATCATGAGATATTCTGCAATGGAATCACATGGAAGGGTCCAAATAAAAACACTGCCAAAATAACTGTAGATTTCTCCCTTTATGATGGGAAATACTATTTAAACAATCTGAAAAATGTGGTGGTAGAATTGAAGTGGTTGATTCCAGAATGGAGAACTGAGATTTGTTGATTACAATTTGTATGGCAGTGTTTTTAATTCAGCTGCAATATCAGTCTTCTATGCTATGACTGTGGGATATGTAATGTTTTGAATTTTCTTTTCAAGTGCAAGGCTGTTAAGTTGTATGTTTGTATTTTCTCACGAAAACCAAATATAATGCATATTCAACTCTTGTAATAATTTCTAATTTGACATGTCCATGTCACGGAAGACATGAGCACAGCTATTATGCCCCGTAAGCTAGGTAAAAAGGGGATATCCAGAATGGAAGTTGAACGTTTTATTATTTCAATTGCTTTATCGGAATGCTTTACCCTGAACCTGACCGCAAGACATTTTGTACTGTGTGAAGCACCATATAGAACAGCCATCCTCTTGTTTGAGAACAAATAGAGAATTAAAGCTGGCGCCTACGTTAGATTTGAGACAAAGTACCCTGATTTCCAGATTTAGTTATGGAGAACAAACATGTTCTTTGACTTGTGTGCATTCCGTCTTGAGAAAAGAAATGAGAGTAACAACAACCGGGTTTAAGAAGTAACTCATCAAACTGCATGTTGTTCATGATTATCTATTGAAACCAAATATTTACCCATTAATGAAGGTGCAAAAAGTTGCAAAAACTCCAATCTTTTTTGAGGCAACATATGCTATACGATCACTCTTTTTTGTAAACTCATGCATTGAACTTTTGGTTTTGGGCCCAAATCAACATAAAAAATTCTAGAAAAAAAATTGACGATGTAGTCTAAGAGTGTTCTAGCACTTTTTAAAATTTCAACTTCAAATTCGAAATGTGTTAGAAGAAACAAAAAACATAAGTTTGCCGTGAACACACTAAAGCTTACTTCTCATTGACAAAATTGATTCTTTGCAGAATTTGATTTGCCTTGCCATTAGTCTCACAATAGTGAGATAACGGAGGGGCCGGGCTAGAATAAAACGAGCATATAACTCAGAATTTGCTTATTCGCAAAGGGACTAAGGGAATTTACCACAGGGAGTAAGGGAGTAATGGTCAGGGCAAGCATCGTTGCTGCTGGATCCAAACTTCCAAAGTGCGTCACCCAAGAGACTCCATTGCCTGAATCCACGCTAAACCCCATGATATGCTATTCTGCATGCTACCCATTCACATGTCTTCTTCCATGACTCTCGCCACAGAATTTATGTACCTAAAGGCTAAAGCATCACATTTCCACTGACATGATTCTTATGCCTGACTGAATGGAAACGCGATGGGAATATGAGTCGGAAGGTTTTTGATGTTTTGGCCATGGAGATTGAAAAATGATTATAACTAGGAAAAATTGGCTACAGAACACTGAACTTTTGTATCCTTAGCTGGCGGACACCGAAAAAACGTGACTTTGCCAAAAGACACTGAAATTTTGTGGATATTGGCTGTAGGACACTGAGGCGAGTATTTTGTGGATATTGGCTATAGCACATGAAATGTCGATTTTGCCCTTCCGATCTCCTTTCCTATTCTTTCTTCCCTTCCCTTCTTCCCCTCCTATCACAGCTGTCTCCTGCCTCCTCGGGCTGCCCCTGCATCGCCTCATCACCACCTCCTGCCTCCGATCACGCCACCACCGTCGCCCCCATTGCCGCCGCGCTGTCCAGGCCACTGTGCCGTCATCTTTGAGTTCCACCGCTGCCGCCATTGGAGTCGAGGGAAGGAGCTCACCACCTCGCCACTCCATCGTGTTTTCATCGGCTCGAGCGCGTCACGCCACGTTCCCAGGTGTAGCTGTTGTTTTTCGTGAATCAATCGGATCTGAGGAGCTTCGAGCAAGGAAATCGAGGCCGTCATCCCCAATTCCAGCCGAGTTCCTTCGCTGTCAAAATCCGCCTTCTCCGGTGAGTTTTTTGTCTCTCAATCAACCTCGCCGTGTTCGCCATGCTGTGTGCCATCCTATGCTTCGCTTGCCTTTGCCGGAGCACCACTGTAGCAACAATTTCACCAGAGCCAATCCACCGTCGCCGCCAGCCATTACTGTCGATCTCCGTCGTCGCTACCGCGCCATCGCTCTTGCCTCGGCCACAATTCCATTCCTCCGATTGCACCATCGTGGAGCGCCGCCACCACCGTCCCGTCCTCTCCAGCACCGGCCGCCAAAGACCCACCACCTCCGACCACCTCCAACCATATTGTATAACCCGGTGACCTCCCCTCGCCGTCACCGTACCGAAAGGAACCGCGCCGGAGTGCCCTCGCCGCCGTCGACCGTGCATCTGCCACAGGCCAGCTCGCCGCTAGTGCCGCCGCCGTGTGCCCTCGCCTGTAACACCACCTCCCATCGCCTCCCCAGGACCCTTCCAACGCATGTTGGTCGTCGCCCATGACTCCTGCGCCATCGCTCACCGCCAGCGCTGCCTCCAATCGCCTCCCTGGGAATCCTCTGCTTTCGCTCTCTGTTCTTTTTCTCTATTTCACTGACCGCAGGCCCTACTTGTTATACAGGGAAGGGTATAAAGGTCATTTTGTAATGTCTCTCTCTGAAACAATGAATAATATTATTATAATAGCCTCAGTGTTCTATAGTAAAGAACCACACAATTTTAGTATCTTTTAGCAAAATCATATTTTTTTTATGTCCAACAGCTATGGGTGCAAAAGTTGAGTGTCTTGTAGCTAATTTTGCCTTATAACTAACTGACTAAAGGAGGATAATGATCCGCCGACAACTTCATTTTACGAATGGATGCGTTCGCTGCATTTGGTATTTGATGTTTGGTGAATCGGCAAGCCTTGTTGTTTTTACACGTGAGAAATTACTTGGTTGGTGACTATAAAAGAACTGTAATTCATTGTATTTGATTAGACGGGTGTCACTTTAAATAGTAATTACATGGGACATGAAATCGTGATGTGCTCCATAAAGAGACTGGAACATAGTAACTGCGGGCGGCGCCACCCAGTGTCACAGGACACCGGGTTCAAAATTTTTTTTGTGGGATCAGCATGTATACACCACATATGCATCCCCTAGCCCAAAAACTGTGCACCCCGAAGTCACCCCACGTGGCGACGAAGGGACACAACCCAGGCAGCGACGCGACCACTCGGCCCATGCAGTGATGCGAGCACACAGCCCTGGTTCATCGCTAATGATGCTAATGAATAATGATGTTGTGGTTCATCGCTAATGATGATATGGTTCATCTTCATGAACTTGAAAGAATGTAAGTACTAAAAGTTAATGTATTTGATGGATAAGTCTCTGTGTTGGCTTTTGCCGCCCTTCAAGGACAGCATCCTTGACTGGCGGTTAGCATCTCTTTTGGACAGAGCATCTTGGACTAGCTTTAGGACTAGCTTTAGAGGACAGAGCATCTAGGACACAGCATCTAGGACAGAGCATCTAGGACAGAGCATCTAGCTTGGCATATGCTTGGCTGGTTAGCCCTATAAATATGTATCCCCAACCCCTCAGGTTGGCATGACATTGTGTGAGAAATAAACCAAGAAGAAAAATTTGCCTCATCTCCAAGTGTCATCCTCTCCATGAGAGTAAGGATCTTGCTATCACCAATAGTAAGAGTCCAGCGACTAACAAGTGGTATCAGAGCTATACTATCCTGTAGCCTGAGCATCTCCTGCTCATCTCCTTCTCCGACCTCGCAGCGGCCCCAGTGGTGCGTGCAGCAGCCGGCCGCCCACGCCACGCTCCTCTCGGAGGCGAGCGGTGATTCGTCGAAGCGGCCCTCTCCACGCAATGACCTCGCAGCGCGCCATGTCCGCAGAGCGATCTCGGCGTTCGGCCGCCTCGAGCACGCGGCGTCGGCCGACGGCCGAAGCTCGCCGCGGCAAAGCAGCCATGAAGCGAAGCGGCAGCGAAGACGCTGCAGCGGCGCAGCGGGCGCCGAGTCGGTAGCGCAGCGAGCCGGCAGCAGCGGCGGCGAGGCGGAAGCGGCGGCGGCGCAGATGCAGCGTCGCGGCGCGCAGCAGCAGGTCAAGGTCTTGCGCGGCAGCAGCAGCAGCCCATCTCTGCGATGGCATGCGCCGACGCGACCTTGAGCCGGAGAGGAGGAAGGCAGGAGGCGGCGGCGCGATGGGCGGCCGCAAGACACCCACGAGCTTAGCGGCAATCAGACAGCGCGGTCGCGGCTGATGGCGCTCTCGAGGAGGCGCGCGCGGCGGTGGCGCTCTGGAGGAGCGCGCTCGGCGGTGGCGCTCTGGAGGAGGCGCTTCGGCGGTGGCGCTCTCGGAGGAGCGCGCTCGGCGGTGGCGCCCGAAGAGGCGCGCACGACAACGGCGGCAGACGGGTCGATAGAGCGCGGCCTTCACAGCGGCGTGGCTCTCTCCCGGGCCGTATCGTGGTTACCACGGGTTCCGTGTCGTTGTCGTGGACGCCGCCCGGCGGTGGGTGGCCTACCTCACCAAGGCAAACCACGCCGAGTGGGCGCGGTGATGAAGGTGAGCTCGGTGCGGCACATGTGGGAGGCACCCAGACGGCGGCGCCGACTACGACCAGATCGACGGCGCTGGATGCCTCATCGCCGCTGCCGATCCCCGAGATGCGCTTCGCTCCAACAAGCGGATCGCCAGGAGGCTTGGGACGCCATCGCCGCGCACGACGGCGGCCGATCGCGCCGCAAGCCCACTGCGCAGCACCGCGACGGAGTGGAGACCCGGCCTTCAAGCGGTGAGGACGTTGATGACTTTGCTCTCGCCTCAACACTCTGCGCAAAAGTTGGTAAAGTTCGCGACGACACCTACACCGGGAGAGAGGCGCCGAGAAGCTCTTTCATTGCGCCCCCAGAAGTACAAGCAGATGGCTCGATCGATCCGGTCTCTGCTGGACCTCTCCACGATGTCGATCGAGGAGGCGATAGGTCGCCTCAAGGTCGTCAACGATGATGAGCCACGCTCTCTCGGGACCCGTCACCATTGGCGGAAGCTCCTCCTCACTCGGGAGAGTGGGTGCCGACCAAGGTGACAGGAAGAAGGAGCCTTCTTCCACGACAGCGCGCGATGCGTGATAAGCGCGCAAGCGCGCAAAGACGCCTGCATGGGCGCGAGGACGTCCGAGGTGATGGCCGTGAGGCGCCAGGCGGCGCTGCTGGCAAACAAGAGCCGACGAGGCGACTCTTGCTACAATGCGCGCAAGCCCGGTCATCGGGCCAAGGATTGTCGCGACCACGACGCGCCAGCCCACGCGTCGCAGCGGAGGAGGAGGAGCATCCGGCTCGTTCATTGCTCAGCGAGCATCGAACTACCTCGCGCACCGCCGCAGCGCTCTCCTCCACCTTGACGAGCCAAAAGCACACGCCTCTTCGGCGAAAGTTCGCAACAAAGAAGACCGACGGGTGGTGCCTCGACACCGCGACACCACCACATGACCGGCGGCGGGAGTTCTTCTCGAGCATGACTCAGCGCTCGAGGCTCTGTCAAGTTTGGGGACGCTTCCGGCGTTGAAATCAAGGACGACGCTCTGCTCTAGGATCGGGATGGCTCAGATTCCTCCAAGGAGACACACAAGACTTAGGGAGATTGATAGATAAGTCTCGTGTTGGCTTTTGCCGCCCTTCAAGGACAAAGATCCTTGATCAAGCGGTTAGCATCTCTTTGGACAGAGCATCTTGGACTAGCTTTAGGACTAGCTTTAGAGGACAGAGCATCTAGGACACAGCATCTAGGACAGAGCATCTAGGACAGAGCATCTAGCTTGGCATATGCTTGGCTGGTTAGCCCTATAAATATGTATCCCCAACCCCTCAGGTTGGCATGACATTGTGTGAGAAATAAACCAAGAAGAAAAATTTGCCTCATCTCCAAGTGTCATCCTCTCCATGAGAGTAAGGATCTTGCTATCACCAATAGTAAGAGTCCAGCGACTAACAGTATTTACTTAACTACTTATTTGAGCGTTCTACTAATTTTTACTTGAGAATTCTAAGACATTATTCTGTCCTTTTTTTAGGCCATTGAGAATTCATGACTATCTTTTGTTCGTGGTTTCGTCCTTAGTTCCTTCATTTTGGTAAGTATATTGATCACTACTTCTTTATCATTGTATATTGCCATCTATTATGTCGAATTATTGATGTTAAAAATAGCCAGACACATTACTATTTAGTACAATATTGCTTGAAAATTCCATACATTGTTATATGCATGGTGAAGTGGTGAACCCTGGTCAAATTCGTTCTATTTCCGCCCCTGGCGGTGATTCCATCTTCGATTGAGGGTTCACATCACTTGGTACATCTGCATGCAAGAGCAAGGCCTAACGAACGATACTGGATGGCTACGGTTTGACTACTAAATGGTAATCAAACGGTTAATATATTCTTGATGATGTGGCTTAATGAGAAGGCTCGGTTTGTTGTCAATAATATAAGGGAGAAAGATCCTAGTTGTTGGCTGCATCTCTCTTTGTTAGCAATGTTGTTGCAAATCTTATCCGTTTAGATGCATATCTATCTATTAGTTCAGATTGTTAGGGACTCTCTTATTCAAAGGAGACATCATGCATTAGGAGGATTAAGCAACACAAAAACAGAAAATTGCCCCAAAGGTGATCGGAACTTTTTTTATTAATTAATCCTTTTTTGAATTTTATTTTAAAGGTAACCATTCGCGAATTTTATTTCCAATTCTAACCCTTTTGGTCACACCACCACCCGTGGCGTGACAAAACAATATTGTCACGCCATAGGATAAGTCCGCTAAAATAGTACTTTTTGTCACGCCACCACTAGTGGCGTAACCAAACAACACTATCACGCCACTAGTGGTGGCGTGACAGTATTATTTTGTCACGCCACTGTTGGTGGCGTGACCAAAAGGGTCAGAATTGGAAATAAAATTCGTGAGGGGTTAACTTTAAAATAAAATTCAAAAAAGGATTAAATAATAAAAAAAATTCAGGTGATCACTCAGTACCCCAAGCGCGATGACACGGGATGAGCCTAGCCGCGCACCCGAGGACGAGTGTTCTGCTCGTTATCCCCTTTGTTCACGTGCTGAAACCCATTCGCTCTTCCACCCTCATCTCACATTCCACTGAGCCTAGCCGCGCACCCGAGGACGAGTGTTCTGCTCGTTATCCCCTTTGTTCACGTGCTGAAACCCATTCGCTCTTCCACCCTCATCTCACATTCCACTGAGCCTGTAACAGGGAAGCTGTTCCCTAAAGGATCTTCAAAAAGATCCACAGCACCAGACACCAGTCATGCCCATTATAAGAAGAGCACAGGAAGCGATGAGATAATAAGGAACCTAATTAACTATCTACATTATAAACATCATTTTTTCGGGTGCAATTGACAGCTATCACAATAGTAGTGGTTTGTATACACCAAATGAACAGGTAAATAAAATACAAATGTCACTTCTGAAGTTTTAAGAACTCTGAAGACTGAATATTAACAATACTTTTTTGGCGAGGGGAAAAATTAACAATACTTTTTGCGAGGGATAATATGCCAAAGCTACGCATTTATTGGTAAATAAAAAATGTAGTGTTTACCTGGCGACGGACAAAAGAATTCCTAAGAAGAATAAAACTCCTTGTGTATCAATCCGTGACAGCGCCTGTGGAACTTTTAATCTCTGCCTTCCAGAGTCTCCATAATGTATCGCATCTGTCAGGATCCAGAGAATGCCAAGACCAAGCAGCATGCCCATGAAAGGTGGCAATCCTGTGAGAGCTTTAAACACTGGAACAAAAACTAAGGCTCCAAGTCCAACAGCGAATACAAGTTGTCCTCGAGGGGCCATCTGCTCTGATGACAGCAAGCTGGAAGATTTCTGAGACGATCCATTTGCTTCACTATTTGCAATGTATAACAAATGATTAGATGAGGTACCATGAATATTGTTTCATTGTTATGTATCAGAAGTAGTCAATGGTTAACAACCTGGTGAGGGACATCAGGGCCAGTGGGACTGTCAATGAAACTACCGAGGGAATAAACAAGCCCTGCCAAATCATAAGCCAAGCGGTTCATTTTACAATCAAAATATGTAAGCATTTTGTTGAAGCGGCACGCAGAAAAAGAATAAGCACACAACAATTCATCAAAGTTGGGAGGAAGTTCTATTATATAAGAGACTAAATTAAAAAATGAACATGAAAATCACATCATATCATATAAATCATAAATGATGAAGTATCCCCATGAGACCAGATATCATAGCAGCCTTTTGTATGAGCCACTACATGGTCATTAAAATTGGTTCATAGGAGTCCGCCATATTTACGTGTTGTTAATGCTACTGGCATGTTCAAGATTGAGCAATATGTGCAAACGCATATGCAATGCACGTGCGCAGCTAGGCTTTTCATAAAGTTACAAGAATGCACACTATTGACTGTCTGGAACCTCTCCACAGACCAGTACAACAGATATTGTCTAAGGGCTAAGACCTTTGCCGGAAAAAAAAGTGGGCATAATGCGCATTAGAAAGGAACTGCATGCTGTTGTGGCAACATAACAGAATGATGAATGCGACAAGCGGGATCCACTACTTACAATCTAGAAAGCCTATAATAGATAAACAATCATTTTAAATATTAGAGATAAAAGGAAAATGTCCATTTGACCCTCTGAAGTATCGTTGTCCGGCCACTTAACCCCCTAACCTAAAAAATCGGCCCTTTGACCTCCTCACGTTGCAAAACCAGTGAAATTAACCCACTGAGGTTGTTTTGCTTGGTGGTATTGCTTACGTGGCACCCAGTCAGCCCGGTTTCGCCACCATGACAACTACGTGACTGCGACGTGGCAGCTACTCACTCCCCATCACTATCTACACCATCCAAATGCATCGAGATTCGTGCACCCTCTCCCCATCCATTTTGCAAAAAATACCCTCCGTGGCTGCTTCCCCTCTCCTCTCACCACTCTCCCTACTAGCTCTAGCCAGATCCGAAGGCGGCACGACCATGGCTTCCCCCTCCATGGGACAAGGGAGGTGACGCGAGCATGGGAACGACCTCGACTAGGGGAAACCTACGGTGGTGGCCGTAGGAGCTGAGGACCCCAGAGAAGGGCTGGCCACGGCGGTTTCTATGGCGTGGCGGTGGGCCTCGCCGGCAGCGAGCTGCAGCGACAGAGCAAATTCAAATATAAATTTGAATTTGAAATTTCGGCTGAGGTTTGAAATTGAGAGGTGAATTCAAATTGAGAATTTGAATTCAAAATTGGCCTAGAATTGATTTGATTTTTTTGGAATTTGATTTGAGATTTGAATTGAGACAATGGAAATAGGATTTGAATTTCGGATTTGGAATTTAAATGAATGCAAAAACTCCAAAAGAAGACCAACACTATGAATTAATTAAATTGGAATAAATATTTGAAAAGGGCCAAAATTTGGGATGTTACAAACCTACCCTCTTAGAAGGAATCTCGACCCCGAGATTCAGATGGATAGAGAAAAAGATCGGGGTACACGGACTTTGCTCACTCTACCCAGCACCCGAGCCGCTCCATCGCCACCACCGCCATTGCCACCGCCTCGCCGACGTTCTCGCCACGCCGCCACCACCCAAAGGATCGCCTCACTCTCGGAGTTCTGTTTTTGTCTCCACCCGCCACTACCTCACCGCCAAGGATCCAAATCTCAGAACCAGAGGAAAAACCGCCCGGCGGCCGAAAATGGTAACTGAAAAAAAAAACGGCTGAAATTTGAAAACTGAAATTTGAATTTGCTTAAAAACCGACCGAAATTCGAAAACTAAAATTTGAATTTGCTAAACCAGAAAAAACTAGCCGGTTATCCTTGCTCGCCACCGTGCGCCAGCGCCACCTGCCTCGCTCCTCTATTTTGCCCGTAGCCGCCACCTCAGCACCACCTAGCTTCCACCTCATCTACCACCTCAGCGTCCTTGCCCGCGTGTTAGTCCTTGTCAGCGCCACGTGTTGCTCGCGTGTTAGCCCGAGCCCAACCCCGAGCCATAGCCATGTGGACTTGGTCTACGGTGGACCGTGTCTCAAACACGTGGACCCCACCTGTCAGCCCTATTTCCTAGATCCGGTGCACCGTGCGCCGTGGACCTTCTCTCCGTGGACTTGGTCTATAAACCATGGGCCCACATGTCAGTGCCATTAAATATCTTTTCCTTCAGGATTTTAATTCTAGCCGAAATTAAAATTCTTGCTGACGTCATTTTGACGCAGTAATTTGGAATTTTCTTTTGAAAGGAAATTCTATAATCCAGAATAGTGTTTTCTCTCTTTCCTTTCCAACAAATATTCTAGAAGTCCATTCTTTTTGTCCGAACTCTGATTCAATCTGTTCAAATTCCTAGATCCATTTAAAATCGAGCTCTTTCTTTTAGAGTTGGTTTTGCTATTTTTGGATTTTATTTGAATTTATTTTGGATTTATTTGTGTTTCGCCTATTGTTTTCTCTCGTTTAGACGATCTATTTCAAGGAGCAGGAGCAGGAGCAGAAGTAAGTTTCGAAGATCCAAGTGTGGTAACTGAGCAAAGCCAAGGTAAGCCGTAGTCTTTTAATCATATTGAACCTATAATTTCAAAATTATATTGTTTTATATCAAATTGCATGCTATGTTTATATCACTGCTTTTGGCAATAGTTACTCATCTATTCATCATTATGCCACCATTGATTATTTGAATACCATGAATCATTTGTCACCATATGATGGTCATTATTAGTTGGACATATTTGTATCACTGATAAGGATTATCGTAGCGATGCTTAGACATGCTTAGTTATGATGGGCTCATGATCACATGTTCAATATTGATAATTTGACTTAATGATATATGGAATTGTGGTGCGATGCCACTGTTGTGCAACTGTAATGTGATGTCACTGTTGTGCAACTGTAATGTGATGTCACTGTTATAAAATTTTATGCCATGGCAGGGATTGTCATTAGTTTGGTTGAACAAAATAATTTATGCTCAGGCGAGTAATCGTACAGTAAAAGGGGTACGTGCGGCATATTGTTTTGGATGAGGTAGTCTTGCTTGGATAACTTGTCAATGACTTAATCTTGTGCGCCATTAAACTGGCTCATATCGGACAACCGCATGTCCAGTATGAAATGGACCTAGCTAACTAATTAATAATATCTCAGCTTAGTTCTTTTTTTGGAAGCATGAGTTACGAGATAAACGTATACTCACAATGGCGCAAGAGGGGGGCCATGTCTAGTCGTGATGACATTCAGTGTTGAAACCTTAGTGGGCAGAACTGGGTTAGAAAGGAGCTTTGTAAAAGTTTTGTGATAACCACTTAGTCGCGCACCTACGGAAGTATGTGAACAGACATTATAAGTTGATTTATCTCTTGTGGGTAAAATTATAAAATCTCTATAGAGTTAAAACTGTTTAAACAGTTGTGTTCTCGGTTATAGACAATGCTCGAGAATTTCACACGAGAGGTAGAGTTTCTTTATAAAAATATGTCGGAAGGTAAATGGGAGATTCATTTAGTGAATGTGATTTTCGCTTAGTGAATGGGATGATCACTGGGTGGTTTGGTTGGGAAGTCAATAGGAAATTCAGTGGTTATTTCAAAGCAATTGTTTGTTTATTTATTATTTCTTTCAGTTACGCATTTCAATCTATTTACTGTATTTACCGTCAATACTGCTTTCTGCAAAAAAAAAACATACAATTATTCCTTTGTTCAAACCTTATATGAATATTAATTGCATATTGTTCCCTACAACTTATTGAGTACTTTATGTACTCACGGTTTTAAGTTTTGCTGCTCAGTTGAAGAGTATCAAGCTGCTCAAGAGTTCTATGAAGAGAAGTCCTTTGAAGGCTTTACGAATTAGGATATGTTCTCCACTCGATTGCCTGTGGGCATGTTGATTGGCCTTTCCAAGTTTCTCATTTTGTTGCAAGAGTTTATTTGTTTTGTTAGCCCTGCGTGGCAAATTAAGTAAACGTTGACCATAAAGTCCAGTTATTACAACTATTTATTATTTTGAAATCTTTTTTGTTAAAATCGATAAATGGATGGTATTTCATAGATATTTCCTATGTAAGCTAACTACTGATCTGGGACTAGTTCAGAATACACAGAGAGTTTCAGATGTGTAAATCCGGGTCTTGACAGATTCTCTCTGTGGTGAGTCACGTTTATGAGCGGTTCCCTGTGTCCAGGTCCAACGATGTGCGACAGGCCAACAACCTGTGTGGGGTTTGGTGCCAGTAGTATACACAACGAGAGGGTCAATTGTTTAGATGAAGTTTCGGAAAGATTTTGTTATGATTGGTGCTAGCTACTCTAGTTGTATCTTAAGAGTAAAGTATACAACATCTACGAGTGTTAATTAATCTATTCGAATAGCCGCGTCCGCAGTCATGGACATACTCGGAGATTTCACACGAGGGGTAGATTTTCATAAAAACAATTGGGAAGAGACAACTGTGTGGTTTAACTCATGTGGCTATGTGAAAGAAAATTGATTAGGCTTTATGGTATTTGTGAAAATATTGGTTAAACTGTCATTATTTATTCATTTTAAACTTCGCTTCCAATCTATTATTTGTATTCAAATGCAAATGTCGCTTTTCTACAAAATAACCATAGAAGTCATTCCTTCGGAATGAGTCATCATCTATAATTGCATTCTGTAGTACAACTTATTGAGTACTCGGAGTACTCATTCTTACTAAAATCATTCAACTGAAGTAGAGGAGTCTTCGCCTGCTTACGAGTAGTTTAATAAGGAGGGTGATTGCTAGGTCTTGATCCCAGTCGGTTGCTTGTGGCAAGTCGATGGGTTCCCGTTGAAGTTGTTTCCATTCCACTGCCATCCCTTTACTTAGTGCTTGTTACGCGATGACGACGTCGCGTCACGTGGAGGAGCAACGAACCTCCAATAGACAACAACCCCTTGATGTGGCTTGACGTCACAGGAGTCGTCGGGGGCATGGGCAACCAACGTGGGACAGCAGCGACACCCTTCCTACCACGGAGTGCGACGGTGTTGGCAGAGGCGCGACGGCGTCGCAATCCCCTACAAGGCATCCGTCGTGTTTTGTACCTCTGTAGGAACGACGTTGGTCGACAACAAGGATCAGACCACGAAACTGCGACGATCTTCCTCCCTGCCGAGAGCACCGACGATGGCAGCGCTACTTGTAGCGAAGGCGTTGCCGGTGGTGTTGGAAGTGTCTCCGGCGGTAGAACAAGTACCACTGGTGGTGGAGCCAAGGGTGTTGGCAGCGCGGTCAACGCCGACAACACCTCAACCACCTCTATATGTGATGCCGGTAGTGGAGGCGCGGCCATGAGTGGAGGTGTCGCCGGTTGTGGTGGCACAACCAGCGCAGCGGTACGCTGCCTCTTCTCTTTCATGTATTCCGCCTTGAGCTCCATTGCGAGCCTCGTGCACTCTTGGATTCTTGAGTGAAGCTCAGTGTAGAGGCCCCTCATGGCCTTGAGTTCTTCGGCATCGGAATCGAAACCCTCGTCGCCCATCTTGGTGGAAAGGGCAGTGATTGGCTCTGATACCAAATTGTTATGAACCGTAGTTCATAACAGGGTAAACACTGCCAAGAGGACGGCCGGGCGACGACGGCTTGAAGGGGGAGGGACTTTAGAGGAGGAAGATAGACATAGACGGGGATGAATTATTGTTTATTTGTTCTTCTTGCTTAATGCCAACGATTATAATAGACCTCCTTATATAGAGGGCTCTTCTAACAATTATGGATAACATTAATCTAAATGATGACCTTCCTAACTAATAAATGACTTTCTAACTAATAGATAACATTTCCGATTAACTAATCCTTATACACAGAAACTAATAAACTATATAGGGAAATAGATATTCTTATTGGGGAAGACAACTCTTTCCTAATCCTAATGCTATAGTACCTGAGCACTGTTCACGCACGGTGTTGCTACAGTGCCACACGCACTGTTCATGCACGGTATTGTTGTAGTCCGCATCGTTGATTCCACGCCATAACATTACACCCCTCTCGGCGAGACAGCTCGTCCTCGAGCTGTCAGGTGGCGGCCACGGACTAAGACCTTCGCGTCCCCATGGCGACGAAAAGGCGCGATGACGACGTCGCGTCATGTGGAGAAGGAGCAACGAATCTCCAATAGACAACAACCCCTTGATGTGGCTTGACGTCACAGGAGTCGTCGGGGGCATGGGCAATCAACATGGGACAGCAGCGACACCCTTCCTACCACAGAGCGCGGCGGTGTTGGGAGAGGCACGACGGCGTCGCAATCCCCTACAAGGCATCCGTCATGTTTTGCACCTCTGTAGGAACGACGTTGGCCGACAACAAGGAGAAGACCGCGAAACTGCGACGATCTTCCTCCCTACCGAGAGCACCGACGATGGCAGCGCTATTTGTAGCAAAGGCGTCGCCGGTGGTGTTGGAAGTGTCTCCGGCGGTAGAACAAGTACCACTAGTGGTGGAGCCAAGGGTGTTGGCAGCGTGGTCAACGCCGACAACACCTCAACCACCTCCATATGTGATGCCGGTAGTGGAGGCGCGGCCGTGAGTGGAGGTGTCGCCGGTTGTGGTGGCACAACCAGCGCAGCGGTACGCTGCCTCTTCTCTTTCATGTATTCCGCCTTGAGCTCCATCGCGAGCCTCACGCACTCTTGGATTCTTGAGCGAAGCTCAGTGTAGAGGCCCCTCATGGCCTTGAGTTCTTCGGCATCGGAATCGAAACCCTCGTCGCCCATCGTGGTGGAAAGGGCGGCGATTGGCTCTGATACCAAATTGTTATGAACCGTCGTTCATAACAGGGTAAACACTGCCAAGAGGACGGCCGGGCGACGACGACTTGAAGGGGGAGGGACTTTAGAGGAGGAAGATAGACATAGACGGGGATGAATTATTGTTTATTTGTTCTTCTTGCTTAATGCCAACGATTATAATAGACCTCTTTATATAGAGAGCTCTTCTAACAATTTTAGATAACATTAATCTAAATGATGACCTTCCTAACTAATAAATGACTTTCTAACTAATAGATAACATTTTCGATTAACTAATCCCTATACACGGAAACTAATAAATTATATAGGGAAATAGATATTCTTATTGGGGAAGACAACCCTTTCCTAATCCTAATGCTACAGTACCTGAGCACTGTTCACACATGTCGTTGCTACAGTGCCACGTGTACTGTTCATGCACGGTGTTGTTGCAGTCAGCATTGTGGATTCCACGCCATAACAATGCTAGCTCTGTGTGGTTTAACAAGTGTAAACTCGACAATAAGGTTACAACCGTTATTTACTTATTTATTAATCAAATTGCTCGTTTATTCTTATATTCGCCTTGTGTGAAATGATATTCATTTATATTGACATTATTTGCACTAGTGTGATTCTGAACTAGTGCATTATACACAAAGGGTCTAGATTTGCATATTTGTGTCCCGACAATCACCAAACAGACACGCTACGGTTCATACCTTACCTAGGGTTCACATCTTAAATAGAGGAAGAGCATGTCTTGTTCATGGATTGATTTATCTCACTAAGCAACAAAAAAATGATTGTTTGCTCACAACTATAGCTCATGAGAGTCATTCTGTAAAATGTCTTTCATTTTTGGGATGGCAAATCTCAATACTTCAGAACATACAGATTTCAGCCATCTACCATTCAATTTATATTGATTTAATCAATTCCTCTAAAACTTGCACTATACATTATCCCTAGGAGCAACTTCACTATCCACTAGAATTGTCTACTATACTGTTGGGTAGAAAGGAATAGCACTCATATAGGAATACAAAAAAATTGGTAGAAACATAGCTGTTTTCTGAAAAGAGAGAAAAATGTTTGCCTTATCTTCTAGTAATATATTTTGTTAGACATGTTTAGATGTTCTCCTTCAGTGCAGTTTAAGTTAATCAACCTTTAGAATTTCCACTGAGAAAAAGACATCCATTATCATCCATTATGTAGGATGTTTGAATTAATCACAGATATGAGTACTAAAATCTTGATCAATATTGTTCAGTAATAATTAAGAGAAGAAAAATATAGCATGATAAGCCAATAAAAACTTGATGAATGTTTCAGAGAGCTCTAACAGGAAGGAAATATCTGCATAAGCACATTGCCAAAAAAAAAAAAAGATAACTGTGTAAAGCTGACCTGCATTATTTTCAACGTTGTAATCTGGCCGTGAATCCACAACATAGTGGTTGTCACATCACCAATCGGTGTCCATGCACCCCCAGCATTCGCTGCTATTACAACAACAGCACCTAACAATCTGTCCCAATAAGCCAATGTTTTTACTCACTCAAGATGCCAAACATTCTTCCAAACCATTTATTGATGGATTGAAGAATAAAAATTTCTGTAGACCAACCTGCGGACATGTGGTGAGATCTAACTTACGATGTTGCGTCCATCTCTATCACTGGGATCCTAATTTTCGAAAATATCTAGTGCGAGCATGAAAGCCAATACCAAGTTGGCCTCAAATCAAAACAAAGTATTCCCCCAAACAAATTGAGAAGGTAGTAAATGGACTGACCTACCAACCTTTGGGAGATAAAATGGGGAAGTTTGCTACAACTAGTAATCTTTTCCTTTTCTAGAGACGCATGAAGAAATATTGCAAAGTTGTGCTGATCAGTACAAAACAAAGTTCTTGAAGCAGTTGTAACTCAAATTTAATTGGACCAGCCTCCTGTCACATGCTAGAATTAGAAGGTCCTGAACCCACGCAGCACGACCCGGCCGACAATTGGCGACCGCACCACAAGGACAGGGAGATAGGTAGTCTAAAACTCTTTGTATATTTCTTAGTTGCCTCAATCCATATGCTATGTACCTCTTATATAGGCAAGGCTCCTAACAAACCACATCTAATTAAAAAGAAACAATCTTATCGAATCCCTAATTTAAAGGAACTTCTTTATTTGCCATGCGCCTGATCTCCTGCCCTTATTGGGCCTTGACCTACGCCCATGACGCCTCCAAACTGTAATCAAACACACATCTAGCAACTTACAAATCATGGAATCACAGAGCATTTCTGCAATACATTTTGTTCACCACAGCTTAGGCAAATGTTGGCAAGAAAATTAGCCTATGACACGTTGGGTTGTAGCCTTGTAGGCCTACGAAAGTCAAATTATGGGCCTATCCTAACAAAGCAAACTAATGCCCAAAAAGTCAAACTAAGTATGGCAGTGAAATGAACCAAACATGCCTTAATGAAAAGAATGAAAGAAAGATGCTAGATAATTTTGAACCGAGGAGCTTTTGCTGCTGTATAAAGTAATACAGAGCAAGCAGAAAAAAATGGACATGCAGAAAATGCAAGGATTTGACATTGAAAGTCAAATCAAACATGATAACATAATGGCAAAAAAATTACCATACCATGTACAAAGTAATAAATGAGAAATAGAATCCGTACTTTCTGTATTCCGATGGAGGTACTAGTTTCCGAAGCAATGACACCATCACAATAGTGGAAGTCAAGTTGTCGAGGACAGAACTCAAGAAGAAAGTTACAAAACCAATCTGAAATAAGTAAAAATTCATGCATCAAAAAATAAAGCATGAAAATGAACAGTTCTGAAACAAAAAATTATTAATCTAAGGTTTCATGGTGATTAGTTCAGCATTGATGTTTTTTTGATGAACCAAAGATAGACGACGCAAGAGATGAAGCCACAATCAGAATTTGTTTTTAAGGAAACAGTAGGAATAAGGAAAGGATTGCACTATATATTTTTATATTAATAATAAAATAAGCTATGTAGTGTACAGGGAGAAAGGAAGAATTATATTAAGTTATCTAACCAGTTTTATATTTCAGGAAATATTTATTCTCCAAAATCAGAATTCCTAGCGGACGATATTTTAACATCAGATTATCGTTCTTCTTTTTCAAAAGAGAATATCAGATTATCAGTCTTGAATTAACAATTTATTGTAAGGAACATAATGATTCGTATGACACATTATCCCGAAAGTTTCTCAAGATTTCATTTTTAAATGAAAAGAAAATTCACTTCATTTTTGCTTTCTATGGGCAGAAGTTGTCAACATGGATGTTGAAAATTATTTTTACAGAAAACTAGCTCTTGCCTCTGCTGATGTCACACATAAGCATCAGATTTATCTGGTTTCGCCATAGGTCAAGTCACAGCTTTAATAGCTTTAATAGCATATAGCAGAGTGGGTTCAACATGAATTAACAAACCGACATGAATACAAATTGCAAACCACCCAAATCATAAATGGTATAGACAACAGACAATCTTCTGCAAAATTTTGTACAAGTGGAGCACAGCCTGCAGTTTAACATTCAATACCAAAAGAAAATTCATGTGTGGTGCAACTGTGCAAGAAAATACTTAAAACAGGATATGACATAAAGGGCTCCAACAAATTGATTTTTTGTTTTTTGCCAGGACTACATGCCTTTGGCAGTTAACAAAAAGAAAGCAATCTAGTTTCCATTACATATGATACTCAAACTCATATCAAAGACAACAAATAAAGAGGTGTACCTATAGTTCAAGATATTATAACCAAATCTAGCATCATCCAGCGGCTGTAGTTATTTTTATTTATTTTTTTGAGAACACGCAAAAGCTTTGCGCATCATTGCATTAAGAAGAGATCACACAAATACAAGATCCAAAACACGAGCTACGAAAGAAGGACGAAGAGAAGGCTAAAAAAGATGAGCAAAGGAAAACAGCAGAGCAAAGGGAAAGCAGAAACACCGGGCTTAGGGGCAACCCCCGAACTAAACGAATTACTCCCGAAGTGGTAGCGCCTCCAAGGAACGACCTCCCGCCAAGCGCCAGTTGACGAACTCTTCAGAAATACGATGGACCAGAGTGTGAAGTTCTGTAATATCTTGGTTGAAGATCATGTAGTTCCGCTCTTTCCAAATCATCCAAACCACTAAAATGATGCAAGAATCAAGGCACTTCTGTTTGCACTAGAGCTTGGCACGCTTAGCTATCCAGAAGTCCGCAATGCTGCCTTGACCGACCGGACGAAGCGACTGAGGCCTAGCCGCGAAAAGAAATAGCCCCAAATCTGTGCCATAACTGCACAATCTACAATGAGGTGGTCAATTGTCTTCGGCGAGTGAGGGCAAAAAAACGCACACACCTTGGTTTTGAAGACTGTGATGCTAAAGTCGATTGACCGTCCAACACCAACGACGGATAGCTAGCCAAAGAAAGATTTTGCACTTTAGCGATGCCCAAGACTTCCATATAGCATCCTTGCAAGCGAAGATTAAGGATCCTACGAAAAAGCCTTATAAGCCGAGCGAGAAGAGTAGAATCCGGAAACCTCCCATCGCCAAATGACAGCGTCTTGTTGGCCGACCACTGTGCTAACATGCTGTAATCTATCCCATAACCTCATATATTCTGTAATGGCCTGCATGTTCAGACAACCAACAATGTCTGAAATCCAAGTTCCGTTGGTCAAACCTTCACACAGATCTTGACTGGAGGAGGGAACCGAATTTACTACAGAAGGTGCTAGTGAAGAGATGTTACAACCATCCAACCATCTGTCAAACCAAAACAAACAATCCTCACCGTTGCCCAATCTGATTGAAATGGAGCTCTGAAACGGATCCTTTTCAGCTTGGCTAGCAAGACATTGAAGACCCTGCCACGGTTTATCACTCCAATACCTCTGGAGTCACATCCAGCAAAGCCGCAACGCGCTGCCGAGCAATCCGAGATTGTGGATGCCTAGACCCCCATACTCCACCGGTCTGCATACCGTCGACCACGCGACCTGGCAGTTGCCTCCTGAGACCGACTCGGTGCCTTTCCACAGAAAGCTGGCCTCCGTTTGTCAATTTGTTTCAGCACCCACACTGGTGGTTCCAATGCCATGATATGATAAATCGGTATTGCCGTGATGACGCTTTTGATCAACACCAGCCTCCCTCCTGACGATAGCATGCGTGCCTACCAAGATGCTAGCCGGCTAGCAATTTTGGCTAACAAAGTGTCGACGATCGAATTGCCGATCTTACGAAATATAAAGGAAAATGGCACAGATCTCTTGGGAGAGAATGAGACTGCTCTTTTATTGAAATGAACTGGCTAATACAGGGGGTACCTACGATAAGGCAGTGGACTAATCCTAATTACATTGAGCGTAATGCTTGCTATGCTATTGAATCAGACTTGAAAACATGAATCTAATGCTGATTGCGTTGCTTCAATCTGATGCCAACTGATCTATTGTCTTTTATCTCCTCATTCCTTCCGTGCTCCATCTTTAAATAATCCCTGAAGAGGTGGCAGTTATTCCTGGAGAAAACGCCTATTGGGAAGCGTCGCGACTGGTCGGAGCGAGGCGGTGGTTGATGAAGCATCAACCGTTCTGCGGTTAAGTGTCTGTGACACACTCAACCGTATGGTGGTTGTTGTCAGTGTCTTAGGAACATGAAACATCATGTGGTATGGAGTATACAACATGTGTTCCACTCATCACACGGTAAAAAAATATACCTAGAGTTAGATCCAGATACCAGTTTACAGCTTCTACGAGCAACTATCTGGTCGGAGACTAGGTACAGGACCTTGTCTGACCAGGGTATCCATTATGTAACCTCTGGAATCTTTACGACCAGTGAGGTCGTTAGCCTTAGGGGTTACGACCACGAAGACATATGGTCTTTTATTATGTATTAGAATAATACATAGAGATTTTAATTCTCGTCACAAAGGTTGAAAATCTTCTTTGGTGGGTTTCCGCAGAGAGAGGGGAAGCCCCAAATACTTGCAAGGAAAGTCTTTTCGGGAGCATTGCAGTTCGTCCGCGATGAGTTGCAGGTGCTTTGAACAACGAATCGGCGCTACTAAGCTTTTGGCAATGTTAGAGTGGAGTCCTGAAGCTTCATCGAACAACCTTAGGACCTCTTTGATTGTCTGTAGGTCAGTGACAACTGGGGTGAGGAAGAGGGCCACATCATCCGCATAAAGAGACAATTGATGCGAGATCCCACATGGACCCCCAACCGGAGCTAACAGAGGAGTTTTCAGCTCGAAGAAGGTTGTTGAGGATATCCATTGCTAAAACAAAAAGCATTAGCGACAGTGGGTCGCCCTGACGCAACCCACGGCCATGTCGAAAGACCTTGCCTGGCTGACCATTAAGAAGAACTCTGGAAGACGCGGTGGACAGCAAGGCGGATAGCCACCTGCACCAATTGGGGCCAAACCCCTTACAAGTGAGGATTTCCAATAAAAACGACCAGGACAGCGAATCAAAAGCGTGCGCTATATCCAATTTGATCAACAGTCTGGGCTTCTTTTGTTGGTGTAGAGACCTAGCCGAAAGCCTTACCAAGTGGAAGTTATCCTGTATGGACCGGCATTTGATGAAAGCAGACTGATTAGGCGCAACCACTGATGCCAGGAACGGTGTCAACCTCCTGGCGAGAACTTTGGAAACCAGTTTTGCAAAGCTATGCAATAAGCTAATGGGTCGAAAGTCTTTGGGTTCTTGGGCCGCAGGCTTCTTTGGTACTAGGGCGACCAAAGCCTGGTTCAAATGGTGAAAATTATGACCACCTGAGCGACCTAAATGGATCAATGCTGCTACGATGTCGTCCTTGATGATGCCCCAGCAGGTTTGATAAAATAGCGGAGTGAACCCATCCGGACCTGGTGCCTTGTCAGTCGGAAAACTTTTGAGAGCCTCCCAAATTTCTTCTGAGAATTGGGCCTCCAACTCAAATAGGTCAGAGGAAGAAACCTCGAGATACTCCAGGTCAAGAGTATGCGAACGGGACTCTGGCCGACCAATTAGCTGTACAAAAAAAATCATGGAAAGCATCCTCCATACCCACTTGTGACTGCACCCAACTGCCATCCACTTTAAGCTGAGAGACGAAATTCCGCCGCCTGCGATTGCTTGCGTGAAGATGAAAGAAGTGTGTGTTAGCATCACCTTCTCACAGCCAGTGAACTCGCAACTGTTGGCGTGCAATTGTGCGTTGAAACGAGAAAAGGCCAAGCAATTTCTTCTTAAGAGCTAATCGGAACCAACACTCAATCGTAGCTAGACTTCTACTTTCCTCCGCCACATCGAACCGCCAAAGATCTCCTTTGCCCATTCGATCTGATGGCCTACATTACTAATTTGGTGCTGACTCCACCTTTGCAAGGCATAGGCCGTGTTCTTGAGCAACCAGTCAAGCCCCCTGAACGGGTCTTTGATGGTCTGGGGGCATTACAAGCCGCCTAGACCACTGTGGAAAACCCATGAACCTTTGTCCAGAACGATTCAAATCTGAAAGATTTCTTCGGTTCAAAACAAAAGAACGTGGATAGCAGCAGCGGGTAATGATCAGATGCCGTGGACGGGAGGGCGCGAAGGAAGGCAGGAAAAAGAATTTCCCTGTCAGTGGAGGCGAAAGCTCTGTCTAGTTTCTCTAATGTTGGGTGCTCTCTTGCATTAGATCATGTGAATGCCCGACCGTTGAGATGAATCTCAGCGAGCTCTAGATCATCCACCAACCGTCTAAATCTGCCCATACGACGAGTGTTGGTCATAGCATTATTTTTGTCTTTGGCTTGAAGAATGTGATTGAAATCCCCCAATACCAACCAAGGGCCTGCTATTGTGGGTCGAATCAGACGAAGCTCCTGAAGAAAAACGACTTTGGCTGTCTCCTCCTGAGGGCCATACACCACCGTTAGCTACGAGGACAACCCACCTGGGAAAACAACGTTTGCAGTAATGGAGAAATCTTTAATAGCGACTGAGGAACAAGAGACAGAAGAAGAGTTCCAAACTAGGAGGTCATGAGGTTTTTCTATTTAGATGAGTTGGTCACGAGGTTGCAAACAATCAGGGTTGTTTATTTCGTGCCACATTGAATATTAAACAGGTGTAGGTTTTTAGTAACCACAAAGTTAACCAGTGTTCTAAAAGGTGGCCGCCTAGGCGCTAGGTGTTAACCCACCTAGGTAGCCTCCTAGGCCCACCTAATCAGCGATTAGGCACTAGACGCTAGGCGCTGTTAGAATAGGACTCCTTTGTATTTCCTTATCTCTATATGGCTACTCCCCTTTGTACTCCCTATATATTGCCCATTGGGCCTCTTGAATATATGCACACAATATTCATAACATGGTATCAGAGATAGGACACTAACCTAGCTCTTCCGCTGCCACGTCGTCGTCAAAGGCCACCGCCATCTGAATCGAATCGGGTCGTCGCCGCCCGACGTCGCCTGCTGACGCCGCGCCCCTTCCAGGAAGAACGTCGTGCCACCGTGTTGCCGCACGCACGGGCTGCCTGACGCTGCCGTCACCCGTGCACTGCTCCTCCAATCGGGAGCTCGAGGCGAGGACAACGCAAGGACAACACCGCTCAAGCCGCATCTCCACCGACGCGAGGATGCCATTGCCCGAGCTGAGGAGCCCGACACGAGCCCGACGCCCCCGAGCTCCTCTCCTCCGGCCAGCGCCGCCCTTCGCTCGGCGGGGGGAACCCTAAGTTCCCCCGTGCGCTCCTCTGAAACTATTGGGCTGCTCCTCTAATTGCCTATTGGGCTGTTTGGTTTGGTGTGAACCCGCCCAGCCCGAAAAAAAATGAAAAAAAAGTACATTGCTCTAACCGCCGCGTCGTCCAACGCTGCCTGTTAGACTTCGTTGCCTTGGTCGCCACGCCATCCAAAGCTTAATGGAACGAACTACAAGTTGTGGTCTTCACTCATGGAGATCACGCTCGACGGTCTCCGCCTCTGGGGACATGTTACTGGTGTCCGACCTTGTCCGTCGTCGCCGGTTCAGCCTCCTCCCAAATAGCCTACTTCTGCATCTCCTGGAGAAGATGAGGCTGCCAAGGAGGCAAAGGCCGCTGCTGCTGATGCTACAGATGAGACCTTTCAGTATGCCATAGACGCTTTTGAGCACTAGTGTGTTGATGAGGCCCGTGTTCGAGCCATCCTGATGGTCAGCATCGACGACTCCATCCAGCCAGACATTGTTGGTCTGCGTGCCACTCGTCAGATCTGGGAGTACTTGCGCGAGCGATACCAACAGAACAGCGATGCTCAGTTCTTTTCGCTTCAGCATGAGTTGGAGACGCATCGCTAGGAGGACTCCTCCGTCGATGATTTCTTCCGAGCCCTGGCCAGTCTCTAGCGCCACCGACAAGTCGCTTCTCCACTCGCCAGAGTGTCATCGCGCGTATGCGATCGTGATCGCCGCTTTATGACTTCGTCTGCCGTCTTCGCCCAGAAGCCTGTCAGGGCTCAACTACTGAGCCGCTCACCACGACCCACAGTCACCGAGGCTCTTTCAACGCTTCGTGCTAAGGAGCTTCGTCACGGGTTAGCAGCACAGTTTGTTCCGACTGTGCTTGCTACCTCTTCTTCTTCGACTACACCGACGGTTTCTACTTCAACTACAGCCTTCCTCAGGTGTCTGTTTCTGCTCCTGTTTTTGCACCAAGTGGGGTTCAGTGCAATTATTACAAGAACTTCGGGCACGACTATCAGCGTTGTGTGGTGCAAAAAAAAACAGAACAAGGCACGTGGGGCTGGACGATCCAAGAGGGGGCAGGGAGGCCCTTCCTGGACGGGAGGACAGACCAACACATTAGGACCTTCTCAGCCAGGCTCTACTTCAGCAGCTCTCTCACAGCTCAGCATGTTCCGCCAGTCTAGCTCAGACGTCTCCTCCAGGTACTTCTTGGGTTCTGGACTCTGGTGCCTCTTTCCACATGACACCGGACTCCACATCTCACTTCAGTAGGACCTCCTGTTTTTCCTATCTCAGTTCAAACAGCCGATGGTACTCCTCTGTCTGTCGCCATCGTGGCACTCTTTTGTCCATCGACTTTTCTGCTCCATTTGCTTCTCATGTTCCTAGCTTACCATGCGGCTTCTCGGTGGGTCACCACCGATCTCTACCGTAGGGTTGGTTTTAACTCACACTGCTTTGTTCAAGACCGATGACATGGGACGGATTTGAGACCGGCCGCGCCGTAGGGATCATCGTGGTCTCTACATCCTTGATCGCTCCACCTTCCGTCCACTTCGATTGCTCCTGTCACCTCTACGACTACTTCCATCGCCATCGCCGCCACTACCTCTGGAGTTTTTGCGTAGTGGCATCACCGTTAGGTCACTTGTGTGGGTCCCGTCTTTCTTCATTAGTTCGTAAGGGTGTTCTTGGACGACATCGCTGACACGACCATGTTTTGTCGTGGTTGTAAGTCGGGCAGCGACTACGACTTCCTTATCATTCTAGTGAGTCCTTGTCTTCTCGTCCTTTTGACTTAGTTCATTCAGATGTATGAGGACCTGCGCCTATTATCTCTAAAGGCGGGCATAAACTTTATGTGATCTTCATTGATGATTATTCCCGCTTTACATGGATTTTCCCTATGTCTAATCGTGGTCAGTTTCTTGCGATCTATCGTAGCTTTGTAACGATGGTTGTCGGGACCCAGAATTACGATTCTGGAACCCTCTGTGTATAATGCACTAGTCCAGGATCACGCTAGTGCACACAGGGTTAACATAGGCAAATATCGATCCACACAAGCGATAAATAAAGTAAACGATTAATTTGAATAACAAATAAGAGTTTTGACCTTGTGGTCGAGTTTACACTTATTAAGCCACGCAGGGCTAACAGAGAATAAAACAAAGAATGAACGGAAATAACTCGGCGTAGATCCCACCAATTCACCACAGCAACCGATCGATCCGACCTTAACGATCAACAACCTTCGGCGAACTCCTCCTCGAAAGCAGGCGTACACTCCTCCTCTTCTGTAGGTTTGAACCCAAGTTTTACAACAAGCGTGAGTACACAACCGTACTCGCAAATCATACCACAGAATGCAATTTATAGATGCAGGCTTATTCCAAAGAAAACATTCGTGGTTCTTTTGCATAAAAGCAACATTTGCAATTGAATACTAATAATAGATTGAAAGCATAATTCAAAACAAATAGACAATATTAATTTAACAGCTTGTTTCCACAAAGACACACAAACTAAGCAGATTATTTCACATAGCCATATGATTGAGGTCACACAGCTCCCATCCCAACATTTTATGAAAACTACCCTCGTGTGAAATCCCCGAGCATGTCCATGACCGCAGACGCGGCTATTCGAATAGATTGATTTAACACTCTGCAGACGTTGTACACTTTACCCACAAGATACAACTAGTGTAACAAGCACTAATAGTAACAAAACAGTTCAGAAACTTCATCTCAAACATGGACATTCCCGATGTGCTTTCTCGCTATACCACCACATAGAATTAGTATAACACACACCACCGATGGATGCGCGAACTGTCTCGCGATGCAACCACCAAGTAGTCACACCTCCACCTCGTCACACACACCTAACCTATCCACCGAACATCAATGCCGAGAATCCATAACTTATTAAGTTAGGCACGTCCCATACTGCATGTGGTCGACAAGAAGGCTCAGTTCAATGGCGTACAAAGTTAAGTCCTTAATTGACCAAGGCAAGACTTCCATGTTCTAACTAAGTCACAAAGATTATCAAACCCAAGCACACAGCTTCAACCATATCACACAGCTTGCACCACTTGCCTCAGTCTAAATCCTTTACCACCCAGTTGATTTTAGTGCAACACATGCCATCACGAAGTAATAACACATAGCACACAGTTTTACACAAAGTTCCATAGTCACTTAGTCACATTTGATAAATTGCAACTTACATGAGATGTGAGACTCGTGGCATGGCTAAGCAATTGTACTCGCATCTAACCAACCCACGTTGGTGCTATAATATTACCAACTAATAAACCTATCTAGGGTGACAAGGAATTATGACATACAAGGCCAAGGGGTGATAACAATTTGGATACTAACTATGCCCAAAGCATTTAAATAAATAATTAAAGTAGAATGCAATACTTTAACACAAAGTAATTTGAAAACTGGGTTCAAGATGATCAAAGGTATGACTTGCCTTGGAAAAGGTCTATGTACTGATCTTGATCTTGGGGTGCTCCTTCTTCAACAAAATTCCCCGACGAATCGACGTCTACTCGCATGAACTAAACAAATAAACAAAACAAATAAATAACAGAGACAAAACAAGCTCCAAAAATTAAATAAAAATCTCTGTAAATAGAGCTCGAATTTAGATAAATTTAGAAATTTGAATGGGCTCAATCGGAGTTAGGATGCAAAAGTTATGGCCTCTCAAGTTTTAAATCTAAAAGAAACCTTAATTTGATTTTCCGCACTTCCAAATATTTCTCAAGAAAATCGGATTATTGCGCAATGATGACGCGTCGGCAAGGAATTTCGGGAATTAAAAGAAATAACAGAAAATTCGACATGTGGGACCCACATGTCAGAGACACGCTTTCGGTCAGAGACTAGGTCTCACCGAGCCTCGGGTTCGGGCGGGTGGATCGCCACGCGGCGACACGCGACGCCGACGCGGCGCCACGCGGCCGACACGCAGCGCCGCCTGGCTGACGCCGACGCGATCGCCACGCCGACCGACGGCGACGACGGCTCGGGAACCAACGGCAACGGCGAACGGTGGCTCCTCGCTGGCGGTGAGTGGTACCAGCGTGTAGCTCTCGCTATTGCGAACCTCTGGGTGCAACTCCGGGTGGTCAAGGACGACGGAGGTGGCGCGGCGAGGTCGGCGGCGAAGAGGCCGGGCTCGACGGATCGCCTTCGATGATGCTCCGGCGGAACCAAGGCGACCACGAGGTAGCCCTTGTTCTTGCGATGCCGACGAATCAAACCCCGGGATCCCGGCGACGTTGGTTGCGGCGGAAAAGCTCGTCGGAGAAAGGCGGCGCAAAACGATCTTCGAGCTCCGCGCGCTAGGGTTCTGCGCGAGGCGGCGGCGGCTAGGTTAAGGCGCGAACACCGAGGGCTACTCTCCTTTTATACCCGAGGCTCGGGAGAGTCCAGGCACGAACGCCCAAAACGGCAGATGCGGCGGCGAGATCGTATCCCAACGAACTCGAACGGCTACGAAGATTCGGGGCCCACACACGCCGACGGCGGCTCGAGCGCGGCGCGTGTGAAACGACGCCACGCAAAAGCAGACTCAAGGATCGATCGTCCATCTAGGATCGAACGCCCAAAACAAAGGGACGATCGGAACCTCCGGTTATAACGCGCGATCCGGTAGCTCATGCTTGATCCAACGGCGGAGGATGAACAGGGCACTCGGAGGAGAGAGAGAGAGAGAGAGGCCGACAGCGGGTCCACATCGTGAGGCGCGATGCGCTAGGAGCTGGCTGGGCATGGAGTTGGGCGTGGCGAACAGAGGATGGGCCGAGGTTTAGGGAAATCGGCCCGAGAGGATTTTATGAGATTTTAATTAGTTTTCTATTTTAGAAAATACCAGAAATTCAAATAAGCAATAGAAAATAGCAAATGAACTCAGAAAAATTCTAGAAAAATATAGAAAATATATCTGAGCACATAGAACCCAAATAAAATAGTTTTGGCTATTGTTCAAGTTGGGATTATTCACATTAAATGTTTTTTATTGCAAAGTTCAGTATTAAGCTTTTGAATTTAAATTCAAATAAATCCAAATGGTGAATTTTTCCCTACTAACTATTTAAAAGATTTTTAAACTCAGAAAATTGAGTTGTTACAATGGTTCATACTCAGTTTAATTCTCCCATCCGCATTTTCGCTGTGATTGATTCTTTGGCGAGTAATCGCTCGGGCGCTTTTAGACAGTTTCTTTACGAAAGCGAGGCACTCTTTACGATCTTCTTGTCCCGTGCCCATGCTCGAATGGGTTGCCGAGCGCAAACATCGCCATTTGATTGAGACTGCCCGCGCTCTTCTCCTTGCCTCTCACGTTCCACCACGCCTGGTCGAGGTCGTTTTTACGATCGCATATCTCATCAATATGCGCCTTCCATCGCTCAAGGGTCTCGACCCTATAGAGCGCCTACTCGAGCCCCTAGTACACTCACCTTCGTGTTTTTGTTGTACTTGTTTTGTTCTCTGCACCTCGTGAGCGCACTAAACCGTCGCCCGATCGGTTGAGTGTGTGTTTCTTGGTTATAGTTCTGAGCATAAGGGTTATCGCTGCTGGGATCCTTCTGCTCGACGGATCAAGGTTTCACGAGACGTTGTCTTTGATGATGCTCCTCATTACGTCCTTCGTGACCAGACATCCCTTCGACCTCCTGATCATCTTGGATTTGCTCCGATAGCTCATGCTCTCTCTGTCACTAAGCCTAGTTCTTATCGTGAGGCTGCTCCTCATTCTGAGTGGCAGCTCGCTATGGCAGAGGAGCTTGATGCTCTTCGACGTACGGAGACTTGGGATATTGTACCGACACCTGTGCATGCTCATCCGATCACGTGCAAGTGGGTGTACAAGATTAAGACCCGGTCTAATGGTACTATCGAGCGCTACAAGGCTCGTCTTGTGGCTCGCGGCTTTCAGCAGGAGTACGGTCGTGACTACGACGAGACTTTTGCCCCTGTTGCCCCTATAACCACTGTTCGCACTCTTGTTGCGGTTGCTTCTGTTCGCCGGTAGTCTATCTCTCAACTCGATGTTAAGAATGCCTTTCTTAATGGTGTTTTGCATGAGGTCTACATGCACCACCGGTATTACATTCTCGATGGGCATGTCCTGCTGCCTTCGTCGTGCTCTTTATGGCCTCAAACAGGCTCCTCGTGCCTGGTTTGCACGTTTTACCTCAGTGATTACTGCTGTCGGTTTCACTGTCAGTTCCCACGATCTTGCTCTTTTTGTCCATATCTCATCTCGAGGTCGGACACTACTTCTTCTGTATGTTGATGACATGCTCATCATCGTGATGATTCCTCCTTCATCACATATGTGAAGAAGCACCTCGATGAGCGCTTTTGATGGTCGATCTTGGTTCTCTTACATACTTCCTTGGGATTGAGGTCTCTTCCATGCCCGAGGGCTACTACCTCTCCCAGCAGGTATGTCCAGATCTTCTTGGACAGTGCAGTCTGATCGACACTGCACCACCGAGACTCCCATGGAGCTATCCCTCTAGCTTCGTGTCACTGATGGCGATCCTCTTGAGGATCCTACTCGATATCATCTTGTTGGGAGTTTGGTGTACCTTGTGAGCACTCGTCCTGATATTGCTTATGTCGCTTATATCTTGAGTCGGCTCATGGCTCGCCCTACCCATCTTCACTCTGCCACCTTCTTCGTGTTCTTCGCTACTTGCGCGGGACCATCTCTCGTCGTTTGTTTTTCCCTAGCTCCACCTCACTACAGCTTCAGGCGTACTCCGATGCGACCTAGGCTAGTGATCTTTCTGATCGTCGTTCTCTTTTTGCTTAGTGTGTTTTTCTTGGCTCCTCCCTGATTGCCTGGAAGACTAAGAAGCGGACTGCAGTTTCTCGTTCGAGTGCAGAGGCTGAGTTGAGAGCTATGGCAGCAATGACAGCAGACATTACTTGGTTGAGGTGGCTACTTGCAGATTTTGGAGTGCCTGTGATGGGACCTACGACTCTTTTGTCTGACACTACAGGTGCTATCAGTATTGCCCGGGACCCAGTGAAGCATGAGCTCACCAAGCACATTGGTATAGATGCTTCATACACTCGCTCACAGGTGCAGGAGGGAGTACTTGCTTTACAGTTTGTGCCATCAGAGTTACAGGTTGCTGATTTCTTCACGAAGCCACAGACTAGGGCACAACATTTGTATTTTCTCTCCAAACTCAGTGTGTGTGATCCATCATGGGTTTGAGGGAGTGTGTTAGAATAGGACTCTTATATTTCCTTATCTGTATATGGCAACCCCCTTTGTACTCCCTATATATATTGCCCATTGGGCCTCTTGAATAGATGCACACAATATTCACAACAGTCCGATCACGTGCAAGTGGGTGTACAAGATTAAGACCCGATCTGATGGTACTATCGAGTGCTACAAGGCTCGTCTTGTGGCTCACCGCTTTCAGCAGGAGTACGGTCGTGACTACGATGACACTTTTGCCCCTATTGCCCATATGACCACTGTTCACACTCTTGTTACGGTTGCTTCGGTTCGCCGGTGGTCTATATCTCAGCTGAATGTTAAGAATGCATTTCTTAATGGTGTTTTGCATGAGGTCTACATGCAGCCACCACCTAGGTATTCTGTTCCCGATGGGCACGTCTGTCGTCTTCGTCGTGCTCTTCATGGCCTCAAACAGGCTCCTCATGCCTGGTTTGCGCGTTTTACCTCAGTGATTACTGATGTTGGTTTCACTGTCAGTTCCCATGATCCTGCTCTTTGCTCATGTCTCATCTCGAGGTCAGACACTGCTTCTTCTGTATGTTAATGATATGCTCATCACTGGTGATGATTCACCATTTGTCACGTTTGCGAAGAAGCATCTCAGTGACCAGTTTTTGATGACTAATCTTGGTTCTCTTACGTACTTCCTTGGGATTGTGGTCTCTTCCATGCCTACGGGCTACTACCTCTCCCAAAGAAAGGTATGTCGGGATCTTTTGATCGGTTCGTCCGACCGACACTCGCCTCGCCGAGACTCTTATAGAGTTATCCCTACAGTTTCGTGCCACTGATGATGATCTTCTTGAGGATCCTACTCGACATCGTCATTTTGTTGGGAGTTTGGTGTATCTTGTGAGCACTCGTCCTGATATTGCTTATGCTGTTCATATCTTGAGTCAGTTCCTGCCTCGTCCTACCCATCTTCACTACAATCATCTTCTTCGTGTTCTTCGCTACTTGCGTGAAACTATCTCTCGTCGTTTGTTTTTCCCTAGCTCCACCTCACTGCAGCTTCAGGCGTACTCCGATGCGACCTGGGCTAGTGATCCTTCTGATTGTCGTTCTCTTTCTGCTTACTGTGTTTTTCTTGACTCCTCCCTGATTGCTTGGAAGATTAAGCAAACTGTAGTTTCCCGTTCAAGTGCAGTGGCTGAGTTGAGCAGTGACAGCAGAGGTTACATGGTTGAGGTGGCTACTTGTAGATTTTGGAGTTCATGTGATGGGACCTACGACTCTTTTGTCTGACAGTACAGGTGCTATCAGTATTGTCCGGGACCCAGTGAAGTATGAGCTCACCAAACACATTGGTGTGGATGCTTCATACACTCGCTCACAGGTGCAGGAGGGCGTATTTGCTTTACAGTTTGTGCCATCAGAGTTACAGGTTGCTGACTTCTTCACGAAGCCACAGACTAAGGCACAATATTTGTATTTTCTCTCCAAACTCAGTGTGTGATCCACCATGAGTTTGAGGGGGGTGTTAGAATAGGTCTCCTTTGTGTTTCCTTATATATATATATGGCAACCGCCCTTTTTACTCCCTATATATTGCCCATTAGACCTTTTGAATATATGCACACAATATTCATAACAGGCGCAACAACACCACTGCGATTTCATGCTAATCGGTGCCCTAGGTGCTGAACCCTCCTAGGCGGCCAACCACAATCCAAGGCGGCGCAAGGCGGGCTAGGCGCGGCAACGACCAGCAAGGTCAAGGGTGGTCCAAGGCGGCGCAAGGTGGAGCTGGGCGCGCCTAGGATAGAAACATAGAATGGAGGGGTATGAAGGTACCTCCGCTAGGCATTTGCTCCCAAACCCAAGCTAGGTTAGGGATTTCATCCCCTTCGCCTCATCCACCTCGTCGCCGGCCAGACCCGCCTCTCCGCCGACCGGATCTGCTTCACCGCCACCCAGATTCATCGCCTCCTCAAACCCGTCGGCGCCGCATCCTCCAACCCGTCCCGTTGGCGCTGCCGCCTTCAACCCTTGTTTGTTTGTGAGAACTGAAAACTATGAGTCTTAAGACTGGTTGAGGTTGCTTGTTTGTATTTTAATATTTTACCACATCAACTCATCCAGTATATTTATTTTATATCAAGGTCATTTTACATCTAGCCTCTTCAGGTAACACTTCTCTTTATCTTGAGGTATAATGCATGCCCATGTTGCCCGTTTTACATGCCCATGTGCTGCTTCTCCATAGCGCCTACCTGCTGTCTCAGTCGGCCGCCTAGGCGGCCACTTTCCACCCAGCTTCCACTTAGCGCCTACGTGAACACCGGTGAACATTGAAGTTAACTAATCCATTTTAGACTATATGTGCTGCTGCTAGGAATGTAAGCTAAATGCCAAAGGGAATAGTTTTGAGTCTAATACACATCATAATCCTTGTTTAGAACCGTAAGGGAACATTTTTCAAATGCATTGTTTAGAGTAGATAAGGAAAACCATCTCTTCCTTGTTCCTAAAATTTTACAAATGCGTGAATTTCTAAAATATTTATATATATAAGAGATTAGATTTAGAAATTTCGAAGCCAACAAGAGTTCAGGAAGCCAAGAGCATAGGCAGGTGAGAGCAACGAATTGCCAGAAGTAGAAACCAGGTACACAGTGAGGGAGGATAAGGTTAGATCACATAAACAAGAATAGAGGAGAGACAAACTAATCTCAACAGACAAATCTGCTGTCTCTGGAACTGGAGTTGCCTTAGTTTGTGAGGTCAACTGTGACACCAAGCAATCACAAAGAAAAGTGTGCAAGAAGAGCCAAAAAAAATTGGGTGGAAGAATTTTCAGTTCAAGGTCAAAGCCAAACACCTTTGAAGTGGAACAGTGTTCATTTTAGATCTACACTAGTATGCTTTTATTGTGAAGTGTACCTTTTTTTTTAATTGAAATAGATCACTAAATATAAGTTGATCATAAGTTCAAAAAATATATTTGGCTGGACAACTAAAGGTCTATTAAACTAGAACCCCCCATTAATTTACCACTGGCAACTCATTTCTGTTAGTTGATTATTGGTACAAAATTGGTAATTACAGGGTATAAGAACTACCCAATATAACACAAAATTCAATGAGCAAAGCAGAAAGTAGGAAAAAAAACTCACCACCCAGAGAAGAGTTCTACGGTTTCGTGTAGATATATTGTCAGTCACCAGCTTAAAACCTTGATGTGCATCAACAATCTCCACAATGGTCATTGCACCAAGCAAGAAGAACACTATTTCACTAACTTCAGAAGTTGTCTGACTCAACTCTTGAACAGCTACATCAGTCGAGGGAGCCTAAATCATATAAAGAACAGAAAAGCAACAGTAAAGGTCAACTAGTGAATATCATCTTATAGATGCTTAAATAGATTCACAACATGAGGACTACATTGTTGCAATGAAAATGCAAATCATCGATATGTTAAAATTGTGATACTTCTAAACTAGATAGTCACTAGCAAAAATGGGATATCTTATTCGCCTGCATGGCACAGTCCAGATTAACATCTGGAGAATGCAAATTTGCAGGCATATTTTGTTCCAAAAAAATTTAATCAGGTTGATTACTATGCCTTAATGATCCATCTGAACAGTAATCATGTAATACACCGTTTAATTAAAAAGAAATAGAAAAGGGTATTAGAAAAGAAATTAAAAGAAAAGAGAGAGAAAAGGGAGGAATGGGCTTCCAGCCCAAGCCCAAACTGAGTCCACCTTGAACTCGGCAAGGGGGGCCGGGCTGCCAATAAAAGAGAGGGGGGTGCGGGGTGCCAATAAAAGAGAGGGAGGGTGACCAAACCCTGGCCCTCTGCCACCCTTGCTGACGCCCTGCCACCTAGCCGCTGCAGCCCGGCTGGTGCTGCCGCTGCCACCCCCGGCCACCTCTACTGCCATGCCGCATCTGCCACCGGCTGGAGCAGCTGCTGTGGTGCTGCTGCTGGCCTGCTGTCAAGGGAAGGCCAGCAAGGGGAAGGCAAGAAGTTCAGGAAGGAGAAGGCAAGGAGGAAGAAGGAAGGAGAAGGAAAAGAAGGAAGAGAAGTCAAGGAATTAGGGTTTCATGATCCAACCTTGATTGTCGTCCGATTTTGACGGGTAACGATCTGGAAATCTTTGCCATCATATTAGATTGATGTTTAATCAAATGTTAGAGGTGATGCCCTATTTCGGTTAGCTGTACTGCAGAACCTTGTGAAGGAGTTTTGGGGTATCTACATCTTGTTTTATAACTTTGCTATGTTCGAAAAGTTGTAGGTAAGTGTCTAAGCTTTTCATGGAGTGCAAGATCACAAGATTTGGTTAAGCGGTGTAGAAGTTATAGTTTCTGGAGTGCTGCTGTCCAAAATTCCATCGCCGTTAACAACAGTCGCATAGATTGCTTTATTACATGCAGTAGATTGTTGAATTAAATTATGGTCATAACTAGGTTTAGTTAGCTAATTCTCCATAGTTTCCAGAAGTGGTATGGTTTGCTATTTTTCATGCGGTAGAAAAATAGATATAAAATTGTGAAGCCTACTGTTCTATAATATTCCAGATTAACCTCCAGGGTTAAAAACAGGGATTTAGATGACGTAATCGGAGAAAATGCATAACTAATAAAGTGTAGCAAATTTTATGTAGATTCCAAATAATATAGAGTTTGCTACGTTTGGGTTCCAGGAGTAAAAATTATGGATGATTAATCACCGGGATAACGGGTGGGTTATCCGGTGAAGAAAGGTTAATTGTGTCGAGTTTACACATAGGAGTGATGTTGAGTTGTTTGATGTTCATCTACTATTGTTACATGTGTTTTGAGGTGGATTATTGGTTTTTTTAGGGAGTGTTGCTTCGAATTCGTTGCCGCGTTTGCATCGTTCCGATTTTCGTGGCTAAAAGGCAAGTGCATGGTACAGCAGTAGACATCGATTTGTTTGACACTTGTCTTTACAATTAACTTTCCATGTCATTTATTTATGCTTAATTGAATGTCATACTGAAGATGATACGATAATGATGATGATAATGAAACATGTTAATGAACAATGGAACAAATTGCATTCTTGCATCATATGCACAATCATGTCATGAATGATAGAGATCACTTCCGGTAATCATATGATATCTACCTTGGTGGTAGAACTCCACGGAAGAGGAGAGACCCCCAGTTCCTTGTTGGACGGGCTAAAGGAAGGGTGAACACTGTCGCGGGTGTTCACTCATGCCATACTACTATGAACGATGAGATGAGCAAATGAGCATGTAAAGTAGAGATGCATTACATTAATGAAAAGATGATATAACTTGAACACATGAATAATAATGATATTATTCTTATTGACTGATAAACTGTTTGTTTATTGTTTTAGTATATCCTTGTTGAATCTTGGACTAACTTTTGCTTTGTTGTTGCTTTTAAGTGATCGTTGAAAGCAACATGTATGGGATGGAGGAACATGTGCATCACATGCAATCAATTACACATGCATCTTTATTTACTTGCTTTCACTAAATCTAGAGACATGATACTTTCATTTAGAATTGATTAGTGGACTTGGTTATCATTAGCTTAATGGTTGGAACTTGGCTTGTTTATTTATTGTTTGATTATATTATTAATTATGCTAACCAATGTTCCCGAGTGCATGGTTTCGGGAGTCCCTCGGGCATGAGTGACCCGAGTATTTCTTAGGCATGTGCGACCTGAGCTTCTTAGGCGCGTGGTTCCAAGTTGTGAAAGTTAATCATTTATGCATTTATATTGTTATGATTGTTAATAGGTGAACCGTTGTGAGGTTTTATTCCATGCATTTCTTGCTGGAATTATTGGTATTTATGGTTTAAATTGTTAATAAGAATGATTTAGGTGGTATTCTAGGTTCAGTGTTGGGCCAAGGTGTTAAAAATCAAACATGCAAGTCGTAACTAGCAACTAAGCACCATACTGAAACTGCAGCAATGATGGGGCTAGCATATACGTGCAAAATATCTTAAATTTTCCTTAATCCTGATTAAGGTTGAAAACATAGATGTGAAAGAGGATTCATGCAGCTATAGCATGAAAAAATTCCATAAAATAAAAAATATACATTTTTCTTATAGAAAAAAATAAATTATTTTCAAATTGCAAGTCACAATATCAGTATCAATTTTAATATTTAATAAGTTGTCAATCTATGTTTAAAATTTTAAAGAATCTGCGTCTCAATCAATAATGATCGAGACATTCCAACTGAGTCAAATCTGAAATTGAGCTTTAAGACATAGGATTCACAACTTGAATTTTGAAAAGACTAAAAGAGTTGTTGAAGTCTCTAAGATGACTTCACATATTAACTTACCCCAATACTTCTGATAACCCATAGGCAAACGGCCATCAATAATCCAACTCCAGTTTTGTTAAATGCTAGTGATTCCTCAAAAATGATACCTGCGTAGCCAAGAGTAAATACTAGCACCATTGCAATGTCCTGCAAAGGAAATATTTCAACTAAGATAGCAAGAATCATCACTCCCACATCCACAACTACAGAAATAAAGAGGTAGGCCGTAGGTGAAGAAATTACATAGTTAAACTGACACAAAAAGGGGCATTTTTTGTTATGAATATTGTGTATGTATTCATGAGGTCCAATAGGTAATATATATAGAGAGTACAAGGGGATATTACAAAGGAATATGTCATACATATATAAGGAAATACAAATAAATTCCTATTCTAACACCCCCTCAAACTCATGATGGATCACACACGCTGAGTTTGGAGATAAAATACAAATGTTGTACCTAATCTGTGACTTCGTGAAGAAGTCAGCAATCTGTAACTCTGAGAGCACAAACTGTAAAGCAAATACTCCCTCCTGCACCTATGAGCAAGTGTATGAAGCATCCACACCAATGTGCTTGGTGAGCTCATGCTTCACTGGGTCACGGGCAATACTGATAGCATCTGTAGTATCAGACAAACGAGTCGTAGGTCCCATCACAGACACTCCAAAATTTGCAAGTAGCCATCTCAACCACGTAACCTTTGTTGTCACTGCTACCATAGCTCTCAATTCAGCCTCTGCACTCGGACGGGAAATTGCAGTCAGCTTCTTTGTCTTCCAGGCAATCAGGGAGGAGCCAAGAAAAACACAGTAAGCAGAAAGAAAACAACAACCCGAAGGATCACTAACCCAAGTCGCATCAGAGTACGCCTAAAGTTGTAGTGAGTTGGAGCTAAAGAAAAACAAACGACGAGAGATAATCCCACGCAAGTAGCGAAAAACATAAAAAAGGTGACTATGGTGAAGATGGGTAGGACGAGCCATGAACTGACTCAAGATATAAACAGCATGAGCAATATCAGGACGAGTGCTCATAAGATACACCAAACTCCCAACAAGATGACGATATCAAGGAGAATCCTCAAGAAGATCACCATCAGTGGCACGAAGCTGAAGGGATAGCTCCATGGGAGTCTCGACAGTGCGAGTGTCAGTCAAACTAGTCTGATCAAGAAGATCCTGTACATACTTCTGCTGGGAGAGGTAGTAGCCCTCAGGCGTGGAAGAGACCTCAATCCCAAGGAAGTACGTAAGAGAACCAAGATCAGTCATCAAAAACTGCGCACTGAGATGCTTCTTCACATACGTTATGAATGAGGAATCATCACCAGTGATGAGCATATCATCAACAAACAGAAGAAGCGGTGTCCTACCCTGAGATGAGACATGGACAAAAAGAGCAAGATCGTGGGAACTGACAGTGAAACCGACAGCGGTAATCACTAAGGTAAAACACGCAAACCAAGCACGAGGAGCCTGTTTGAGACCACAGAGCACGACGAAAACGATAGACGTGCCCATCGGGAATAGAATACCCAGGTGGTGGTTGCATGTAGACCTCATGCAAAACACTATTAAGAAAGGCATTCTTAACATCCAGCTAAGAGATAGACCACCGGCGAACAGAAGTAACCGCAACAAGAGTACGAACAGTAGTCATATGGGCAACAGGGGCAAAAGTCTTATCGTAGTCACGACCGTACTCCTGCTGAAAGCCGTGAGCCACAAGACAAGCCTTGTAGCGCTCGATAGTACCATCAGACCGGGTCTTAATCTTGTACACCCATTTGCACGTGATAGGGCGAGCATGCACAGTTGTCGGTACAGTATCCCAAGTCACCGTACGTCGAAGAGCATCAAGATCCTCTGTCATAGTGAGCTGTCACTCAGAACGAAGAGCAGTCTCACGATAAAAACTAGGCTCAGTGACAGAGAGAGCATGAGCTATCAGAGCAAATCCAAGACGATCAAGAGATCGAAGGGATGACCGATTACGAAGGGCGTAACGGGAAGCATCATCAGGAGGATCAAATGTAGGTGTCGGCAAGATACCAGGATAGGAGACTGGTGAAGGACGAGGACGCCTGAAGTAGTGAATACCAGATAAACGAGATAGTGGTGCTGCAGGAACAAGAGGTGGTGCTGCAGGAGGCAGCATTAGAGGCGGAGGCACAGAAGGAACCACTAGAGACAGACCAGAGGAAGACTGTGATAGTAGAGAAACGGGTGAGGAGTCAGAAAGAGACAACCATGAAATCGACTCAACGGTGGAAACAGGAGAAGGAGCCGAATCTCGATAGAAGAAAGATCGAGATTCGCCAAAGATAACGTCTCGTGAAATCCTGATCCGTCGAGCAAAAGGATCCCAGCAGCGATAACCCTTATGCTCAGAACTATAACCAAGAAACACACACTCAACCGACTGAGCATCAAAGTTTGGTGCTCTCACGAGGCTGCAGCAGAACAAAACAAGTGCAGCAAAAAACACGAAGGTGAATGTACTAGGGAGCTCGAGAGTAGAGACGGTCCATAGGACTGATACCCTTAAGAGCAGTGGAAAACTGCATATTGATGAGATATGTAGCTGTAGAAATAGTCTCAGCCCAGAACTGTGGTGGAACGTGAAAGGCCAGGAGAAGAGTGCGGGCAATCTCAATCAGATGATGTTTGCACTCAACAACCCCATTCTAAGCATGGGCACCATGGTAAAGAGTACCCTACTCAGAAAGAAATTGTCTAAAAGTGCCAAAACAGTACTTGCCAGCAGAATCACAGCGAAAAGTACGGATGGAAGAATCAAACTAAGTATGAACCATATTTGCAAAACTACGATAGATCGCAAGAAACTGACCACAATTAGACATAGGGAAAAGCCATGTAAAATGGGAATAATCATCAATGAAAATCACATAAAACTTATACCCACCTTTAGAGATAATAGGCGCAGATCCCCATACATCTAAATGAACTAAGTCAAAAGAATGAGAAGATAAGAACTCAATAGAATAAAAAGGAAATTGTAACTGCTTGCCCAGCTTACAACCCTGACAAAACATGGTCGTGTCAACAGTAACACGTCTAAGAACACCCTAACGAACTAATGAAGAAAGGCGAGACCCACACAAGCGACCTAGACGATGATGCCACTGCGCAAAAAATCCAGAGGTCGTGGCAGCAGTGCCAGTGGAGGTAGACGTAGAGGTGATAGGAGCAACTAAACTGGACTGAAGGTGAAGGCTGTCAAGGATGTAGAGACTCTGACAATCCCTACGGCGCCGGCCAGTCCCATGTACCGCCCCTGTCTGTCGGTCCGGGACAAAACATGTGAGTCAAAACCAACCCTACAGCCGAGATCGGTGAGCTGACCCACTGAGAGAAGCTACATGGTAAGCTGGGGAACATGGGAAACAGTTGGAACATTAAAATCAGTGGACAAAAGAGTGCCTCGACAGCTGACAGACAGAGAAGTACCGTCAGTTGTCTGAACAGAGATAGAAAAAACATGAGGTCCTACTGAAGTGAGATGTAGAGTCCAGTGTCATGTGGAAAGAGGCACCAGAATCCAGAATCGAAGAAGTACCTGGAGGAGATGTCTGAGCTAGACTGGCAGAACTTGCTTAGCTGTGAGAGAGCTACTGAAGTAGAGCCTGGCAGAACTGTGGAATAGTCACCTCACTGAGAAGATCCTGATCCTCCCGTCGAGGAAGGGCCTCCGTGCCCCCCTTGGATCGTCCACCCCCATGCGCCTTGTTCCGCTTTTTTCGCACGCACAACTCTGGTAGTTGTGCCCACAGTTCTTGCAATAATTACACTGAACCCCAGTCGGTGCAAAAACATAAGTGGAAACATACACCTGAGGGGGACTGTATTCAAAGCAGAAGCTGTCGGTGTAGTCGAAGGGGGTAGCAAGCACAGTCAGAACAAACTTTGCCGCTAACCCACGGCGAAGCTCCTCAGCACGAAGCGTCGAAAGCGCCTCGGTGACTATTGGTCATGGTGAGCGACTCATCACTTGAGCCCTAATAGGATCAAACTCTGGGCGAAGACATGCCGCCTTCGCCATAAAGGCGAAGGCGATCACGATACGCCTTCTACACCTTATGACACTCCTGGCAGAGCAGAGAAACCAGCTCGTCCAGCTGGCGCCTAAGACTGGCCAGGGCTCGGAAGAAGTCATTGACGGAGGAGTCCTCCTTGCCAAGCGATCCAACTCACGTTGAAGCGAAAAGAACTGAGCATCGCTGCTCTGCTGGTATCACTTGCGCAAGTACTCCCAGATCTGATGAGTAGAACGCAGACCAACAATGTCTGGCTGGATGATGTCGTCGACGCTGACTACCAGGATGGCTTGAACACGGGCCTTATCAGCACACCAGCACTCAAAAACGTCTATGGCAAACTGAAAGGACTCATCAGCAACGCCAGCGGCAACGGTGGCGGCCTCTGCCTTCTTGGTGGTCTCATCTTCTGCAGGAGGTGCAAAAGTCTAGGAGGAGGCTGAACCGGCGACGGCGTATAAGGTCGAGCACCAGTGACATGTCCCCAGAGTCGGAGACCATCGATCGTGATCTCCATGAGTGAAGACCACAACCTGTAGTTCGTCCCATTATGTTTTGTTCCCGAGAATGGGAACGCAGCTGATGGAATGGAAGCCATGGGTAGGCGGCGCTAGACGGCGCAGTGACCAAGGCAACGAAGTCTAACAGGCGACGCTGGACGGCGCGGGGGTTAGATCAACATTCTGTTTTTAAAAAAAATTAAACTAACTCTTTTAAAGGAAAAGCCGTCCACGGTTTCCTTAAACGAAAATGTCGGTCTCAGCATCAGCCTAGAACCGAGCGGAACGGCGATGGCGACGGCCCGTGCGAACGGCGACAGCGACAGTGGCGCTCCGACGACGGGTGGCGCGCTGGGTCAAGCATCGAGTCGGGCGATGACGTCGGGTAGCGACGGCGTCGGGTTGGGCGGCAGCGACGGGCGATGGTGTCACGTCAAGGCGGGCGGACGGCGTCGTCGAGTCGGGGCTCAAGCGACGTCGGGCGGTGACGGCCAGCGGAGGGCGATGGCGTCAGGCGGTGTCGAGCAACGGCTGCCTCGGGCGGCGGCGGGCTTCAACGACAGCAATGGATGTGGTAACGAAAAGAGCTAGGTTAGTGCCCTAGCTCTGATGTCATGTTATGAATATTGTGTATATATTAATGAGGCCCAATGAGCAATATATATAGGGAGTACAAGGAGATATTACAAAAGAATATGCCATTCATATGTAAGGAAATACAAAGGAATTCTTATTCTAACATTTTTGACAAGATGCCTATGAATCAACTGACCTGATTACCAGCAACCCAGGAATGGTTTATTGCAGCTGCCCCAGCCAAAGCCGTTGCGAGGATAGTTAAAGCTTTAAGAAGATCATTTTTTGTTTTGTTGTTAGCTTCAAAATACTGCGAGCTAACTTCATCAACGGAGCATAAAGGGTCACAATTTCCAGTTGTGTCCAATAGCTGAAATTTTGGTGAAACAGGAAGTTTTTAGCAACTGTGTAGGATATAGTAGGTAGTAGCAACAACCAACCACAAAATAATGCATACATATAGATAAAATCACCGTATACAGTGCTCAAGAACTCCAATGCCAGGACATAGTGCTCTCTCACTAAAATTAAATTAACACATTAATTGCGTTATGCGGCATGCACATGGCATATGATAGATGGCTAGATGCACGGTTTGATGAAAATGTATGGAATTTTGATAGTATGGATAAATTCAGGAATTAAATAAATATTTTTTTTGCTTTCAATGGACTTGATCTCTACTCTTTATCCAAGGAGTTTGATGTGCACACCTTGTGTTGACAATTGGGTGCAATATGCAGATGAAATTGTAGTATATTTGCAAATCCATATACTGCTCCTTCTCCCCCAGAAAAAGTATGATACTACTAACTTGCTAGTTGCGGCACAATCACCATAAATCGACTATTCTCAAACTACGATTGCACAAACAAAGATTGTAGGAACCAAAGTGAACAAAATATGCTGCTAGATAGTAGATACATCTTCATGCTTCCTCTTTTTAAAAAAGAAAAAACTTGCCATGTTACAGTATATTTAGCAGCAGTATATAGGATTATGTAATATGCTATTTTGCTGCAGCCATGTTTTAACTGGACCTGACTCTTGACCAATTATACTGCCTATTTCATGTAAATGCTGTTATGCAAGTTTCGTTAAAGAAAGTGACGAAAAGTCTTGCGTGCATACACAGAACTCAGATCAGCAGTTGACCTAAAGCGTGTTCTTAGATTTTCTTTCACCAATTTTAGTTTGGCAATTATCCTAAAATTGATAGCAAATCATTCAGATCAAGCAAAAGCCAAATCGAAGCCTGTCGCAAATGTACTGCCATGGTACTTGTTTGACTCTTGAGGTGGTCAGTTTGCACATTCTGTGAGAGGACTTGAAACCGCACTGGCATGGAGAATAATCTGATAAAAATAAGGCAAGATCGTATCACTCAAATTTGACAAGACTGCACTGCTGCTAGATGCCTCAAATACAATAGCAACAAAAATCATCGTTCAAGTGGAGAAGTTGAATCCTTTCTCTCGGCAAATTATCTGCTATTTCTTATCTGAATGATGAATGCAACTGAAGCTTCATTTATTTCATAAGCATAGCAATCTCTTCAGGCAGTGTGCATTCTGCTACTCTACTACTGGTGTTGTCATTCCAATCTGACCTAGGAAGCACAGAACAGTTTTATAAATGCTTGTCAAATAAATGCGCACAGTGCGCAGCGCCCAGATTCCAAGCCTTACAATTCATCCGAACAAATTTTGCACATCCACTACCTCACATTGCAGGCAGCAAGCAATTTGGCGTGGTCGCTCGGGAGGAAATGCTTGGAGCGAGCGGAGAGGAGGGAAAGAAGAAGGGGAAGAAGCTGTACCGCGTAGTCGGTGGGCTCCTCGGGCGACACAGGCGGCGGGGGCGAGGAGGGTGAGGAGGCGGCGCAGAAGCGGAGCGCGCGACGCCATCGCTGGGCGGGCGGGAGCGGGCGGAGGGCGGTGGCCTGTGAGCGGTGGTGGTGGTGGCAGCGGCGGAGGGATGGCAAGGAGGGTAGGGAGGGGGAGGCTGCTCGGCCGCCGGTGAGCAAGTAGGAGGAGAGCGCCATTGCTAGGCTGTGTTTGCGGAGTGGATGAGAAGCGAATGTGCGCGTGGCGTCGAGTGAGAGAAGGCGAAAAGGTATCAGAGGAATCGATGTATGGACCAGAGATCCTGATAGGATTAGTTTGAGAGCATCTATAATAGTCAAATGGTACTTATTATTAAAAGGTGAACATATTAATATTTAGATGATATGGATGAGGGATAGTGAAAAGAGGAGATGGGTTTGTTACTAGATAAAAAAAAAAACAAGCAAGTGTTGATATCAAGACACAAGAAACAACAAAAGGGCGCAACTAGCGCTCGGACATACTCCGTACGTCGCTACATGCAATATTTTCGGACAATGGTTGCAACATCTTCGGACAACGGTTGTAACATCACAAATCAAAATAAAGCATCTGAAGAAAAAACGCGTTGAAAAAAATTACAACATCGCTGTGAATAGTATACAATAAATTTTTTCTATAGATGTAACATTTTTTCATACAGATACAATATTTTTTTCTATAGATACAACATTTCAAAGAACAATATGCAACATTGTTTTTAACAGGCTGTAACATTGTTTTCAACGAGCCACAGCATCAAAATATTCACAACATTAGAACATGCAACATCAACAAACACAACAAAAATCTTTGATACAAAATACCGAAATAACTAAAGAAAAAGGAAAAACGTGGGGGCGAGCCGAGGTGCGCCCACGGCCACAGGACGGGCCGGGCCGAGCCATGGCATGCAATCGAGCCGCCATGGGCGCGGGCCAAGCCAGCGCAAGGGCACGGGTCAGAGGCGACGGCGCCATGGAGAGGAGCGATGGGCCACGAGGCGTAGAGACACGGGCAGGAAGGCAAGGCCGAGCTATGAGGAGGCATTGTGGGAAGATTTTTTTGCCAAAACAAAGCCATAGGAGCGAGTAAAAGAAATAGAGAAAGAGCAAAGAAAGGGGAAGAAAAATAAGCTTCAGGAGAGCACTTGGCTGTCGACAGAATGGGAGAAGGGGAATAGGGAGTGTAAGGATAAGAAACGAGTGGAGGAAAGCCGAGTTAGATGAGGATCGGACGTGAAGTGGACTCAAAAGTGAAGTGAATAGGGAAAGAGCGTCCTATGTACATCGGACGTATGCATAATATCAATTACCACAACAAAATACTCTGTTGGAGACTTGTTTGTTACTAAAAACTCGTTTTGTGGGTCATGCGCACTTGTAGTAATTAAAGTTTTATATACAAGCTCAAGAAACAATCCATAGAAGACTTGTTTCTTTTTATTAGATTGAGTATTATCTCTCCTTTTAGTAGTAAGCTAAGAAACAAATTATTGTAGATGCTCTTATTAGCATTTCCCCCCACAGTGTGTATAGCTAATGTTTTCTTCTACGTGGTGTTAACTAGTACTCCGTCAGCACTATTTTTGTTAGTACTCCCTCAGCGCTATATTTGTTATGCTTTAGAGTATTTGTTTCAATATATGTGTCAATTGAGATAATCTAGAGCGTAGATATCGTGATTTTTTCACTCTCTATCTTTATCTTTATTTAAATGTTTCAGAAGAGGTTAAGTGATTATATTATATCATTTAATAGGATTATGTATAGTCATTTCTTATTAACTATTTTGTAAATTTAGTACTTCCTTATTTTGTACACATAATGGATTGCGGACAAATATGGCGAAACAGAGGGAGTATCTTAACTAATAAAAAAGGGGTTTACCACTGCGCAGCGGGAGGAATCGTCCCACCCCACGCATACAAAAGAAACACGTCGGCCACCCCTATCGCTATGTCCTTAGTCATGCCCCGTTCCTCCCTCCCATCCACACTGCGCCTGTTCGGCGCCATTGCACTACCCTCGTCCCTCGCCCATCTCCTTCGAGCCGCCCTCGCCTCTCCCCTCCGCCCTTGCCCCTCGCTCGCCTTTATCACCCATCGCCCATCACCCGCTGTAACATCCCAAAATTTGATCTATTTTTGAAGTTTAAAAAATAAAAATAACTATTTGAAATTTTTCTGTAAAAGTTAAAGCTTAATTGGAATTTTCAGATATCAAAAAACAATTTCATATGATTAATGTCAACATCAACTATTATCATAATTATTTTATTTGGATTCTATGTGCTTTGATATATTTTCTAGAATTTTTCCAAGTACATTTGCTATTTTCTAAGTTCCATTTGTATTATCTGCTATTTTCTAAAAAGAAAAACCTAATTATAAATCTCAGATATTGTCTTAGGCTCATTCCCTTTTCTTTGGCCCATCTAATTTCCCTTTCGGCCACGTTGTTTTTCTTCCCGCGCACAAGGACAAGCCGACTGTTTCCTTTCTATCGGTCTGTCTCCACTTCACCCCAGGCCAGTTTCTTTGCGCACACGGGGAGCCAGCTGAAGCCCAGCTTCTCCTTTTTCTAGGCCTGAGTCGCAGCAGTCCGCCGCTCCCTTTTCTCCTTGCGCACACGCGTGAACCAGCCCAGTCATCCAAGTCGTGCGCCATACACCATCTCTATGCCAAGTGGGGCCGACATGTCAAAACCAATTTCCTTTATTCTTTTCAGCTGAAAATTCGTCGCTGACATCAGCTAACACAGTAATTTCCTTTTCTTTCAGAGAAGTAATTCAGTAAAATCATGGAATTATGATTTTCATTATTTCATGTAATTTTAATTTTTCAAAGCTCGTATCTTTTGCATCCGAACTTCGATGGAGCTCATTCAAATTTCTAAATTCATCTAAATTCGAGATCTATTTATCTAAGTTTTTTGTTTAATTTTTAGAGTTTGTTTCCTCTCTGTTATTTATTTATTTGGTTTATTTGCTTTGTTTGCGAGTAGACATTAATACTTCGGGAAGTTTTGAACAAGGAAGAGTTCACCAAGACCAAGATCAATCCCAGGATTTATTTCAAGGCAAGTCATGGTCCTTTGATCATGTTGAACCTATAATTTCAAAAATATATTGTTTTATACAACTGCATGTTATCTTTATACAAATTATTTTGGGATTAGCTATTACCTGTTGTCATTATGCCTCCATTGATTATTTGAATGTCATGAATCCTTTGTCACCCTAGCGTGGATAATTTTAGTTGGACATACTTGTGTTACCAACATGGGTATCATATTGATGCTTAGTCTTGCTTAGTTACGATGGGTTTATCATCACATGTGTTATAATGATTAATCTTGACTTTGTGAAATATGGAATCGTGGTGGTTAGCCATTGTTTTTAAAATTTATGTACCATGACAGGGTATGTCATTGGTCTTAGTTAAACAAAATAGTTTTTCACTCGGGTGAGCGGTTGGTGGAATTGAGGGTGTGGTTAACACGTCGTGGGTTTGTGGTAGACTCGCTTGAGTAACTTGTCAAAGACTTAATCTTGTGTGTCATTGAACTGGGTCTTAACCGTACAACCACATGTCTTGTATGGGTGGGACCTAGCTAACTAATTAGCAATGTCTTAATTTCGGTTCTGTCGTGGAAAGCATGAGTTATGGGAAACGTATACTCGCGGTGGCGCAAGATGGGGGTCATGTCTGGTCGGAAAGACATTCAGTGTTGAAACCTTAGCTGGCAGAATTGGGTTAAGAAGGAGCTTTGTAAAAGTCTTGTAATGATCACTTAGTCGCACGCCTACGAAAGCGTGAAATGCCTGACATTTTAAGTTGATCTATCTCTTGTGGGTCAAGCTGTACAATCTCTGCAGAGTGTAAAACTATTCGAACAACCGTGTCCACGGTTATGGACGTGCTCGGGGATTTCAGACGAGAGATAGAGTTTCTTTGTAAAACGAGTCGGAGTGTGAATGGAAAGTTCACTTGATGAATATAATATTCGTTTGGTGAATGGGTAATTCACTTGGTGGTTTATTTTGGAAAGTGGATGGGTAGTTCACTAGTTGTTTGAAAGAAATTGTTTACTTATTTATTATGCTTTTCAATTACGCATTTCAATCTATTTATTGTATTTATCGTAAATGCTGCTTTCTGCAAAAGAATCATATAGCTAACATTTGTTCAAGCCATGCATGAATACTATTTGCATATATTTTTCCACGACTTGTTGAGTACTTTATGTGCTCACGGCTTCAATTTCTGCGATTCAGTTGAAGAGTATCAAGCTGCTCAAGAGTTCTTTGCCCAGCAATATCGTGAAGGTTTTGCGGATTAGGATGCGTTCTCCACTCGATTGCCTGTGGACATGTTGATTGGCCACTTTAACAGTTTTGTTTCGCTGCAAGAGTTTATTTGTTTCTTTAACCCTACGTGGCTAATTAAGTAAACGTTTACCATAAGGTCCAGTTATTATTACTATTTATTAATTTGAGATCTTTTTAGTTAAACCGAATAAATAGATGGTATTTCATCATTGTTTTCTGTGTGAGCTAGCTACTGATCTAGGACTAGTTCAGAATACACAGAGGGTTCCTGAAATGTATTTTTTGGTCCCGACAGATGTGGTATCAGAGCCATATCGATTGTAGAACACAACCTTAGTTAGCATGGTCGTTTAGCCAAAAGTTTCAAAAATTATTTTCTAAATCAAATCAACTTAATTGGACTTAAGTGGTTATTCTTTTCTCATATCCTCTATTCTTTTCTTCTTGGTCTGTTCTATTCTTAACCTACTCTAAATCTTTCTCACCTTGTTCTAGAAATCTGGTCTCGTGTCTTGTCTGAAATTTGATTTGTAATCTTAATTTGATCCTCTTGTACTGTTAATTTCTTTAGATGGTTCAAGTGTATCGTGATCAAAGAGGAGATTGGCCTGGAGTTCTTCAGTGCTTGTTGCAGAGTTTGGGAGCAAGCAGAGGTGCAACTTACTTCACCAAGGAGAAGAAAGTGAAGGGGCACAGAATTGGATTCAAGACAAGGGTGTATTTCATCGTGAGGCTTGGAAGCCACATCCGTCACCACAGCATGAAGTGTTACAACAAGCTCGAAGACATGTCAGTAGTTAAAGTTGCCCAAAAAGCTATTCGAAGGATTTGCAGATTGCACTAGATCAGTTTGTCCAAGTTGATTCGGAAGTATGTGATGCAAGTAGCGTCAGTACGAGTTGCTCCTAAGCCAGAGCAAGAGTTAGGAGAATTTTCAGTTCCATCACCAGTTCCATTACTGTCACCTATTCCACCTAGTCTAGAAGAGAGGCGTCGCATCATCGGCAATCGTCAAGAGTGTCTTCGTCGCTTTGTTCCAGTTGTTCGTTTAGAGCCTCCGCCAGTAGTTCGCAACTCGTGGGTGTTCTACAACGATTCGGAGCCAGAAGTTGAAATCTTCGTTCCCAAGTCCAAAGTAGGAGCCATCCTATTAGAGTCTTTAGTAGCGTTGTTAGATCGTTGTTGCAATAGGTCTTTATTGGGTTATGTGTAAGTGGGAGCTGCAGTTCTGCTGTCAAGCATTATGTTGCAGTCACATTAAGGCTTTAATTTGAAGATTTATCTGTTCTTTCATAGCGTTTCAGCTATGTCTTCCTTGTCTTTAGCTTTGGTTATAATCTATTTTCCTCTGATTAAGTTGTTTCTATCTTTCCTATCTTGTCTTCCCTCTCATTTACATTGATGTTCTATCTTACCTACTAAAATCTATAGAGAATCATCGCAGATGGTTGACACTCGCAACACATCGAGCCGTACTCAGTCCGATGATGCCAATGTCAATGCTAGTGGCCAGTCACTAGCCCCTGGAACCGCAGATCCAAGCATGGCATAGCTTCTAGCAGCTCATACACAATTCATGAGTGCAATGATGCAGAACATGAATAAGATGATGACGCAACAAAGTCATACCACCGCTGCAATAGTCCACTTGTTGAATCAGAATAGCCAGAATAATCAAGCAACAGCTATCAGAGTATATGAGGACCTATCCGCCTATGTTTTCTCATTCATCATAATCTTTCGACGCAGAAGATTAGCTTCGCTCTGTTAAGAAAAAGCTCACCATTGCCCAATGCAATGATCGGGAGAAAGTACATTCTACTTCACATCAATTGGGAGGTACAACCGCAGAATAGTGGGAGAACTACACCGCAGCTCAAGAGAACTTACAAGCTATCACTTGGGAGGAATTTCAATAGCTTTTGTCAAGCACATGTTCTAGATGGCATAATGGAAATGAAGAAGAATGAATTTCGTGAACTTCAGTAAGGAAATATGTCTTTGGGTGAATATCTTAACAAGTTCACCCAACTTTCTCGCTATGCTCCAGAAGATGTTGCTACAGATAATGCACGTTAGAAGCGATTCAAGCGTAGACTTAATCTCAATTTGAAATTGCAAGTTGTCGGGAATGATTATGTGGATTTTTAGCATATGGTGGATAAAGCCGTACTCATAGAAGATTCTCGTTGTGAATTAGACGAATCTCACAAAAGGATGATGGTACAATATGGAGTTCAACAAAATCAGTTACAAAGAGCCAGAACCAATGCTCAGCAGTCTTTTCGTTCTAATAATTCATCTGTCGGATTTAGAACCCCTGTACCAGTATCTCATGCAGAAAACTCATGAATCCCCAATGCCAATAACGGCAACAATTATCAACCCTAGAGGACCAATAATAATGCCGCATGAGTTACTTGTTTCAACTACCATGAGACAGGTCATTATGCTAATAAGTGTCCGCAGAAGCAAGGATGACCTCAATTCCTTTCAATTTGGGATCTACACCAGCCAGGACTTCGTTGCCTAGAGCAGGAAGAGGAATGCCTCAGACTCCAAATCAAGCCACCAGGACTCCATCAACTGCATCAAGAGAAAGGCTGAATCACGTCATTGCAAAAGAAGTTTAACCAGTTCAAAACGTCGCTTCTGGTAAGTCTTTAAGTTAGACCTGCGTCAGTTGCAGCTTTGTTCTACTCATAAGAGAAATTTTTGGGAAGAGTAAGCATGGTTGGTTCGAACCTATTCTATAACCAGCCCAAATCTCGGGGACGAGATTCCCTTTTAAGGAGCGTAGGTTTGTAATATCCCAAAATTTGGTTTATTTTTTGAAGTTTTAAAAATAAAAATAACCATTTGAAAATTTTCTATTAAAGTTAAAGCCTAATTGGAATTTTTTAGAGATCAAAAAACAATTTAATATGATTAATGTCAATATCAACTATTATTAAAATTATTTTATTTGGATTCTATGTGCTTGGATATATTTTCTAGAATTTTTTCGAGTACATTTGCTATTTTCTAAGTTCTATTTGTATTATCTGCTATTTTCTAAAAAGAAAAACCTAATTATAAATCTCAGATATTGTCTTGGGCTCATTCCTTTTCTGTGGCCCATCTAATTTCCCTTTCGACACCGCCGTTTTTCTTCCCGCGCGCAAGGACGAGCCTACTGTTTCCTTTCCGTCGACCCGTCTCCACTCCACCCCGGCCTAGCTTCTTTGCGCACGCGGGGAGCCAAATAAAGCCCATCTTCTCCTTTTTCTAGGCCTGAGTCACACCAGGCCGCCGGTCCCTTTTCTCCTTGCGCACGCGCGTGAACAAGCCTAGTCGTCCGAGCCATGCGCCAACTCGCCTCAACTCCATCTCTCCCTGCTAGTGGCCCCTTGCCAATGCCACATCTCCATCGTCTTTAAGTTGGACTCTTGAGTCCATGTTCTTCATGCGACAGCACCGTCATGCCCTTTTTGGAACTCCTTCCTCTTGCATTATATAAAGGACCGTCCTCTACGTCAAATTGCTCGCCCAGTTCTTCTCCTTCGAAACCCTAAAGTCCCCTCCCTCTAACATCCCAATTTTCTGAGCTTAAAAATCTTTTAATAGTTAGTAGGGAGAAAATTCACCATTTGGATTTATTTGAATTTAAATTCAAAAGCTTAATATTGGACTTTCCAATAAAAAAATATTTAATGTGAATAATCCCAACATGAACATTAGCCAAATCTATTTTATTTGGGTTCTATGTGCTCAGATATATTTTCTAGATTTTTCTAGAATTTTTCTGAGTTCATTTGCTATTTTCTATTGCTTATTTGAATTTCTGGTATTTTCTAAAATGGAAAAGCTATTATTAATCTCAGATAATTCCTTGGGCCTAAACTCATTTCTATTCCTAAACCCCGGCCCATTTTCCCGCGCCACCATTCACTCCATTGCCCGGCTCTCCGCATGCGCGCCACCTCCAGCTGACATGCGGGCCCCGCATGGCAGCCTCTCCACCTCTTCTCTTTCCTTCCGCACGCCCCGCTCATTCTCCACCATTCGATCGAGGATGGACGGTTGGATGCGCACGATCGATTCGGGCTGTCCGGATGTTCCATCGATTTTGGATCGTGCGATCTAGGATGAACGGCCGATCCGAGTTTGTTTCGCGGCCGCGCGCGTGCCGCGACGCGCCGATCCCGAGCCGCCGTCGCTGACATGCGGGACCCACCTTGGGTTACTGTTCATCGTCCCCGACTCGGACTCCTCTTTCTTTCGCCGCCGCCGCACCGTGTCCTTCGCGGACTCGCCTCGGGCTATTTATGGCCCCGAGGACCTCGTGCCCTCGCACCCGTGACGCGCCGCCGCAACCCTAGCCGCCGCTTCTGGTTCGTCGCGCTCGAGCCCTAGCCGCCGCCATCGTCTTGGCCCGGCCAAGAACTCCATCGCCACCGCCGCCGTTCGCTTGTCCTCTTCGCTCCGAAGCCATCATCGGATCGCGCGTCGCTCGCATCCCAAAGACCGCTTCATCTTCACCGGAGGACCCTCCCAACGCCGTCGCCGTCGAGCTCGAACCCCACTCCGCCGACGCCGCCGCGCCGCCACGATGGTCCCGAGCGCCCGTGAGCATCCCATCGATCGCCTCGTCTTCTCTACCTCCGGTGCCGTTCGCCGCCGACGGAGCCGCTGTCACGGCGACCATAGGTCGATCGCGCCGCCGTCGGGTCCGACGTGGACGCCACCTCACCTGCCACCTCACCTGTTGTGCCGACGTGTCGCATGCGTGGCGCCGTGTCGCCAGCACGCCAGACGCCGCGCGGCACGACCCACCGGACCAGATTCATCGCTCGGTAGACCTAGTCCACCGTGACCCATCTCACTGACATATGGGTCCCACATGTCAGTATATTCTTTTTTATTTCTTTTAATTCCTGAAATTCTTCGCTGACGTCAGCATTGCGCAATAATTCGATTTTCTTTTAGAGAAATAATTAGGAAAATCCAAAAAATCCAAATTAGGGTTTCTTTTAGATTTAAAACTTCCAGAGCTCATAACTTTTGCATCCTAACTCCGATTGAGCCCATTCAAATTTCTAAATTTATCTAAATTCAATCTCTATTTATCTGAGATTTTTATTTAATTTTTGGAGCTTGTTTGGCCTCTGTTATTTATTTATTTTGTTTGTTGTGTCTCGTTTGCGAGTAGACGTCGATTCGTCGGGGAATTTTGTGGAAGAAGGAGCACCCCAAGATCAAGACCAGTACATAGACCTTTTCCAAGGCAAGTCATACATTTGATCATCTTGAACCCAGCTTTCAAATTACTTTGTGTTAAATTATTGCATCCTACTTTAATTATTTATTTAAATGCTTTGGGCATAGTTATTATCCAAATTGTTATCACACCTTGGCCTTGTATGTCATAATTCCTTGTCACCCTAGATTGGTTACTAGTTGGTAATATTATAGCACCAACGTGGGTTGGTTAGACGCGAGTACAATTGCTTAGCCATGCTACGAGTCTCACATCTCATGTAAGTTGCAATTTATTAAATGTGACTAAGTGACTATGGAACTTTGTGTAAAACTGTGTGCTATGTGTTATTACTTCGTGATGGCATGTGTTGCACTAAAACCAACTGGGTGGTAAAGGATTTAGACTGAGGCAAGTGGTGGATACTGTGTGATATGGTGGGCTTTGTGATGGGAATGATAATCTTTGTGATTTAGTTAGAACATGGAAGTCTTGCCTTGGTCAATTAAGGACTTAACTTTGTGCGCCATTGAACTGAGCCTTACTGTACGACCACATGCTTGGTATGGGATGGGCCTAACTTAATAAGTTATGGATTCTCGGCATTGATGTTCAGGTGGATAGGTTAGGCTGTGTGATAGGGTGGAGGTGCGACTACTTAGTGGTTGCATCGCGGGACGGTTCGCCGCTTCCCTGTCCAGCGGTGTGTGTTATGCCAAAGCGCTTCGTTTGGGTTGGCATAGCGGTTTGTAAGCACATCGGGAGTGTCAATGTTGAGATGAAGTTTCTGAACCGTTTATTATGATTAGTGCTTGCTACACTAGTTATATCTTGTGGGTAAAGTGTACAACCTCTGCAGAGTGTTAAATCAATCTATTCGAATAGCCGCGTCCGCGGTCATGGACATGCTCGGGGATTTCACACGAGGGGTAGTTTTCATAAAATGTTGGGATAGGAGCTGTGTGACCTCAATCATATGGCTATGTGAAATAATCTGTTTAGCTTTGTGTCTTTGTGGAAACAATTGTTAAATTAATATTGTCTATTTATTTTGAATTATGCTTTCAATCTATTACTCGTATTCAATTGCAAATGTTGCTTTTATGCAAAAGAACCACAGAAGCCTTTACTTTGGAATAAACATGCATCTATAAATTGCATTCTGTGGTATAATTTGCAAGTACGGTTGTGTACTCACGCTTGTTGTAAAACTTGCGCCCAAACCTACAGAAGAGGAGGAGTCTACGCCTGCTTTCGAGGAGGAGTTCGCCGAAGGTTGTTGATCGTTAGGTCCGGATCCCATCGGTTGCTCGTGGTGAATTGGTGGGATCTACGCCGAGTTATTTCCGTTCATTCGCCGCTTTATCTTCTCAGTAGCCTGCGTGGCTTAATAAGTGTAAACTCGACCATAAGGTCAAAACCGTTATTTGTTATTCAAACTAATCGTTTACTTTATTTATCGCTTGTGTTGATCGATATTTACCTATGTTAACACTGTGTGCACTAGCGTGATCCTGGACTAGTGCAGTATACACAGAGGGTTCCAGAATCGTAATTTTGGGTCCCGACACTCCCTAATCTCATCCTTGTTGCACTGCAATCCATCAGAGTTCGAGCCGCCACCGAAGCTCTTCATCTCCGACGTTCATCGTCGTTGAACGACCTCAACCTGCGCCATCACCGGTGTTGGGATCGCCTCATCGTGAGCTTCGCCGTGCTTCCTCCATCTTCAGCCAAGAATCATCACAGCGCATTTTTATTTTTGTCGTCAAAACTGATCGCCGACCATCTTGTCAATCTACTTAATGGTGAGCGTCATCGCTGTTTTGAGTGTGTCATCACGTGCTCCTGGTTAATCTCATCCAATCCCCACTTCTCTCTTTGTTTCTCCTTCACCGATTTTGCCACAACTGTGGAGCCCATCCGCCGCTCAAGTCGCCACCGTCGACGAGCTGGTGCCGCCCTGGCCGAACCTCTGCCACCTGAAGATTTCTCATGCTTTCGAGGTCTCGTTTTGATGCATCCCCGAGGTTGCATTGTTGTCGCTTGCTCTCGCGCAACACCACCATCGTCACCAGCCATGACCTCCCTGTTCTCTATTTTTCTCCTTTTGCCACCTCCGTAGCCAAGTCACCGTCCAGATCAGCTCCACCTCAAATTCATGGCCCATGTGGCATCCAGTTAGCTGCTAGGCCATAGCCGTGTGGTACACCCAAAAATCCACCCGATCCAGAAACCCTTGAAACCAGTCCACCATACACCATCTCTATGCCAAGTAGGGCCGCGTGTCAAAATCAATTTCCTTTATTCTTTTCAGCCGAAAATTGTAACACCATGTTTTTCCGAGCTTTTTGAGAATTTTCAAAATTAAAAATAACTATTTGGTTTTATTGAATTCTAAAGCTTAACTTGAAATTTAGGAATTTAAAATAGTTTAACCTGACTGAATCAAAGTTAAACTAATTCAAAAAGTTGGTTTTGAATTTGCTAGAGTTCTCTGGTGTTTGAATTCTCTTATGTGTACGTTCTGACCTCCTCCTCCTGTCCCTCTCTCAGTCTTGGTAAGCTTTCTATGCCCTGTTTATTCTTCCTATGACCACATTGAGTAGTCGTGCTTTCCTTGTATTCTTCCTACGACTACGTTGAGTAGTTGTAGCTTCCTTGTATTCTTCTTACGACCACGTTGAGTAGTCGTACCTTTCTTGTACTTTTCCTACGACTAAGTTGAGTAGTCCTATCTTACTTGTATTCTTCCTACGACCGCATTGAGTAGTCGTATCTTTCCTACGACCACGTCGAGTAGTCGTATCCTTCTGCGGACCTGGTAGTCGAAGCCTTCTTTCGACCACCTTCTCGGTTGGACCACCCCTTTGACTTCGACCGGCCCCACCTGTCAGTTCCCCTGCTCATCTTCTCCTTCCTCCTGCTGTGTCACATCTGCCGCAGAAATCTTCACGCATTAAATGTCGTTCTGTTGCATTAAATACTGTCGCTTCCGCAGTACCCATTCCTCCTCTTGTCTCCTCCCTTACCTGCTCCCATCCTGTCGCTCTGCGCCGGCCAGAGCTCCGCTCGTGCCCGTGCTGCGCTGCCGTGAATCCTGTCACTCCATCCTTGTCAACCAGTTCTCCTACTTCCTCTTTAAATAAGTATCAGGGAGCCCTTTTGCCCTTTTCGCACTCCCTTTGGACCTCTTTCTGACCTTATAATTCTCAAGCTTTCGAGAGCGTTCTCCCTCGTTCGAGCTCCGACTCGAGTGGTTCAAACTTCTATCTTCTTCTACAGTCTGTACCTTTCTGTTGGTTCCAGTTGGTGTTTTCTGGAGTTTATCTAGATTTTATTTGGACTTTATTTGATTTGGCTTCGTTCTTACGTGTAGATTTCGACGACTCCGGGGAACCCGAGTACTCCGAAGAAGTAGATCCTCGGGCTTTCGAGCAATGACTTCAAGGGGTTCACTTCATCCAGAGTATGTGTCAACAACTTACCACTTTTTCTTCAGAAAAACACTTGCAGAACTGCTCACATGTGGTATCATTTATGCTTCAATAGATTGATTTCTCTTTTTCAAGAATTCACTCCTGAAAATATGTATAGATTTTGTTAGTTATATATTTTAGGGGGAAAAACAAGTATTTTCATTATCATACCGTACGTGGGTCATTGTTGGTTTAGTTCAACCTAAATGGTGTTCGACTCTTATACTGTTTTCCAATTCTCAAGGATTGTTACTTGAGCTGACAAAGGAAACTTTGCTGATACAGTGTGTTTACTACTTTATACCGATTAAGAATATCACTTTCAACTCCTTCATGTGATAGCATCCATTCTTTTATGTAACGTTTGCAATTTTGCATGCATCAGTTGAAACTTGGGAGCTACTATGTATTAAATTGTTGTTTATTACAACATTTTCCCCTAGAGTTTCTATTATTTAATTGATTTATTGAGAGGATTATGGTGCATTTTTGTTTCCCTATTGTGTGCTGTTTGGTGGTCTGGGCATCTTTTTTTACAATGATAGTGTGCATTCAGTTATAGTGGTGCTACTCCTTCATCTTCCACTTTTATTGAATTATCTTTTTATATTAACGATGCTACCACTTGATCAGCCTATGCACCCTCTTCCACCTAACAGGTTCACCCCATCCATCCCTAATCTCACAGCTTCAGTTGTTAATGGAACATATCACGCTGACAGTGCGTATACTTACTCTGTGTAGCGCTGTTTCATCGAATTATTTAGCTTTTCCATGTACCGAAAGACCAACAAAAGAGGTTGCCATTGCTGCTACGTGAGTTTGTCATACCCATTTACTTTGCATTGTTTGTTTTTATAATATGAATTTCGTCTGAAAATCCTATGTTTGCTTCTTCCTTGCCATGGTATTATCTCTTGGTGTTTTCTTTTTTTTTTTGCCAGGTTTGTCAGACTCTTGGTTGACTGGAGCTACCTGTAGCTACTACTTCTTTGTGAGCTGCCTTTTGTTTTGAGGTCAATTCACAGGCAAGTAAACGTTTCTAGAAAGAATTGTAGTCAGGAAGTGAGCATTGATTGAAGAAATCAAGTTCAATGAGCTACTACACCTTAACAATGTGCATGTTCGCTTACCTCATAGTCATGTATATTTATCGTGTTTTAGATCCAATTCTCCCCAACGAAGTATGGTTTACTTCGCTGTTCCTACTCAAAACTCACAGCATAGCCATTCGGATCATTATTTTTACCTTCTATTTACCAATAGCTTTCAGAACACATTTGCTGTTACCACTACTTTATAATTTAAACATCAATTCTTCAGTACTGTCAGCGTCATACTCCATCGCTTACATTTAAGCAATCTCTTAGTTGCTGCAGCTTCCACTTTCAGAATATAAACTATCACCTTAGACATATATAGATCTATACTATGCATATACGTTACTACTACTGTTTGTCATCCTCAAGAAAGCCTCATAAATCGGTATTTATGAATTCTTTTTAACGATATCTTTAATAGCACTATCACCATTAAAAGTGTTTTGATTTCCCCCTTCCCCTTTGCCATTACTGTACTCACTATACTCCATTAAATTTGCTTAGTAGAACATTTGTTGTTTACATTTACCTTTTTAGATAGCCTAGCTCTCATCCTACCTCCCATACACCAAAGATGGTAATTGTACTTCTCATTAATTACTTCCTTCTACTTTAATATGTTGAGTTATATTGAAGCTTGTAAAATTATCGCCGTGGATTTCGAATGGAAACCTAATTTTGAGAAAGGCAGCTGAGCTAACAAGGTAAGTGATGCCTCAATTTGAATTGTTGTTAATTTCCATGCTTGCTTAGTTTTTCGCCTTTTCTGGTATAATTATATTTATACACTACACCATGATACAACATACTACACTTACATTTTAATGCATATACATATGTTTTTGAAGCACTTAGTTATGTCTTTTGGAGATCTCTTAAAACTTTACTTGGCTGGTAAATGTTTTTGACTTATTTTTGTTGTCATGTTTGGATAACAGTATGGGATAGTTATAGCTTCCAAGCAGTCGAAGGTGTTTATTTGATTTATGATAGCTGTCCAAGAGGTTTTCGCAAGAGGTTTTTAAAGTCAAAAATAAAATTTATTGAGTTTTTTTGGGATTTATTGGATTTAAAGTTGAAAAGGAAAATTTAAGTAATTTCTGGAATTTTCAGAAATTTTAAAAGCTTTTCCTTAAGTATTTCAAAGCTAAAACAAATTATTTGCAAAATTAATTACCAATTATAAGTTAGAAATATTTTATTTAAATCCAAAATATCTCATAGAATTTCTATGAATTTTCTCATAATTTTTGGATTTTATTTGCTATTTTTAAAAGCTATTTTGAATTCTCAAGATAAAATAAATTGCTAAATCAAACTAAATCGGAAAACAGTGCTTCGGCCGAATCCTCCTCAGCCCACTCCTATTACCACGTGCGCACAGCCCGCTCAGCCCAAATCCTCCGCGCGCTCGCACTCCAACCAGTTTTAGCCGTTGGATCAAGGGTGGACGGTCCGATCGTGTTGGTGCGTTCGGACGGTACGAACATCCTAACCAATGTGAATCGTCCGATCGAGATTAAATGAACTGATCAAGAATTTTCGATCGGAGCGGTCCGAACATCCTCATCGGTGTGGACCGTTCGATCCAAATCGAACAGCCCAGACACCACCTGCTCCTTTCCTTTCTTGGCCGTCACCGACAAATAGGGCCCACACGTGCCACGTCACTATCGTCAACATCCCTTTCTTCCTCCCTTGCCCCAAAACACCCCTTTAAATAGCGCATCAGCCGACCTCGCCCTACGTCGCTCCGACCTCATCCGCGCCCCTTTAAATAGCGCATCGGCTCCGCCTTGGCCTCCGCATCTCGCTGCCACCAACCACCGCACCTCCCCCTCTCTATAGTGCCCTAATTTTGGAGTTGTTCGTAGCCACCCGAAGCTTCGTGTTTCTTTCAATTCCAGCGTCGGCGAGGGCTCACCGACTACAACAACCCCATATTCGGCACTACCTCATCATCGCCTACCCCGTACGCCCTTTATACCGACTCGAGGACCACCGGAGCCCCGTTGCCCACCTTGCCCCAAAACCGCCGCCGCATATCTCCTCGTCGCTGGCGACCTGGTCACGATTTGCCGCCATTTCAGTAAGCAATAAGTTCAGTGACTCATTGTATACCTATAGTGCACCCTCGTGTTGCTCACCACGACGCAGAGCACCGGCGAGCTCAACACCGAGCGCCACCGTCATCCTTGAGCTAACGTGGCAGCCACCTCGGCGCCACATATATAGATACAGAATTCTGTTCTTTTCAGCATATGTAAATTTGTAGTTAAGCTACCGTAGAGCATCAATCTGTCATGAGCTGAATATGCATGTAGCATAGGGATTAGGAAATACATATGCTCAGAGTTTTTGAAGCCAAGTGTTGGTGATATTTTGATGCTGTGCAACAATGTCCTCCCTTTCCTGATTGTGATATTCTTGATTTATCATGTCATGATCCTGTTTGTATTAGTATGTTTGTACAACCTTGGCACCTTTTACATTTGTCTTCTCGGGTACTTGATTACTTCTATGTGATTTAGCCACTTTTGCTTTCAATCTATGTTGTTTGTTTTGTCATTAAAATATGATAACTTACTGGAGTAAGAACAAAGATTTCCTAATTGTTCAGGCTTCTAAAAAAATGTAAAAAGAAATGGAGGATTAGTCTAGAAACATATTGTGATTATGCATCTTTCTTGACAATGGTTTTACCTATACTTCCAGCGAAGGGCTATCCCTTGTGATTTTATTGGCGTCATAAAAAGCTAGCAGCCTATTTACTTGAAAGGTATTGCACTGGAATATTTCTTTTAGAGTTAAGAACTTAAGATGCTGCCTGTTGGTGTCATGATTCTTCAAATGCCCTTTCAAACATTTACACTGTACATCTTTTTCAGGGGAAACTGTGAGCGATGAGCTGATGTCCATTTTCTTTGCTCAGCCTGATGCACTTGCTTTATTTACTTTAACAAATTCTTTGATATCAAATATGCCTTTTCTATTATAATTTGTTTATATTTTTATACGATGTGTAGGCTTATATAGTGGAACTTTATCAAGATAATCTTGTGGACCTGTTGTTGCCCAAAAATGCAACGTGACAAAAAAAATAGAAATAAAAAAGGATTCTAAGGTACAAGAGCTCCTTTCTTAGTTTCTTATGTACGTTTACTTCAGTTTTTATACAGTTCACTAGAGTTAATGATATTATAGTCCTTTCTTTGCACATATTCTCTTTTCTTGTAGTGTTTCAATAAGTCAAGTTACAAGTTTCCCATTTGACCTTCCTTTTGTTTTTTAAGCAACAACTTCTGTAGGTGTATAAATAATGTCTGCTTTCTTGGTTTACTTCTGTAGTTGCATATATGACTGTACAGACAAACAATTTTCGTTAACTACAAATCTGTAGATCATTGTCTATAGACATTCCTATTGAATCGCTTTGTCTTGCCAAAGAAAAAAATCACTTGAAACATTTCTGTTATTGCACAGTGGCTCCGACAAGTGATGTTGCAACAGCATGCCTTACCTTTTGTTCCTACCCTAGAAATTCGTATTTTATACTCGGCTTTATCACCCACTACCCTTTCTTTTATGTAGTCTATCCGTTTAAATGTCTGATGTATTATATGCTTATCCTGTAATATTATAGAATTCCTAAACCAATTTCTTATTAGAAAATGAATAGGGGAAAAGAGAGAATCGAGGGCAATTAATTGCCAGGGAAACTCTAATTGCCGGGAAAACACATAACTACAGAGGAAAACCAAGTATCTAGGGCACTCTAACTGCCGGGGAAACTCTAATTGCTGGGAAATAGCTAACTGCCAGGGAAAATATAACTGCCGAGGGAAACAAATTTTCTAGGGCAGTTAACTACCGGGAATTCACATATCTGCCGGGGAATATTTTTCTTTACTTTCTTTACTTTCTGTATGCGGTCCTGCCCACTAGAAGGAACATCCTAGTGTCGTGCTGTCTCTAACTCTTGCTACCGGTGCATGATAATCGAATATAGTTTGTTGATTTATATGATTTAGTTAACCTGGTCAGTGAAACGAACATCAACTAGTCGAAGTCTTTCCTATCTGCACGTGGTCCTGCCCACTAGAAGGAACTTTCTAGTTTCAACCTATTCCTAACTCTTGCTACCGGTACACAACAATCGCGATCAACACAAAGTTGAACAACTTTTTTAAGTACATACTTTTCTCACTATTTACTAAGTTTTCTTTGTATAAACAAAGTAAACAGTCGGGGGCTAGGATAGAGTTATTCATATGACTTCAATTCTTAGTATTAAATTCATTTTTTTTCTTTTTATTGTCTTATGAGTTACTAACTACTCGATGAGATAATTTTCAGGAAAATGAAGCTTTAAAAAAGAAGTTTTATATACACAAACAAAAGCTTGTCTTTACATATTTCCTATTATAAACTACTTTGATGAAGGAGATCCTATTTGCATCTCCTTCACAGCCTTCCTGCTGACTGGCTGCATTTCTTTAATCAACCGCCCTACTTCTACTTCAGAGCAGTCAAAGTCGGCTTCCATTAGTTGCAGACTAAGATTGGGATATTGGACTTTGAGTTTTGCTAGAACATAACTCATTGCGCCTTCGATCGTCTCCCTTATCGAGTCAGCTTGGTTGGTCTCCGGAGTGGTCACCAACTCTTGTAAAGTTTTGACTTGTTCTCCAATCGTACTCGTGTGAGCAGTCGTGGAGTCTTCAAGAGGAGTAACCTCTTTTGAGCCCAGACCTTCGAGTACGTTGTTCAGAAGTGAAATGTTGCCTTGAAGATTGATCTTCATCGACTTCATCTTCTCCTGATGATGAGTCGAGGCTTCTCGGAGTTCCTTTATTTTGACTGCTTGCTCTGCAAAAATAGTAAGACTGGTAAAAAAAAACATTCCAAAAGCTAGTTAGCAAAACCAGTCGTAGGTAAAGGATTTCTTACCTACTAGTCAAGAGTCAAGCTTCTTGACTTCATCGACGTGGGAGGCAGCACTCTTTACGTATCGCTCTTCCCACGACTTAATCTTCTAGTTTTTTTTCTTTCCCGAGGCGGGAAAGCTCACTAACCACCATGACCTTCTGATCGACCTCGGTTTAGAGCTTACCTATTTTAACCTCTTTTTCTGCCAAGGGAAAAGAGTTAGAGGAAGAAGAGAACATCATGCATATAAGTAGTTTTAAGTTCAGAACTTACTGTTTATTTTATTTTGCAACTTGTGAGTTGCAGAATTAACTCCTAAAGCTTCTTTAGGAGGTTCTCTTTTTCTTTCCTTAGCCTCCGCGTCTCGACTTTTTCATAGTCGAGTGCATCAACCAATGTCTTTTTATCACTCTTAAACCTGCAAAGGTTGAGATCGATGTGAGAACTGGATAAGTAGTTGAAATTCAAAAGACTACATGTGACAGTGACTTACCATCTCTCTGCCTGCTCGCGGAGTTCTGCTTTCTACTGTCGTAACAACATAAGTTGCCGGTGGTATTCACCAACGGTGACAATTTATTCTAAAGCTTTCTGCAAGAATAAAGACAGTGAGAAGCAAGAAAAACCAAATATGTAAAGGTCTAGTATCAGATACTTACATTAATGCTCACTCGAGCAAAGTTGAAGAATACCCTCCAGGAGTCTTTGAGTTCATCGATCTCTTGAACTTGGTCCTACCACACCTTTTCGAGACGCTCGTCATCGAAAACATTCCCCCTGTTAGGAATGTCCTTAGGGTGAGGGACTCGGTCACAAGATCTGAATGAGAAAGACTCCATAATGGTTGCTGGGCCAAAGAAGTCACAGAAAAAGTTGAAGTACTCTTCTTCTTCTTCTTCTTCTTTGATGGCAGCTTCTCCTTGAGGATTGGGAAGAACATCCACGATGACTTCTTTCCCGACGCGGTGGTTGGAGATTCCACCACCGCCTTGGCTAGATGCTTTCGCCGCTTCATTCGCTGTCTTCGCCTCTGCTTCCATGGCCACCTCAGCGGTCGTAGTGGCCTCAGCAGTAACGATCACCTCAATGGTCGTAGTAGCCTCAGCGGTGACGACTTCTTCTACCGCGGAGGCAATGGTCGATCTCTCGGCCACTTTCGCTATCCTCTCTTCGATTGTAGGAGAAAAACCAGTTGTTTCAACGACTAAAGGAGAGAAGGCAGCAGGCTTCTCAACAGAAGCACCCTCAGGGGGCTGGAGGAGTTGGGCTAAGACCATAGAAAGAAAAACACTTCAATATTACAAAAGGTAAATGATATTCTTATGCTTTTGGTTTTTTTACATACGTTAGCTTTTTGGACTTGATCTTGAATCCAAAGGAAACCTTCTCTAAGGATGTAAGACCAGGAGGTGTTTGGTCATGTTATTTGATGATGAACACATTGACAATAAGGAAGACTTAGTTCTGATGTTTAAATGTTGATTACATTGTCTCTGGAACATGCTTGTGCTCTTAGTTGCTGACCTGTGTTTTTGAGTTCTGTTGAGTTCTGTCGAAAATCAGCGTTTGGCGAGTTTTACGGTAGTACTGGCTCTGTGTCCGCAGAACTACCGCTAAGAGGAACAACCACACAATTGTTGACGGTAGTACCAGCTCTTGTGTTTTGGTTTTGAATTTCTTGAGAACAGTAGTTCGCTTTATATTTGCGAAACTATCGAACGCTTGTGAAGGCGGTAGTACCACGTTGTCCGGTAGTACCGTTGGTTTGCCGGCGGTAGTACCGCGCTTGGTTTTTTAGAGAGAGAGTGTTTCTGATAATCACTGTTTGTTTCTGACAAGCACTGTTAAGTGAAAAACGGTAGTATCGTTGTCGAGAACAGTGACGATCATTGGACTGAATAATATCGTTAGCTTGAATGGCGGTAGTACCGCACAAAGGTATGACCGCAAGGTTGCGGTATGGATTTTCTAGAGAACTTGTTTTCGGAAGTTTTATGATTTCCCGAGGAGCGGAAGTTCCGCAGTGCTTTGAGCGGTACAACTGCGTGGTGCGGAAGTACCAGGGATAATATGGCGAAAGTTTCGATTATGCTCTGTTTTTCTGTCGTTTTGGGGATTTGACTTAGGTTAAGTTAAATTCATAAGCTTTAATGTGTTGCATGATGCATGATAGTGTTTATGGGTGTGTGTGTGAGCTAATGGATGGTCAAGTTGGAGAACTTGTGCCATGGTTTTGGTTTCTTTGGTCTTTGCATGTGCAGGTTGAGCGTGAGGATGAATCACAATCGGTGATGAGGTGAACTCGGACTAGGATGAGGAAGAATCTGAGGTCTTGGAGGTCGTGGATATCACGTGGTGGTTTTGGATCGCGCTGGAGCACATGGAGATCAAAGGTGGATCACGCTGGAGCTATGGGAGGCGATTTCCTGGAGGCTTACGGCGTGGAAGTTCGGTTTTGGAAAGTTTTAGTAATTTTGGTAAAACCTGTGTTGGTAAGGGTTTCGGATCCCTTATTTTCGGAGAGATTGATTTCGTGTTGGTTACTAACACGGATAGAATCCTGCCTATAAGAGGAGGCAGAGGGGTGCGGCTTGTTGAGGAGCTTTTATGAGTTTCAAGATTACGGGATTTTTGTAGTCTCTTGACCGTAGCTTTCTTGCTGTTTTGCTGCGGTTTAGAGGTCCTTCGATTGGAGGCTTTGAGGGGTGCTTGTTGAGCGCTTTGTAGACACAAATCAAGTTTGATATATAAAGTTCAGATTCGTTCAACTTTGATTCTTGTTTTGGTGTTCTTGCTGTGCGGCTGAGGGTGTCTTTGCTGTGAAGTTTTTGCACACAAGGAGAAATTGGAATTCAAGGGTCAATTCGCTGCAATCATTCAACCCCCCCTTCTGATTGCCATTACGATTCTACAAAGGAAGATTTATTGTTCTTGTAACATCCCAATTTTGGGCTTGTGTTTCAAATGTAAGAAAAACCAGTAGAAATTAAAACTTTTTCTTACATCATGTATTTCCTGTTGTGCCAAACAATTCTTGTACAAGGAATTATGGAAATACATTGTCACAAGTCCATTTGATCCAAATCTTGATACTCCAAAAATAATCTTGTCAAATCTTATGATCATCCTCTGGAAATATTTTTCCTAAGTCTCTGTGATGGCATGTGACCCCTCTGAAAAAATTCACAATTTTTAGAAGTTGTTTGAATATTTTTAGAGGCAGTCAAACCTGTTTGACTCTCAGTCAAACATTAAAACAAAGCCTTGCAGAATTTTTGGAGATTTATTCGCAAGATAAAAACCTCTGAAAATTTTACACAAGGTTAATATCTGAGTTAGCAAGCTCCTGTAAAAATTTCATAATTTTTGGAGTTAATTTGCTACCTCAAATAAATCATTCAAAGTCTCTGTTCTAAATTCAAAGTCAAACGTGGTTTTACTGTTACTCGGGTTCGAGTCAGACTCGGGCTCGAGCCAATTGATTCGGTCCAGTCAACTAACTGCACCGAGCCACACTTTAAAACGCGCCTTGGATCTCGACCGTTGGATCTAAATCGCACGGCCCGCGCGCGTGTAACCCTTCGGACCTTCCGGTTGCAAGTTTGATTGTCGACCGTTAGATTCCCATCCAACCGTTGAGATTTCCCGAACCCTTCGGACCCTCCGGTTGCATTCTTAAATCTGAGCCGTTGGATTAAGATCCAACGCTCGCGTGTTCCTTCGTTGTAAAATGAGTTTGCGACGTGGAGCAATCGAGGCCGTTCATTTCTAATCCTAAGGCTCGCAATCTCCCCGTTGTGTTTTAAACCCGGGAGGCGTGGCGCTTTCGTGGCCGTCCGATTTAGATCGTAGGGCTGAGAACCACCGAGCCTTTTCGCGGGTCGTCTTCAACCTCCGGCCGTGCGAGCACTGTAGGGGGAGTAATGGCAGTGTCATTTCTTGCTCCCTAAAGCCACCCTAGCCGACGTTTAGGGGTATGGGAGGTACACTGAGCCAGGCCATGCCCTAATGCACGTCTACACCTCTTTTTCCTTGTCGGCCGTGCGTGGTGCTTTGTGTTTTGCCGCCCGAAAGAAGTGTGGTGCAAACCCTAATGCTTTCATAGCTTTATAAGCACTCTCAATACCTCCTGGTGTTTCTTTAGGCCACCATCAAGCTTCATTCTCAATATTGGAGCTTAACACCTCAAAAATGGCAAACCGCCATTGTTGACCCGTGGAGCTCCATTGGTGTTCTTGGTGTTCCAGTGGTCCTCCTTCATGTTTCTTTGCCCTAACCTTATCTCTTTATCGTCTTGAACATTTCCACTTAATTTTGGATTTGATTCTCGTGAATTGTCCAATTTGGGGTTTGTTCAAATTCTACTAAATTGGTCATCTTCTTCCTCAGCTCTCGTGAGTGCTCCATTTTCCAATTACTTGCTCATGTAGCTTCTGTGAATCTTTATGAAGCTATTTTGATGCTTTGGTATCACTCATTTGGCTCAGGGTATCTATCTCGGGTTTTCTTCTCCAAGTCCGGCGAGCTTTCACCGTGATCAAGCAACTCCGACCATCTTTGAAGCTTCTTGTCACTAAGGTAGCTTCTTATTAGTCCTTAGAAGCTTTGGCACCCGTATCCTAGGCTTGCAGTGGAGCTCATCGCGATTTTCGTGTTTAGCAGTAAGCTCCCATTTTCGCTTTTCCGGCTAGCCGGCGTTCTAGTCCTTCGCCGCCGGTGAGAATGCTACCATTAGATTCGTTGTGCTATTGCGAATCCATTTTGGGTCTTGTTCGGCGCCGCCATGTTGTCGCCGGCGATCCGCCGTGAAATCGCTCGGTTTTGCCGCCGGCAGCCTCCGTTGCTGGCTATCCGATTAGGGCACATTAATTGCTAATCATTAGTTATTAATTATGTCTTAATCATTGTCATGGAGCCACTGACCAGTGGGCCCAATATCCTTAAATCACTCTCTGGTTCAATCCCGCACTGTTCCGACATCATTAAGTTTAATCATTGCTTAATTAGTGTGTCGGCATTTAATCCTCGCTTGAAATCTCCTCCGGGTCGACTTGTGGGCCCGGGGTTAAAATCAAATCTCGTGAATCATTAGTGTTTATTTAATGTTAATCATTAGAAGCATTAATCTCGCCCTAACCGCCTCTCGCCATCGACAAGTGGGCCGGATGCACCGTGTGCGTGGGTTAAACGCTCGTGTGGGTGACTCAAGGTCACCGACATGCGGTCCCACACGCCAAGATCTCCTTTGAATCGCGATCATTATCTACCGCTCATTGTTAGATCTGCGCCTCGATCTTTGTATGCGTTCGGACCCTCCGGGTTGCCTTGATCATTCTCGACCGACGATCTTGCGATCAACGGCCGAGATTGTGTTTGCAACCGCACCGTCCGAATGCATACACTGCGCGCGCCGTTGGATCTTGATCCAACGGTGGGTCCGTTCGAGTTGGCGCGCGGCGCTGCTTTTTTTGCGCGTGAGCCGAGGATTTTAGATCAAGGGTTGTCGAGCGCCCACGCTTTTCTTTTATTTGGGTTGTTCTGTATTTCGGTAAGTATTTGTTTAACAACTGAAAATGATGTAAAAACTTTAGAAATTCATAACTAATTCATTTTAACTGCTTTTTAGTTAATTCCAACGGTAATAAATATTGTTATCACTTTAGTTTATTATAAAAATGGATTTAAGCATATTCCAGTAGCAGAAAATTGTATAACTAGGAATAACTTGATTTCTGCCATTTTGAATATTCCAGAAATAGGTTTAACCTTGAAAAATGCATATCTTTTTCTGTATAACTCCAATTTGTGCAAAATCAATTTTGTTAAATTCGTCTGTTAGCATACTTTCATATAAAATAGGATTTGAGCATGTTCATAATTCTGTAAAATGGCTTGCATTAGATTTACAACTTAGAAAAATCATAAGTAAATGTGTATAACTCCAAATTTAGTAAATCCAACTTTGCTGTCATTAGGATGTCATAATCTACCTATTATAAAAATTTCAGACCTTAGATCATTCTGGAAAAATTCGCCATGAACAGTACTAATTATTAATTAGGTTGATATATAGGCTGAGAAAGAGTATTTTGCTCATATCTTTTGCATGTTAAGTTCAAATTGCAAGATTCTTGTTCCTGTCATTGTCTTAGATCATTCCCTAGCTGTAGTGTAAATTTTATAGGTTTTGGATGTGTTTTTTGTTGGAATTTATTTGGTGTTCTTCGTTCTTATTTGCTTATCGCCTTTTTCGCGTTAGGTTAGAAGATAATATTATTAATCTTGATATTGAGCCACAAAGACCATCGGACTGTGACTTCACCAGTGCAAGCGGATGTAGCATTCATTTGATCATATTGTTCCTACTATTTTCAAAGTCTAATATATTGTTTGCAAATTCTATGTATGCATTGCTATGTTGTTTTAAACTATCGTCGATAGTTGGCCTACTAGATGCATTATCGTGAGGAAATGATCATTCCTCTACCATCAAGCCTAGGTTACTTGTCGTGATTTTGGGTTCGATGGATGGACCCTTGTCACTTAGTAGTTTACGTGTTATTATGCTTAGCCATGCTTAGTTGTCGGTAGAAATGGGCGGTTATCGACTTGTCGGTAACCTTGATCACACAAACTGTTATAATATGTATATTTCAGCCTTGTGCTTTGTCTAAATTGCAAAACTAAAACTGAAAATGAAAACAATTTAGACTTGGGCACAATGGTAAGATGGTGTGATCTTTTGGGTGTGAATGGAATGGTGCCCGGTCAATTAAGGACCGAACTACTTGTGAGTATCATTATCCGAGCATTACGGTGCGTGCTAACCACACTAGAGGATATGGGACCTCTCTTAGCCGAGTACTTTGGGTGTGTTAATTAATGAGTCGCGTGGTGGGTTGCATATTTGATTATATGCAACATGGACACGTTGTAGGGAGGAGAACACCGCCGAGGCGGTGTATCTTGCTCCACGTATGGGTCCTTGTGATCCATATTTCGTCGGCAGATCACTAAGGATTAACCCCATACGTGCGTCTCTTGATTAGCATGTTCCATTGGAAAGGGTTCGAGGACTTAGCCGTGCTAGGCATACCAAAGGAAGTGTGCTTAATAGCTTGGCGAAAAGGCGGTCCAAGTGTGGGTACATTGGTACACCCTGCAGGATTAAAACTATTCGAATAGCCTCGTCCTAGGTTATGGACACGCTTGGATAAGCTTTTCAAGAGTTAGACTACAACCTTTTAAAATTAAAACTTATTGGGTGGTATGAATCGAGGATTCATGCTATGTTGTGGTGGCTTTGGGGAAAGTCACTTCTAGGTGGATACTTGTTACTTATGCTTACTCATTGTTATTTAAATGCTTAAAACAGATTTTACAAACTGTTGTTCAACTTATTACAATATTGCAAATGAAACTTGCTTTATGCGCCCAAAGAACCATATAACCACATTCCTTTGAATACGACTTTCATGTAGCTATGTATAGGCTTGCTACTCGTAAGTCTTATGAGTACATTTTGTACTCACCGCATTGCTTGTGTTGTGCAGAGGATGATAGTGAGTCCGATGGACCTCACTTTTGTGAGTTGTGCCGTGGCGCTTTAGGGGCGATTAGCTTGGCGGCGGTCGGTTGCCCCGTGGTGTTATGTGGCTAACCTGGTCGTCTTTTGGTTTAAGCCATCTTATGGCAACTTTTGCTCCCGCTGTTTCTTATTTGGTACTTATGTCTTTTGGCCGGTCGGCTGTGTTGTAATAACTTATATTATGTCTGTCTTTTAGTAGACTTGTTATATTCTGTTGTATGGAAATGATGCATGCTTGGAATTGATGTATGTGTGCTGCATGTTCTGGGAGGCACTTGTTCATCGAGACGCGGATTATTCTATTTGTGATACTAGAACCAGTGGAAGGTTAAGTATTACAAGTTTAATAAACCGGGGTCTCACAGTTCTTCTCTTTGACCACATCTGGTCGATATTCGAGTTGAGGAATAGAAGATGCCACAACCACGTCTGGTTGTGGGTCTTGTGCAAGGGCCTCAGCCCTTGGAGTTTCTTGTCCCTCGACCGCAGGCTCTACCGACGCAACAGTGTCCTTCACAAAAGATACGAAGCTTTTTCAGTTCTCTTTTTCTAGTTGCTTAATGAAGCCATGAGAAGTAGAGACCGAAAAAAGTTTTGTCATCATAGTAGAAGGGTACCTTGGTTTTCGGGGCTTTGGGCTTACGGGCTTCGATTGCTGGGATCGCCTTATTTTTCTCTGCAGCGACTATGTCTGCAAAGAATGTATCAAAAGGATCGGTCAGAGCGGAAGCAGAGCTTGAGCTTGCGCCCTGCTTGTTGATAGCCCTCACAAGGCGACGCTTTTTTGGCCGGAGGAGCCTTGACCTGCTTCGTCCCTTTTTCGACAACCATCAATTCGACCTCTTGGTCATCTTGACGGTTTTTCATGCCTACTTTCTGCAAAAGTCAGAAAAGAAAACTCCATTTAGCGATCGTAAGACCTTTTCTATGACCGCCTAGTTGTCGTAAGCTTTTCTACAACTATAAAACCCTAAAGATGAAATCAATCTTTGATTACCTTTAGGTGTTCTTCTTTTCTTTTGTGGATACGGTCGCTAGAATTTGAAGAACCCCTGTGGTAGGGGTTGGAACCTTCTCGCAAACAAGTTTGACTCGAGTGTCAATTTCCGCTTGCAGGAGATCTGTATGGGTAAATAAAACTTTCAACAATCGAGCTTGAAATCAGTCGAAAGAGAGTTAAGTTGGAAATTTACTTACCCTCCTCGAAATCACTGGTCGAATCCTTATTCCTCGAGTACATCCACATGGGATGTGCTCGTTTCTTTAGTGGGCGGACACGACGCGTGATGAAATCCTTCACTACGTGCCATCCGGTGAGCCATCCTTCCTTCAAGTCTTTTATGACTTAATGTAGGGGCAATCCGGTTGAGATCAGTGGGAGTCGAATCCCAGGAGGAGCTCTTCTCGACAACTCAAAGGAGAGGTTTTCATCATTGGTCAGCTCCTAGTAGAACCACCTCTTCTTCCATCCTGCCCATGACGACCGGGTGAACATCTGAATATACTCCTTTGACTTCCCGTCATGAAGCTTTGGACTGCAGCTACCCACAATTCCAGCTTGTCGGCTCATCCCGTAGAAATACTGGAAGAGCTCCAAGTCTGCAGGAATCCCCATGTAGACCTCACACAAGTACACGAACACACTCAACATTCTTATGGAATTGGGAACGAGATTCACTAATTCCCCAAAGTGAGTGAGTACGAGTGTGAAGAAAGGGTGAGCGGGCAATCGAAGGTCACACTTACAGTACACTTGGAAGACAAGGATTTGGCCAATCTCCCCTGACAGCCAATGTTGCCCAGAAGCTTCAATCCACTTCACGAATTCCTTCTTCGGGATCTTCCTGGCGACGACCAATGCTTTCATCTTTGCCTCATCCATCTCTGATTCAGCCCACTTAGAAGCGGTTCCTGCCATCTTCTCTAAGTGAGGTGGATTTGGATTTGGGAATGTGCGATTTGGTTGGCGACAGAGAGAGCAAGGGCTCGAAGAACAGTTGAAGCAAATGGAAAAAGTAAGGACTCTAAAGTCACCCCGCGCAGTAAGCTTTTATATATAACCGTGCGCTTGGGTAAGAGATCGTGGAAACTCAACAGTTACCACCTCTTCGGGAACTGCTCCAACGGACAGATCTGTGAGAGTTGATTGAGATTCTTTAATTTGTCTGTTTGAGAAAATCGAGTCTATCTTTACAACCCAAGCGAAATTACCTGGTCGAATGAAATGCCAGCCGGAAAGGTTCTTGCTTTCGACTACCATTATACTATGACTACCCTATAGTCGTAAAATCTTCTACGACCTTTTTTCCAAGTAAATTATTTTCACTTAAAGATGAGGGGCTAGATGACGAGGATATAACAATTTTCATTTAATTATTTATCTGTAATTTTTATTATAGATATTAATATCACCATACTGGTTTTAAGTATACCCCTTAATGCTTATAAGTGAGAAATCAAACTCTCTGGTCGTAAGTCCTTCTACGACCACCGTATGGTCGTAAGTCCTTCTACGACCGTGGTATAGTCGTAAGTCTTTATACGACTACCCTATAGTCGTAAGATCCTCTACGACTTTCTTGGCTTTAACAACCCTATAATTAATAAGGCTTGTTGACCTATGGGCCTAATCGATTAGAGAGTTTCGTACGCCGTGTTCAACATACAGAACAATTAAACATGTGCAGTTATCCTCAGGAACAACCGCATACTTTAATCTCTGTCTTCAACAATAACCGCCTGACAACGTGGAGATGCTGTCTCTACGACAATAACTTCCCTTAAACGATTCATTACCTGGAACGTTGAGACGTCTCTTGGCTTGGAGGAACTGCCACCTCTTCGTGAAATATATAAAGACCGAAGTCAGAAAGCAGAAAGGATGAGCAATTTGGAGCATAAGACATTATACTTTAGTCTTTCTCTTGATTGTAATTAGCACTACCAATACAGTACAACAGGAGCAGGGTTATTATTCTCTTCGAAGAATGTCTGAATCTGTATAAAATCTCTGTGTCTATTCTCTGCATAGTTTCAATCATTGGAGACCCTCCGAAACAAACAATCATACGTAAGATCGGTTCTAGATCACTTACACAAGCTAATAATACATGAAACCATGAAACCCTAATTTTTTAAACCTAAAATTCTAATTTTTGAAGTCTAAACTCTTAATTTTTTAGATAATTTCATAACATATAAAATTCCAAAAAAATACACAATAAATTAACTGTAGCCGTACGGTTTAGTATACTATTTTTTGCCAATACGGGAGGAAGAGAGCCGTTTTCGCAAAAACGGACCGGAAAAGCGCCAATTCCCCAAGTGCGTCGCCCCCGTTCCCTTCCAACGCCGCTGCGGCCCGGTTCGTCCTCCCCGAGTGCACCGCCCCCCCTCGTTCCCACGCTGCGCCCCCCCGGTTCGTGTTGCCTCTTCTTCTGCCTCCATCTCGCCGCACCTTTTTCCGCGTTCCTCTCGCTCCGCCGCGGTTCCTCCGAGTGCGTCGTTCGCCTTGCTCTCGGCCACACGGTTTGTGCGTCCACTGCGCCGGTCCTCTTTTCCCGTGAGGCGCTGCCGACCGGTTAGTCTGGCTGCGTGCCTTACCTTTTTTTGCTACGGCTGCGCCGCCCGGTTCGTATGGCCCAGTGCGTCGCTTACCTTCCTCTCGGCCGCCCAGTTCGTCCGTCCAGTGCGCCGGTCCTCTTTCCCCGTACGCCGCCGCCCAGCGATTGGTCCGGCGACGAGCACTCGGACCCTCCTTTTCTACAGCAGCGCCGCCTGCTTCGTCCAGCTGAGTGGCTTCCCTTCCTTTCGTTCGATTTCTGCCTTCTTCTATTTCCGCTGCTGCAGTTGTGCATGTGTGCTATTCTGTACATCGATGATTAATTAATGACTTGATCCTTTTGCCATGGCGTGCGCCTGCTTCGTTACGTATACATGTGCGGCTATGGTCTCGTGGATTCGGTACCCTGCCTTCCGTGGTTGCTTCGTGTCGTCTTGTGTATTCAGTACCCTGCCTTCTTGTGGATTAAATACTCTTTGCCTTACTCACTTCCTTTCGGTTTCTTTGTTTTTCAGATCAGTTCGTCAGGTTCTGCTGCTCTGGTCCTGCAAGAAGAGCGGCCCTGTCCTTGCTGCTTCAGGTTCAAGGTCTGATTATTTCTTGGCTTATGCTTCCTACTTAGCCCTCCACTCCTTACATGGTTTTCTATGCCGCTATGCGTATGGTAATATATACTTACTTGCTCGGTCAGTGATGGCTAGGTCGAATATTACGCTTCATGCTCACTTCGTCCAACTCGGCACGGTGATTGCTCTGTTCGTGCCTTTGTTTTCGCATCTGTTACTTGGGCCCATGATGATCATTCATTTTCCGTTGTTGCTGTGTGCTCATCTTCCTCTGTTGTTGTTGGAAACTAATCTAGACTTGCCAAATAATAGGGTGTTAGGATCCTGATGCAATCAGCATCGGATCAAATTAGTTTGTTTCCTTTGTTAGGCTTTCCATGTTTAGACTTTCCATATTTAGTTTTTTGGCTTGGGTAGTAAGTTGATTAGATAGTCTATAAAAGGATGTGTACTCATATGTGTTTTGATTGAAGCAATAGAGAGAAAATATCAGAAAAGCTGCCGTATGCAGCACCAAAATCCTCTATTCTTCCTTGCCGTGCAACGTGCCTTATTTCGCTACGAAGTTCCAGCGTCTTCGCTGTTCTTTCGTGCGTGTGATTCTTGCAACATACGAGTGCATGATTTTAATCTAGTATGTGAGGTTCCAGCGATGCGTGCGTGTGGTGCTTTCTAGTCGATTGGGTTCTAGTCCCGTGTGTGTGCACTTCATCTTCTATTGGCTGCGTGTGTGTTCGCGTTGAGTGTGTTCTTCCGGGCCAACAATTGGTATCAGAGCTTTGGTGATTCTCGTGTGTCGAGTTTGGTTATTCTCGTGTGTCGAGTAGTCTCGTGTGTCGAGTATTGTTCTCGTGTGTCGAGTTTGGTGATTCTCGTGTGTCGAGTATTGTTCTCGTGTGTCGAGTATTTTCGTGTGTTGAGTATTCGTCGACTTGTGGCGGCGATGGGCGCACCAATGGCAGACCCCATGAGTGGAGGCCAGAGATGGCGTAGTGGCAGACTCCATGTGAGGTGGAGGCCGCGGGTGGCGGCAGACTCCAGGCGAAATGGAGGCCGGCAGCGGTGGCCAAGGCCATCGTTGAGAAAGTCTCGATGTGATGCCGACGGTGATGGCTACATCCGTTCGGATCGGCGTGATGGCATGCGCAACGGCGCGCGTCGGGTGGAGGTGCACAGGGCATCGGCGATGAGCCGGCTGCAGCACCATGGCCCAGGAACACGACAGAGGTCCGTGCGGCTATGGCGAGGCCGGCGTGTGTCGGCGCTACGCGCCGTGTGCAGCGTCAGCGTGATGGCTGCGGCTAAGGTCGACGAATGGCTGTGCGGAGTTGTCACAAGGAGTCGTCGTGCGTCGTCGACAACTGGCAAGGTGATGCCGATGCCAGGTGAGTCAGTGCGACACCGACAATGGCACGTGTGTCGCGCATGGCGGTGCGGAGCTGTCACTAGGAGTCGATGTGCGTCATCGACAACTGGCAAGGTGATGCCAATGCCAGGTGAGTCGGTGCGAGACCGACAATGACGCGTGTGTCGCGCAAGATGCCACTGTGTGTGGCAAAAGGAGGCAGCTGCGTGCAGCAAGACGGTGCGGCTGAACGTATCGAAGTATCGACGAGTCTAGATTAGGGAGGAGATTGTTGAAAACTAATCTAGACTTGCCAAGTAATAGGGTGTTAGGATCCTAATGTAATCAGCATCGGATCAAATTAGTTTGTTTCCTTTGTTAGGCTTTCCATGTTTATATTTTTGGTTTGGGTAGCAAGTTGATTAGGTAGTCTATAAAAGGATGTGTAATCATATTTGTTTTGATTGAAGCAATAGAGAAAATATCAGAAAAGCTGCCGTATGCAGCACCAAAATCCTCTATTCTTCCTTGCCGTGCAACGTGCCTTATTTCGCTACGAAGTTCCAGCGTCTTCGCTGTTCTTTCGTGCGTGTGATTCTTGCAACATACGAGTGCATGAGTTTTATCTAGTATGTGAGGTTCCAGCGATGCGTGCGTGTGGTGCTTTCTAGTCGATTGGGTTCTAGTCCCGTGTGTGTGCACTTCATCTTCGATTGGCTGCGTGTGTGTTCGCGTTGAGTGTGTTCTTCCGGGCCAACAGTTGTTGCTGGTCGTCTTTCCCTTTGGGTTGCCACTGCATTCAGATGCCGATTGCCGAGGGGGCGACGTCGCCCGGCTGCATTTGGTTGGTCACATTGTGTTACTTAGCTACTTTATATGCTTCGGCCAATTGCTTTTTTACAAAGCTCCGCACATCTTGTACTTCTGAGCTATGCAACCATCGGCATGCAGTTTATGCCCCTTGGAGCCTACTGGCATGGCATCATCCCAAGCCAGGTACTAGTCTGACTGATTTCCAATGCCGTTTAAAGTCGCTCATTGCATATTTACGAGGGTAGATGGTGTGAATACATAGGGACTGGTAAAATAATGCCATGTTTTGTTCAATATATTAGTAGTTTAGGTAATCGATGACCTTGGATGGTGTATAGATCTAATAACAGCAAAGTGGAATATACATGAAATTTGTCTTCAAATTATATAGCCATGTTCACTTAGAAGAAAGGCGTATCCAGTGAAATTCCGTAAAAACCAAACTTGGAAGGTTTAAAAAACTATCTTAACATTTTGTAGAGATATAGAAAGTACTCTCTCCGTAATTTTGATGAGAACTTCTAGAAACTTCTAGATTTGTTGAAAAATGCAAATATTCAACCGATATTTCGCCCACTTAGAAACATGAATGAATCTAAAGTTGCATTTGGAAAAGGTAAATTCACGTCGTTTTGAAACAACAACCTCTCTCTTTCGCACGCTAACAACTAGCTACAGTGCTTACAGACAGTGACACCTTTCTTATCACTTCCAACTAAACTCCCCCTTGATTAAAGGGATTTAAAAAAACTGGCAGTAACCGAGTTTAATGGTTCTCACAGTACAGAGCAGCAGGTTCCATAATCAACTAGTTGAATGACCGTGTTTTGTTATGGATAAAAAAATAGATAACACCTCAGCACTTTGTGCCACCTTTCTCGTGCTTGACCTGTGCCACACCCCTTGGCTTTGCCACGGGCATGCAGTGCTCGGGCGAGCTTCACCCTAGCCCATGTCGCGCCTCCGCTGCTGTGCTCATCCTACAGTACGTGCGCCTTCAGCTTCACCACTGTGCCCCGCCGAACTCTGTCGTAGCCTGCTTCACGCTCTGCACCACCGTGCCTAGCTGGCACACCATCAGCCTCGCTGGCACGCCCAATAGGTGTTTTCTTCCTCGTGTCAACAGCTTTGTTCTAAAAAGAAGTAACGCCATGTATAGCTAATAAGTCAACTGGTTTTTTTACACAGAAAAAGAAGAGGGCATGATATTTAATCGTATGACATTCTTATCGTAGCTAGCTTCATTATATTGTGCATACTTCAATACAGCATTGAGCTCCATCAAGCGAGCATATTGTGCTGCCTAATGTTACCTGAAGGTTACAGGTTGAAATCTCTCTAATACCTGAAAGTCATCAAGAGGTGCATCTGAGACATGACAGAGTAAAAAAGATCATCTAATAGAAGATAAAACATTACCAACAGAGAGCATTTCATAGTTGTTCGACAGATAGTTCCATCGTGGACTCGTGGTACAGTGCTGGATGCTGGTTTTTTTACACAGAAAAAGAAGAGGGCATGATATTTAATCGTATGACATTCTTGTCGTAGTTGGCTTCGTTATATTGTGCATACTTCAATACAACTTTGATCTCCATCAAGCGAACATATTTGTGCTGCCTAATGTTACCTGAAGGTTACAGGTTGAAATCTCTCAAATACCTGAAAGTCATCAAGAGGTGCATCTGAGACATGACAGTAAAAAGATCATCTAGTAGAAGAGAAAACATTAGCAACAGAGAGCATTTCATAGTTGTTCGACAGATAGTTCCATCATGGACTCGTGGTACAGTGCTGGATGCCTGGAACACTATCATTAGGCCTTAGATGATCTTTGTTGGTATTAACCTCCTTTATTGACCAATTGTCAAACCAATGGGGAAAAAATGGCCTAATTTCACAATATCACCAATGCAAGAAGTTTAGTTTGCTTCTCTGAAATGGGTGGTTGTTATTTGTGACTGGATAAACAAAGGGAGGGAAGACATCAATTAGGGCCCACCTGTAGAGGAGGGGGCGCAACATCACTCATCCAATAGGTTCATTTAAAAGAATAAAGATACCTGTTGGGAATATATGATTTCGTCTAATTTTAAATTTTAATGAAGTATTTATTCTACTACTTATAGGAGACAAAACAGACACAATATTTAGCACAAAAGAAAAGCAAACGAAAACAAAAATAGACCAGAAAAACTAGCTGGTTCCTAAATGCCGGCTTAGCTCCAGTAATTTCTCAAAATCCTTTTTTATCGGTGAAGTCACATGGACAATAAATTTTACAGATTTTTTGTGATTCTTCCTTTGGAAACACATCTAATGTCCATCTCTCTTACTGATCGACACCACACAGACCCCATCATCCTGCCACCACCAGTGAAAAAATTTCGGCAAAATTTCACCTGTTACCGCTGATAACTGGGCTTACCGGTGGAGACCGGTAAAAATACAAACCGACCCTAAAATTTTTGATTTGGATGAATTTTATCTAAAAAAATCAAATTTGCTTGAATTTTAATCGCATTTAGTTTTTAAAATTTAAAATCCAAAATTGGCCAAAACAATTTCCAAAAAAACCAGTTACCAGTGATAACCAGGCCTATAGCTGGCCTCCGAATTTTTTTTGCAATCAGTAGGGAAAACCTTGGCCGGCCACACCTCCACCATGCCTACAATCCCACCGGCCAAATTTTCCTATGGCAGTGACACTGCCTCTAAGGCTCTAACAAAGCGATTCCTCAACGCAGGCATCTATTCCCAGTCCCAAACCCGGCCGGGCATCTATTCCAAATCGCTCCCAATCTCTCAAACCAAACGCGGGATAAAAGGAAGTTTCCATGAACTACCCTGATATTCCCACTCTACATGACATCAAACCAAGAAATAGCCACACCCGATTCCTTCCCAGAACCAAATCAAAATCATGAGGAACTTGTGTCAGAAACTGTGCTGTCCAACCCATATCGATGGGCATCACCCACAAAAACAGCACCAATGCGCACAAATCAACACCTGTGAATGGCCAAGAGACTCAGCAGCTTTAATCCACAGTGGGTGCTGTATCGTTTATCGGCTTCAGCAAACGAATAAATACATGCAGCTTTGTGGATATAACAGAAGCTCCAATCCACATTAAGGGCTCATTGTAGCGCCATTCTACCAATGCATTGAACTGCATTGAAACGATCAGTGTATGTTGTTTCGGTTGTTTGACTAGCGGGTTGGAGAGGATCATAATGGGACCTGCCTTCTCTTGGGGAAAAAAAATTATGGGACCAGCCTCTGTGGGTCACGAGGGAAAAGCGATGTCTTCCGGATGTTGTTGAGGGCGCAGAACAGCATCACCACCCTTTCCAAGCCAACCCCGAAACCACCATGAGGAGGCGCACCATAACTACAATGGCGAACATATGTTGCATTGAGTGTCAAACGAAGAAATTTAGAAATCAACAAATGGAATGTTGGAACAGAACTATATAATAGATACTGCAACATTACAAGATTGTGGGCATGGGATACGAATGAACATACCTGAATGACTCAATGTATGAAGCGATAGTACTCGCATCAATGCCACACTCTGCTGCACGTATGGTCAACAGCTCAGGTGTATGTATTCTTTGTGCTCCAGAAATAATTTCCTCGCCTATCATATCAGCAAAATTGGTTCAGCATCAGACTTAAAAGGAACTAACACTTCTGCTCCAGTGATTGAATGTACACATTGCAATGCAGGGTCCCAAAAAAAGCCACGTATCTTGCAGTCTCCACTGGTATATTTTTGTTGAGAACATCCATGATGCTAATATCTTTGTTGAGAACATCAATGGTGCAAATATTGATGTGCCCTACCAGGAGATAAACAACAGGAATGGAGCAAAAAACTCCAGCAGACACAATGACCAATTCCATTGATGTAAACCTAATAGCGAAGGTCAATGAAGGGCACAACCATAGGGTTGAGAATGCACCGTCAAAAACTGAAACCAATGACCTTCTGTGCATGGATGAAATTTAAACCTACCTATAACTAGATAGGCCCAGCTGCACTTAGAATGGATGAAATGTATTTACCTTTGACACAAAGCAACCTACCTATAACTAGATGTCTTCTGTGCCGTTACAGAAGACTCTCCAAAAGCAAATACACCCCCACCCCTCAAATGCATGACAATATTCTACAATCTTTTTTGTCAATTCAGATAAGGAAAAAGTAAAGTACATGTTACCCTCCTAAACTCTTCACTTCGTCTAATTTCAACCCTGAACTCCAAAACCGTCTAACTTCAAAATCTCAACCCTCAAAACCGTCATATTACCCCTCAACCAAAACAGTCCTTGTTTTGTAATCAGCAAAAAAGAAAACAAAAAAGTAGGCATGGGAGTATGGGACCCACATGTCATCCTCTAAACTCCTATTTTTTGACATCTCGGGGGTACAAAAGGGTTGAAGTTTGATGAAGAGAAGCTTTCTGGGGGTAAATTGTACATTTTCCTTCAGATAAAAACAATATTTTTTCCATCAGATTATGCAAACAGTATGGTTACATGGTTACAGGAAGCAGGACCAAATAGAATGATTTTCCTCCTTACAGTAGGACCACGGTGATATCTATACCTTAGTTACCTATGATTTATTCATCTAATCACATATGTAACGACACGTGTATGCACGCATATTACACTAAACATATGGCAATGAACTCAAACAGCTGAAAACAAGAAACATAATTTATGATCAAGTTTTTATGCCATCTATATACTCCCTCGAGTCACAAAAGAATGTCGTTTTGGATATCAACAAGGTCCCCAAAACACAACTTTGACCACTGATTTTTATTGTAATAGATTTATAAAACCTAACAATTTATTTTTATAAAAGTTCTTTTCGAGACAAATCTACACGTACCATTGTTATGTGTTGAATCTAAATATTGAAAAAGATATCGATAGCCAAAGTTTAGAAAGTTTGACTGCAAGTACCCCAAAACGATATTCTTTTGTGACTGAAGGGAGGTTTTTTTTTTTGGCCGAGATTTGATAGTAGCATGATTGTTTGAGCATTCATGGATTGACAGTAACATGATTTATTTTGAGCATTCATGGATTTTTTTTGTTGGACATTGACAGTAATATGATTTAACATGATCTTAATTCCTAAGCATAGGGCAATACACACAGATGAATTATTTTTACTAAAGGGAGGTCGTATTACTACCTCTAACTCCGCTTGATCAGAGATAATTTAAGAAAGGATCAAAAACTTAATTCGTTGCATAGTTCCAAAGGAAGGGAAGAGTTTTGTGGTGAAAAAAAAAACATGTTCTTGAATAGTTTGCTGAATGGGAGAAAGTATTCATTTTGTTATCTTCTCCCTAATTGTTTTCCCCAATCTTAAGTGAACTACAAGCTCCAAATCGCAAAAATACACTTTAAACGTAGTAAAAGGGTGCATTAATACGGGTGGCAACTTAATTCATTGATTAGAAAGAGCAAAAAATCACTCATAGGCAGTATATAAAAATGATCAAGATATCTAAATAGAATAAGAAAGTATTTTGCGCCTACAACTGGAATTCAGCAAGCCAAATAACTTTTGTTTTCAAATATATAAAAATAGTCCAGACTCCAGATATCTAAATAGAACAAGAAAAACATGCTGAACAACTGGAAATCAGAAGACAAACTTCTCAATGCATTTAAACTATAAAGCATTAACTACTAACGAAAAGGGCTTATCCTAGACTCCTAGTATATATACTTTCATTACCACCACGTAGTGTTAGTAATAACGTGGACACTTTTTAATGCTTACCTCGAATAAAGACATCAAAAGAGTTACTATAAGCTGGGTCGTCATAACAAGGCATGGTGTAGAAGGGACGTACAGCCAAAGGATATCGATAGAGAATGAAAAATTCTGTGCCATACCTACAAACCACACCGCAAGCTGAGTTATCAAAATTCAAAAAACGTGAAATAAATATACAACGGCAGTAAAATCTACATACTTCTCCTTAACAAGCCGACCGAGTTTTTTCTCAGCCTCAGTGTTGAGGTCACCCATAGGCTCCATTTCTGTTCCAGCTTCCTGCCGAACAGATAAACCATCAATGTTTAGTTCTTTCTAGCCTGTCAATGCGAAACTTCATGCTGTGTCCCATAAGGTTGATAGTTGCAACTAGTAACTGAATTACTTCGTGGCTATCTATTATGTACTACACCAAACAAGCATAGAATTCCCAGGTAAACAAAAAAGTTACTACATTTCCAATTTATTTTCAGCTCAACACAATAAAAACTGAGCGAAAATCAAGAAGACTTATGCTCTACCAGCACATAAATTTATATGCAATAGCTTGTTGCCTTGTCCAAACATACTTGTTCAGATAAACATGCAACCAACGCACTTTTACTACTTAAAGCTATCAAACACATTTAGGGGTTGTTCAGATAAACATGCAACCAACGTGATTCTAACTAACCAACAGGAGAAAATCTATTCTTAAAAACACACTAAAACTTATTTGAATACATCTATTTCGAAATTCACAATTCAAATAAGACTTCAAGAATTTGTACAAGTTCCAAACCAAACATAGATTCATCAGTAACCATCATAGACTTTTGACTGGCTTTGGCTCCTCAAGAAAATTTAGCCATTGTTTCAAATGTTCAACACATCTACTGATCTACCTAATAAGTTCTTTAAACAACCAAGAAACTACTCAACTGACAATGTCAATAAGGCTACCAATGTCAGGACCAGACAATGAATATATGTTGTTAACCAAACAATTCAGTGGGTCCAAAATCCAAAAGAAACACGATAAAGGTCGAACTGTAAATAAAAGTGAGTACATAAATTGTTTAACATATTGTTGATACAACACCTCAAGTCAGTGGAGCAACATGCAAAACAAGATTGCCAGAATCGCGATCCTGGATCAGATCGGAGGTTCTTTGGTAGAATCACGAATCGTAGGATCGATGTAGTATCTAAGATCCAATCTGATTCTACCAAAGAAACATTTCTAAAAATCTACCTTGTATTATAACACTTCTACATTTTTAAAACTATACTTTTAGAACTTTTGTTTACCAAAATGTAGTGCAAAGGAAATATCATTTGTTATTTATGCAAATTATAATGGACATGAAGAAACAAAAAGTAAAAATTTACAATGAAAGGGACATATGCAAATAATTATTTATAATAAATCTCTAAAATCAGTAGAATCAGGCAGCGTTCCCCTAGGCACCCGTCTAGGCCACCTAGGCGCTAGGCGCAGCCCCACCTAGCCGATTTATCCCGCCTAGGCGGCCGCCTAGCCCCACCTAGGCCATGATTTGGCGCTAGGCGCAGGTCTGTCGCCCGACTAGCGCCTAGCGTCTAGGGGAACACTGGAATCAGGTAGGATCGCATGAAAATTTTTACCACGGGCCTACATTTTTTTGTTAGAATCATAATAATATTAAAATTCTACCAAATTAAGACTCCACCATAGGATCGGATCGGTCCAGTCAATCTAGGTCGTAAAAACGTAAGATTGTGTGACTAGAATCAAGATCATGGTTATCAAGGCGCTAAGGCGAGGTGAGGAGCCAAGGCGTCGAGGAAGGAGCCAAGGCGCCGCCTCGACGCCTAAGCGACGCCTTGGACGCCTAAGGCGACGCCATACGAGGACGCCATGCGAGCTGCAAACGTGAAAAAGAAAAAAGAAGAGAAGAATGGTAACAGAAAAAAGAAAAGGCCCAGGCGCCTAGCCCATAACCCAGCCCAGCCCCAACTGCCAACATCTTCTAACCCTAGCGTCGCCTCTCCTCTCCCGAAGTCCCCATCTCCCACATCTCCCACGTCTCTCTCCCCTACCTCTGCATCCTTCTCTTCGCACCCGGGGAAGGCAGATCTGGCGCGCGCGGAAAGTACGAAGCCAGCGGCACGGCGTGATGGTCACGGCGGTCGCAGAAGCGCGGCGGGGTCGTCGTGGAGCAGTGGCGGGAGATTTGGCGGCGGCGGCTTTGCACGATGGAGGGAGCCATCGTTGTTGTTCCAGAGGTCCTCGGCGACGAGATTGAGGAAGCGGTCGGCGAGGGCAACGGGTGGCTCCCGCACCTTGTCGACGAACTCCAAGATCCAGGTGAGCGCCTCTCTTCTCTCCTTCTACCTCGCTCTCCACCGAAGGCTCCGAGCAGAGGAGGTGAGGACAGGGCACGGGGAACCACACGGGAAGGAGGCGGCAAGGCGGGGGCGACGCAAGGCGAGGCGACGCCTTAGCACACCGCAGTCGCCTTACCGCCTAAGCGACGCTTAGGCGACGCCTTAATAACCATGATCGAGATTCTGACAACCTTGATGCAAAAGGTCACAATATCGATTGCGTGTGTAATCATATTTAGGATTATTCGTGATCTCTAGACCAAAAACTTCTCCTACTAGTGTTAAGAGTAGATTTCTCATTTGACACCCAACAAGTAACTTAATCACATAGGATTCTCAACTAGAATGGTTCAATCAATAGACCAAGCAAACGCACACAGTAGATATAACTGTGATAACAAATTAACAATACAAACATAGAATAAGAACAAGCATCAAGATGGTGACAAAGTAGCTACAAGTTTCTACCTTCAACATTTGAATGCCTTCCTCGTACGTTAGCTTCAAAGTTTTCTCTAGGTACTGCATGAATTAACACAATTTGAATCAGTAGCTTGAGCACAGCACCCAAATAAAAACAAGCAATAATGTTTTACCTTCAGAGGTTCAAACGGATACTGCCTATTTATTGTCTCAAGTTCCTTCTTGCAATTTTCATTCAAGTGTTTAAATATTGCCACGAATAAGCCATCTATAATGTCGCAAACCTGTGTAAAGAAATCAGTACATAGTCATCATCACTTCAGTAAATGAACTGAAACATTTTTTCTTCCAAACTTCCTTACCTCAAAATAGTGCTCCTTAATCTCCATTTCAGCATCCAAACCAACAAACTCGCACAGATGCCTGTGTGTGTTTGAATTTTCTGCTCTGAATACAGGACCAACCTCAAATACACGTTCAAACCCACCACAAATACCCATCTGTTTGTATAACTGAGGAGATTGAGCTAAACAAGCAGGCTGGCCATTGTACTGTAGCTTGAATACAGCTGCACCACCTTCACTTGATCCAGCAATCAGCTTTGGACTGTGGATACCAACAAAATTCTTTGACAACAAAAATTCCCTGAATTTCTGCATAATATCAAACAACGATTTACATTTTTGAACCAATAGAAGAAAAAACTTTACATGCTACAAAAACACATAATAAAAATCCATTGCTTGGAGAATGCACATACCAGCCTACATAAGATGGAGACATGAATCTAAACTACATACGCATGGTCTTGACAAATCCATAATTCACACTAAATGTTAAAACTCGATTAGTGCAATATGACAGATATGCATGTTAAAAGTTATAAGGTAAAATGTTAGGATCAGTGGATCAGTATATCTAAATATCAGCAACAGCTTATGAAAAATCCAAGCTTGGTGCCCAAGACACAGGTGCCTTTTGCTGGAAGATATTCTACGCTGAAAGTATGAATGTTCTACAAACTCAGCTTTTATTCAATGACAAATTACAAGGTTCTAGCTGCCCGTGCAGAGGAAGGACAGACGGCATGGCTTGAACGGGATTAGGGTATTAGAAGGGGGAGATAGACATAGATTGAGATGCCTGGATTCTAACTTCCTAATCCTACTGGACTACAAACTCTTGTTGGATGCTGCTGCTGGACTCTTGCTAATGGCGTTGGATCCCTAGACCACACAGCCGGCCGGCTGGCCATGACATTTGTTGTTTCTGTGCACATCTGCGCTGCTGCTGCTGCTACACAGAGCCTCCGTTCACAACATCACATAGCATGCTATTTGGCATGACAATCCATTAATGCATAAATAGTAGCAATCCGTAAAAACAAGGCCAAGTACTTACGTTTTCAACTTGACATTGGATTCGGAATATTGCTTGATTCGCGGGTGTCCGCAGATCGATAGCTCTATAATTCAAGCGGGTATCTTGTCCAACACGGACAAGCTTCTCTCCAGCCTGCAATCATTGCAAGATTATTATATTAATCCCTTAAACCTCAATAAGATTCTAAGAATCATAGGCAGGAAAGCCGGAGCAAAAAATTGAGTACTTCCTGAAAAGAGAAAGCAAGCAAAAAACAGAATCTGCACAGGACATACCTGTTCAGCCTTTTCAAATTCTGCCTCACTCCTTGCTGCATCCTCAAGATTAATAGGAAGAGTGGGGATCGCCCTATTGATGCAATAGATCTTCCTAACCTGAATCTCAACCTGCCAGTTAAAACGAACACACGAACAATTCATCCGATACACACAGGATAATAACTCAAAACAAACCATAGTTGCATAACGCATGCGCTTAGCAGTATGAATTAGGCAACAGCAGTAAACCTAGCTTATTGTAACAATAATTCAAGATAGTTAGAACTTACAATGCCTACAAAACCACCATCTAACATGGTTATTCACCATCCTAGAGCTACCAGATGGCTACATGAAGATTATACGAATGTGTATTCGGATCGATTGCCGCCTGATGGCTGCTACTGATGAAAAGATATAATCATATTGCCTTACACGAAAGAATTCTAAAGAAACGGACCTGCTGTGAGGTGGCCTTGAGGGGCTCCTTGGGGAGGGAGACGACGCCCTCGACGTCGACGATGCTCTCCTTGCTGAGGGAGGTGGCAAAGCGCACCATCTGCGTGCTGACGCCGGCGTCGGCGCTGGCGACGAGCACGCACTGCACGGTGCTCATGCTCTGCCGCAGCACGACGAAGGCCATCTTCTTGCTAACCGGGCGGATCGCCTGCGCCGCGCCGCGGATGAGCACGGATCGTCCCGCGGCGGACTCGTCGAGGTCGCCGACCCCGGTCCAGGACCGGCCGGAGATGGTCTTGGACTGGATCTCCTCGACGGGAACGTCTCCGTAGTTGGCCGCGAAGGGATCCTCGGCGTCGGCCTGCTGCTGCTGCTGCTGCTGGCGCTGCGCCGCCTTCTCGGCCTTCCTGGCGTCCTTCTTGAGCTGCTTCTTGCTGATGGTGGCGGCAGAGAGGTCGGAGGCAAGCTCCTCGGCGGAGGCGGAGGCGGAGGCGGGTGGAGGCTCCGACGACATCGGGGCGGTGGCTGTTGCGGCGGCGGCGAGGGAGAAAAAGAATAGGGTTTAGGCTCTTCGGCTTGGATGGGGGTGACGGATGCGTAATTGCGTAGGGACCTTTGTGCTTAACAGACTGGGCCAAAGTCTGATGCGTCTGATGCGTAAGGTTGTGGTTTGATGAGTGAACAAAGGGTTTGAAGAATGATTGTTGTCACAAGAGTTTAGTTTAATGTGTTGACCACGACAATTCGGGTCTTTCGTGGCCATATTTCTTCAAATTTAAAATTGTAAGAATGATATAAGAAAATAAGAACGCATGAGCAACACCCACCACACAAAAGGGTAGAAGTACACCGCCGCATGCAACATCTCCCGGACACGGTTGCAATATCTCCGAACAACGGTTGCAACATCCTAGGACAATGCTTGTAACATCCCCCGGACACGGTTGCAACATCCTAAGACAACGGTTGCAACATCCTAGGACAAGAGTTGCAACATCCCCAGACAACAATTGCAACATCCTAGGACAACGGTTGCAACATCCTAGGACAAGAGTTGCAACATCCTAACAATGGTTGCAACATCCTCGAACACGGTTGCAACATCCTCGACACCGGTTGCAACATCCTGACAACGGTTGCAACATCCGGACACGGTTGCAACATATCCCCGGACAACGGTTGCAACATCCTCGAATAACGGTTGCAACATCCTAGGACAACAGATTGCAATATCCCGGACAACGGTTGCAACATCGAAGAACAACGGTTGCAACATCCCGGACAATGGTTGCAACATCTCGGACAACGATTGTAACAAGCAATATCCTAGAATAAAAGATGAACACTGAGATATAAAGGACTACAGGCTTCTCTTTATTGCTCTTCTCAATGATCGTGTACAAAGGTTGAGGATCCCCCTCCTATATATAGGCTACGCGTGGATGAGGTGTCCACATGGGCCAGGATTTTTGGTTCTGGGTCCAGTTTCTTAACACTCTTCGGTTCTCTTTGTTTAGGCTTTTTGTCTGGTTTAAAAGCAAAAAAACCAAAGCTTAAACAAATGGGTGGTTTTTTTGTCGGGTTTATAAAAAGCTTAAACCAATTTAAGTCTAAAAGCTATAAGCCATGGCAGAGGTGCTTTTTTGGGCTTTTGTGAAATGGAATAACTGTTTGCCACTAAAATTCACTGAAATTACCCACAAAATGTCATTGCATATAAATACACAAATCGTTCCGTTTTTTTTCATGTTCCACCTCCTCTTCGCTGATGCCCAAATCCTTCGGTTCCTCCACGCCGCCGCCTCCAATCCCATGGTACACTACTATTGTATTATGCAGTGGGGTTTATTTTTCAAGCTTATGCTTCCTTTTTAATCGGTTTTCAAATATTGAATACATGCATGCACGGACGAGCGATATCTTGCTATGAATAGGTTGTCTGTTATACTCTGGTCTTCTTAGATATACATCTCCGATGGCGAGATTTGCAATTTATTTGGATAGACTATGGTGCACACACACACGTATGCTCGTACAAGCGAAATCTATTTTGTTTCATATGTACACTTGTATGTATCATCATATTTTCAAATCTCATGTGAAAATAAGTTTAAATATATGCTTAAAAAGGTTTTTTAAACCTTCAAGGGTATTTCATACCTTTCATCCTTCACATACAACTCAATAAACCAACATCCTATAAAAAGCCTGATTACCAAACAACAAACCTTGCCTTAAAAGTTTAGAGGTTTATAAGTTGATTAAGCCAAAAAAACGGCTTTAAACTATAAGCCAAAAAATTTAAGCCTAAACAAAGAGGGCTTTCATTGGGCTCTCATCCTTTATGTTTATGGCTCGTCAAAACTCTATAAAAATTCAGTGGATAAAATTTGGAGAAAGAGTACATAAATCATGTTCTTCTATGTTGTACGAATTGCCTCATTAAAAACCTCAGCCGAGAAACTTCAGGAAAATTCGTCAAGGAAAAAAGAGTACAATCCACCCAATTTCATTTAATCTCTAGCATTTCTTCTTTGGGTACTTGATCTTCGTGATTAAGCTTTAGTAATGAGTTCGTGAAGGTTCTCCTCCTGAATTCTGCACTTCTCTAAGTATCATCATTTCAATTCCACGTATACACCTTTCAAAGCTAGATGTTGAAGTGATTTAGTGAATAAATCTGCAAGATTTTCACATAACTTGGTATGCAGTACTTTGATTTTGTTCATCTTTTGCAATTCATGAGTATAGAAGAACTTGGGGTTGGTATGCTTTGTGAGAGGATTCTTCACATAACACATCTGCACTTATGCAACACAAGCTGCATTATCTTTATAGATAATAGTGGGAGTTTACACGGTATTCAATCCACATGACTGCTGGATGTGGTGAATCATCCATCGAAGCCAAACACATTCTCGTAAGGCTTCGTACAGTGCTATGATTTTCGAGTGGTTCGTCGAAGTCGATACAAGACATTTCTTAGACGATTTTCATGGAATTGCAGTTTCACCACATAGGAATACATAGCCTGTTTGCTATTTGGCTGTATACGGGTTCTACAGGTACCCGGCATCTGTATTGCCATTCATAGTTAGATCTTAGTTCTTTCTATAGAACAGACCAAGTTCTTCGCTTCTTTGGAGGTATTGAAAGGTGTCTTTCATTCCCTGCCAATGCCTTTGGTAGGTTCTGCACTATACCTTGTTAATAGATTCACGGCAAATGCAATGCCTGATTTAGTATAGTTTGCTAAATATATGAGTGCTCCTACTGCACTCAAGTATGGAAATTTCAGTCCCAGGACTTCCTCCCCCTCTCCTTTAGGTTTGTACGAGTCTTTGTCTTGATACAAAGATCTCCCGACCATCGGCACTTTCGAAGGGTATGCCTTTTGAAGTAATCTTTCTAACACCTTCTGAGTGTAGGTTGACTGATATACTAAAATCTCTTTAGGGGTATGCTCAAGCTGCAAGCATAGACAATATTTGGTTTTAACCAAATCTTTTATTTCGAGCTTCGACTCCAAGTAAGAGCTTGCTTTCTTAATATCCTTCAGGGTTCCGATGATATTCAGATCATCTTCATACTCTGATATTATACAAAATCCATCTTGGGATTGTCGTATAAATACGCAGAGATTATTCTCATTGTTCGTATAGCCTTTCTTGCATAGAAAGTCGCTTCAAGCGATTATACCACATCCTGCCTGATTGCTTAAATCCGTACAGTGACTTTTTGAGTTTCACGCTGTACAGATTTATATTTTCTCTGTCTTGGTTTAGGACAGTGATAATTTTAGATATCTTCATATAAATGTCTGAATCCAATATTTCATAAAGGAATGCTGGTACCCCATCCATCCATTTCAATTCTAACTTCAAATTCACTTCTATTGATATAAATATCTAAAGGGAGTTCCGCCCATGATCGGGGAATAAGTTTCTTCATAATCATCTCCTGGACGTTCAGTGAAACCTTATGCAAGAAGCCTTACTTATTTTCATTTCTCTTTCAAACAAATACCCACTTTTGCCCTACGGGGTGTACATAGGAAAGCGTGTGGTTTACAGGCCTAAACGCCTCTCTTTTATTCAAAAAGAATAATTCAGTTTCTATTGCCTTCTTCCAATCTGATCTCTTCTTACATTCAGCGAGGGATGCAGGCTCTGGATCAAGATCGATAATTGTGGCAATTTTCTTTGCAAAATACATGTCGATATTGGCTATTGTCATATTCAAAGATTCTCCCGAGGTCACAAAGTTTGTAACTATTTCTTCAATAGGCGATCCTTCTAATGCTTCTACTTGCTCACTGCTGCTTCTAATTGCGGGGCAAGTTCCTTTAGTTTTTCAGCTCGATGTGTGCACACACATCTATGTTGATGTCTCCCTTCATGGTGATGTTTAATTCTGGTATGCCTTTTCTGAAGGTTCCATACCGGTGCTAGGTCTCAACTGGCTCCCCTTCTGGTTCTAGGGGACTTCGGTGATCAGTTGTGTCAAGTCCTTCTTATCCTTTTTTTTCACCAAGCATCCCCGGTTACTTCGGATTCGAGGCCCCGGAGTTCTTGTCCTTTCAGAGGTCTTAGGACGGGATTAGGGATATCTTCATTGGTATTTCAACCTTCTCTAGTGCATTTTTTGTAGGAAAATACGACTTAGTCACGCTCTTCGAATCACTAAAGTGGTCTAGCAGTTGATTCGCTAATGTTTGCAAATCAATTATCTTCTGGACTTCAATTGTCTTTTGGACTTCAATTATCTTCTGGACTTCTCTTGTCTTCTAGACTTCTTTATTTGCTTTACTAGTGCGTGGTTCATATGCATAAATTTCAATTATCTTCTGGATTCCAATTGTCTTTTGTCTTCAGGACTTCTCTTGTCTTCTAGACTTCAATTGTCTTCCGGACTTTTCGTGGCTTGCCACGTTATTTCCCGATATTTTCATCAAGGGTTGATTTTCTCCCCTAATGACGGGAAACTAACCTCATCTAATATACTATCAGCGAATCAGGCATTATGCAAATCTCCAGCTATAGGGTCCAAATACTTGATTATGGATGCTGTCTCATAACCAACGTATATCTTAGACTTTCGGAGAAGGCTCATTGCAGTTCACTGCAGTGGTGGTATAAGTACATAAACCTTGCAACCAAACCTGCGGAAATGAGAAGTTTTCGGTACTGACCCTTGCGCTAGTTGCATAGGTGGATGGATGTTATAGGCCGACAGTCTAAAATTGATGAGAGCTGCTGCAAGCAGGACTACGTGCCCCCAACATGTAGTTGGTAAATTACAATTCTTCTAAGATCTGCTAGTCTATTCTAGGTGTGGACATACGGTATAGAATGTTCAACTTTTAATTCCCATTTTCATGCAATAATCATCAAATGCCTTGGAGTACATTCTCCAGCGTTGTCCATTCAGGTGGACTTCACGTGATGATCAGGGAAATTATTTCCACTGTTAATTATCTGCAAGATTTAGCTTTGCAAAAGTGTGGTTTCTCGTAGACAATAAATATACCGCAACCATTCTGAGGAAGAATCGATGAGCACCATAAAATACCTAAATGGCCCTTACAGGGGCTGTATAGGACCGCAAAAGGTCTCCCTAGATACGGTCCAGGAATGCAGGGACTCCATCCTTCACTTTCAGAGCATAAGGTCAAGTAATTAATTTCCCAGTGGCACATGCAGAGCACACAAAATCTTCCTGATTCGGAAAAGTTTTTACATTGATGTTATGTCCCTGTGAATTGTTAATTATATTTCTCATCATCCTAAGACCTAAGCGGCATAATCTATCATGCCAGAGATAGAAAAGTTCAGAACTTCTAAATTTGATTTCCAGGGTAGTATAAGCTGCAGGTGCCTTAATATTAGTGTAGTATAGCCTAGTTTCATATGAAGGAAGACATTCTAATGCCATTGTTCCACTTTCTTCACACTTTTCAATGAGCAGGTATTACTTACCATACTCTTCTTTAGTCTCTACATGAAAACCTTTAGCGCAAATATCCTTGAGAGTTCTAGTCGATTCTGAGTACAATAAGTCTTCTTTAGTGACCAAAGTTGTGCCTATTAAGAGTATAATTATGACCCTTCTTGAGCCTATTATACAAGTATCGTTGCCTACGATTGTCGTAAGACTACCAACATTCTTGCTGATCGACTGAAAAAAATTCGTTTCTCTCAGGATGGTATTCATTGTGCCACTACCTGCTAAGCACACTTCCTCCATAGGGCGCCACACACGTTCTAATATAATGTACTTTATTAATATGTAGCATAAAGCAAGCAACACATAAATAAAATACTTCAGATATCAGAATGTAACTTGCTATTATAAAGACGAAAAAATAAGCCTTACAGGACTCATAATAAGAATTTAATGCTTTACTCTTCTAGAACTTGCAACCATTATTCAATAATTTAAAATTCTGCTTCAATTACAAACTACAGGTTACTATAAAAAGATCTAAGTGCAATGCGTGCACTAGATCGAATCGGTGAAGTATTCAAAAATTTCTACCTCAATCTGCTCTATAGCGATCTTCTCCTCTTGGGCAACTACGGCTGTAGCTGCTGCGATGTCCAAATGAGGGATGATGGGGGCTGCTACTGGGCTGTTCACATTCATCAGTGCAACTAATGGATGTGGATCCTTTATGCCTGCAATGACGAGGTGTGTCTCATGCTATCATTTGCCCTTCTTCTTAGACTGGAAAGCATCAATAACTTGTGACTCACTACCTTACCCTTCTTACTCCCCTCATTCGTGAGAGGATTCATCACCTTGTAGCTACTAGCATTGGTTTCATGGCCAATATTGCTACTAGGTGGCTGTGAGATGTAGTTCTTCCTTAGAATATCATCTTGAGCTTCCGCAACTTGCATGATGTCAATTAATTCGGCATACTCCATGTAGCCGTCTTGACAATAGTTGCGTGCAGCTTGTACCACATTCAGGTGAAAGGTAGAGAGAGTCTTCTCAATCTTTTGCTTATCCGTGATTACATTATCACAGAGTTGAAGACTTGTATAAATTTTGTATAAATTTTGGCCATACTGGGTCAGTTCTTCGAACTCCTAGTTCGTGATGCCAGTCATCTTCATATTCATGCAAAAATTCATAAGATTACTGCTGGTAATTTACATAAAATAGATGCAAAATTCTCATAATACTCTTCGAACTCCTGGTTCGTGATCCCGTATTTTTCTATGTATTATTCACGATTTACTACAATTTTTAGTGATTAAAAACAATATAAACAATCACAGATAATCAAAAATAGTAAATGCAACACATAAATTGTATAGAAATAATAATAACAAAGTTAAACATGCTTCAAATGTTAAACTGATTCAAAAATTGAATTCCCGAGACCCTTTTCTACTGGAAAAAGTATTTTCAGCGAATTCTGCAATTTCTGGGGTTTATAACACGAAATCTCAGTTCTGAGAGAAAATTCGCGTAATTTTCCAATTTCCAGGGGGTTTTCCGCACAATTCCCTTATTCACAAAAAATTCTTGTAATTTTTAGAATTTTGAGGCCCTTTTTGCAAATTTTAGGAGTTTTTTTTTCACCGGGCCTTTCGAGGCCCATCGCGCCTGGCCCAAAGGGGCCCTTCGGTCGGCTTCTAATTGCCATGGGGTAGGGTTTCCCCTACCTCGGCTCAAAGCAACGGTGGTCGCCTGCATGCATGCACGGCGGAGCTCGCGAGGCAAAGCGAGGGCGGCGGAGCGCTCACGGCGGTGCGTGGGGCGAGCGATCAAGCCGAGCGCACGAGGCGCCACAACATGCGGAGGCGGCGGCGGCGCTTATGCGCACAAAAAGGCGGCGCAAGTTTCGACTCCATGGGCGCCGTGCAACGGCGACTACGGGCGACCGGAGGCGACGGCTCGGGGCGGAGGCGCCATACAGCGGCGTAGACGAGAGCGGCACCAAGGCCATGCGGCGGCGGCGGCTCCAAGGCCAGCGGGCATGGCTTCAAGGCCATGCGGCGTGGCTTCAAGACCTCCGGCGACAGCTATGGCGCGACGGGACCAGCGGCGCTGCAAGGCAGCCAGAGGCGGTGCCACCCATCTTCCTCCTCCCCTTTTCCTTTTTTTCTTTATTTTTTTCTTTCGGTCGTGCGGGGCTCGAGGAGGCTGTCGTGCTGGGGCCCAGTTCGGTGCGCGTGTCACCTCGGTGGCTTCGGGCGGCGTTTTGGGCGGAGGCCAGAGGCGGGTGGTGCGTGAGGCGGGACCGGTTCCATGGCCAGCGTCGGCTCTAGGCCGGCCGCGAATCCCACCGCCCCTTTTTTTTCTTTTACTTCGGGTGGTGTGTGTCCTGCGTTGGCTTCATGCGGCGCTCCAAGGCTTCATGGCCTACACAGAGGTGCTACTTCAAGCTCACACGGCGGCAGCTCTTCAAGGGCCGCTCAGGTGGTGCGCGGCTCAGTGGTGGAGTAGCCTGCGGGCAGCTCCGGTGGATGCCGGCTGCCTTGCGCTTGAGGAGGCGACAGTTGCGGGCGGCTTGAGGTGAGCGGATCTGGCGGCGCCGTGCCTATCTGGTGGTCGTGCACGCGGCTACAGGCCGGCGGGAGGTGGTGCAGTCGTGGATGCCGGTGATGTCCCGGCTTCAAGCCGCGGTAGGGGGCCGTGTGGGGTGCTGGCAGGCCGTACAGGGCCGCCGCTATTTTTCATTACTATTCATGTGATGCATACTGTTCATATGATGCATATGTGATGCGATGCAATGCAAAATAGTGTAATCGACATTCATTCTTTCATGCAACCACCGATCGACATTGTGTCGGTGACTTCAAGTCTGCTCGCGGTAGGTTAGAACGGATTTGCACCGTAGAAAACCAATCTAGAAAGCAAATTTGTAGAATTTAAAGCGATCTAGAAAGTACGATTCAATCTACGAGTATCGTTCATCGACGGTTACCTTTCCGATGCGAGAAGAGTCGATCGTGCTGATAACGTGTTGAGGAACCGTTCGCTGGCGAGTTCAGTCCGAGCGATTACCTCGTAGACAAATTCAGAATCGTAAGAACGATGCAATAACACAAGAACAGAATAAGAGATGAACACAGAGATATGAGGAAACTGCAGGCTTCTCTTTATTGCTCTTCTCAATGATCGTGTACAATGGTTGGGGGTCCCCCCTCCTATATATAGGCTACGGGTGGATGACGTGCCTACATGGGCCAGGACTTCTAGTTCTGGGCCCAGTTTCTTAACACATGTATCATATGGTTTGGAAAATGTGATGTTCGTATGTTTGGTTCGCTGAATGGAACTAATTCATCCTGTACCAGCTCGTTCGACGAAAGAGAATATCCAAGGGAGATACCGCACCATTTCGTTCGACGAAAACCACTAAACCATGTTGTTCAGAACCACCTCGTCCACCTACGCTGCATGCACTCACTCTCCTAGTGCTGCGCTGGAGACCCCCCCGCCCTTCGCACTGCGCTCGCTTTCCCAGAGCTACGCCATCGTCCCCTACCCTCTCGCACAGATCGTCGGCGTCGCTGCTCTCTACGCCGCTGGCAATTGGAGATCCAGAAGGTGCCGCCTCTCCTCTCTTAGCCACCCACTTGGAGACCCACAAGGTGTTGCCTTTCCTTCCCTTTTCCGTCTCTGCTTGCCTCCTCTTACCATCAATCTAATTTTACCCAGCTCTCGTGTGGAACGGGCAACGTCTGCAGTGGCCCAACGGTGGTGACTAGTGGTCTTATTGCGCGCCAGAGACATCGGTCTTCTGATTTGGCATCTTCTTCTTCCCATCCCATTCTTCCTCGCCTCCCTCAACTTAGTGTGAAGTTGTCGCGGGAACCAAAGGTATGGCCCGAAATCACACATCTTTCCATCCAATTGGTGATTTTTTGGGTAGATCTAATGGGTATCGATGTTCTTATGGGGAAAATTGTTAGATCCCCGTTATCTTATGCTTCGGCAAGTCCAAGAAATATGAAGTTTTGCTTGCTATTGTTGCTTCCATTTGTGAAAATTTCCTTGTTGTTGTTGGGCTATCTGCTATAGAAAAAATTGCTTGTACATGTCTAGAGGAAAAAATGCTTCCACATGTAAAATTGCTTCTGCATCTACCTGTGTAGTGAAATTTGGCAATGTTCATGCTTTAGTGAGTTATTGTGCAAGTTAACTGAAATTTGGAAAGATTGCTCACTGTCAAAGATGTTGAGTATGACTATGCTCCAATTTTATCAAACACAGCTGTTTTGTGTGTGTATGATGCATGAGTAGTACATACTTGATACATATATGTAACACCCCAATTTTCAGAGCTTAAAAATCTTTTAAATAGTTAGTAGGGAGAAAATTCACCAGTTGAATTTTATTTGTTTTTAAGTTTAAAAACTTAATATTGGACTTTAGAATCAAAAATATTTAATGTGCATAATCCCAACTTGAACAATAGCCAAAACTATTTTATTTGGGTTCTATGTGCTCAGATATATTTTCTAGATTTTTCTAGAATTTTTCTGAGTTCATTTGCTATTTTCTATTGCCCTTTTGAATTTTTGGTATTTTCTAAATTAGAAAACCTATTTAAAATCTCAGAAATAGTCTCGGGCCGAATTCTTAACTCGGCCCATTCCTTTTGTGCCGCCCATCTCCCGCCACCCTGCTGCGCGCGCTCGCTCGCCTCCATCGACAGCGTGTGGGCCCCACACGCCAGTCGCCGCTCCGCCGCTTCTTCCCGAGTCCGAGTCGCGCCGCCCGCCATTGGAGCTTCTAGAAGCCTCGTCCGACAACAGACTTTCTAACTAAAAACCTCCGGATTTCTTTGCCAAACTCTATCTCTAACCTTCCCACGCTCAGTATCTACTCTCAATCGGATCGAAACGAACTCTATCCCCGTTTGCTGTTTTTCAACCAGAAATCCCGATTTAGGGATTCCTTATCCCGCACCCCACCCCTATAAATAGCACCCGAAGCCGCGCGGTCCTCCGCAACCAGCAGCCGCCACCTCATCTCCTTCCGAGCCTTAGCGCGCCGCAATTGGAGTTCTAGGTTTTTGCCACCATTCTTTCTTCGTCGGTTGCGCGCCGCCGTTGTCGCCGCCGCCACCGAGTGCACCGTCAGTTCGATGGACGCCGTGGCTACCTCCAGAGTCCTCGCCGCCGTAACATCACCGAGCCGCCGTCCGACAATACCAAGCCCTCCGCCGCTCTGAGCTCGCCGCCGGCCGCCACCGCCCCTCCCGATCACCCGGAGTTGCATCAGGAGGTTCGCAATAACAAGGGCTACATGTTGGTACCACTCACCCTCGCCGGCGAGCCGCCGTTGTCGGCATGGGCAACGTGGCCTTCCACGTCGGTGCCAGCGTCGGCATCGCGCGCGGCGTGGCGGCCAGTGTCGCCGGTCAAGATCTCCATCGGCCGCGTGGCTCGGTCCACCGGCCCCGGCCGAGGCTCGGTGAGACCTGGGGCCATCGTGAGCCGTGCGCCGACATGTGGGACCACATGTCGCCGCTTGTCACCCCGTCCGAACGTTCTCACGCCACACTGCGCAATATTCCGATTTTTCTTTAGAGAAATAATTGGGAAATTCGGAAAATCAAAATTAGGGTTTCTTTTAGATTTCCAATCTTCCAAAGCTCATAACTTTTGCATCGTAACTCCGATTGAGCCCATTCAAATTTCTAAATTTGTCTAAATTCAAGATCTATTTATCTGAGATTTTTATTTAATTTTTTGAGCTTGTTTTGCCTCTGTTATTTATTTATTTTGTTTGTTTTTGTCTCGTTTGCGAGTAGACGTCGATTCGTCGGGGAATTTTGTGGAAGAAGGAGCACCCCAAGATCAAGACCAGTACATAGACCTTTTCCAAGGCCAGTCATACCTTTGATCATCTTGAACCCAGTTTTTAAATTACTTTGTGTTAAATTATTGCATTCTAGTTTAATTATTTATTTAAATGCTTTGGGCATAGTTATTATCCAAATTGTTACCACACCTTGGCCTTGTCACCCTAGATTGGTTATTAGTTGGTAATATTATAGCACCAACGTGGGTTGGTTAGATGCGAGTACAATTGCTTAGCCATGCCACGAGTTATCATCTCATGTAAGTTGCAAATATTAATTATGACTAAGTGACTATGGAACTTTGTGTAAAACTGTGTGCTATGTGTTATTACTTCGTGATGGCATGTGTTGCACTAAAACCAACTGGGTGGTAAAGGATTTAGACTGAGGCAAGTGGTGGAGACTGTGTGACATGGTGGTCTATGTGAAGGGAATGATAATCTTTGTGACTTAGTTAGAACATGGAAGTCTTGCCTTGGTCAATTAAGGACTTAACTTTGTGCGCCATTGAATCGAGCCTTATCAGCACGACCACATGCCCGGTATGGGACGGGCCTAACTTAGTAAGTTATGGATTATCGGCATTGATGTTCGGTGGATAGGTTAAGGCGTGTGACAGGTGGAGGTGTGACTACTTGGTGGTTGCATCGCGGGACGATTCGCCTTCCCCGTCCCAATGGGTGTGTGTTATACCAATTCTATGTGAGTGGTATAACGGTTTGTAAGCACACCGGGAACGCCAATGTTTGAGATGAAGTTTCCGAACTGTTTTGTTACGATTGGTGCTTGCTACACTAGTTGTATCTTGTGGGTAAAGTGTACAACCTCTGCAGAGTGTTAAACAATCTATTCGAATAGCCGTGTCCGCGGTCATGGACATGCTCGGGGATTTCACACGAGGGGTAGATTTTCATAAAATGTGGGAATGGGAGCTGTGTGACCTTAATCATATGGCTATGTGAAATAATCTGTTTAGTTGTGTGTCTTTGTGGAAACAACTGTTAAATTAATATTGTCTATTTGTTTTGAATTATACTTTCAATCTATTATTCGTATTCAATTGCAAATGTTGCTTTTATGCAAAAGAACCACAGAAGCCTTTTTCTTTGGAATAAGCCTGCATCTATACATTGCATTCTGTGGTATGATTTGCGAGTACGGTTGTGTACTCACGCTTGTTGTAAAACTTGCCCAAACCTACGTAAGAGGAGGAGTCTACGCCGCTTTGGAGGAGGAGTTCGTTGAAGGCCGATCGCTCGTTATGTCCGGATCCCGCCGGCTGCTCGTGGTGAATTGGTGGGATCTACGCTGGAGTTTTCCATTCCGCTGCTGCTTTATTTACTGTTAGCCCTGCGTGGCTTAATAAGTGTAAACTCGACCATAAGGTCAAAACCCTTATTTGTTATTCAAACTAATCGTTTACTTTATTTATCGCTTGTGTGGATCGATATTTACCTATGTTAACCCTGTGTGCACTAGCGTGATCCTGGACTAGTGCAGTATACACAAAGGGTTCCAGAATCGTAATTCTGGGTCCCGACAATATATGTTGGATATACTGGAGACTTCATTGAGTAGTTTGTCATAGTACTTTGGATTTGAGTAGTACTTGCTTTATACATATGTGTTGGATGTACCGGAGACTTCCTTGAGTAGTACCTACTATGTTTTCATTTTTTTTGTTGATTTATTGCATATTCATGTGAATGTATGCTTGCATAGTCAGCACTGTTAATGCATAACATAGTCAGCACTATTATGATCTTTAGATGGACAAGAGGAGGCTTAAAAAGAGAAAGATGTTGTTTATTGGCGCTGCTACATATGTGGCTGCTTGCATGATCATTTTGTTTGTATGGTCTAGACTAAGGAATAGAAGAGATCGTATTACCTATGGCCCTATTGAGGAAAGGGATATGATTAGAATTGATTATCTGAATAATAAAATTTGAAAGAATGAAAAAACTTGTACCAACACAATTAGACTTAAGCGAACTCCATTCTTTCGGCTGTGTGAAGTTTCGAGAGAGCGATCTTTGCTTTATGACACTATACATGTATGTGTTGAGGAGCAAGTTGCCATGTTTTTAAACACAATTAACCACAACCTAAGAAAGAGGTTAGTTGGTACCAGTTTCACTTGGTCAGGTGAAACAGTTAGCCGATATTTTGGGTTGCTAGGTACATCAGTAACAATAATCTCTGAACTACCATTGTTAGATTGCAGTACGACTTATTTTGCTACCAACCAAAAACCTATTGAAGAGTAAACCCATCTATGTGGTTGTAAACCTATTTATGTGGTTGAAGTATGACTTATTCATGTGTTTGGACTAGTATGATAGTGCCTTTATGATGGTAAGGCTTGGACTCTTATGATTATGGTAATGGATGATATAACTAGTTACGATGTACTCCGATGGCATTGTGCAATGTATGATATAATTAGGTGATTGATGTATTTTTTTTTTATATGCTTTGCACCTGTAATTGTGGATCTGAATATTTATTTCTTATGCTTTCGTATTGCAGGACAACTGTTCTTTTTTACTTGGTGGGAGATTTAGATAACTCAGCCTCTCTTTTTTTTTCTATGCTTTGCACCTGTAATTTTGGATCATGTTGGTTGTGTCAACAAAGCACCACAAAATTGTTACACTTTGCGTCTGGAATGATTGAGTAATCTTGAGATATTTTCTAGTTCCATTATGTTGTGCCTAATGTAGCTATGGTCATGTCGTATGACACATTGGTAAATACTCTTTTATTTGGGAGTTGACCAAAGGAAGTAGTTACAAACACTCAGGTTAATGTGTTCATGTCTGATAAAGCACAAGTTAAGCATTTGCAAAAGGAAGTTGCTTGATTGGAGAGTGGGTTGTGGCATCCAGTTTCAAATTCGAATTCCAGGTAAATCCTACTTCTGACCCTTTTGTTTACCTCCCTGCACTTGGTTCACAGTTCATACATGACAATTCATAGAAACCATTGTTTTTGTGCATGACTGACTGACTGTCTCAACCATCTATTGGAATGCCCCCAAGCACCAGCAGAGATGACAGTTCTCAAATCTCTCATGATGATTCAGATCTTTATAAGGAAGTGCGATGTATTGACACCAATGGAATAGGAGATGAATTGTTGGATTTGTCAGCTGGTGAAAGTAATAGCCCACAAGATTCAAATATATAATACAAAGGAAGTAACTAAAGTTGAGGACGACGAAACCGAAAATGTGAATGGTACACCAAAAAAAACAGTTTTGTGTGTGTTGTATGGCCATGCAAGCACTCTTCACTTCGTTCTGAGCATGTTCTCTTTTGGATAATTAGACTGTTTGTTCTTAAATTTGTAGTGTGTGCAATTTCTGATGTAATGATTGGCACATGACTATGCTGAAGTGTTCTTGCTCATAGATGCAGCAAAAACATTTGCATTTTAGCAGCGCAATTGAAGTCTTGTTCAGAGTTCAGTTTCAGACGAGCTAGAGCATTGTTGTTTTATTTTGTATGAGTAAATTATGTGTTGTTCCTTTACGTTTCTGTATGAGTAGAGGTTATTACAAGCTACAATTACCAGTATTTGAGGGCATGTAGCTTGACAAGAGGTTATCTCACCACCTTTAGAGTGGAGGTTATCACAGCACAGCACATCCACCCTAATCCCTCCAAATAAAAAACAAACTCGAATCATCCCATTCACCCCACCCCACCAACCAAACACCATCTCGTACCATCCTATCCACCTAACCAAACATGCAGCCTGAATGGTCCTATCCACCCAAAACCTAGATGGGATCATCCCAATAACCCACATCCATGAACCAAACACACCCTAAGCTACTCGACCCGGTCGGCCCAAGGCAACCTACAACAATGTAATAGGGCATTTCTAGTCATGGCCATGGCCGGGCCGCCCGACACGACATGATTAGGCTCGACACGGCCAGCCCATTTAACTGTGTGGGTCATACCATGCCGACCCGTGGGCCGGGGTACCGACCCAAACACGACACACGTAGCACCTCGGGCCTTGTCGGGCCGACCCAAGCATTGTTTAGCCCGACGAGCCATTATTCTCATAGCCCTCGCACTCGCACATGGCACACGCACATGCATAGAGGTCTCTGTTGTTGGCACCGCCGTCGCGCCCCACTGTCGCTGCCACTCCTCCTCCCTGCTCGACGTTGCTCCCGGTGTTGCTCCTGGCCTCCACCTTCGCGCTCGGCCGTCGCCACTACCTCCTCCTCTGCGCCCGGCCGCATGACCTCCTCCTCCGCCGTGACCGGCCGCCGCCGCCCCATCTCCTCTATTGCCGGTCACGCCATCGGGTTGTGTCGTGCCCAGGCTATGCCGGTACTATGCATGCCATGTCGTGTCGACCCATTGGGCCAAAGTACGAACCCAAGCACAACATTGATGCTCAGGCCATGCCAACTCGGTCTAGCTATAGTGTGGGTCATACCAGCTCGACCCAAATACAGTTTGGGTCGTGCTAGCTCAGCCCACCTATAGTGTGGGTCATGCCGTGCTTGGAGTGGGGCCAACAGTGTCATGCTTCGGGCCGCCCAGGAGGCACAACCGTTTGGCCACCTCTAGGCATTTCCATCACATCCTATCAGAAAGTGAAGTACTACAACACCTGCTCCTCTAACTGTCCTCCTCCTCCCCTCCCTCACCTTTACTGCATCCCTTTTCCGTCGTCATCGCTTGTAACGTCCCGTTTGTCCTAGAATTCTTGCCAGATTCCAAAATAAAAAAGGAACCATTTGGTTTATTAGTTTGTCTAAGCTTAACTTGGAAACTTTAAAAATATTAGAGGTTTAACTTGAACTAACTAAACTTCAACTAATGTCAACTAGCTCTTTGCTCGCTGTTGGAGTTCTCTGGTGTTCTTTGGATTTTAGTTTCCTTTCTTTGCTTGCTTTGGGTGCTCCTTAGCCTAGTTTTTCCCTTTTTGGACCTCCCCTTGGTCCAGATCTTCCTCTCGGTTAGGATCTCTCTTAAGGTTCAGACCTTCTTCCTGTGGTCTAGATCTCCTTTGTGTTTTCTCTTTGGTTTAGACCTCCTCAGGTTTAGACCTCCTTTGTATTTGGACCTCCTCCTTGTCAAGACCTCCCCTGGGTTCCGACCTCCCTTTGGGTCGCAATCACCCTCGAGCTATTCTAAGCTCAGGTTTGTGTTTTAAACCCCTTTGATTTCCTGAAATTCGATGTTGAATTGAGTTTCTCCTTGCCTGGACCTCCCTTTCACGTGACCTCCTCTCCTTCTACTTCTTTCAGGACCTCCCTTTGTTAGATCTTGACTGTCAGAACCTCCCCTTGTTAGATCTTAACCGTCAGGATCTTCCCTTGTTAGATCTTGACTGTCAGGACCTCCCCTTGTTAGATCTTGACCGTCGGGGCCTTCCCTTGGTTCTATCCTAACTGTTAGGATCTCCTTGGACCTCCTTCTTTGGATCTCATCCGTTAGATCCTTTTCACTTTTGAATCTTATCCGTTGAAACTCCTCCTTGCCTGGACCTCCCTTAGATCTAGATCTTGTGCGCGCCTTCCCTCCTTAGGACCGTTAGATCTTGTTTGGGCGGCCCGATGTTAGTGCGTGTTTACGTGCTCCAAACATTCCTTTCCACCTTGGACCACCCGATCAAGATCGTGTGGCTCTGGTTCGTTGCGCTCATTTCCTTTGTCCTTTGGACCTTCTTGTCCTTAGAACCTCCTCGTGGTCTTTTTACAAAGACCACCCTGGTGGAACAGGACCCCTTTGCCTTCTCAGGACCTCCTCCTAGGACCACCTCGTCGTTGGACCTCGTCCTTGGTCACAACTTTCTCATGTTGCTTTGACCAACCTATTTGTTTGAGCTAGCCCTGTCCTCTTTTCCCTTTCTGCACGCTTGCAGCAGAAAGTCTCTGAACATTTAATGTTGCTGCAGCACATTAAATGTGGTCAAATCTAAGGTACCTTGTTTTCTCTTTTTATGGCATGCCTTGTCTTATTCTTGTCCTGTTTTTCACCTATCCTTGACACGTGCTCTGAGTCACTCAGGGTTTCCCCGTCAGCTCCAACTATTTTATAGCCGAGCATGCCTCCCTTCATTACCTTTTTCCTCATTTCTAACTTCCTTGCCCTTGTCTAGACCTCTCCGTGCTTGTATCTGGAGTTTCACCCTTCTCTGAGTTGGACCTCCTGCTTTTCTGGTTTTGAGTTGAATCTGTTTAAGTTCTTTTGAGTCTTTTAAGTTCTTTTGCCGAGTTTGTCTTGTTTATTTGGTTCTTTGCGAACGTGTAGGTCCCGAGTTCGAAGAGGAGTTCTTAGATCCAGCAGCCTCTGCCGAAGCCTCATCATTTCTTAACGAAGGCAAGTCACAGGCCTTTGATCATGTTGAACCTAACATTTTCAAAGATATATTGTTTCACCTTATCATGCATGGCTACTTTGATAGCACAAGTTTTGGGCAGTAGCTTTTCCTAGTTGTTATTATGCCTCCTTGGATATTTGTACTCGACATGTTGCCATGTTCCCCTTGAACACCTTAGATTGGGTATTTTAGTTGGTATTATTGGGTATTGCCAACATGGGTTCGTAGTTATGCTTAGCCTTAGCTTTAGAAACGCTGATCTTGAGAACCTTGTTTTCTTCTTTAAATAATCTTGACTAATGAACTATGGAACTGTGGTGAGATGCCACTGTTGAGCAACCGTGTTGAGATGCCACCGTTGTGTCAATTGTGGTGTGATGCCATTTTTATTAAAACTTGTGGTGCCAAGACTAGGGTGGTCTTTTGGCCAGGTTGAACCCAAAACTGTTTTCTCACCTGGGGAAATGATCGTGCAGTAAAGGAGAGGTGCTATACGCACTGTGGGATGTGGTTGTCTTCCCTGGGTGGATTAAGGACTTAACTTTGTGTTCCTTTGATCCGGGTATTACCGTGCAACCACAAGACCATTTTTATGGGGGTGGTTTGGGCCAAATAATTAGCAATAAGCTGGCTTGGTTCTGTTGTGGTGAAGCGTGTTGATTCGCTAGCGCAAGAGGGGGCACGAATCTAGCGGGTGTGAGGCCCATTAGAAGCGAAACCTTAGCGGACAGCTCTGGGTCAGTTCAAAGTTTTGTAAAGGCCTTGTCACGCTCTCTAGATTGCTCATCTTTGAAAATAAGCAAGGATTTCGACGGGAACCCACCCCGCTAGAGAGGTCGTGAATTGTGGGTAAAGTCGTACACCTTTGCAGAGTGTAAAAATCTATTCGAATAGCCAAGTCCTTGGTCATGGACATTGCCTGGTGATATTGCACAAGAGGTAGCTTTTCAAAAGAGATTTTGTGCACCCTAGGGTGGTACAAGGTGCTCCAGAGTTAGTACTCAGGGAGGTCTTGGGGCTTTAGGGTGGTCTTGGGAACTCTGGAGTTGGTGCTCCAGGGTGGTAGTAGGGGTGGTCCTAGACGTGGGCGCGGCCAAGACCTCCCACTAGTGGTCTTGGGAGTGAGTTGGTGCTCACAACCTCCTTTTAAAACAAATATACTTATATTGTTCTGGTTTTTAAACTTGAGCTTGCAATCTATCTATGTTATTCCCTGCAAAATATTGCTTTCTGCAACTAACCATATAGCTCTCCATTGTCAAAGCCAATGCTTGAATATTAAGTGCATACTTGTTCCCTGCGATTTGCTGAGTACATTCAACGTACTCATGGCTTTAAGCCCTCTGTTTGAGCAGTAGCCGAGGATGATCCAGGACAAGGTGGCTCAGACCTCTTCGAGGAGGAGTTATGTGATGACCCTATCTTCTAGGAGACGTCCTCCACTCGACAACCTGTGAGCTTGTCGGATGGCCTCACGCGCTTTGGTGGTTCCGCTGTGCAGTTCTATTGTCGGTTTTTGTAAGCTCTCGTTGGCAATCTCTGTAAACAACTTTGGTCATAAGACCCTTGTCTAATATAAGTTTTGATTTATCTGTTGTTCCAGTTGTTGAACTATGTGGTTGTGATTTTACCTATATTGTTTTGTGCGAGTTAGCTTCGGTTCCTAGGACTAACTCAGTGCATAGAGTCCAGACCTCCAGGAGGTTTTTGTGATCTCCTGGGAGGTCCTGTAGGACTTCCTCTCAGGGTGTTCTTGGAGGACCTGCCAGACCTCCGGATGGTCCTGTCGAACCTCCCTAAGAGGTCCTAGGAGGCCTTTCTTGGTACATCCAGAGATGGTCCTGACATCGTTGCCGCACCGATCGCAGCTTCACGTGCCTCCTCCGTCACCCCTACCCCCCTACGGCCCACAGCGAGGTGGACCTCCATCGAAGCCCACCGCCTGTCATCCGCCGCTGTTGCCCACCGCTGGGCCACCACCGCTCACTACTGGCCATCACCGCCCCAGCCCCCCTGTCGGGACCCATAATTACGATTCTGGAACCCTCTGTGTAAACTGCACTAGTCCAGGATCACGCTAGTGCACACAGGGTTAACACAGGTAAATATCGATCCACACAAGCGATAAATAAAGGAAACGATTAGTTTGAATAACAAATAAGGGTTTTGACCTTATGGTCGAGTTTATACTTATTAAACCACGAGCTACTTGATAAATAAAGCGGCGGAATGAACGGAAAACTCCAGCGTAGATCCCACCAATTCACCACAGACAACCGACTGGGATCCAGACCTTAACGAACGATCAACCTTCAACGAACTCCTCCTCGAAAGCAGGCGTAGACTCCTCCTCTTCTGTAGGTTTGGGCGCAAGTTTTACAACAAGCATGAGTACACAACCGTACTCGCAAATCATACCACAGAATGCAAGGTATAGATGCAGGCTTATTCCAAAGAAAAGGCTTCGGTAGTTCTTTTGCATAAAAGCAACATTTGCAATTGAATACGAATAATAGATTGAAAGCATAATTCAAAACAAATAGACAATATTAATTTAACATTTGTTTCCACAAAGACACACAGCTAAACAGATTATTTCACATAGCCATATGATTGAGGTCACACAGCTCCCATCCCAGCATTTTATGAAAACTACCCCTCGTGTGAAATCCCCGAGCATGTCCATGACCGCGGACACGGCTATTCGAATAGATCAATTAACACTCTGCAGAGGTTGTACACTTTACCCACAAGATACAACTAGTGTAGCAAGCACCAATCGTAACAAAACAGTTCGGAAACTTCATCTCAAACATTGACATTCCCGGTGTGCTTACAAACCGCTATACCAGCTCACATAGAATTGGTATAACACACACATTTGGGCGGGGAAGACGAATCGCCCCGCGATGCAACCACCAAGTAGTCACACCTCCACCTGTCACACACTGACCCTAACCTATCCACCGAATATCAATGCCGAGAATCCATAACTTACTAAGTTAGGCCGTCCCATACGGGCATGTGGTCGCATGCAGAGGCTCGGTTCAATAGCGCACAAAGTTAACTCCTTAATTGACCAAGGCAAGACTTCCATGTTCTAACTAAGTCACAAAGATAATCATTCCCATCACATAGACCACCATGTCACACAGTCTCCACCACTTGCCTCAGTCTAAATCCTTTACCACCCAGTTGGTTTTAGTGCAACACATGCCATCACGAAGTAATAACACATAGCACACAGTTTTACACGAGGTTCCATAGTCACTTAGTCATAATTAACATTTGCAACCTACATGTGATGATGACTTGTGGCATGGCTAAGCAATTGTACTCGCATCTAACCAACCCACGTTGGTGCTATAATAATACCAATTAGTAACCAATCTAGGGTGACAAGGAAATATGACATACAAGGCCAAGGTGTGATAACAAGTTGGATAATAACTATGCCCAAAACATTTAAATAAATAATTAAAATAGAATGCAATAATTTAACACAAAGTAATTTGAAAATTGGGTTCAAGATGATCAAAGGTATGACTTGCCTTGGAAAAGGTCTATGTACTGGTCTTGATCTTGGGGTGCTCCTTCTTCCACAAAATTTCCCGACGAATCGACGTCTACTCACAAACGAAACAAAAAACAAACAAAACAAATAAATAACAGAGGCAAAACAAACTCCAAAAATTAAATAAAAATCTCAGATAAATAGAGCTTGAATTTAGACAAATTTAGGAATTTGAATGGGCTCAATCGGAGTTAGGATGCAAAAGTTATGAGCTTTGGAAGATTGGAAATCTAAAAGAAACCCTAATTTGGATTTTCTGGATTTTTCCGAATTATTTCTCTGAAGAAAAATCGGATTATTGCGCAATGCTGCCATCAGCTCTCAGAATTTCAGAAAAAGATAAATAAAAGAAAACACTGACATGTGGGACCCACATGCCAGTGAGATGGCTCACGGTGAGACAGAGTCACCGAGCCCCGGGTACGAGATCGATGGATCGCCACGCACGCGGCGTGCGTGGGCGATGACTTGGCGCCACGCACGCGACACGTGGCGGCGATCGCGACATGGCGGCAAGGTGGCGGTGGCGTGGGCGACAACGAGGCGCGGCGCGGAAACCGACGACAGCGAGCGGCGGCGATCACCGGCGGTGAGTGGTACCCGGCGTGAAGAGGTGCGGCGGCGATCACGAAGGGCTCAGCGGCGCCACGAGGGCGATCAGAGCGGCGGGCGCGGCGTTAGCGGCGGAGGGGTCTCGGGCTCGGCGGGATCGGTGCTACGGCGCGCTCCCGTGACACGGCGACCACGAGGTGGTCTGCTCCGTCGCGATGCCGAGGTGTAGACGACGAGGCGCGCGGCACCGACGGAGAGAACGAGCTCGTCGGAGTTGCGGCGCGCGGTGCTTCTCCGAGTTTTGCGCGGCTAGGGTTAGGGTTTTGAGCGGCGTCGCATGGCGGGTTGGAGTGTGGAGACCGAGGGCTAGCTCCCTTTATAGGGGCGGCTCGAGGAGGTCTAGGGCACGGACGGCGAGAAAAGCGGGGTGGCGGCGGAGTCCCGGTCGTCCCGACTTCGGAGGCGGCGACGGCGTGGCGGTGGGACCACCGGTCGGCGACGGGGCTCGGATGAAACCAGCGTGACAAGCGGCGCGGCGCGAATGGACTCGACAAGATCGACCATCCGTCCAAGATCGAGCGGCTCAAACACCGTGGGACAATCGGGTTCGAACAGCCCGCTCGCATCCGCCGTCCATTTACGATCGGACGGTGGAAAACGATCGAGCGCTCGGAAGGAAAGAGAAGAGGCGAGCCCGACATGTGGGGTCCACACAGCCAGTGAGATGGCCTTGTGAGCGGCGAAGTGGGCCGCGCGGAGGGAGATGGGCTTTGGGCTGGGATTCGGCCCAAAAGGGTTTTCTGAGATTTTAATAGTTTTTATAATTTAGAAAATACCAGAAATTCAAATGGGCAATAGAAAATAGCAAATGAACTCAGAAAAATTCTAAAAAAATCTAGAAAATATATCTGAGCACATAGAACCCAAATAAAATAGTTTTGGCTATTGTTCATGTTGGGATTATTCACATTAAATATTTTTGATTGTAAAGTCCTATATTAAGCTTTTGAAATTAAATTCAAATAAAATCCAAATGGTGAATTTTCTCCCTACTAACTATTAAAAGATTTTTAAACTCAGAAAATTGGGATGTTACACCCCCTCTACAACCGGGGGGCGCGGTGAACTCATCTAGAAGTGGCGGCGCCACTGCTCCTCTCGTTGGAGCTCCCCTCGTCGCGCCTCTCCATCCTTCTTCATCGCAGGTACATAGAGAGAAAGAAAGTTGAAGGCATCGAATGGTGGGGGCGCTGCAATGCTTTGATCTAATGATGAGATGCTATCCCGTTGTTTTGGAGAGAAACGCTATAGCGTTTTCTAGTCTTTCTCTATCGCGAAGTACTACGGGATGCTATACCGTCGGAATCGATTCCAACGGTATAGCGCCTCTCCGTCCTTCTTCATCACGAGTACAAAGAGAGAGGGAGAGAATTGAAGGCATCGAACGATTCGTGGGGACGCTACAATGCTTTTATCCAATCGTGAGATGCTATCCCGTTGTTTTGGAGAAAAATGCTATAGTGTTTTCTAGTCTTTCTCTATCAGAAAACCAATGCTTAGGATGGACCGTCCCAATCACAATAATATACTCCTCCAGTCACAAATACATGTCATTTTGGACATTGACACGGTTCTCAAAATATAACACTACTAATTTCTATTGTAATATAGTTATAACACCCAATAAAAATTATGATATCATGAAAATACTTTCCGAGATAAATTTATACATATGATTTTCATGTATCTAATCTAAATATTTAAAAAGATATCGATAGTCAAATTTTTGAAAGTTTGATTGTACGTGTACCAAAGCAACATGTATTTGAGTATGACTCCCATCTCAAGTGAATGACATAGCTCCTTCTCAAATTGTTTGGAACAGTTATGCCCTCGCCAGCTCGGGTTCAAAGACCAAGATTTGGCCTTGGTACCCACCTCCTCTTTTTACGAATTTACAGAGCACCCATCCTTTTTTAAAAGAAGCTCACTCTACTATTGCAATTGAACTCTTAGATGATCATCTACATCCGGCTTAGATCCAAGGGCTGCAATACATAATAGTTTTTATTGTAACATGTGTCGGTTGCGAATATTCTTTTTTCTAATAGGGGAAGTGATCACCGGCCTCTGAGAACACCCACGTCGCCATTTTAGCGCCTAGGAATGTAGCGTTCGCGGTGCTCGCGCTCCATTTTTAGCCAGACACGCCAAGACTGTTGTCGCTGGTTCCTCTTACGCAGCCAAAGCTTTTACGAGCTCGGTTACGTCGCGGTTCTTCTTTTATGCCTTCTTGCTTCGTTTCGATGCACTGCTCACGATCCAGCGACTTGGTGGAATTACGTGTGTGTCCACCTGGTTTCCCATCGTATTTTCTACGAGTACACAGTACACAGTAGTCCTGTTACAAGAGTAAATATTCTGATTTCTATTGCATCTCAATCTAGACATTAATTGGAAACCCAAGGAGAATGGTTCAACTCGATCTGCTGAAGTCACAGAGCCGTCTTTAATGCTCTCGCTGCAGTACGAGTGGAATTGGTGTGTCAACATCCTTGCATGACCCATCAATTATGTAAGTCCATGCATTCCTTGAACTGACATACGAGTATTCTTACTAATATCTGAAAAGACGAGTATTCTTACTAATATCTGAAAAGCTTCTAATTCCTTGAACTAACATATTTTGGTCATGACCAAACTAGCGGTAGTAGTTGGTTTCATATGACATATTAACTTGATGCATGTTTTGTCAATTAGCAATAGTAGTTGCTTTCCTATAGCATGTTAATAACAGTCTCACATACTGGCAGTACAAAAACAACCAGTACAGCTGGTTAGTTGTGGCCAACCAAGTAAGGTGATCCACCTTCAACAGTCGGACATAAAGATTTGTATTCAATTCAATCACAGCATGGGTATAAGGAACTCAAATCTTTTAGCCGTTCAATGTCTTCCTTTTGGTTCATACCACAGCAATGTCTTGAAGAAACTTGCCTCGAATCCATTTAACAAGAAAAAAACCCTCCATGACCCCTACTCATGATGTTTCTTACACTGCGTAGCAGATTACACTATGGCACAACAAACACCGTAAAAACAGCTGTCGGATATCATACATTCAACGACCGAGCGCAGTGTAGCGCGCTTTACCATCTAGTAATAGTAGAGGATATGGATGCAATGGAGTATCTACCATGATGCAAGGTATAATCCTATAACCCTAGGTGTAAAATTATTCCCCACCAACTGAATTTTCCGCTCTCTGATGAACCCACGTCATCTCAATTGTTCTCAGCCTTTGGATGAGTATTCAAAGTTACATACCTTCGTCAACCTCCTGATGTGTAACCGATGAGGAAGCGACCCAACTTTAGGGCCTGTTTGGGACGGCTTCGATTTCGGCATCAGTTTTTCGCTCGGAAAAGTTAGAAGCCGTCCCAAATGGGCGGGTTTTGGTAGCCGCTTTTAGAAAAGCCGGAAGCGGGAAGCTGGCCTAGGGCAGCTTCCAGTTTGCCGCTGGAATTGGAGAAATTTACCCTCCTCCTACCATGTAAATATTCCCGAGTCCCACCCCTCAAACCTCATTCCCCATCGGCCACCGCCTGAACCCTAGCGCCGCCTCCGCCCGCCCTGCGCCTCCTCTCACCGGCTCCCTCCTTCGCCCCGACCGCCTACTTCCCCCTCCGACCAGCGCTGCCCCCGACCGGCTCCCTCCACCACTCCCAACCAATTCCCTCCGTCTTCGACTGCCTTCCCAGACCAGCACAGCCCCGACCTCCCTCCTCCCTCCACATCCCTCGACCAGCTCCCTCCGCCTTCGACCGACTCCACCGACCAGCACAGCCCCCGACCTCCCTCCTTCTCCCTCAGTGCCACCCCGACCTCCGCCTCCCGCATCGCCTCTGCCTCAGCTTCCATCCTCCTCTAGCGCCGACGCCACTGCCCCGACCTCCCTCCTTCTCTCCCATCGTGTTGGGACCCAAACATGCAAATCGGGACCCTCTGTATATTCTAAATTAGTCCCATGATTAGTAGCTAGCTCACACAGTGACAACATCGATGTAAATCATATTCATATAACGAAATAGCTAAGAAAGAAGCAAATTATTATTAAATAGTACTAGTGGACCTTATGGTCAAAGTTTATATAGTTTGCCACGTAGGGCTTAAAAGACAAACATAACTTTTGCAACGGAAATAAGATAACTTGTGGTGGCCATCTGACATGCCTACAAGCAATCAAGTAGGGAACGCATCCTAGTTTGTATAGTCTTCAAAGTACTCCTCATAGAACTTTGGATTTCCGGATTCTCCCTCAACAACTGATCAACAAGGCATAAAGTCGTGAGTACATAAAGTACTCAGCAAGTCGTAAGGAATAATATGCAATTAATATTCATGCAAGGCTTGAACAAAGGAACAGCTGTACAGTTATTTTGCAGAAAGCAATATTTACAGTAAATAAAGTAAACAATTGCTTTGAAACAACCAGTGAACTACCCGTTCACTTCCCAACTAACAACTAGTGAACTACCCATTCACTTCTCATCTGTTCCACCATCCAAACATTTTATAAAATCTCTATACATCGTGTGAAATCCCTAGGCATTGTCCATAACTGGGGACACGACTGTTCTAATAGTTTTAACACTCTACAGAGGTTGTACAACTTTACCCACAAGAGATAATCAACTTAATATGTCGGCCAAGACACACTTCCAAAGGCGTGCGACTTAGCGATTATCACAAGGCCTTTACAAAGTTCTGTCTTAACTCAATTCTGCCCGCTAAGGTTTCACCACCGAATGGACCTCGCATCCATTTAGGGCCCTTCTTGAATATCCCTCACAGAATCCACGCTTCCAAAAACAAAACTAAAATCAAGACATTGCTAATTAATTAACCATATCCATCTAATATTAAACATGTGGTTGTATGATAAGGTCCAGATCAATGGCGCACAAGATTAAGTCCTTAGTGATTACTCAGGCGAGACTATCTCATCCAAAACAATGTGCCTCACGCACCTCTTTTACTGTACGATCACTCACCTGAGCATAAATCATTGTGTTCATCCAAACCAATGACAATCCCTGTCATAACACAAAAACTTATAACAGTAGCATTGCACCACAATCAACACAACGGTGATCTCGCACCACAGTTGCATGACAATGGCATCACACCACAATTCTATATATCATTAAGTCAAATTTAACATTATTAAACATGTGATCATGAGCTCATCGTAACTTAAGTCAAATTTAACATTATTAAACATGTGATCATGAGCTCATCGTAATTAAGTATGACTAAGCATCTCTACGATACCCATGTTGGTGATACAAATATGTCCAAGTAATATCAATCCTTCCTATGGTATCAAAGGATACATGACATTCACAATATTCAAGGTGGAATAAAGTCAATTAGGTATTTAGCTACTCCTGAAAATAATTGATATAAAATTAGCATACATGTTGATATAAAACCAATATAATTTTGCAATAATGAGTACAACATGATCAAAGGTCTACAACTTGCCTTCGTCGACAATTAGAGTTACTCCTGCAGTCTGGTCCAAGCTGACTTTGGCAATGCCGAATTCTATACGCGCAAAGAGAGACAAATAAATAACAATAACTCCAAATAAAATCCAAAAAAATATAATTAGATTCAACAAAATCAGAGTCTGTATGAAGGAGAACAAACACCCGGAAGTTTGTCGGAATTACAAATTCCTGGAAAATGGGAAGGAGGGGAATATTCCCTAGAATATTCAATTTCAGAATTAAAGGATTAAAACAAAGCATTGATAGTTGTCCCCCACTTGCAAGTGAGACAAGAAAGAAAGAATAGAACAAAGGAGAAGCAGAGGAAGGCGTAGGCGGCTCTAGGCGGCGGTGGCGCCGACGAGCGGTGGCGCGGGAGCGGCCGGCGACCCGAAAAATGGGACCCTGGGTCCTCGAGGATGAGAGGGGAGGTAGTGGCGCGGGCACAGCTGCATGGCGGCACACAGGCGCGCAGGCGACGAGGGGCGGCGTGCGCATGGGCTCGGTGTGGGTCCGGGGAGCATGTCAGGCCGCTTGGGGACGTCGGAGAGAGCCCGTGGAGACTACGTGACCGTGGCCGACGGTGGAGAAGAAGGGCTCATTGCGGCAAAACTCCACGGCGAGTAATCAACCAAAATAAGTTAGGGAAACGGTGGAGGACCCTCAGGAACACGTTATGATGCGATCAATACCTCAAGAAGTGAACTGGAAAGGGAGATCAAGGTGAAGGCAGCATCGTGCGTTCTGGCCAAACGGTGGCGAGGTAGGGGATGGTGCTTGGGCAAAATGAAGAGGAGGGAAAGAGGGACTCGGTGCTCTCTTCGTACTGCGAGGACAACCTCCGAGTGGGCGCGAACGCGACAGGGAGTCATGGCGACGGTTTTGGTCGGCTTGATGGTGACGAGAAATGGCAGCGCATTGAAGATGCGGCAACAGGGGGATTTGAATGCGCGATGAAGGCAGTGGTGTGGTGACGCGGGTAGCATGGGCGCGCGACACGCACGGCGTGGGCAAAACGCATGCGGCGCGGGTGGAACGTGCGCAGACGGCGCGGACATGCACGACGTGGCTCTTGCGTAGCGTGGGCGTAAGCCGACACGGCATCGACTTGGGTGAAAGGGGCGCGTGGCATGGCCGGGAGCGACGCACTGCTCAGGATAGAGCAAGGAGCAGGGGAGGAGCCGGCCTGGGGCAGGGCAGAGAAAGAATAAAGGAAAGAGCGGAAGAAAAAGAAAGGAAGGAAGGAAAAGAAAGAAAAAATGAAAAGGAAGAAAAAAGGAGAAAATAAGTGAGCTGGAGAAAAAGAATTGGGCTCGGTACAAAGATATTACGTGGAAAAATTCAAATTATGAAATTTGAATTTGTATTTGGAAACGAGATTTGAATTGAGAATTGGAATTTGGATTTGAATTTCGAACTTGGATTTAAATAATTACAGAAACTCCAAAAGAAATCCAACTCTTTCAAAATAATCAATTTAAATTAATTTTTACAACAAAGAAAAGAAATTTTGGGAAAAACAGAAAAGAAATAAATTAAATTGAACTCAAAGAAATAGCAAAAGAACTTGGAAAAAACCAAGAAAATCCAGAAAATCAAATAAAATAGTTTTGAATTTAATTAAAGTTTGATTTAATCATATTAAATTGTTTTAATTTCTAAAATTTCAAATTAAGCTTTAATTAATTGAAAATTTTTCATCTGATTCCTTTTATTTTGAAAATTTCACCCCCCCCAAATTTGGATGTTACACGTCGCCGTCGCTGCCACCTCGGCTTCCCTCCTCCTCCCACGCTGTCGCTGCCCTAGCTAGCCTCCTCCTCCCGCACCATCGCCAATTGTGGTTCATTCCAGTTAATTGTCGTTAATTGCCATTACTTGCTGTTAATTGTCGTTAGTTATCGTTAATTGCCGTCATTTGCCTCATGGGCATTCTAGATGTTTCTTAACTTAGAAGCTCTAGCCAGCCTACGTAAAAGTCAGACTATCAAACACCAAACGTCTTTGGCCTTGTTTGGGGGGAGATGTAGCTTTTATGAAAAGCTGCTTTTGGCCTACTGAGTTAAAAAGCAGTTGTAGTCGTTGGTTGTAGCTTTTCCTAAAATGTCATTTGACAGTCTAGCTTTTTGTTGAGCTGACTGCTTACTTCAGCTATGAAAGAAGGATTAAATGTCTGAAATACCCTTGAGGGTTCTGAAGGCATGTTTGTGTGCTGATTTAGCGTAAATATCAATTTTTTTTATTCTTTTATGGAAATTTTGATCAAACGACTTAGTTTTACTAAGTTACAAACAATTGGGAAATATTTTGCAACATCAAAAATTATGTATTTATTTGCTTGTATTCTTGTAGTTCATGTTGAGATCATCTTCATGTTCATTTTTCGTATTTGTAACACACCAACACACAACTTGTAACATTTCAGATCCAACAAAAAAATGTGATTAGCCAAGCATGAACATGAACACAAAAAAAGTGCGATTAACCAAATTGTAACAACTTATTGTACTAAGTTTCAAACAATTGAGCAACATTTTGCACCATCCAAAATCACATGTAGATATGTATGTACACATTTCAATTAATATTTTATAGTGAATTGATGTATAACAAGAACCCACGTGCATAAATCAACCAAATCTAAAATTTGGCTCACAATTTCACAATTTTCATGCCCACACAATACATTTGTCTCACATAATTTAGCATACAGACTACACTAGAAATTGCATTATGTCGATTCATCTTGACAATTATCCATAAGAAAATACTAGCATAACACCATGTCATATAGACTATACTAGCATAACAGTATAACACCATGTCTTAAAAATTCTTTGGGCAAAATTAGTTTCATTCATGCTGTCATTGAAGAGCTATATACACACGAATCCATCAAACCATCATGACTACACAAGAGGATGGCAGTTGCCAGGCTTTCCACCACAGGAGGATGGGCAGCTGTGGTAAATTGAATGTTGGAGAATACATAATAGTTAAATTAAGTGGACTAAAAAAATGAAGACAGTAAACAAATTTCCATTTCTCAGCACTAGGAATAACTAAACGAGGAAACCTACTAATACACTTCTCACTGCACCTCTGAAGTTTCATGTGTCAAATCAATTCAATTCATCCTCAAGTGTCATAGTCACCATACAATGGATAACAGAAAGTGTTCCTCAGATGGATTATGGGCTAATTAACAAATCAAAATAGGTCCAGTTTGTTGTTTGAACTCTGAACAAACAGAACCATCCAAAGTCCAAATTTTAGACTGAATTATTTCCAGCAAATGTTTCACATGACATGTATTTATTCTTATCTACTCATTCTAGAAGTGCAAAAAGAACATCAAGCAGGACACATGAATCTCTTCACCACACAAATTTGAAGCAATGAATTCATGGTATAATCTCTTGATCGGATAAATGCTAGAAAGATATTGGTATCCAAGTGCAACCTTGTTCATGGTGGTTCATCAAATCATGAAGTGGTTCATCGGATTTGCAATATGAATGTTGCTGAGGAATTACAATAGCAGACTTCAGAAGTCCTTAAACTTCATCATTTATTTAGTATCATTAAATTGAAGAGTAAGATCATACCTTGGAGCAAGTGTATGTGATAAGAGTCAGCAAGTCCACAGCAAGATTAAAAAGAATAGGAGACAGGGGATCACCTTGCCTAAGAACCTTCTAAGTTTGGAAAAAAGATCCAATATCATCATTAACTTTTATTCTCACACTCCCTCCCTTGACTACACTTTCCACCCATGAACACCACTTAGAGGAAAAGCCTTTCATCCTCAAAGTTTGAAGTAAAAACGGTCATTTTACTTTGTCATAAGCTTTATCAAAATCAATCTTGAAAACAATTCCATCCAAATTATGTTTATGTAATTCATGGATAGTTTCATGAAGGATAACAACGTCATCAAGGATAAATCTCCCCTTCATGAACGCCGACTGGGAAGGCCGAACAATCTTTTGAGCTACTCCCATAAGTCTATTAGTTACCACTATAGTAAAAATGTTAAAACTAACATTTAGCAAACAAATAGGCCTATATTGTTGTATTTGCTTAGCATCCGTTTTTTTGGGAAGTAATGTAATGATCCCAAAATTTAAGCGAAAGAGAGGCAAAGAGCAACTACGAAAATTGTGAAACATGGCCAGCAAGTAATTTTAGTTGACTTCCCAAAACACCTGATAAAAGTCAGCTGGGAAGCCATCTGGCCCAGGTGTTTTGTTATGTTCCATTTGAAAGACTGCTTCTTTCACCTCCTTTTCAGTGAAAGGTTCTGTAAAGAAATTATTTTTTGTGTTCGAAACTTGAGGTATATCATTCGCAAAAGCATCAATCATAGATAAATGATTCACTTCGGATGGTCCAAACAAACCTTTATAATAATTGGTAATATACTTTTTAATTGTACATCACCCCGAATTATCCCCTCCTCTTGTTCGAGCTGAAAAATTCTTTGTCTTCTATGCTTCCCACTCGCAATCAGATGATAATAATGTGTATTTCTATCTCCTTCCAAAAGAAATTTCGCATTAGACCTCTAGTACCACTTAATTTCTTCTTCTCTCAAAATATGGGCTAATCTCTCATTAGCATCTTTTTTAAGATTACTATCTTGATTAGATAACCACACCAACTCAGCTTTTTTATCTAGCTCGTCAATTATCGAGTTAAGCTTTATCTTTTCCTTTTTATAAGTCCCACTGGTATTTTTAGCCCAACTACACAGATATCGTCTAAGAGATCTAACCTTGCATTGCCAAATATGTAAGGCAGAATCACCTCTATTTTCCTTTTTCCACACATCGGCCACCAATTCTCTAAAGCCCTCCCTACACAACCAACCTAATTCAAATTTAAATAAAGGTTGACTTCCGCTATAAGGAGCCACTCTCGTATTTAAAAGCAATGGCGTGTGATCATACAGAGACCTTTCAAGAGCGTGAACTGTGACCAAAGGAAATTTATGTTCCCATTCTGTATTCATTAAGATTCTATCCAGCTTTTCAAAAGTTGGATTATCTCATGAATTGGCCCAAGTAAATTGCCTACAAGATAAAACTATTTCTCTTAAATCCAAATTATTAATCACGACATTAAACAAGAAAGGCCATCTATACTCAAAGTTATCATTATTTTTTTCACCTGAATGCCTGATGATATTACAATCACCTCCAATTAAAATAGGAAGTTGTTCTTTCCTACAGGTATGCACAAGTTCATAAGAAACTTCTCCTTGAATTGAGTTTGGGCTGCACCGTAAACAGCCACCAGAACCCATTGGAAATCATCCTCTCTGTTTTTTAAATGAAACTTTACGTAAAAATCACCAACACAATAGTGTAACACCCCAGCTCCAAATGAGCCTAGAATGCTACAAGAAATAAACTAACTAGAATAATCTTTAAATTTTCGACAGAGCTTCCTTTGTGTAAACAACAAAACCGAGGTTCTAACAAATAAACATGGTATTCAACAATAATTTCATAATCCAATTCACTCATGCATAAGAGATAATCATAAGATTGTAATCAAGTAACACCATTCTCACATCCATAATTAAACCGACATTCAGAATCATAAAACATCCAAGGGTGTTTCTCAGCAGTCTATTTATTCTTATGTGAAGCTAAATAACAATTGCATTAATGTTGTGAGGTAGTGCGTGCTTTCCAATCATCTACCCCCGCCCATGCATGATGTTCTGGCCAGAAGTACCTATAACAAGACAAAGCAAGAGTGAGTCATACGACTCAGCAAGTATCAACAAGGTTACATCAATCATAAGATCATAACAACATAAACATCTTTAACAACATCAATCATGACATTTCAAATACTAAAAAAAATGATAATGCTATGCACTCTTTGATCTTTATCTTTTTTCGCATTTTACCGGTAATGCGGGGTATTCATCCGTCAATGAATACCCATGCTCGTGCCCCTCCGCACGTGGGACCAAGAGCCTATACATCACATGTATAGGGACCTTTGCCCATCATCAAAATGACGGGGACCTCTGTACACATTGCCCACATTACGTAAATGTGGGGACCTCAAGCCTGTCATTGCCTGACAGGGACCTCAACTGATTCGCTTGGTCGCAACATGACCAAGTTTCAAAATGCTCAGAAATGCTTGAGTAATACATCTACATCTACATCTTCTCATTTAACAGAATTTAACATGTACTTTGAGCATGTAAACAATAGCATCATGAAAGAACTATAATCACAATATGCAAACACCAACACAACTAGAGTCCTCTCCACATCATTTTCACATGGCAACAATGAACATTACACAAATCAATCATGGCATGTAACAAGAATTCCACTAAACCCGAATACTTGCCTCAACCGTGCGAAAACGGCGGACGCGAAGTGGGTGCTGCCCTTGGGATCTCGCTTCCACCTGGATAAGAAGATAACCCCATACTAAGACTAGCATACTGGACCAAAATCAATCACAACATCACAATTGAACTTGCTAACTTCTTAGCATTTCTAATTTTTTTTTCTAATTCGTAGCGATAGATTACTGTAGACAGCAGGCTTCTAAAATTCATAACTTTCTGCTCGGGAGTTCAAATAAGATGATCTTGGACTTTCTGGAAAGATAATTAAATTTCCTAAATAAACCTAGTTGGGGAGAACCTCTGATTCGGCCATCTTCTAGCTCTACTAACCCCTTTACTCAGAGCAACCAAACTGCGACAAGTTCTGGACAGAACTAAAGAAACTAGCATAACTTTCTCTACAATCGTCCGAATCTAGTGATCTTTAGTTTTCCTGAAAGCTGAGAGGTTTAGCCTCGATTTTCGTTGTGGTGAGACCCTTTGGAAGCACCTCTAACATTGCGTTTAAGTCAGGTTAAGCCTATACTGTCGAATCAGCTACCCTCCAGAAACAACATAACACTAAGAAATTCATAACTTTGGCTTCCGAAGTCCGAATGACCTGATTCTTGTCGGCAATGAAAGGTAGCTACGATATCTACAACTTTCTAGGAGAAGCCCAGACCCAAATCTGCCTTTAACCCAACCAAAAATGACAACCTTTACTGCAGCAGAAAACCGACGAACTGATATCCGAAAATCAGACAACTAGAAATCGACCCAAAACTATGATCAACAAGTTACCCTTGCCGAAACGGAGAGTACACGCAGCGGATCGACGATCACCACGTTCTCCCGGTTGCGAACCCTCTACTTCTCTTCTTTTCTCCTCTTCTTGGCCACCAGCAAGGGGCTAGGGAGGTGCAAGGGAGATGGAGGGCAGGAAGTGGAAGGGAGAGGCGCACCAGGAAGGAGAAAAGGGGGGCGGCACAGAGGTGTGAAAGGGAACCGCGCAAGGGGCGGCTTCTCACCTCCCTCTCGGGCCAAAAGCCGGGCCGAAAGTCTTAGCCCACGCTGTCCAAACTTTCCGATTTTTCCCTGATACTTCTCTAATTGGTCTTTTCCTTATACACTACTACTGAGCAGACTTTTGGTCCCGGCCTAAAGGGCCTCTAGTCCCGTTATAGAGCCGGACTAGAAATCGGGACTAAATGTTCACCTTAGTCCCGGTCCCAAGCCCGGGACTAAAGGTCGATTTAGTCCCGGTTGGTAATACCAACCGACTAAAAGGTCCATGATCAGCCACGGGTGGCCTTTTAATCCCGGTTGGTATTACCAACCGACTAAAGGTGTTTTTTTTCTTTTTGTTTCCATTTCAATTCATTATTGATTTTGGTTTTACAATTACATTAGGTTTTCAAATGCGTATTCTTCATTGCTAATATATGTATACGCTGCACATATAATTTAGTTTGGAACATTATTACACACAAATAAAGTATGAAACTATATATATTATGGAGCTATATATATGTATAATATATATATATGCACAAAAATTTACAAAATTATTCATGCATCCTTGGTATTTACAACACAAATGTTGTCCTCCACTTAAATGTCATACAAATGTTCGTCCGGTTTGGCTTCAATGGTTCATCTCAGGTTAAAGTAGAACTCGGTGTAGGGCTTGAGGACATGCTCATTAAGAAATCTGCGATTGTCTCTTGAATTCCTTTGAGGCGGTCCATATCCAACACTGTTCCTTCAACCATATCTCCTTCAATTTGCATTAAACGAAAGAAGTATTAATATACATAAGATTTATTTAATAGCAACAAATAAATAAAATGGATTTATTATATATACTTGTTACGCACTTTTCAGATCTGTAGATGGGTTCTTTTGCATACACCATGAGGAACTCGCAAACGTAGTATCCACACAAATTGTTGCTCGGTGGTGCAGAGAACCCATCATGCGATATAAAAGATTACTCTCGTCATCCCGCGTGAGTCAAGCATGATAAGGTAAAGACGCGGAGCTAGTACAACTTACATCCATCGGTGTGGATCAGAAGTGGCGCTTTGATCCGGACGGTGTAGTTGAACGAACCAAGCCCAAACCCCGCCCAATAATTGATCGTTAATTAACTATTGCAGAGTTAAAGAGCAGGAATAAATATTTAAAGATCGGTTACCCCGGATAATGTCTATCATATCTTGGTAATGTTCTGCGCGTTTTCAACGAGTCATAGATTAGCAAATGACGTCGGAGAGATCAAGACAATCGAGATCCAAATGAAAGTCGCATTTGTTTATAGAGTCAACATATATATCTTTATGTTGGATTGAGTAAGTAAAGTAAAATGTGCACACGATAACAACACTCACCCAAAGTTGTAGGGAAGAGTATAAATCTTTTGTTCTTTTGGTTGATCAAGAACCTCCGAAAATTCCTCTCCATTTGAGGTCTCCATTGATCGTGGGAGTGTTTGGGTCCTTGAATACGATATATGGATCAACGAAACCAATGTTCTTGTCATTTCTACGTGTGAGGTCTCTCATCATGTCTCTGCATATGTATAGACATGCTAGCTAGTGTGAGGATAATTACTTATACATATACATATGCTAGAGTGAGATTATTAAAAGAAAGAATCACGCATGCACAAAAGCAAATGATGAGAGATTTGTCTAGAGCGCCCATGTGGCATATTTGGTGTAACTCATTAAACTGAACCATTATAATGTCATCGCCACGAAGTAATGATGGTTTATAATTTTGACGCAAATAAAGTCATCCGCTTTTTCGCGACATGCCGCCATGTACCACTTGTTTAACAAGTACATTTGCGCAAGTTCCATGAGCTTCTCGTGGTTGTATAGACTCTTGCCATATACATATTCCTTCTTCCAATGATCAACTTCCGAGCACTTTCGATGTGTGCTCACGAGCATTTGGGAAATGCTTAGACCAGTTTCGCGAAAAATTCATCAAGTTGATCCAAATGCACGTTTCCGGATATCTGTTCTAGCACGCTCGTGTTTGAACCATATTCATTCCCAATAACTAGTGGGGCACCGATTGCCGTGATTGTTCCCCGAGCGTGCAACACCCTTCCGTGCTCTCTTCTCTTTCTTCTTCGCCTCCTCAATTGACTTGGTGAGAGTGCGGTCATAGTCTGATAGTGGCGAATCCTTACGAGCATGACGTAACTTTTTCTGGTGAGCGTCCACCCTTTGCCTTAGAACTTCTGGACGCACGAAGAAGCGGCGGCTCGTGGTTTCGCCGCTTCACTTTTAGCCTTGACTTTCGCGAAGAAACCGCCCACATCTGTTTCATCAAGCATCTATTTCTGGCGTCTTCTCATAGGAAAGTTTCATCGTCTTAGAAATAGCTGGTGTTCTCCCTGAGGCTTTCTTCTTCGGCGGCGGTGGGGCCGACGCCTTCGTTTGTGGGGTGGGCCTCTTCTTTGGCGAGAGGGCCGGCCGGTGTCGGCGTTGGAGCCCGCCGTGGAGGCGATGGGGCCGGTGGCGGCGTTGGAGCCCGCCGTGGAGGCGATGCGAGGGCGGTGTCGGCGTTGGAGCCCGCCGTGGAGGCGATGGAGCGGGCGGTGTCGGCGTTGGAGCCCGCCGTGGAGGCGATGGGGCCAGTGGCGGCGTTGGAGCCCGCCGTGGAGGCGATGGGGCGACCGGTGTCGGCGTTGGAGCCCGCCGTGGAGGCGATGGGGCCGGTGGCGGCATTGGATCCCGTCGTGGAGGAGATGGGGCCGGTGGGGATGCAGCCGTGTCTTCCACTTCATTGTCATCGCCGCAACACCGTGACTGTGGTGAATGGATAATTGGACTTAGGTTGGGGAGGTTCTCACGTGAAAACAACGTGGTATGAGTAAACCGTTATTTAAGCCAATACATAATTAGTGAAAAAATGTTTCGTTCACTTTCATCCGCACCTAGGGTTAGGTTGTTGAGGAGGAGGAGGTGACGCCCCAGGAATAATGATATAGCGCTTGCGCCAACATATGAATGTCTTCTCCGCTTCTCCTAAAGTCTTCTCCCATCACCCCTTCAATGTCAAGACGCACATTGCTATAACCTTTCACAACTCTATCCACCGATACGCTAGCATATCCAGAGGTATTAATGCCCCATGGCATCTTGGTGTCTTCGTAGGGTCGATACGAGATACAACACCGATAGCCACCATGACGGTGGCATTCTCTGGAATGTGCAGCTCACATGTCGTGAGAGGATCGGTGATGTCATCCACGGGAAGCGCACCTGCGCCATCTTGAATCACCGCACCTCTGTGGAAGCGCAATCGCTTCAACCGATGAGGGGCTGATGTTGACTCCGGCTCGATGCGCTTTGCCTTTGGATGGAACTTATCGCTATCTCGCACTTGCCTTTGATTTCCTCATTCATTTTGGCTTCAAGTGCTTTTTTCGTCAGATCGCTTCACGAGCCACTTCCCGTGACTCAAGAACCATTTCTCCATCCTCGCGCATCCGCTCGCCTCCTCGTCCTTCTTTCTCTCGCGGCTTCTATAGGTGGCTTTGTCTTTAGGAAGGCATGCTCCCACGACACCTCCCCATAGCCTCTTGTTCGCCCACCGTGTTCAAGATTTCCAGGCGTATGTCACTCATCCTTATCTCTGCTGGTGCCACCGCCACTCTCACCAAGCCTCGAGCATAAGCAAATCTTTTCACGCTCTTTGGAGTTTTGCGCCATACACTATCTTTCCGGTCTCTAGGTCCAGCTTCCCATGACCGAAAAACCAATACTTGGCGCAAAGCGCTTGATTGATTCTGTTCGATCCTTGGTAAGAATCTCTGTTCCATTCTTTCCCACTTAGGAATGGCACTCCTGTGAGCCACCGATCCCAAGTGATGGTGGTATTGCTTTGTCGGGCATTCTGCTGGTTCCTTCTCACCCGTGCCTCACCCTCTTCCGATGTCTTGAACTGCATAAACTCATCCCAAAACGGCCTCAACTTGACGTAGGCCTTAGTGTTGAAATCAAGCGCCGAGTTCTTCTTGATAAATGTGTTGTACAATTTCTTCTTCCAACACCGGAATTGTGTGGCCATCTTCTTCATAGCCCAGTTCCTAACTCTCTCCTTCAAAGCTTCATCTTCAGATCGAGCGCGAAATGTTGAAGGACATCTTGCCAAACTAGTGCCTTGTCACGATCAGAGACAAAACTAATATGAGGAGCCTCTTTCTTTTGCTTCCATTCACGAGCATTGATCGGGATCCTGTCCCTTACAAGGCACCCACAGTGGCTGACAAATTTCTGTGCATGTGGTCCAAGTACTTTGCTCATGTATCCTCCTCGATTCCGAGAGAATGAACCGACCCTCCAACGGCTTCTTGGGCCTCGTACATTTCTACTCTTCCCGTTGTTGTCGTCGATCCAGAGGGCTACGAATGTAGAAACACAAAGATTGTAGATACATAAGAGATTGTAGATACATAAGAGATTGTAGATACATAAGAGATTGTAGATACATAAGAGATTGTAGATAGACCTCATCTTCATAATCGCAAAGCATCGACTCCGTCATCTACTTCTTGATTGTTGTCATCACCTTCGACTTGGGCACCTTGTAAGGCGCCATTGTTGATAATATCCATGATGGCATCGCCCATGTTGTCATTCGGGTCCGCCATTTTCGCAAATATATCGCGTAATATAAAACTTATCATTCAAGAATATAAAATTGTTCTTACGAAGGGAAGCACATATCCACACGCCGCAAAGAAATGTGATTTGGTGTTTTGCGGCAGTGTATACGCCGGGTTTAGGAACCCACCTTGAGTTCAAGAACGCCTCACGGCGAAATAAGTCGACGTTATGGGCCTCGATGGTGGGCCTCACGGCTCCCTCATGAGTGGAGGCCGGTAGGCGATTTCTGGAGTGCGCGAGAATTGGTCTACTACTCTACTGGACCCCGCGGTGATCGCTCAAGGCAGTCTTTTGTTTTTGCATATTAGCCCGTAAGCTCGTGTGGGTCTTGTCCAAGAGCTTAGTTGATTAATTAATATCCTCTTTTAATTTGTTGGTTTAATGAGGGGCTACATGAAGCATATAATTCATGTGTGCAGGCACGCATGCATCTATTTGGCTCGTATATGACCAATGTATCATCACATAGGTCAAGCCCCATCTAGTACTTCAAATATTCTTAAATATTCGGGTACACCGATGTTTTTTTGTCGATGGAATATTATTGACCGTTGGACTATGTGAGTTAGTCCATGTACGTCATAGCAATTTTTTGCTTAAGAAAATTACTTCACAATTTTCAGTTGTTTTATGTTGTGACGGATTTTAGCCGTTAGTATAATTTATTTACTTGATATTATTATTTTTACATAATTATTTATTCATATTCTAAATTTGAGATAAAATCGTGTCAACACACACACTAAGATGATGTAAGTTAATGTAACCAAAGAATGAGCTAACAAGATATAAGTGAAAACTAAATATATAGCTCATGTTGTAAAATTTATAGAAAGATGCTAGCTTGTTGCAATTGATATCTAGGGCACAAGATTGCACAAAACATCAACTAAACTCGAGAGGACAATGCTCAACCGGAGAAGGCGGGGTCACGGCGGAGAAGACGGCGGGGAGCACGCCGCCGGCGGACGGCGCGAGGTCGGCAGAGCGGCCGCGCGCGCGAGGAGACGGCGAGGAGAGGCGCGCGAGAGGCGAGGAGAGAGGCGCGAGGAGACGGCGAGGGAGAGGCGCGCGATGGGAAGTGGAGGAAGAATGGAAGACGAATCGTTGCTTAAGTACTTGGGACCTTTAGTCCCGGCGGTTTTACCAACCGGACTAAAGACCTTTAGTCCCGGTGGTAATACTGACCGGGACTAAAGGTGGACCTTTAGTCCCGGGTGGTTCCACGGCCCGGGACTAAAGGTGAATTTTGCGCGGGGACATATTTTCCAGAGAACCTTTAGTCCCGGGTGGTGCCACGGCCCGGGACTAAAGGTGAATTTTGTGCGGGGACATATTTTCCAGAGAACCTTTAGTCCCGGTGTGTTAGCAACCGGACTAAAGGTCCCCACTATTCAATTACACACAGAGAACCTTTAGTCCCGGTCAGTTAGCAACCGGGACTAAAGGTCCCCACTATTCAGTTCCCGCCACTATTTTCCAGAGAACCTTTAGTCCCGGGCTGGGTTTTGTATTAAGTTTATTTGTATAAATATGCTAATTCTTGTTAAATGCATAATAAATTAAATATTAGGCATAAATTTTTAAAAAAATAATAGTTTTTAAAAATAAAACTATTGGTTTTCGATAGGAAATTTGTTTTGCATCATTTTAACGTTAATCTTTTGGTTTTCCATCATTCATTGTCCAAATGCGCGATGAGAAATCCACCATCAAATAGGAATTTCATTGGAACTATAGGTGAGATTGGAACTACTATCGCTACTAGTACTTTATTCGCGACTTTTGCGGTTTTACTCTTCTTGTCTTCTTGATTAGCCTTTGTGCTACTTTGATCATCTTGTTTTAGGCCTGTTTTAAAGTGCAAGAAATTCGACTAACCGTTTTAAAACCCCAAAAGCAATTTAATCCTTATGTAGCAATACCCCACTAAGGAGAAATTTCCATTTTTTCCTTTGCATAGTAGTTGCACTTTACCATTTCGACATTATATGAGTTTACCCCCTTATGTTTGCAGATCATACCAAAAAAATTGCATGCGCTTTGGAGACAAGATCCCAGAAAGATAAAATTGAAAGCATGTAATGGAAGCATTTGTACGATTGTAGTCACCAGATATCCGAATAAGTTAGTCCTCAAGCGAGTTGGGAGGCATTTGTCGCACTAATGATATAAGGTGTGTGACTTCCTCGTATTCAGATACAATGGAAACTTTCGGTTTGAGGTTTTAATCTTCGATCCAAGTTCTTGTGTAAAAGAATCATCAAATGTTCTTGAGAACATTTGCGATCATGTCCCAGAAAGCACAGAGATCTTATTGACATTTCAAACGACTTTTATAGTGACCACAAGTGGGAAGTGAAGAGCCAACTATAAACAAAATGAAGGGCTCAAACCACAAGTCGGGAATTTCATTTGAAGGCATAAATACTTGCTAAAAATTTCAAGTCATTTTTACACCAAAGGAGAAGACATGCTTCACAGAGGTACATGTGTCCTTTTATCGAATAGGAATTTCATTTGAAACGATAAAAACAAGAAAAATATGATAGAAACATCCAAGTTACAATTATTACATAAAATCTCTAATACACACTATTTATTAAACATCACTATATATCAAGCGGGCACAGTGGTGAACTTCTTCTTGACGTATGACCCTTGGTTATGATCATGCCGTAACCATGGAGTGTCCTCGGCATTTAGCAGATGCTTGGGTCTTTGGTCACATCAAGGGCGGGATTCGATCATCCCTTTCATAATCTTCGACATGTCCGACTTGTCCTCAATTCCCACGATGTTTCTTTTCCCGAAAGAACTATGTGGCGTTTTGGCTCATTGGTTGATTTGTCGTCATTTTTCCCTCTCTTGGGTTTTGTAGACATGTCTTTCACATAGAACACCGATTCACATCGTGATGGGACGAATGGTTCGCCTTTGTACCCAATATTGTTGAGGTCCACCGTTGTCATTCCATACTCCTTGTCGATCGTTACCCGCCTCAGGTCATCTTCACCCATTGGCACTGGAACAAAGGGACTTTAAAATTAGGTGCGTAGTCTAGTTCCCAAATCTCCTCTATGCGGCCATAATATGTTTGCCTCTTTCCATTTGGGTCTGTGGCATCTACGCGAACACCACTGCTTTGGTTCGTGCTCCTTTTATCTTGGGCTACGTGTAAAATGTATTTCCATTTATCTCTGCACTTTGTACGTGAGGATGTGCCACGACGGTTGCCTAACCAACAAATACAGATTGCTCATCAATATTGTCATCACTCGACATTCTTTTCGCAACCAACCGCTGAAAGTTTCCATGTGATGACGCCTAATCCAAGCTTCATTCTTCCACGAAACGGGATCGAGGAATTCCTTGTGTACCTCGACATACGGCTCCACCACGGAGGAGTTTTGAAGAAGCTGTGTAGTGCGCTTTATTGAAATAATCGCCCCCGCATCGATATATGTTTTATTCCCTAGTGTTCCCTTTCCACTAAGTCTCCCTCGTGTCGCGATTCAGAACACCAATCGGGTCAAGGTCGGGAATGAAGTCAACACGAACTCAATGACCTCCTCTCGTCCCGTAGCCCTTGGCGATGCTTCCTTCCGCCGAGCATTTGGTGAACATATTTCTTGAGGACTCCATGAACCTCTCAAAGGGGAACATGTTGTGTAGGAACACAGACCGAGAATATTAATCTCCTTGACCAGTGAACTAGGAGGTGTGTCATGATATTAAAGAAGGATGGAGGGAACACCAACTCAAAGTCGACAAGACATTGAACCACATCATTCTCAGAGTAGCTAGTTCCATTGGATTGATTGCCTTCGAGAAATTGCATTGAGGAATGCACATAGCTTCACGGTGGCAGACGTACATGTGGAGGTAGAATTCCTCTTAAAGCAACCGGAAGCAATTGCGTCATAAGCACGTGGCGATCATGGGACTTTAAGTGTAGGAATTTCTTCTCGACATTTTTATTATACGCTTTATATTGGAGGAGAATCCGGATGGGACCTTGATGTTGTTTAGGCATTCAAACATGCTTTCCTTCTCTTCTTTGCTAAGAGTGAAGCTAGCGTGTCTTAAGTAATGGCGTCCATCGTCTGTCTTCTCTGGATGCAAAGTTGTCTCGTTCTTTCATGTGCCGCAAGTCCCGTGCGTGCTTCGAGTGAATCCTTAGACTTTCCATACACATCCATGAATCCTAGCAGTTCACACAAAGATTCTTTGTCGGTGCATCACGTCGATCGCGTTGCGGACCTCTAGGACTTGCCAATAGGGTAGCTCCCAAAATATGGACTTCTTCTTCCACATGGGTGCGTGTCCCTTAGCATCTTTTGGAGCAGGTTCATTGCCTTGTCCCTTTCCAAAGACTACTTGCACATCCTTGACCATATCAAGTACATCCTCCCGATTCGGTTGCGAGGCTTGGTTGGTGGTCCGCCTTACCTTTAAAATGCTTGCCTTTCTTTCTTAGTTGGTGATTCATAGGAAGAAAACGACGATGGCCAAGGTACACGACCTTTCGACATTTTTTCAAATATATACTGTCAATGTCATCAAAACAATGTGTGCATGCATTGTATCCCTTGTTTGTCCGTCTCCGAAGATTACTTAGAGCAGCCAATCATTGATTGTTACGAACAACAATGCTCGCAGTCGAAGTGTTCTGTTTGTACTCATCCCACACACGTACACTGGTTTGCTCCATAAAAGCGGGAGTTCCTCAACTAATGGCCTCGGTAGACATCGATGTCGTTGCCGGGTTGCCTCGGGCCTTGGATGAGCACCGCATCATAATGAACTTCCGCTTCATGCATAACCATGGAGGAAGGTTGTAGATACATAGAGTAACAGGCCAAGTGCTATGACTAGTGCTCGTCCCCAAAAGGATTCATACCATCCGCATTTAAAGCGAACCTTAGGTTTCTTGCGTCATCCGCAAACTCCGGAATTCTCTCGTCTATTGCTCTCCTTTGGGACCCATCGCAGGTGTCTCAACATGTTGTCTACCTTACGGTCTTCTTTGTGCCATCGCAACAACTTTGCATGGTCCTTGTTTCGAACAGACGTTTCAGCGTGGTATTATAGGAGCATACCACATAACCTTGGCGAGGATTTTCTTCTGGGACGTTCTTCGCCCTCAACATCGCCAGGTCATCTCGCCGATCTTATATCGCGACGCTTTGCATACGGGCATTCATCCAAATTCTCGTAGTCCTTGCCATGATACAGATGCGATCATTACGACATGCATGTATCTTCCGGATTTCTAATCCCAAAGGGCGACGACTGTTTTGCTTCGCACGTAGTGGCGTGCAATTCGTTAGGCGGAAGCATCTTTTTGGATCTTGATAATTGCCCAAATGCCTTGTCGGATACACCATTACATGCCTTCCATTGTAGCAACTCCGATGTTGTACCCAACTTTTTGCCCATCTTGGCGGATGGGTATAGTAATTTCTTGTGATCGTCTAGCATGCGGTCAAACTTAGCCTTCTCCTTTTCACTTTCGCAATCTCTTTGTGCATCACGAATGACATCACCAAGAGCATCATCTTCAGCGAGTGTGTCTTCTGCCCCTGCCTCTTCTTCAGTTTCGCCCATTGCAGTATCATCGAAGTCACCGTATTGAACAATAATGTCGTCGGGTCCAATTGTTCTTCTTCACCTTCTTCCATTATAACCCGGTTTCTCCGTGCTTGGTCCAACAAATATAGTTTGGCATGAAACCCGACTTCAACAAGTGTGAGTGAAGACTCCTTGAGCTAGAATATTCCTTCAAATTCTTACACAGGGCACATGGACAAAGACATGAAACCATCCCGCTTGTTTGCCTCGGCCACTCTTAAGAAATAATGCACACCATCAATGAACTCTTTGGAGCGGCGATCGGCATTGTACATCCAATGGCGTGTCATCGTCTGCATTATATGACATATCACATAATTAAATTTCTCATTTTTGTAAACAAATGAAATTAAAAAATACACCAAAATTCTCTATTTCTCTAATGAACTAATTGAGTAACATGCCATGGAACACCATCATGTGTCATGGCAAAACAATTTTCAGAATTTTGGATCATTAATTTAGCCTACAAAATTCATGGAATAATAATTAAATAAATAAGCATAAAATAGGTATAAATTCAACTTTGTCCAAATAGCCTCAAAATTTTTATATGGACTGTTCACGGTGTAACTTAGTGGAAAAACAAATTTCATGATTTTTGAAATTTATTGTGGCCTACAAAAACATGAAAGTTCCATTTATGAATTAATTGGCAATTTTATAACATATAAAAATTATTCAAATTTCACATTTCATATTTTTCATAGATAGTATACATGTCAGAGAGCATACACAAAAACTTTCAGAATTTTTGGAGCTCTAGATTTAATTATACAAAATCACAAATCTCTGTACTATTCAAAAATCGAAAATAAAAGAAAAATGGACGGCGGTCAGCGGTAGATGTCAAATGGACGGCGGGGTTAGCATCAGAGCTTACCGCGAACACGCCGGTGAATACGATTGAGTGAATGAACGGCTCCGCGGTGGTGACAAAGAAGAATGGCGGCGTGTCCGCGGCGACCACGGCGTTCCGGCTCTTGTGACGAACGCCAAACAGAGTTTAATAGAAGGACATTTAGTCGGTTGGTGTTACCAACCGACTAAATGTCAACCTTTAGTCGGTTGGTACTACAATCGGGACTAAATCCCGGATTGTAGTACCAACTCGACTAAAGGTTGACATTTAGTCCCGGTTGGTAACACCAACCGACTAAATGTCCCCTCCCGCAAAGCTCGCTACGAGTCGTTGGGCGGGGACTTTTAGTCCCGGTTGGTGTTACCAACCGGGACTAAAGATATTTTGGTCCCGACGCAATTTTCTCCGAGACTATTCCCATTTGGCAGTTCGACCAAAGGTCTGTTCTGTAGTAGTGATAGTTCTTTTCATAGTCCTTAACACTGCTCTTGACCAAAAATCGACAAATGCCTTTCGGGATATTATAGTCTACCCCCTAAAGTAATTCGACCCAATTCTAAACGCCTACGATTACGAGATAAACTAGCTAAAAACTTAGTAACAGAGAATACACACGATGCAAATAATTAGGATAAAGCTCGCGCATCGAGATTCCAATTCCCAAGTAGCTTCCTTTCGATCTGCTGCGACCAAAGTACCTTAACATACTTGTGGTCTTGTTCCTTAATGCCTTTTCGACTTTTCCAAAATTCTCACCGGCTTGGACTCGAAGGACGGATCTTGTTCAATAGTTAAAGGTTCTAGTGAAATGTGGTGTTCGGATCACGCAGTATTTCCTCAACATGGAAACATGAAACACGTTGTGCACACCCTCATGGACTCGGAGGTCCAGCGGTATGCCAACTTTCCAATCCGGCTAGGATCGCGAAGGGCCAATGTACCTCGGGCTAAGCTTCCTTTGGTACCAAACCTCACTACACCTTTTGTGGAGACACCTCAAGAGTACTGGTCACCCACTTCAAATTCTAAGTCCTCCTCCTTACATCCGCATAGCTTTTGCATCGCCTGAGTGCTAATAAGTTACGCCTCACCAAGGCCACTTGTTCCACCGTCTTTTGTACCCAATCCGGCCTAGAATCGCCTTCTCATCCACTGACTTCCCAAGCAAAGGGTGACCTACACTTACGCCCATACAAAACCTCAAACGGAGCGGCTTTTATGCTAGAGTGATAATCGTTATTATAAGCAAATTTCGCCAAAGGCAATCGATCTTCCCAACTACCCTTCCAAGATAAGACACAGGTTCTCAACATATCCTCCAATGTCTGAATAGTGCGCTCTGTTTGTCCATCTGTCTGTGGATGGAAAGCGGTACTCAAACGGAGTTGTGTGCCCAAAGCATTCTGCAAACTCTCCCAAAACTTGGATACAAACTTAGCATCTCTGTCAGAAATGATGGTTTTTGGCACTCCATGCAATCTCACAATCTCACGTACATAGATAGGGGCCAAGTCACTAGCTGAGTTAGTCGAGCGGACGGGAATAAAATGTGCGGACTTGCTGAACCGATCCACAATAACCCAAACTGCATCCCTACCTCGCGGTGAACGAGGCAACGCAACAACAAAATCCATAGAAATATCATCCCATGGCCATTGGGGTACCTCCAAAGGCTGCAATAACCGCAGACGTTTATGTTCGACCTTCACTGCCGACAAACACCACAAGAAGCTACATAATTGGCAATATCCACCTTCATTCTTTTCCACCAGAAATTCTGCTTCAAATCACGGTACATCTTCGTCTCTCCTGGATGAACAATATACGGAGTGCGATGTGCCTCCTTTAAGATGTCATCCTTAACTCCTGCTTTCTGTGGCACACATAATCGTCCCTTGAATCGCAATGCTCCACACCCATCCAAACTGAAATTCCCTTCCTTCCCCAGATCCAAACGCTTCCTGACCCTCTGCAGAAATGGGTCATTTTGCTGCGCTTCTTGTACTCGATGTGGAATGGCTGACCCCAAAATCAGCTGTGTCTCAGCATGAGCAGTCCCTGCATAGCAATAAGATATCTCCATGCGGTCAAGATCTGCAATAAGACAATCCAGAGTAGCCAGCGTCGCCTTGCGACTAAGAGCATCAGCCACCACATCAGGACGACCTGCCGACTCTGCCGTCGGCATGGCATAGGAAACTACTGCTGTTGGGGCGGAAGAAACTCCAACACCCTGATAAGGGGGTGCGGCAACCGCAAGAGTGTCTTGGCGCCTGAATCGAAACGCGCGCAGAAGGCGGTGGCCAAAAGTACCCGGCGGTGGAATTCCCCGTGATAAGGATGATAAGGCCGAGGTGACCCCAAGATCGAGTAGGAGTCATTGCTAACATCGCGATCGATCCTCGCGAAGACGCCGCCGCTCCGTGCCGACGCGGTTCGTTCCCACTTGATAATGGCGGGATTCCGCCGACAAACCAATGCCTTGTGGCCCTCCCACCACAATGGCGACAAGATCTGACCAAGAACACTCGACGCACGATGCTCATTGCCACATTTGAAACACTTCATACCCCGCTCGAATGGTGCAACCTAGGCCCACTCACCGATGATCCGAAGTAAAGATGATCGTGGCCTTGTGGTTCGGACTTGAAGGAATCTGCGGGCCCTTGAACTTCTTGGAAACTGGCTTCAGAAATGACCCACTTCCTCCTCCAAAATTCTTCTTCTGACTGCCACTAGCCCCATCCTGGACCATGGTACCTCCTGTACCTAGTAGATCCTCCCCAAGCTGCATCTCTAGTTCCATGCCCCTGGCTTGCTCTACCAGGGAGCTAAAGTCACGTAATTCTAGAGCTCCCAGAACCTGACGGGACTCCTGCCTGAGCCCCCTGCGAAACGTCTTAGCCTTCTCTACCTCATCTGTAGCCACCGCCGGAACAAAGCGGATCAGGTTGTTAAAACCCGCTTCATATTCTGACACTGACATCTTACCCTGCTTGTAGCTCTGCAGCGAGACTTCCATTCTCTCTACGAAGGATCTGGGTAAAACCTCCTCCGAAACTGTTCCACGAATAACTCCCATGTAACAGGGCCATGAGCAGCAGTCCTAGCTGTCAAGACTCCCTCCCACCAAATATCCGCTTGCCCTTGTCGAAAAGCCACAACCGTGCCCGCATCTCGAGCGCCATCCCCAAAGCACCAAAGTGTCTCTCCATGTGACATGCCCGATTAGCCGCATCCACTGGAGTGCCCAAGCCATCAAAAGTATCAAGGCGCAGGGCGTTCCACTGATGCAATCCCATATTAATTGCCGCGGGTACTACCGTGGGAGCCACCAATGGGACAGGGATCGGTGCAGCCGGTGGAGCCTGGTTTTCTTGAACTGCTGAAGCGACCTCCTCTTCGACCCGCGAACCGCCTTCCCACCTACTGAGTGCAACCTCTGGCGGGGCATTGCTCGCCTCGCGGCACCTGCCGACCACAACCACGACCGCCGCCTCTTGCCATCACTGAACACCACAACAAGAACTAACACAATAAGCACAAGAAAAACTAGTATCAACAATTAAAGAATAATCATACAATGACGATGGCGTAGTGCAATGCAAAAGAAACCCAATCCCACCCATCGTGCTTAGTGTGTCAAAATTAATATTTCGATGCCCGTGGACCTACTGACCGCTCTCGATACCAATCAGAACACTGACTCCAAATGAGCCTAGAATGCTACAAGAAATAAACTAACTAGAACAATCTTTAAATTTTCGATGAGCTTCCTTTGTGTAAACAACAAAACCGAGGTTCTAACAAATAAACATGGTATTCAACAATAATTTCATAATCCAATTCACTCATGCATAAGAGATAATCATAAGATTGTAATCAAGTAACACCATTCTCACATCCATAATTAAACCGACATTCAGAATCATAAAACATCCAAGGGTGTTTCTCGTGATCTATTTATTCTTATGTGAAGCTAAATAACAATTGCATTAATGTTGTGAGGTAGTGCGTGCTTTCCAATCATCTACCCCCGCCCATGCATGACGTTCTGGCCAGAAGTACCTATAACAAGACAAAGCAAGAGTGAGTCATACGACTCAGCAAGTATCAACAAGGTTACATCAATCATAAGATCATAACAACGTAAACATCTTTAACAGCATCAATCATGACATTTCAAATACTAAAAAAAAATGATAATGCTATGCACTCTTTGATCTTTATCTCTTTTCGTATTTTACCGGTAATGCGGGGTATTCATCCATCAATGAATACCCATGCCTGTGCCCTCTGGCACAGGGACCAAGAGCCTATACATCACATGTATAGGGACCTTTGCCCATCATCAAAATGACGGGACCTCTGATACATTGCCCACATTACGTAAATGTGGGGACCTCAAGCCCGTCATTGCACGTGGGGACCTCAACTGATTCGCTTGGTCGCAACATGACCAAGTTTCAAAATGCTCAGAAATGCTTGAGTAATACATCTACATCTACATCTACATCTTCTCATTTAACAGAATTTAACATGTACTTTGAGCATGTAAACAATAGCATCATGAAAGAACTGTAATCACAATATGCAAACACCAACACAACTAGAGTCCTCTCCACATCATTTTCACATGGCAACAATGAACATTACACAACTCAATCATGGCATGCAACAAGAATTCCACTAAACCCGAATACTTGCCTCAATCGTGCGAAAACGGCGGACGCGAAGTGGGTGCTGCCCTTGGGATCTCGCTTCCACCTGGATAAGAAGATAACCCCATACTAAGACTAGCATACTGGACCAAAATCAATCACAACATCACAATTGAACTTGCTAACTTCTTAGCATTTCTATTTTTTTTTCTAATTCGTAGCGATAGATTACTGCAGACAGCATGCTTCTAAAATTCATAACTTTCTGCTCGGGAGTCCAAATAAGATGATCTTGGACTTTCTGGAAAGATAATTAAATTTCCTAAATAAACCTAGTTGGGGAGACCCTCTGATTCGGCCATCTTCTAGCTCTACTAACCCCTTTACTCAGAGCAACCAAACTGCGACAAGTTCTGGACAGAACTAAAGAAACTGGCATAACTTTCTCTACGATCGTCCGAATCTAGTGATCTTTAGTTTTCCTGAAAGCTGAGAGGTTTAGCCTCGATTTTCGTTGTGGTGAGACCCTTTGGAAGCACCTCTAACATTGAGTTTAAGTCAGGTTAAGCCTATCTTTGTCGAATCAGCTACCCTCCGTAAAACAACATAACACTAAGAAATTCATAACTTTGGCTTCCGAAGTCCGAATGACCTGATTCTTGTCGGCAATGAAAGGTAGCTACAATATCTACAACTTTCTAGGAGAAGCCCAGACCCAAATCTGCCTTTAACCCAACCAAAAACGACAACCTTTACTGCAGCAGAAAACCGACGAACTGATATCCGAAAATCAGACAACTAGAAATCGACCCAAAACTATGATCAACAAGTTACCCTTGCCAAAACGGAGAGTACACGCAACGGATCGACGATCACCACGTTCTCCCGGTTGCGAACCCCTCTACTTCTCTTCTTTTCTCCTCTTCTTGGCCAACCAGCAAGGGGGCTAGGGGAGGGTGCAAGGGAGATGGAGGGGCAGGGAAGTGGAAGGGGAGAGGGCGCACCAGGGAAGGAGAAAAAAAGGGGGGCGGCACAGGAGGTGTGAAAGGGAACCGGCGCAAGGGGGGGGGGCGGCCTCTCACCTCCCCTCTCGGGCCAAAAGCCAGCGGGCCGAAAGTCTTAGCCCACGCTGTCCAAACTTTCCGATTTTTCCCCCGGATACTTCTCTAATTGGTCTTTTCCTTATAGTTCTTTTCATAGTCCTTAACACTGCTCTTGACCAAAAATCGACAAATGCCTTTCGGGATATTACAAATAGAGCCAATATCGAAAACCCGAGGATCCACCCCTAAAAGGATACCCCCCGACCGACCTTGTGGGGGCGAAAAATGCCAAATAAAATCCCGCCCACCACAGAGATGGTTAAGCCTAGACACTAGAAAGTCTTTTTTACCAGTTTCTAGAATGGCCACCAAATTTAAATGTTGTTCTTTGACTACTTCACAAATATAACGATGTTTAGCTAAGTCTCCCAGACCTCTGCTATTCCAAAAAAGAACTTTCATTTTAACTTTAATTTGATTGGTCTATTATGGAAGTTTTACTTTTTTGACCTCTTTTTATTTATCACTAATGTGAAATTAGATTGGTCATCCTCCGAATTACCATCTAAATCACTACAAAAATGATTGAAGGCTGAGAGATCACTGCAATCCAGATTCTCATCCTCTATGTCATCTACTTCTACAATGCCTTTATTTTTTAATATGCCTAATTCAAGAGTCTTAAGATTGTTAATTGAACTACCAATCTCAAAACTATCAACTCCTAAAGAAATGCCAATGCTAGCAATTTTTTCTACAACTTGCTCATCAGAAAAGGACACAAAAGAAATATTATTACCATACTTACTTGGATTGCTTGGATCAAGTTCGAGATTACGAACTTTCTCACGCCGTATAGCCTTTTGGACCAAGTTGTCATCACCGGACTGCTGCTTCTTAATGCGCTCACTTTGCTGAGGCTCCACCGTATCCTCCTCATGAATCAATGCCGGCCGAAAAACCCCAACTGAAATGGGACAGCTAAAATCCACCTTGTTGTGCACTGTAGCATCCTTGCCACTCCCGGTCTTGTTATTTCAAGAGCTAAAGCTTCAGGTCTTTTACCAGGAATAGTTCCTCACTTAATTGATGATGAGTTATCAATTTTACAGTATGTTGATGATACCATCCTCTTCTTGAATAATAATTTAGAACAAGCAAAAAATCTCAAACTTATTATATGTGTCTTTGAACAATTATCGGGGTTAAAGATTAATTTTCATAAAAACGAGAAATTTTTTTTGGTTCTGCCAAAGTAGTAGTTTCTCAGTATACGCAGTTATTTGGTTGTGAAGTGGGTACTTTTCCTTTTAGATACTTAGGAATTCCCATTCACTTTAGAAAATTAAGGAATAGTGATTGGAAAGGTGTTGGGGATCGAGTTGAGAAAAAACTTAGCAGTTGGAAAGGAAAAATTGTCTGTTGGTGGACGATTAGTACTTATTAACTCGGTGCTCAGTAGTCTGCCAATGTTTATGTTTTCTTTTTTTGAGGTTCCTAGAGAGGTTCTCAAAAGACTAGACTTGTATCGATCTAGATTTTTCTGGCAGAGTGATAGTCATAATCGCAAATATAGACTTGCTAAATGGAGTTTAGTATGTTCGCCTAAAGAGCATGGAGATCTAGGTATTCAGAACTTAGACAAAAAAAAATAAAAGCCTACTCGGAAAATGGCTGTTCAGGTTGCTTAATGAAGGAGTCTGGCAATCTTTGCTAACACGAAAATATTTGGATGAGAAGAGTCTTTCGCAGGTGGTTAATAAACCTGGGAATTCTCATTTTTGGTCGGGCCTTATGAGAATTAAAGATCAATTTTTACACTTTGGTTCATTCCAGGTTAAGAATGGAATGCAGACAAGGTTTTGGGAAGATGTTTGGTTAGGAGATTATCTATTGAAAGGACAATATTCAAATCTTTATAATGTGATTAGGAGAAAGAATGATATTGTGGCAAAAATTCTGAGACCGACTCCTTTAAATATCTCTTTTAAAAGACCTATTATTGGGACTAAGTTGCATGCTTGGAATGAGTTAATGTTGAGAATTTCAAACTTACATTTAAACTTGCAAAAGGATGTTTTTTGGTGGCATTTGAATAAGTCCGGACTTCTTTCGGTCTAGTCTTTTTATGCGGCAATATTTGGTTGTTATCAAGCCCCCATTAGGAATTTTTTTGGTTAATTAAAATTCCTTTAAAAGCGAAAATATTCCTTTGATATCTCAAAAGAGGGGTAGTTTTAATTAAAGATAACCTGTTTAAAAGAAATTGGAGGGGAAGTAAAATGTGTTGTTTCTGTTTTAAAGAGGAAACAATCCATCATCTTTTTATTGACTATCCCTTTGCACGTCTTGCATGGTAGATTGTTAAATGTGCGTTTAATTTATCTCCCCCTATGAGCATAGCAAACATGTTCAGGAATTGGTTAGACGACATTCCAAAAAATTTAAAGTCACAACTCCTGATGGGAGCTAGTGCTTTATGTTGGTCTATTTGGTTATGTCGAAATGATGTGGTGGTTATTTTATTGAGTGGGCATTGGCTGAATGCTTGGGCAAATCTACAGAAATCGGCTCAGAAGGAGTTCATGTTGGCTGGAAGCCAAAGGTTGAAGTTTATGGCGAAGCAAATCTTCAATCTGCATGGGTAGCGACTTAGACACAGGATTTGTAATGATTGAATTTACTTTTTAGTCAGCTTTTGGTTGTAAGGTTTGAAGCCACTTTTATCAGCTTTGGCTCTTTTGTTACTTTAAATTCTTTAATAAATTGGGTTGTGTGCATCCTTGATGCAGAGGCTGAGGAGATGTATTCTCTTCTATTATCTAAAAAAAAGAGTCAGCAAGTGTGTATGAAGAGTAAGATCATACCTCATTAATATGAATGTTGCTAAGGGAATCTGTGCCCCTGGGGCAGGATGAGGCCATGTGTTGCGCCCGTACGGCTCAGCGGTGCCATTTTTGCCTTTGATGCGGGGGGAGGGGGGCTAGATTTGTTATTTCAGACCCTTTGCTATTTTAGCCAAAAATTCCATATCACATTCCTATGGGGCTCAAAAATTAGATCTGAGCCAACACTACCATGGATATGTATAGAGGATGGAGGGGTGCTTACCTTCAGTCGACGGGCAGAGGGCGGCTGTTAGGGCGTTTGGACAACGGGGCCTCAGGTCGGCGTCAGGATGAACGAGAGGCAGCGGGGAGGGAGCTTCCGTTGGCGGGGAGGGTGATTCAGTCGTCGGGGAGGGTCGATTCGGCCGATAAGGAGGGCTTTTGCCGTGTCACTCCTGGGGTTCGGCGTTGCGTGCTCCACCAACTGGGGGAGCGAATGAGTATGGGTGGGGAGGGATCGAACGGGAGTGGGCCTTTTATCTAGTGGCATTTGGAAAGGTAATTTTCTTGAAGTTATAGTGGCAAATAGATCTACCCCTTCCGCAATAAGCCCGCAAAACTGGTGGGAATGTGCTTCGGCTTTAATGGGTGCTTTGACTGCGGCTTAAGGGGTAAGCAGTTGCAAAGCTGGTCTGCTTGGAGGGCTTTCCGCTTTTTTGAAGCCGAAGCCAACTTAAGGGTCTGTTTGGCACGATCAGTAGTTTTTTTAAAGCGACTTCCAATCGGCCGCAGGTCGCACGATGAACAACCGGGTGAAGAAGTTTGGTGTCCGCCGCTCGATTTTAAGTAGGCTGGCTGCAGCTTTTGAGATAGGAAATGTCCGAAATACCCCTGAGGCAAGTATTGGCTTATTTGATGCCATTTAACGGCAATTAATGCAATTGATGGCAACTAACGATAACTAACGCAATTGACTACAGTTAACGCTATTGACTACAATTAACCCAATTGACTGCAATTAAGGACGACTACGCAATTAACGCAATTGACTACAATTAACAACTACTGCTGCAATTAAAGCAATATACCGTAATTAACGCAATAGACCGCAATTAACACAATAAACAACAACAATTACATAAATAAATACAACAGTAATTATTGCAATAAATAATTATTATAACAAATAATTATTACAATAAAAATATTACATAAATAATCACAATAAACAATTATTACAATAGAAAATTATTACATAATTAATTAATTTATGCATTTGTATCCACGAAAAACATGTTATTTTCTCAATATTTTTGCAATTTGTATAATTAGAATTATTAAAGAATTAACATTGGAAAATGAAACTCGAGGTGCACTACATTGCAATTCTTACTTCGAAGAAAATAATTTTATTTCTTTGCAATATTCATAGGTACAATCGAAATATTAGAGTGCACTAGAAGTGAAAAAAATGTGCAAATTACAATATCAAAAGAGATAAATTTTAACAACTACATTTATTAATGCCAATAGTAGAACAGAGCAAATTAAAAGGAGACCTTCTTCCTGGGCAATAGCACCAACAAGCCGAAGGAACTCAAGTCTTTTCAAGAAATTCTCCACCTTCCATGCTCTTTGCAGTTTTGGAATGTCACCTTTAGTTGTCAGTTCCCAACCACTCACCTGTTTTCAAGGGCCAGCCAATGGAATAGCAATGGTCTTAACCAGGATTTTTCACGATAATCATGTACAAGAATAAAAGCCTATTCTAGAAACTTTTTAGCAGAATCTTCTGACATGGCATGTATGTCCTTTGAACTGCATGGAACACAACTCTTCTTTCTTAATTCTGAAACAACACAAATGCATAGACTTATCAGTAAGTGTCAAAGGCAGTCATACCAGTAAGAATTAACTAGCCAGACGCTTCTCAAGGTCAGAAGAATGTGATCCTAACATAGTATAAAGTCCTCTGTATATGATTCAGAAAGTATGATGTTGGGAGCATGACAAATCATGTACTGCATGTTATCAGCACATCACTATTCATTTGCCCATATAATTGTCAGCATATCACTATTCATTTGCCCATATAAAGTCCTCTGTATATGATTCAGTAAGCATAATAAGCAAAGCAAAGATTCTGGTTACATGATAATGATTTCCATGTTCCTACATGGGAGGAGAGACTTATTTGTCAATATTATTGTCTCACCTCTTTTTACATTGTAAAAGGAAATCAAATGAGAATGATCATTCATATCTATATGCTTGGCTCAAGAAAAGTATATTATAACAAATTTTAGATGGCATACTTTTCCATGCCTCACAACAACATTACTGATAATTGATAAATGAGATGTATGCACTGGGAGGAGGGCTAGTCTAGAATTACCATATTGGCATTATCGAGGGCACAATATAGATGTTGAACTCTGTAACTCCAATATTAGCAATCAAAGGAGGAATTCGAATTCTTACAAATGTTCTATTCTTACCAATGATGCTACGTGCCTAAGATGCTACTAGAAAGTCAAACATCAACTATCTCAATAGTTGGAATATCCAGGAGAAATCAGAAACACCTTTGAAGCTATAAAATTTTGGCAGCAAGCATTTTGCAATATTTCCAGGAATTCAGGACTCGTCACTTTCGCAACAATCTTGGCATGTCAACTTGAATTGAGGTTTAGGAATTATATCAGAAATAATTACATCATGAATATCAAGAGTAGACTACTTTGCTGATGCACATCAACCAGACCCACTACGTTCTAGCATGACCCATATCCAATCAAACACATTCAGCAAATCCAACTAGCTTGGTATGACAACTATATAAACCACCATTTGTTAACTAACATACTGCAAGCCCTCCAGCAGCCTAGAGCAATTGATTCAACAAACCTATTGACTGGCAATCTTCTAGGCAGTGGGACATAAACACAAGCACTACACCTAGTAGGTTGCATTTTGTTCGGACCCGGGAGTAACTCTCCCAAATCCTCTGTGCATTTCTGAACTAGTCCCATGATTAGTAGCTAGTTCACTGTAACACCCTGGCTGTTCGGAAGCCAATATGTCACCTAAATCATCTAACACACAACCATAATGCGGAAGAATTTGAATAATATCAACTAGTGACATAAAGAGATCACTATTTAATAGAACCATGGCATGACAATAGTCTGAATTCAAGCAAGTATAATGAAGGGTGATCGAAGATCGCAAGCAATACATAATCAATCTTAACATAGAGAGGTGTTCAACCACATCTAAATTTAATTATTACAGTTCATCAATTAACGAATGAAGTCTAGAACCAAATCCTATTATTGGATTGAGATATGGTGAAGTGAATGAATAGTGCATGTCTATTCCCTCCCGATAGAGCCATCATCAACGATCACCTAAAATAAACAAACAAAGCAAGAATGAGTCCGAGACTCAGCAAGTACAATGAATAATTGAACTTACAACAATTATGAACAAGGCAACATCTTTTAAGAATAAGAACATAACATCGAATGAATATATGAATGAATGAAATGAATGGATTGATTGAAAGGAATGGACTGCACACGTGCTTATACCGGTATAGCTAGTGACACATCCGTCGGTGTGCACTTAAGCCCGCATTTAACCAAAATACGGGGATCCCAATCCCGTATGAAGAACGTTTCATACGGGTGTCCAAAACTGCCCACATTGGACTGGTGGGTCTTACGTGCCCATACTGGAATTGATGGGTCTTATAATCCACTCCCGTGGAAGGCATATGGAATAGGATGCATGAACTGAAGTATGAATTATAAAAGACATCATATGTATACTCATGGATATAACACATAAGAAAAGGACATAAACTTTGAATATTCTCGTGGATATTAGAAGAACACAATACAGTCATCAAGCATGCATCATACACCAAACTTATGAACATCAAAGTACTTGCCTTTCGCGTTGCGACGCATGAGTAGGCAAAGACGGTGCCCCTAAACCTGAAGCCTCTCCGTCCACACAAGTAAGTACTCGAAATAAGAACAACACGGTACAAGACACTATCATTAATGTTCTACAATACCCTCCCGAACACCGAAGAAATAGCCATAATCCCAAATCTGAAAACAGGCAACACAACCACGGAATCGAATCTGGACAGTAGAACAAAAATAACCATAACTACTGACCTGGGACTCGAAACAAGGTGAGCCCAGTTCCTAAAGAAACTTAACGAACATATCTACAACATTCTAGTTAGCGAGATAACCCAATTCGGCCAAAATAACATGCTAACAGGAAGTTGAACTCAGAAGACAGATTATGCCCAAACGAAATGATCAGCAGTAAAGAACATAGCATAATTTTTGATATACAACTCCGATTAGGGCGTTCTTTGACATTCTGGAAAGGTTATGAAATTTTATAAAACAATCTAGTTGGGTGGAAACCCTGAATTTGCTTCTAACATGAACATAAATTAAAAGACAAATTAACAGATCAATCTCGTCAGAATTCTGGACAGCAGAAACTAAAACGATCATAACTTTTGAGCCGTATGTCGGAATCAGGTGTTCTTGATGGCCACCAAAGCTAAGAACATTATATAAATATCTCTAGGAGATCAAAACTTCTAATTCAGCTTCTAAGAACCCAAAACTGACAATGCAATGTACTGGACAGAATCGAACATCTACTGACAGCAAAACGATCGAACCCAAATAATCGAATTTCGCAACTACTCCTCATCAAACAGTGGGGAAAACACGTCGTTACCCTTGAAGACCCATGGGAAGACGAAGATCAGGCCTCGAAGAAGATGATCCTCTCCTAGTCCCTTCTCCTTCTCTCCTTCTTGATCGGCAATCCCGCAACGATCCTCGCCTTCCTTCACAAACCGGCAGTAGGGACACCAAGCACCAGGAGGGAGGACGGCTTGGGGACAGCAGGGAGGGGCACCACAAACCAGGAGGAACAGCAGGGAGGGGCACCACAAACCAGGAGGAACAGCAGGGAGGGGCGGCTGCTTGGGGTGTAGGGGCGGCCAAGGGAAAGGGGAGAAGGGGGGTGCCCTTGCCTAGGGTTTAAAGGGGTGAGGGCGCATGGGCTTTAGGCCCATGGCGCCTCCCCTCTTGGGTTGCTTGGCCGGCCATAAGGCCAAGGTATCCTCCTTAAACCCCCCCCCCTCCAAAACTGAAATTACAGAAAAAAAACCTTTTTCCCGATTAAATTCTCTCTAATCGGAACTCGGTGTATTACACTAAACTTTGAAACAATCGAATTAGAATTAATTCTCCTCTCCCGAATATTATTCTCTCTAATTTGAGGCCCGGAATATTAACACTAAAGCCGGAGGCCCAAGCTCTAAATTTCCCCCAAACTCTGGATTTTGAACTTAATTTTGAATCTAGAATTTGGTTGAGTTTGAAATTAAATAAATTTCGCTTTCCAGAATGATATTTTTCTCCAATAAATGTTTGGGTTATTACATTCACACAGTAAACAAATATGGTAATAAAATCATATCACAACTTTATTAATAAATACCAACAGAGTTGATTACAAAGGAGCCTTACAGGCCAACAATAAAATAAACACAGCGGAAGACGAAGAAGTAGTAGGGTCCAGTTAATCTACCACAGGCAATCGACTGGGGAAGCGGCCTAGTCGTCGAGGTCCACATCGGTAGCAAAGTCTTTCTCCTCTAAAATTTTGTTTGCATAAAGCAAGTATGAGCACAACTTTCGTGCTCACAAGTTACACCCGTCAAATAACAAAATGACATGCATACATGAATGTAACAAAGGATGGCTTATTGGTTGATTTGCGTAAAACAACATTTTCTTTAAATACTTGTACTAAGTTCAAAAGCAGATGTTTTATAACTACAAATCATTTTATAAATTCTCAGCTTTATAGTCAGATAACATTCACACATGAATGGTGGAGGATACCTTCCTATCACAAGGCTACCTACCCAAATCCCATTTGGATAAACCAGTTTGAAGAAGTCTTTTCCAAACAAAACCAAATTCTAACTTTGACTGGCTTTGCCAGCATGTCCATGACCGTGTACACGGCTATTCGAATAGTTTACACTCTGCAGAGGTTGTACAACTTTACCTACAAGAGATAATCAACTTTTAATGTCCGTCTGACACACTTCCAAAGGTGTGCGACTAAGTGATTATCACGAGGCCTTTACAATGCGCCATTCCAAAGTAGTCATGCCCGCTAAGGTTTCACTTCCTTTGGACTAACCATCCGCCAGAAGCCCCCTTTTGCGTCAAGTGCGAATACTGTCTAACCGACACCCACACATGAAAATGACACAGCTAACAATGAAACATTGCAAATTAGTTGGCCAGGTCCCGCCCACACAGGACATGTGGTAGTACGATAACGCATGACAAGATGCGGCTCGAAGACTGGTCCTTAATTGACTTGGGTGTCTTCCATAATAAACCCTGGGCCTTAATCCTAACCAGATTAAACTCGTGCATAAACCTGCACCCACCAATCATCCATTTCGCCCATGTCCAAACCCATTTTCATTTTATTTTCCAAGTAAAAGCATTTTATAATCCTTCTATGGTAAAACAATACCATAGATCCAATTTAAATCAAATTTGGAGGATTTGGCTAGAATTTTTCAAATACAAGATTTGATCTAAGCATTGGCTAAGCATATGATTAGCTTTAGTATCTTTTTGCCTAATGGTGACAAGGTATTCACGTTCAACATACAAATTGGCCATACAAGGAGAATTGGAATAACTAAGCAATTAAAACAGGGAATTAAAATAATTGTATAAACATATGCATACAGTATTAATTTAAATACAGAATATAAATAATTTGAAATAATGGGATCAATATGATCAAGGGTATAACTTGCCTTGCTTGAGGTGATGTTGTTTTCCTTAACAGATCACCTGGTACTGAAGTTATGTTGTTTTCCTTAACAAGTTACCTAGTACTCACAAGTACTTTCTCTAGGAAGTCCAAGTGTACGATCACGATGATCATACAGTCGAAACCACTCCTCTTATAAGCTCTTCCAACAGCGTTGAATTCTGACTCTCTGAAGTCGTCGAAATCTAATCGTAAAAATAAGCCGAATTAAAATAAAATTCAAATAATAATTCAAATGAACTCCAAATTAAATAATTTTGGTTTAGTTAGCTAGATCTCAATTTTATATGAATTTACAAATTTGAATGGGCTCAATCGGAGGTCGGATGCAAAAGATATGAGCTTTAGAAGTTTGAAATTACATGAAATAATAGAATTAAGGTTTTTCTGAATTTTGGGAATTATTTTTCTAAAGAAAAATGGCTTTATTGCGCAACATGATGTCAGCGACCGAATTATCAATTTCCAGCCGAATTATTTTCCTACTGGAAAATAATTCTCTGCCTCTGACAAGTGGGCCCAAGTCAATGGACTAGGCCCATGGCTTGGTCAAAGTCCACCGTGGACTCGGTCCACCACACAGTGCACAGGGTCACATGAGCTGGCGTGGGGCCGCCACATAGGCTCTGACGTGGACACATGCGCGGGGCGTCGTGCTGAGTTGGCGTAGATGTGGCGCCACGGTGGCGGCCACGTCGGTGCCGGACGGGGGCGGCGCTCGGGTCCCAAGGAACCGGAGAATGGCGGCGAGGGGTACCAAATGAAAGATGAGACTCCACTGATCGCGGTGCTCACCTTGGTTGCTTGGGGGCGTGACCGGAACAGCGGCGGCGAGGACTTTGACGGTGGCGCGATTCGGGCTCCGGTGGTGCAGCGTTCCAGTGGCTCCCAGGGCAAGTGGTTGCGCGCTTGGGATAGGCGTTCAGGTGGCGATGGCGACGGTGAGGTCGGGATGGCCGGGAAGAGCTTGACGGCGGCGAATTCGGCGGTGGAAGCTTTCTCGGTCAAAGCTTTTCACCGGTGAATTCCTGCCAAAAGAGGAGGGGAGAGGGGAGTGGATGACGGGGTTGGGATGCGGGATGAGAGGGACGCTCTATGCCTCCTTTTATAGGGGCGGAGGAGGCCGGGAGAAGGGAATCGAGCGCGGGATCTCGGCGGCGGTTGCGGGGCGTTCCCGGCGATTTCGCATGCGGACGAGGGCTAACGGCCAGGAGGAGGGGCAGCGTGATGAGCGGGAGTCGTTGCGCGCACGGGCGTGGAGAAAGGGGAGGAGATGGAGGCGCTGACGGAGCTCCCGCGCGGGCAAAAATGGCGAACGGTTGACTCGGGCGCGTGAGGAAGAAGAGGGCGAGGTGGAAGAAAAGATGTGGGCCGTCGATTTTTGATCCGACGGTGCAGAGGAGGTGATGTGGCGTGGGGGCACGGTGGCTATTGGATTTAAATCCAACGGCCCTCGTTGGTTAAGACGTTCGGTCGTCCGAAAGTGCCATCAATGTCGACCGTTGATCTTCGATCCAACGGCTGACACAGATTGAAGTGCAAAGCACGTGGGGTTTTCTTGGTCGTCCGATTCAAATCGGACGGTGGGGGGGGAGGGAGAGGGGTGCGGCGCGTGCGGGCCGAGTGGGCCGAAAGGGAAGCGGGCCGCGGGAGGAGATGGGTTGGGCTGAAGAAATTTGGCCCAAAAGGTTTTCTGGATTTTTAATTGACTTTCTAATTGATTTAATTCCAGATAATTTATTTAGGCTTTAGAAAATAGCAAAATAAATCCAACAATTATGAGAAAATTCACAGAAATTCCCTTATTTATTTTGGACTTAAATAAAATAGTCCCAATTCATAATTGGCTATTAATTTTGAAAAATAAATTGTTTTGACTTTAAAATATTTAGGAAAAAACTTTTAAAATTCCAAAAAATTCTAGAAATCAATTAAATTTTATTTTTCAGGTCAAACCAAATAAAACTTCAAGAACCTCAAATGAATTTTAAATTTTGACTTTTAAAACTTTAGAAATTCAAATAAGGCAATGAAACTCTATCAAATTTTAGAAAATCCAATAAAACAATAACTTTATTTATTTAATTTTGGTAACATAACTTTGAGATGTTACACATTTCTTGCAAGTTCATACTGACTTGAACTATCTTGCCCCTTATGTCTTTTTAGGAGGAGTCTAACCCCTTATTTCAAGCTTATACAGGTAGCAATCCATCATATTTCCAATGCCAATGCAGAACACATTCCAGCCCATTTTTGCAACCTTGCAAGAACAACCCCAATTCCTAACCCTAACCACCATCAAATCACATAGAGATAGAATGATAGAGAAAGATGACAATTTTCACAGTGTGTTGGAACTCGTACCATGTCCTTGGGGGAGCTCCACTCGCTGACGAGCCACTCGAGGTGGGGTTGGACGTCGGCGGCGGCGAACTCCATCACCTCCCTTATCTCCGGGAAGCACACCTTGACCCTCCCATCTGCTCGGTCCCCGCCGAGGGCGACTCCGAGCCACCATCTGTCGTCGTGGAGCGCGTCGGAGGAGGACGAGCGAGGAGGGAGGAGGCCAGCGTTGGGGGAGGAGGGGGTCGGCTTGGGGTCGAGGCCAGCGCGCAGATCCGATAGGAGGAGGGGCGGCGCCGCGTAGGGAGGAGAAGGGGTGGTGGTGAGTGGGGAGGAGGGGCGGCGACGCCGGCACGGGAGGAGGTGGGCGCTGCGCGGGAGGAAGAGGAGGAGGAGGGGCTGGGGGGGCACTCGGGGACGCAAGGGTTAGGGATAGGGTTTGGATGGGTGGGGATTTTATTCGATAGCAAAAGTGGGTAATAACCCGTGAGCTTGAGGGTAAAGTTGGAAGGGGTGGTGGAAACCGTGGGAAGCTGCCCCCGGCGGCTTTCTGCTTTCGGTTTTTTCAAATATAACACGGCTTTTGGTTTCCGAGAAAGCCGGTGGAAAAAGCATTGCAGTCCATTCACTCTTGACGGTATGTCATTCTGATTCCTATTTCTCACTGGATTATATATAATATATGTTGAATTGTCATATAGGACTCATTTATTGTGCTATTCTATGTTATTTTCCAATTGATTCTACACCTCGTGATTTTGGTTGCATACGAAGTTCAAACTATGCATGGCTGCCAGCCATCTCGATGGTATGTCGTTCTGGATCAATTACCTTCGCCCTCCTCTTTTGGTTGTCTTCCATTATCAAGCTTTGAATATTTACGAGGTAACGGCTGATCCCTTCCTCTTTTTGGCCCATTCATGTTTAGGTTGTTCTATTATTACTGCAGGCCACTATTTTTTGATCTGGGCAACTGCACAGGTACTAGAAAAACTTAAGTGGACTGTTGAATTTCTCGTACCAAAACTTAAGATCTAATTTGTTGCAATTAATGTTTGTAGCAATGTCATTTGCTATTTGCTGTCACTCACCTGATTATATCATCCCATGCTTAGGCCTTTTCCTTTTGGGTTCATTACCTATAACGGGACTGCGTTTCCCCTGTTCTTTTGCCAATTACTGCCCAACACCTGTGAAGTAGAATGGACCCTGCCACTAATCTAGCTAATATAAAAGACATGGAAAGAGGACAGGTGTTGGGTTGGTATTGTTCGCGCTGCGTCGTTTGCTCGCCGGCAGGCACCTGTCCGCCGACCAAGCGCCACCTGTCGTTTGCTCTCCTTCTCGTAGCTTCCGCGACCACAGCAAAAAGGCCTCGCAAGGAGGTTAATTGGAACCCAAACGCTGATCAACCCAATCCAAACCCAACCATCGTCTTCGATCCTGCTTAATTTTGCCGAGCACCTGAAACCCATCTCGATCCATCTTTTCCTCTGCTTCGAGATCAAGTCGATCGACCAGCGGCATGTCGAGCACCAACACCAACACCAGCTCCCCCAAGGTACGTACGCCGTGTATATACATCACGCATGCTGTTCAATCACAGCTATTCGATTTTCTTCTAGTTGCTTCCAGAGACTAATGTGGGTACGTATATGCATGTGCGAACAATCAAGGATGGCCCCTCGGCGGCCGCCGGCGGCGGCGGCGAGCCGACGGTGCAGAAGACGGTGCAGACGGTGGAGGTGCGGGAGTCGGCGGGGCAGGAGCAGGGGCAGGGCGTGCTCAAGCCGACCAAGGTGGTGCACGAGATCCCGGCCAAGGAGCCCGCAAAGCAGGAGTAGAGCAACAAATTGAGGTTAAACAGCAGCGACATCGTTCTTATACGTTGATGACGTGTGTGCTTGGTCAATGTATTAACGGTGTGGAATACTCTCTCCTAGTTGAGTGCCAGCGATGGTTCAGAAGTCCCAAGTGATGATGCTAATGGCTAGGTGAAACTCTTGTTGGTATGTGTTGTTTGAAGGATTGGAATACCAAATACCTTCCTACCTTGCTTTCGTAAATAAAGATGAACATCTATACCGGGATTGCACACCTTGGGGTCTTAATTTGACAGTATATTTGTTGATTCATATGGTTCTATTCTTTACTCCTTTCAAAAACCCCAGTGAGGGTAGTGGCCAGGGATGCGTTCTTCGCTTCTCTTCACTCACCGATATTTCGGTGCTACCATGAGGGCCCCAAAACACGGTCTTCCTATTCCCTTCACAGCGCAACACTTTTTCAGTGTCGCTCGTCTCCCTCAAATCACGCGCTCTCTACTCTCAAACGTCGGTGCCCTTAGCAACGCACCTCCACGCCTCCTAAGGTATTTGTCGAATCCGGGAACGAAGAATTCCGAATTCTCTGTGTTTATACACTAGTTCAGGACTTTCAGTGTACACGGTCATATAAAAATGATTCCACAATCATATCACGATATAAATAACATTAATAATTCAGAGTTTAACACAAACGGCCTGAGGCCAAATAAACAACTAACACAACGGTGAGGCCAAATAAACAACTAACACAACGGAAGAAAAAGCAGTAGTAATAGTAGGCCACACGATTCGCCACAGACAATCGTTTGGGGGCGTAGGGCTATGCGTCTGGATCCTCACCGTCCTAGTAGAAGTCTTCTCCTGAATAAAGATTATTCAGCAAGAGTGAGCACTACTACCGTGCTCGCAAGTTACACCCAATATTGAATTATGATGCATGCATAAGGTAAACAAATGAGACTGACAGGGTTTATTTTGTGTAAAGCAGCAATTTCAGTTTAAATACTCATATTAATTTCCAAGGTCATTTTTATACTATAATTAAAATCCGATTTAAAATGATAGTTTTATAGGGTGGATAACCTCCATGATTGAATGGTGAACGATACCCTCCTGTCACATGGCTGACCGCCCAATTTTACCACAAGGATTAACCATCCTCATATCATTTGCTAAAACATTTTAACAACCAAAAACAAAGTCTAACTTAGAGTGGCTTTGCTAGCATGTCCATGACCGCGAACGCGGCTATTCGAATAGTTTTCTACTCTGCAGAGTTTGTACAGCTTTACTCACACGAGATAATTTGCTATTAATATAAGCCAATACACGCTTCTAAAGGCATGCAACTAAGCAATTATCATGAGGCCGTTACAATGTTCTACCCTAAAGTATTCATGCCCGCTAAGGTTTCACTTCCATTGGACTGACCGTCCTCCGGAAACCCCTTCTTGCGCCAGGTGGGACTACTGTTTGACCGACACCCACACAACAACATGGCTCAAATAACAATGAGATATCACAAATTATTAAGCCAAGTCTTGCCCAGACAAGACATGTGGTGGTACGGTGAAGCATAGCAAGATGTGGCTCAAAGACCGGTTCTTAACTCATTTGGGCGTCTTCTAAAAATAAACCCTGGGCCTTAATCTTAACCAGATTAAGCCCGTGCATAAACCTGCACCCACCATTTATCCATCTCGCCCAAGTTCAAACCCATTTTTAATTTTATTTTAAATAAAACCATCTTTATAAATTTTCTATGGTAAAGCAATACCACATATTCAAATTTAAACCAAGTTTGAAATGATTTGGCTAAATCCTCCCAAAATCACAATTATGGTCTAAGCATTGGCTAAGCATAATATTATTTCCAATATTATTTTATCTAATGGTGACAAGATAATGATATTCAACATTCAAATTGGCTATACAAAAGGACTTGGAATAACTAAGTATTTAAAATAGGAAATTAAAATAATTGAATAAAGGTATGCATGCAATAATAATTTAAAAACTGAATTTAAATAACTTTAAAATATTGGGATCAACATGGTTAATGGTATAACTTACCTTTGTTGAAGTCTTGGTACTCTAAATCCTTTGAAGGATCGAACTCTCCGGAGTCGTCGAAGTCTATACACGAAAATACGATAAATTCAATTGAAATTCAAATAAATTCAAAAAGATAGATCAAATTAACTCCAAATAGAATAATTTTAGTTTAGTTAGCTATATATTGATTTTATACAGATTTAGAAATTTGAATCACCCAAATCGGAGTTTGGATGCAAAAGATATGGATTTTAGAAGTTTTAATCCTAAATCTGTATTTAAAAGATTTTCCCGAATTGTTTTTCTAAAGGAAATTCGAGATATTGAGTAAGCTGACGTCAGCCCTCAGGAAATCAATTTCTCGTCCGATTTATTTTTCTAATGAAAAAGGAAATGGGTCACTGACATGTGGGCCCCGCGGTCAATGGACTGGGTCCATGCACGGTCAACTACCCACGGTGAACCCGGTGTACGAAATAGTGCGAAGGGGGTGTGTGCGCTGGTGCAAGCGCTGATGTGTCTTAGCCACGTGGGCACTGAGGTTGACGTGGCTCCGATGTGGCGCTGAGGTGGTGTGCACGTGGTATGCCACGTAAGACCGACACCGGCGGTGCTCCAGTGACACCCTCGCCGGCGTTCTACACCATGGCGAGGGGCGTGAGTGGTACCAAACGAAAGAGAGCGTCGCACTGAATATGTTGCTTACCTCAGTTGCAAGCGGGTGCGGCTAAATGGCCGTCGGCATTGAGGTTTAGCGGCGGAGAGGTTCGGTCGACGGTGAAGTAGGCGCTCCGAGGGTCCTCTGGCGAAGAGAGTGGGTGCACCGGCTTCGCGACGGCGCGGCGATGAGAATGGTGTGGACGATGGGGATGAAGCGGGCTCGATGACATCAGAATCGGGGAAGAAGCGAGCTTCAACCGCCGGCAAAGAACTCCAAAACTCGGGCACTACGGAGCGAGAGGGTGGCAATGGGTGGCGGCACTGGGATGAGGGGATGAAGGCGCACCTGGGGCCTCCTTTTATAGGAGCTGAGGGGCATTGGGGCGGCATGGAGGTCGTGGGGATTGTGGCGGCGGTTGCAGCATTTGGGCGAAATCGTCGTGGAGAAAGGGGAAGAAGGTGGGGAGATAAGGCGGAGGTGGAGCTTTTGAGCTCGCAACAATGGCGGCGACGCTGTCCACGTGGAGACGAAGATGGGGAAGAAGAAGGTAGTGGGCCCACATGGCAGCAAAAGAAAGAAAAACAGGAAAAAGAACGGGCGCTGCGGTGACCGTTAGATTAAGATTGAACGATCCACAACGATCGAGACATTCGGACCGCGTGGGGATACAATGAGTATGGGCCATCCATCTTAGATCGGACGGCTCACACGTGTTGGACATTCGGCTAGTCCGAAGAGCACGCGATATCTGGCCGTTGGATCTTGATCCAACGGTTGATGGGCATTGATGTGGTTTTAACGCGTGTGCGTGTGAGAGGGTGGCAAGTGGGACCGGGGTGGGTGAGAGAGAGAGAGAGAGAGCGGTGCGGCGTAGGCCGGCTCGGGCCGTGCGGATGAAAGGGTTTGGGCCAAAAATAGGATTTCGGCCCAAAACGAGATTGGAATTTTAAATTGATTTAACAATTAAAATATTTTAGTTAATTCGTTTAAGCTTTGGAAAATAGCAAATAAATCCAAAAAATTTTAGAAAAATTCACAGAAATTCCTATAGTTATGTGGGACTTAGATAAAATATTTTTAACTATTATTTGGTAATTAATTTTGTAAATAATTTTTTTTTGACTTTAAAATAATTACAGAAAGCTTTTAAAATTTCAAAAAATTCTACAAAAATAATTAAGTTTTATTTTCTTCTGAAATTTGAAATTTGGGCTGTTACAGTATTCTTATCTCCAACTTGTACTGTCGTGTCTGCCCTCCCGCGGCCTCACATCCCTTGCCGCTTTTGCGCCCATCTTCTAGATGTTGTTCTTATCACCATTGACGTCACCCACCATGCTTGCCGTGGCCCGTCCCAACCCTGCTGCTGCCAATGGGCATGGCATCAGCGGTGATGGCAGTATGGCTACAGTCAGATAAGGACGCCGAACTGGATGCAAGGTGCATTGTCGATCTAGATGAGTGCCTCCGATAGGCGGTCGTTGAGATCTAGGCATAACATGGTCTCGCATACAGCGATGAGGCTGTTGCTGCTGGGTTCCCTTCTACCATCGACAATCTTGTGGTTTTTTTTTGTTGTCTAAATATGAATCCTTTTGTTCTTCGAATGAGTGTGTTGGTAGATAGAATAAATATGTTGTAATTGGAGATTTTTCTCCATTGTTCTTTTATGCTTTAAGATTTTTTATCTCCGGTCTAGTCACTGATGTGTGCTACTATTCTTTATGTTTGATAGCTCCGACATGGGAAGTATCATAGCCAAGCTATGCCCCTGACCCTGCTATACCGGTAGCAAGGTCTTTTCTATGGTATATGTTAAGGCGTATTGTGCGAACATCATACAATTTTCTATTCTATTTATTAGCTTCACTAATAAACTTGTAACAAACTATGATCTTATCTGAACAAACTACAATCTTATCCCAACAATTTTCTTTTATCTTTATAAGTTGTCCTAACAATTCCGTAATAAATTATGATTTTAATTCGTCGAGCGAAGCTACGTCTTCTAGTCTCAGCAGAGCTGACGCGATGACGTGTTACAAGACGGGTGTAGCGGTGCGGCCCATGGTCTGGAGTAGATCGAGCATGGGACGGAGGCAGGACGTGTGGTGCCGCAGCGGTGGAGCAGAGGGTGTCCAAGAAGACCGAGCATGGGGTAGAGGCAAGACATGGGGTGCTACAGTGGCAGAGCCAAGGGTGTCGAATATGGCAAAGAAGGAGTGAACATGTGCTAGTGTGGAGCTCGGCCGAGTGCCATGGCCGAACCGAGGGCTTACACAAAGTGCAGAGACACTCGACATGCTGAGTTAAATATGATTTTTTTTATTGGGTGATATTGGCACCTGGACGTCCGATTTGAGGGCTAGGATCGGACGCCCGGGTGCACCCATCGCGTGCCTCGTCCGACAAACCAGCCTTTATCCCCCAAAATTGACCCAAAAATTGAAGTACTTGAGTCAGGGCCAAGACGAGGAGGCGTGCCCACGGGCCGGCGGCGCAAGGCAAGGCGAGGGAGCCAGCGAGGCGCGGGCAAGCCTAGAGCGCCGAGGGAAGAGCCGGAGGCGCGCTGCGCAGGCAGGGCCGAGCTGAGCGGCAGGGGAGGAGCAGGGGCACGTGCCGACGACCAGGCGTGGAGCCGACCAAGCGCGGGCCCGAGCCGAGAGCTGTCGGAGGCGGCGCCATGAGGGCAACCCAAGGCAGGAGAAGCTTCGGTCGAAGATTTTGTCAAGAGAAATGAAGTGGGGAATGAGGGAGAGAAGAAGTACTACTACCGCAAGAACCAAATAGCAGTAAAAAAGCATGAGGGGGTGCAACATAGGCAAACCATCCTAGGTAAAAAGAAGGATAAAAAGTCTATGGTAGAGCACGAAGAACGGAAGCATTTTCCGGAGAACAGCCGAGAAGCTGATCCTAGACCCCTAAACAAAGAAGAGTTCACCCAACACAACCTCGCTTCTTCGCGAGGCTTCAAGGGGAGGAAACAAAATGGGTGAAACAAAGCATCCGGGAAAAAAACGCGTTGGAAAAAATTGCAACATCGTCGTGAACAGTATGTATTTTTTTTTCTATAGATGCAATATTTTTTTTTCTATAGATGCAACATTTTTTCTACAGATGCAACACTTGCAATATCCTCGGACAACGGTTGCAACATTCTAGGACAATGGTTGCAACATCTCCGGACAATGGTTGCAACATCATAAACAAAAAAACAAAGCATCTGAAAAAAATACGTTAAAAAAATTGCAACATCGCCGTGAACAGTATGCAACATTTTTTTTCTACAGATGCAACGTTTTTTCTACAAATGCAACATTGTTTTCAACAGGCCGCAACATTTTTTCTATAGATGCAACATCACAAAGAATAGTATGCAACATTTTTTTCTAACTGTTGCAACATTTTTCTACAATGGTCGCAACATATAAAAAAAAGTTCAAAAAAAGCAACAATCAAATGCAGCTCAATGCAGCTCCAGCTTACATAGGATACTTCGTCGAGAGAGAAGGCGATGGTAGCGGTGGGGGCGGACTTGGACTTCAGGTCGACGATCGACCGAGCCGGCTGAGCGCGGTGCAGGAGCCGAGTCAAGGGGGCTGAGGGGCGCGGGGAGCCAAACATCATCGTGAAAAACATCATCTCAAAGAACATAAAAATAAAAAAAAACAAAGCATTTGAAGAAAAAATGCATTAAAAAAATTACAACATCACCGTGAATAGTATGCAATACTTTTTTCTACAGATGCAACACTCTTTTTCTATAGATACAATATTTTTTCTCTACATATGTAACATCTATTGATTGACCTTGGCACCTTGCTAGTGAAACGTGGTAGTTTAATTGGCCTGCACTAGCTCTACATTTTTCGCATCTAAGCATATCCCTTGCCTTTTATTTCCACCTTCAGAAATATACACACGTACTACTCTTACTGTCTTACAACACTGATAACTAGCCTCCAACAAACATGCCATATAAGATGATCAGAATCTCCTGAGTACAACTTGCGCACCATGCTGAGGATGCAGCTACGTACCTTACGGTGTACGGTGCATGGACGTATGAGGGCGACAGCTGAAACTCGAAATGCTGAAGGATCATTCTCAGCGCCATCTTGGCTTCGAGCAACGTGAAGTTTTGGCCCATGCAAATCCTGGGCCCCCAACCCATGCTGCTCACCCGCTTTGGCCAGATCGCCACGTAGCGCAGGCCCAACATAGCATCGTCCGATGTTCTGGACGTCCTCGTCTTATCATTACCCTTTTTTATTTATCCGTAGCAAAGTATGGGCATCGAACTAGTGCCACAAGAGAATGGATGGATAGACACGTGGAATTTTTGGCCAAAATGGTACTATTTGAAGCATGATTAACAAATATGGCGCCCTCACAGCCGCAATTGCAAAAATGATGTTCACCATGCGGTTTAGCACCACATGTCACCCCGTGGCTAAAACTCGAGGGCGTCATTTTTGCAATTGCGGCTGTGAGGGCGCCATTTTTGCTAATCGCGCTTCAAGTAGTGCCATTTCCGCCGAAAACTCTAGACGTGTGCGTACGTACGTACCTGTTTTGTGTGTACAGCTGGGACTGTACAGTGTTAGCTTCTACAAATTACCATGTTGCCCTTTGCTACATTTCTCTTGCATAAGAATCTGCCATTTGCTCGCAATTACCAATAACAATATGTGGATCCAACGATTGATGTTAAGACTTAAAAAGAGTTTACAATGGCAACAGGGGCAGACCTAGGACTAAATGTTAGCTATGGCAGAATCGCAAACGTGGATCAAACGGGATTACCTAGAACCAAAAGAATCCATAAACAAATTATATTGCAATCGCAGTAATAATAGTATATGACACTAAATGGAATCAACAACTACAATCCACATGCGAACATGAGAAGATGAATGTAAGACATAGAAAAATACCTTACAAATGAAGCTAACTCAACAATTTTCCACCAAGTTATCGAACATAATAGTTTGAACTAGAACATAATGGTGTTCCGCTTGCCCTAGTACTTGTGCTCGAAACTTTGCTAAAATACCTCTTCAAATCCATTTCAACCAAATCAACAAGTAACAGACGACAACACATTTCAATACTCCACTTGATTATAGCATGTGAATGGTAAAGAGTAAAGACTTATCACCTAGATACTTACTATTGGAGCTTTTCCCCATCTTATTGCTGCCTTGCTTGCTCATCTTGACTTGATACAGTGATACTCCTCAACTACAATTCACATTAGAACATAAGAGAACACGATACTTCTTAGGCTAGACAAGTCAACAATGCCAATAGGCAATAAACATAGCACTGTAGTCTGCAGTTTTTCATCCACTACTCCACTAGCGATATTCAAGTTGTTATGCTCAATTCCAAATTCCAACAAATCTAGACATGAGATGCGATTTTTATGAAGTGATATGCACATCAACACATGAACACTACGATGAACACATTTCCTTCTCATGTCTAACAATGACATATTGACAGCATGACAAATTGACAATTAACATTTGAGTATTTGACACAATGTTCAACTTACACATGAACTCACAGAGTATTTATGCGAACCTTTGGTATATTTTCTAAGAAGTAGCTCCCCACCAACAGTTGAAGCAGCGCACCGTTGCTGCAACCCATTGAAGAATAGTTAAAGAATAACATCAACAAAACAAATCTTCAAATTTGCTCTATGGCAAAGCATCGAACTGGTCGCGTGCGACACTCCATGCTTAGATCATCGGTGACCAACTGAGTCTGCTGGATGCACCCTCACTGGCTCGCCCCTTGCCGGCTGCAGCCGCAGCGCCACGCGCCCTTGCTGGTTCGCCCCTTGCTGGCTGCCGCCGCGGTGCCACGTGCCCTCGCCCACTCGACCGCCCTCGGCCGGCCGCGCCTGTCCTTGTGGCCTCGCCTGCTGCCGCCCTCGCCCTGTCGTCGTGGACTTGTGGTGGGCTACTATGTTGGTGACTGTGGGCTCATGTGGCATGTGAAATTGGAAATGGAATGGCTCGCTCAATGGCCGCAGTCAGGCATGGTGCTGCCTTGGCGCTACTCAACAGCTTAGGAGGGGAGGGGGTTTGGCCGACAGCCGATTGGCCGACGCCTGGGAGGGGGTGCTCTGCGTCAGAGGGAAACTCGGGCGACTGCCTGAGCTTGCCGAAGGGAGGGTCCGCCCCTGAATGGCAAGTGGACATTCGAATAGGTCCAGTTTTAGTTTGTTACCACATTGGAATATCGTAGCAGATACAAATTCGAATTCTCGGCTGGATTGGATTCAGATATCCGCGAAACTTGCATAATGGTAAGATACGACCCATACATTGGAATAGGAAAAACAGTGTATAGGAAAAACAGAGGAACAGAAAAGGAATGCATGTGTAAAGCGGATTGGAATACACAGGGAAATGGTAGGAATAGTCGTTTGGTTGTGTTATGAAAAACGCAAGAATAGGAATTCTCGAAGTGTATAACAGTAGGTTAGTGTTAGTGATTGATTAACTAACAGTGTGTAATACTAGATGTATATCGCCCGTTTTGGAGGCCTGATTATATGTGGACACTTTACCTAAGCAAAGGCCCATTAGGGGTCGTTGGCCCGCAATGCCCATTAGTTCATTTAGTCCCATATTACTTATTCATGAATCTTGCATGAAGGGAGAACTCACCCTCTTATATAAAGGGAAAGGGGACTCTCATTGTACACACAAGCATACGAATAAAGATATAAATAAACAGAAAGGTTGGGACTACATCCTTGTCTTCTTATCTATTTTTATTTGTTAGTTGAGAGCTTTGTTCATCGGCAACACGACTTCGATTATACAACACGTTATCAGTACGATAGCACTCTAAGCTAAGGCTTTCGGGTATGTTGCTTTGATAAGTTTTCAATTCTAGCGATAAGTTTTTTTAGTATATTAGTTTTTATTCTATTATACATTGCTATCGATCTCGCCTCTGTGTGTGCGCCCACCGCGCCTTCCCCCGGCCGCACCGGCCATACACCTTCGTGTACGCGCTGAAGCACCGTTTCCACCACCGACTGAGCGCCACCTTCGAGCTGCGCTGATGGCCAACCGAGCCAACTGGTCATGTGCCTCCGGGCACGCGTCACCAGACTTCACCGTCATTGGTTTCGGTACACCTCAGTGTACCATCGCTCATCATCGTCAATGGGTCGTTCGACCATGCGCCTTCACGCAGGTGCCACTGGCAACCACCGTCTAGGCAACGACATCATACCTTGCCTGCGCGTGCACGCCGCCACCGAGAATAGAGCACCGAGTGCCACCTCGGCGGTGCACCGTCGCCATATCGACCTTGCCATCCTGACCGAATAGGGCGTCGCCTCCGCTGCACCACCTCCCCGCGCTCCATTGGGCAAGGACCTCACCATCAAGCAAGGTGTGCCATGCCCAAGCTCCGCGTCGCACGTCCCTGGACAAATCGACGCCTTCGCCTTCGCATCGGCCCGTCAGAGTAGAAGAGAGACACGTCCACGCCATGGTCGCTGTCGTTTGCCTCCGCGGCAACGCCGGGCCAAGATAGTTCCATGCCGCACCGCCTCCGCGTGTGCATGAGGACAAGGCTAGGGGCTACGGCTCCATCCCTGTTGAGGATGGAGCAGCCGCCGCCGCCACCACTATCCATGGCAATGACGTGGTGGGGCATAGGGTGTATGTCACCGTCGTATCGGTTTGGGACCGAGTGGGTGCGCAGACCACTGCAGGACGTCGCCGCTGCCGTCGAACCGCACTGTCGCCATCGTCGTGCCCACCAAGGCCGCCGCCACACGCCTTCGCATGTGCTCATGCGTGTGCTTAGGCCGAGCCATGCCAGGGTTAGGGGAAACTCTAGCATGTTGTTTAAGCAGACCGTGCAAAAGCCTATTTGGGCTGTGAGGACCCGGAATATTTAACTAGTAACACTTAACCTCCACATGGTTCTAGCATTACTAATTAAACATTCTAAGCCTCGATGGACATATGCTTCCCAGAATTGCAGCACATGCACATCATCACAAAATTACACATCATTTCCATACAACATGCATCACTAAGTTCAACAACGACATACATAAAGTAAAGTTATTACAAAAGAGCCTGACCGGCCAAATAGCACGATATACAAGAATGACAGCAGAAGCAAAAGCGCCATAAGATGGCTAAGAACAAAAGTCGACCGGTTAGCCAACACAACCCACAAGGCAACTGACCGGGCCGCCAAGCTAGTCGCCCCGCAAGCTACCACAACAGAGCTCACAAAAGTGAGGCCCTTCAAGCTCACCTTCTTCCTCTGCAACAAATACATTTAAGCAAGATAAATGAGTACACAAAGGTACTCGCAAGACTGACGTGTGGAATAGCAGACTTATTCATATGCTACATGCAGGCTTATTTAAGTGGAGGTTATATGTCTCATTTTGCACAAAGCCAACTTTATTTGCAATAATGTAATACATTTAAAAGTAAGTTTGCAAGTCTGTTTTGATGTTGAAAATAACAGCGAATTAATAATAAATACAAGTAACCACCTGGAAGTGAATATCCCAATAGCCACCACAACATAGCACGAATCCCCGATTTGTACCACCCATCAAGTTTTAATTAAAAGGTTGTAGTCTAACTCTTGAAAGACCTTGCCAAGCGTGTCCATAACCTAGAACGAGGCTATTCGAATAGTTTTAACCCTGCAGGGGGTGTACCAATGTACCCACACTTCAGACCGCCTTTAAGCCACAAAGCACACTTCCGAAGGTATGCCGGCACGGCTAAGTCCTACGAGACATTTCCAATCTTGTGCATTAACTACGAGCCGCTCGTATGGATCGGAATCCATACGCTTACATTACAAGCCGAAAGACAACCAACCATCACGGGGGAAGCCTTTCGGACACTACAATGCTCCTAGCACCATCCCTCCTGCGACTCTCTGCGACCCGAAGCCAATACACGCCAAAGTACTAAGTCAAGAGAGGTTCCATACCCTCTAGTGTGGTTAGCACGCTAAAATGCTTGGTTTAGTGTAACAAGATGTTCGGTCCTTGTTGACCCGGGCACCATTCCAGTCACACCCAAAATCACACCATCTTACCATTGTGCCCAAGTATAAATTATTTTATTTTCAGTTTTAGTTTTCATAAGTAGACATGGCACAAGGCTGAAATCATAGATCATAATAAGTTTTATGTGATCAAGGTTATCGACAAGTCGATAATCGCCCATTTCTACCGGAAGCTAAGCATGGCTAAACAATTAATCCGCAAAACTACTAAGTGACAAGAGCTCATCCACGAACTCTAAATCATAGCAATACCTAGGCTCATGGTAGTAGAGGATAATCATTTGCCTAAGGAAATGCATCTACTAGGTAAACTAACGACAATAGTTTAACACAAACTAGCAATGCATACATAGAATTTGCAAACAACATAAATACTTAAAAATACAGGGATTAACATGATCAAACTGCTTGCCTTGCTGCAATTTTTCTTGCTGCAGAGGAGGATCCTCAGGTTCAATATATTCTTCGGAACCTAACGCGAAAATGCGATAAAACCAAATAAGAACGAAGAACACCAAACAAAACTCAACAGAAAAAGACATCCAAATCCCATGAAATTTACACAGCAGCTAAAGGTTGATTTTAGACAATTTTAGAAACAAGAATCACTTCATTTGGACTTAGCATGAAAAAGTTATGGCTAAACTAAGTTTTCTCAGCCCATAAATTCTCTAAATTAATTACTGGTACTGTTCATGGCGAAAATTTCTATAATGATCTGAAACCCAAAATTTTTATGGTAGGTAGTTTATGTCATTCTAATCACAGCAAAGTTGAGTTTGCTAAATTTGGAGTTGTAATGATTTACTTATGATTTTTCTAAGTTGCAAAACTAGCATAATGCACTTTCCAGAATTATAAACATGTGCAAAACCTATTTCATATTAAAGTACACTAACAGAAGAATCTAGCAAAATTGATATGCATTTTACAATTTGGAGTTATACAGAAAAATATATGCATTTTACAAGTTAAATTCTATTTTTGGGATATTCAAAATTAGCAGAAAACAAGCTATTAATGATTACAGAATTTTCTACCACAGAATCATAGCTAAAAGCATTTTTATATTAAACTTTAGTGAAATACAAATTCATTACAGTTGGATTCATTTAGAAAGGATCTATTTTGAATTAGATATGAATTTCTAAAGTTTTTATACAATTTTTCAGTTGACAAATAACTATGAACCGAAATAAAACAACACTTAACGGAAAGGAATCGACGCAGACAACTATGGGCCCTTGATTTGGAATCAAACGGCGCGCGCGAGGGGTGCGCGAGAGCAACCCGAACGGCCCAACTCATCTCGACCGTGGATCAAAGATCTGATGGCCAAGAACGAGGGAGGTTCGGACCTCGCGAACAGCACATGAATCAGGACCGTTGATCATCAAATGAACGGTCCACGATGATGGGAGGATCGGGTGACCCGATCGGCCCAGCTGATCTGGGCCACAGATTACAAAATGGACGGTGGCCAAAGATCGAAATGCGAAATGGAGTGCTGACATGTGGGGCCGCATGTCAGTGACTGCGAGTCACACACGCAAGCTTTAACACACGTGCACAGGGCTCGGGGCCCACATGGCAGCGAGACACGTGGAGATTTTAGGACAGATAATTAAATACTAATGACCAATGATTAGTGATGATTAGTAATTAATGTGTCCTAAAGATTTTGTGCAGAGGTGATTTAAGGACTGAGGGCCCACACGTCAATGACCCAAAAAGGCAATTTCGGACACATTAATGTTAAGACAGGGATTAATTATAATCATTAGCATTAATGATGTCCGAAAGCAAACAGTTAGCGCCAGCTGGTGATTACAGAGGGTTGGGCCTACATGTCATTGAGACATTAGGCCAAATTAAGACACAATTAATACTTCTAATGATTGGCAATGATTAAGCATTAACTGTGTCCTAATTAGATGACGAAAACGGGAGTTTCCCAGCTGACAAAAACCGAGTGCCTTTCACGGCTTGTCGCCGGCGACTCCGGTCGCGGCGGCGCCCACAAAATACCAAAATGGGTTCGCAATAGCGATGTGGACCCAATGGTGATGACCTCGCCGGCGGTGGAGGTCTAGAACGCCGGCGAGCCGGAAAACACATATGGAGCTTTTTCGGCAAAACATGAAAACAGCAAAATGCTCCGCTGCGGTCCACGAAAGCGAGTGCCAACACTTCTAGGGACTAATAAGAAGCTACCTCAACCAAGATGAGCTTCAAAAGATGGCCGGAGAAGCTTGAACACGATGGAGTTCACCGGAGCCGAGGAAGATGAAGAAGAAAATGACAACCTGGGCAAAATGAACACCAATGGGTGTTCAAAATAGCTTCATTAAGGTTCCCATAAGCTCCACAAGTAAGTAATTACAAAAAGAACCACTTACCGGAGTTGGAGAAGAAAAGGGGTGAAATCGGCCGGAAATCTCCAAACTTAAAATTGAGTGATTCCTGTGAATACAACCCAAAATTAAGTTAGGGGAAATGTAAAGGAAGTTGAGGAGCTCAAAAGGGTACAAGAAAGATTGAAGATGAACCACTGGACACCAAGACCGCCATTGGAGCTTCTCGGGTCAACAATGGTGTTTTGAGGATTTGAAGTGGTTTTGAGCTCAAAACACAGAGAAGAGCTAAGGGTGGTGTAAAGGAATACCAGGAGGGGCTAAGGGGGCTATTTAAAGAGGGAGGATTAGGGTTTTGAGCAAGAACAAGGGCTCACGGTGAGCTCGATTCATGGTGCGGCCATGGACCATGAAATTGACGGGGGCAGCTGAGAAGAGGACTTTGAGTGCGAAAACTCACTGAGAGCATTAAATGCAGAGGACCAGAGTCGTTCAAATGGTGACGCAAGGCGTTGAAAAGGGCTCTCCCACGCCATGTCCTGTCGCACGCGCGTACGGGAGCCAGAGGAAGAAGAAGAACAGAGAAAGAATGCGGTGACCGTTGGATTTAAAATAGATGGCCACGATTACACGGTGACGATCGGAGGTTTTAACGTCACACTCAATCTGGAGCGTCCGATTAAGAACGAACGACTGAGATCTATCGGGACATTCGGGTGACCCGATCAGCACAACCAATCTGGACAGCCTGATCTTAATCCAATGGCTCAAAGAGGATGGGCTCTTCGCGGCGGCCCGAACGGCACAACCAATGCGAGCCGAGCGATTTAAATCCAACGGCCGATATCGACCGCGCGTTTAAAAAGGGACCCGGTGCAGTTAGTTGACTGAGTCAAGTCAAGTGGCTCGAGCCCGAGTCCGACTCAAACCCAAGGAACAGTGAACCAGGTTTTGGATTTTAACTAGACAGAGGCTTTTGAGGATTTGTTAGAGGTAGCAATTTAACTCCAAAAATTCTGAAATTTTTACAGGAGCTTACTGACTTAGATATTGACGTTGTATAAAAGTTTCAGAGGTTTTTATGCATTGCATTTTTCTCCAAAAATTCTACAAGGTACTGGTTCAAGGTTTGACTGAAAGTCAAACAAGTTTGACTGCCCTCTAAAAATATTCAAACAATTTCTAAAAATTGTGAAATTTTTCAGAGGGGCCACAAACCATCTCAGGAACTTAGGAAAAATATTTCCAGAGGATGATCAAAAGATTTGACAAGGTTGTTTTTGAAAGATCAAGATTTGGATCAAAAGACTTGTGACTATGTATTTCCATAACTCTTGCACAAGATTTGTTTAGTACACACAGGAAATACATGATGTAAGAAAAAGTTTTAATTTCTACTCATTTTCTTACATTTGAAACATAAGTCTGAAACTTGGGATGTTACATGGGCCATGGGTTCTGGCCCATAAGGCAGTCAGGATGGGATCCGATCGGCCTTGATGCTTTTGTAGAAAGGACCATGGGATTTTTTGGAATTAAGCGTAGGTCCTTGATTTATTAAAATTAGGTCCTTCTAGACCAAAATTTTGCAAAAAGGGCCATGGAACTTTAGGAATAAAGTATGAGGGCTTCCACACGGTGGAATTTTGCAACGTGGACAGCCACATCTGATCGACGGTGAGGAGGCCCTAGACCCAATGTTTGATGGTGTTCGGCGGCTCCTCACTAGCAGTGAGTGGTACCACTGGGTAGAGAAGGCTATTGCGAACTCATCAATTGGCTTACTGGTGGTTGAGGAAGTCTGAGGTGACCGGTGGTGAGGTTTGTGCAGCGGAGCACTCTGGCTATTGTCGGGAATCCGTGCCGGTGACGCTCCTGTGATGTGGATGGGTGCTATGGGTAGATCTCACGATGGCGGTGATGATGGTGCAGTTGACATTGACGAGGCATCAACAACGGCGGCTGAAATTGAAGAAAATGAGTGGCGGTGGCCGAACCCTAAAAGTTTGATTCCGACGGCGCTATGGCTCTAGGGGTTTAGGGGTTTGAGGGCTTTGGATGAGGAGGCAAAGGCGATCCATATTAAGCTTTAATTAAAATTTAAATAAATCTCAAGGTGAATTTTTCAACTACTAACTAATCAAAAGATTTTTAAAGCTCCGGAAAATTAGGATGCTACACTAACCTAGCCAAGTACATTAGTCCAACCAACCTAGAACCCTTAGTCCACCTCCCACTTGTGTGTATCTTTTTCAAAATGATTTTCAAAATTTTATTTTGAAATCACCTCTTTCTTTTATGGAATCACTTGTCCACCCAAACTCTCTCCACCCTTTAGTACAACACTCCTACAACATCATGTGAGTTGCTTTCAAGAGCCGCACTAGTGAATCGTGAGCACTTTAGCATGTCATCTTCATCCACATGGCTTTGTGTTGCACTCTTTTTATTTGTATTTTGCTTCATGCTCAGTTAAGGAAGTAATTACTCCTTTGCTTAGTTTTTCAAAGTAAGCACATTGCTTAAGTTGATTAACGGAACTATAGAGATAAATTATCTACACCTGTGGAATTTGCATGATTTTGCTTTGACCTAACATGTCATCCGAGGCTTCTTGAGCTACGATCCACGGACCGCCAGGTAGGTATGATTTTGTTATATAGGTTCATCTACGTATACTTAGACGATACACATGCACAAGGAGAGATGACCACTGATGCTGGAGGAGAAGCAGGAAGACAAGCAGTTGTGCTACATTTCCATCCATCTTCAAGCAACATGATCAGTTCGTCACACCCTACGGGGTGCACTGTGAGTTTTCTACTCTCATCCCGTTTTTATAGAGAATTTACTGTTTCATGCTTGATGTTATGTTTGTTGCTAGCACTTGTCTTGTGGTTTGTGTGCTTAAGTTATGATTAGTGGTGGTTTTCTAACTTAGATTTAGTACTAACTTTAAATTAGGCTAACTATAAAATTTGAAAAACCTGAAAAAAAATATGCATGTAGATTTTTATTTCTTCTTTTCAGTAATTTTGCCATGCATCCTTTTTGCTAACCCCGCATTTTGATATAGGCATTTCCCTTTAGGTTGCATCTTTGCATTTAATCTTACACTAGTAAGTGTGGCGCCCTTTTTGTTGCTTTTGAGAAAGGTTTAGTTCCAAAGATTAGCTCTCCTGTTTTAGCCACCTGTGTAGTAGTGTGAAGACGAAATGGTGGGCCTCAAATATCTACCTTGGAGGTATTCCTGTGTACTTCATTAACCTATCTAGGGGAGCATTTAGGTGGAAAACATTTACAATAATGGCATCACCACCTTTTTGCGGGAAATGATGACAAGTTGCTATTGGTGGTGTCTTGCAAGTTTCTTTTTCATAAATTTGTACTCTCATTAGTAGGGTTGGTGTAGCTTGGCATTGTCATAACACTAGTCTTGAGTCTCTTTCACTATGTTAGGTTTTTTTATTGCTATTAGACATTATGGCTCCGACCCATGGTTATTGTTTGTAGTGTTTAGCACCGTACAAGATTCGTGATCAGTGATTTCTTAGTAAGTTTGAGAACCCAGAAGATCTTTATATTCTACCACCTTGTTAATTGCAGGAAATTGTATTTGAATGGCATATTGTAACTGGTCGTGTTGAGGTGTGACCAGCACTAACCCAGCCCCTGAACCTTTGAGTTCATAGGAACAATCAAAATAGAACATCCAATGGTCATCCAAGTTGGATTCATTCTATTTTTGTGGAACATAATTAATTCATTCGGCGATAAGGCTTGAGATTTTATTGTTGTTCAAGCAACGAAATGGATATCAAATTCTCCAAGTTCATCTGTCCATTTAGCAAAATGACCAATTGCCTCTTGATTAGGGAGTATACTCCTTAAGGGAAAGTATGAACACGTAGTAATCTTATGAGATTAGAAGTAATGCCTTAGCTTACAGGAGGCCATTAATAGAGCGTAATGCAATTTTTGGACTTGAGGGTATTGCTCCTTAGGCCCCTGCAAAACTTCACTTATGTAATATACATGTTTTTGTATCCTATCTCACTCTGCAACTAGTACAACACTAACCCCATTAGGTGTAGCAGCCAAATATAACAATACAGGTTCTCCTGGAGAAGGTGAAACCATTATTAGTGGCCTAGCCAAATGTTTTTATGTCTTCAAATCCTTTATTTGCTTCATCTGACCAATGGAACTTATCGTGTTTACGTATTACTAGACATGTTCATGGGCAACCCGACCAGATTTTTTTTTTGGCTCGGGCCTCGATTTTTTGCCCGAGGGCCCAGCTTGAAGCCCAAAAAAGTCTGATAGTAATAATAAATTAATCAATATTAATAATTTTATTCTAGAAATGAATTAAAAATATTATTATTTTATTCCAAAAAAAAGATTTAATAATGATAATATTTCGTGGAAAATGCAAATTTCGGGCTTTGGGCCTAGCCTATGTTGGGTCGGGTGAGCTTGGTCCTACCGTTTAGGATCGGGATTTTGTAGGCCTGGCACGTAGCTCGTCCCGGCCTGAGACTTGAACATGTCTACATATTACCTTAAAGAAAGGTAAACCACGCCCACCCGATCGAGAGGTAAAACGGCTAAGTGCCGCCATTTGACTAGTTAAACCTTGAACTTCTTTCACAATCGAAGGTGGTTGTATGGCTTCAATGGCACATTTTTTTCGGTATTGGCTTCAACCCCACGAGAACAAACAAGAAAACCAAGTAATTTCCCAGAAGAAACACTAAAGGTACACTTTTCTAGTTTTAACTTGATACCATGTTTATTCAAATTATTAAAGGTTTCAGCCAGATCAGACAGATGATCAAATCCCTTAGTGCTCTTTATTACAAGATCATAAGCTTCTAAACTGCGCCTTAATTGTGCTACAAAGGTCCTCTGCATCAAGCGTTGGTACGTGACTCCAACATTTTTAGTCCAAACAGCATCTTGATGTAGCAGTAGACACTGAATGGTGTGATGAAGACAATCTTCTCTTCATCTTCTCTTGCCATACTAATTTGATGGTAACCTAAGTATCTATCCAGAAAACTCATCAGTTCACATCTCACTATTGAGTCGACTAGGTGGTCGATATGGGGTAAAGGGAAATCATCATTTGGCCACTTACTGTTAGATTTCTTGACCATAACCGAGTTCATAAGGCATTTCGGATGGTCGACTTCACGAATCAAACCAACCTGTAAGAGTTTATCCAACTCTGCTCGTATGGCTTCTTATTGATCAGGAGCACAATGCTTTAGCTTCTGCTTCATTGGTCGTTTATCACGCCGAATGGCTAGCCTGTGCTCTATCACCTCCCTTGAGACCCTAGGCATGTCGAATGGTTTCCACACAAACACATCTGCATTAGTCCGAAAGGACCCTAGGCATGTCGAATGGTTTCCACACAAACACATCTGCATTAGTCCGAAGGAATACAATGAGCTCTAGTTCATATTTCTTGTCCATACCTGACCCAATCCTAACTGTATTGGACTGATGTCGGGGTTGAGCGGTACTTGCTTCACTTCTTCATTTGGCTGAGGAGTTGCCTTCAACCATTTAGCCTTGGTTGACTTTTCAACCTTACTTGGCTCCTTTACTTCATTAAAATTTCTTAATGATAATTGATCAACAATCTCTTGATCACAATTAAGTGCATTAGATTGCTTACCTTGAACGGTGATGACACCCTTCGTACCAAGAATTTTGATACTTTGGTATGCATGATGAGTAGCTGCCATAAATTTAGTTAGAGATGGTCTTCCTAATATGGCTTTATAAGCTGATTTTAAATCTAAAATTCCATAAGTGATTAACTCTGTTAAGAAATCATGAGAATCTCAAAACATAACTGGTAACACCATCTGGCCGATAGGTGTTATCAATCGCCCGAGTACAATTCCAATGAAAAGATTTGTAACATGTTTTATTTTAGAACCCGAGTACAATTCCAATGAAAAGATTTGTAACATGTTTTATTTTAGAACGAGGGATTTGCATCTCATCTAAAGTGCTGATAAAAGGTAAATCTAAAGAACTACCACCGTCGACCAGCACTCTTCCTACTTTACAACTATTGATTGTAGAAGAAATGGCTAATGGTAATTTGTGACGCGTGGACATACATTTTGGGCCGTCGTCTTGGTTGAAGGTCAAGGACACATTTGACCACTTTGGGAAACTTGGTTTCCCTAGAAGGCATTGACGTTGTTCACATCTCTCCAAGTAGAATTAAATCGCCTTTTTGACGAACAGGCAGCGGATCCTCCAAAGATGATGTTCACATGGTTGTCCGTCTTCTGGAACGGCATTTGTTCATCTCCATATGCATCCTTGGTGTTACTTGGAGAACCATCTTCAGGCAAGGTGGGCATAGGCCCCTCGCTTGAGTAAAATGTAGTCGTGCGCTTCTGCCAAGTGCGATAGTTGCGCAGGTCGTGACCAGAAGCATTATGAAGAGGACACCAGTAGCCATTGCCACTGATCGTGACAGAGCTTTTAGCCCCTAAATGGTTGTTTTGCTGACCAGTTTGCCTTTTCCACTACCTTTTACCTTTATTATATATTGGTCACTGCTTGACAATAGCAACCTACCTTTAAGTGGACTTATACTTGTCCTTCTTCTTATGCTTCCCTTTATGATAATCAAACCTGGTTGGCTTCTTGGAATCCTTCTTTATGACTTCTTGAAGACTAGGCTGAAGTGGGGTATTGCTAGTATCAACCATGCGATTCCACTCCATGGCTTCGTGAGCATCAGAGCATCGGTCTACCATGTCGAACAGAATTTGCTATATCCTGTTGTTGAAATTTGATAATGTGCTAGATATGTAAGAAATAACTGCTAGTCCCTTCTTGAAATTCTTGGATAACTTGTTTCTGGATGTAGTGATAACTTGTTTATGAATAGTGATTACTTACATAACTTGTTTCAGGATGTAGTTGTGAGGGAGAAGACACAGGTGAGGAAACACAAGTTGAGATGATGCGAAGTGGAATTGTTGCGGGAAGTTGTTTCTGAATAGTGAAATTGTCACTCTCATGAATAGTGAAATTGCTATACTCTCAAGAAAACATTTATGTTATACTCTTATGAATAGTGAAATTGCTATACTCTCAAGAAAACATTTATGTTATACTCTCATGAATAGTGAAATTGTTTCTGGATGAAAACATTTCTGTTAGACCCAAGTTCGAAGACTTCTGGATGTGAAGACAGAAATTGAGATGATGCGAAGTGAAATTGTGGTGGGAAATTGTTTCTGGATAGTGAAATTGTTACTCTCATATACTCCCATGAACACATTTCTGTTATACTATCATGAATAGTGAAATCGTTATACTCTCATGAACACATTGATGTTATACTCTCATGAATAGTGAAGTTGTTTATCCACGTTTGTTGTATTGTGCTGTGGTCGTGCAACTTGTGACTATAAATCAACCGAAGTACAGAGTGGGTTCGATGGAAGAATTTGCATGCATGTCGTGCTCAACACATTCCTGTGTACGTCTGACTGCTCCCACAAACATCAGGCGTACGCCAATGTGCTGGTTAGGACTTGCTTTAGGTGTACGCCAATGTGAGTTTTCCTTTTCTTTTCTTCGGTTCTTCCTATTACTTTGCGTACCATGCTATGTGATCATTATTGTGATCACGCATGTTCTCATCGATAATTTGAGAGTAACATTACAAGTACATGCCTTATACTTTCTCCAATTACAAAAGAACATCGTTTCGGACATCGACACGGTCTCCAAAATCTAGGAATGCATCCACTCTCCTGATGCAACTAATCAAACAACATCTCAGTACAGTCTGACTCAACAGAAACAGACAACCAAGCATCCCGCTGTGCATCCACTCAGCCTGATTAGGCTCAACCTGGATGACCTATACGAGCTAGACACATGCTAGGTTTAGCTAGGATGACCTATACGGACCAAGCTAGGGACAAGCATGCAACCAAACACACCAAGGTGACTACGCTAGCCAATTGTCTACTGCTTGTTTAAACTAATATTTCTGGATTACATTACATAATTTAAGCAGAAGCTGGAATCATGGAAGGGAAGAAAAGAAACCTGAAGAACAAGAAACACAAGAGTAGGAGGGCTGTGATTATATGGGCTGGGCCAAAAAGTGTCACAACGTAGTTAGTTGAAGTGGGCCACTCCCGCAGGCAGCAGCGAACGAAGAAGAAGAAAAACGCAGACACAGAGGCGAAGCAAACGCAGCGGAAGCCAGATCTCGCGGCTGACAGCCACCACACCACCACCGGAGGGAGATCAGAGGAGGAAGCAGCAGCAGATCCCGAGGGCGTAGGCGACGACGATGCTGCCGACGACGGCGTCCAAGGGGCGCGGGGCCGCCCGCTCCGCCCCGCCGCTCTTCGGCCCGTACCTTCGCCGCGTCGTCAAGGTTGGTGATTGTCTCCTCTTCCTCGGAATCCACATCTTTTAGACTTGATCTCTTCCCTATGCCTGTGGTGCTGATCTCACATACTAGTTGCGGGAGGGGTTGCAAGGCCGCATCGCGCTCCAGCTTCTGCGACTTGGCCTGGTGCGACTTAAAACCTCGAATTCTCGCTAGGGTTACACTCGTCGCGAAAATGTGGACTGTCCATGCCCAAGATCCCGTCCATGCGATGATTTTTTTTGGGGGCATACCGCGCGAATGAGGGGGGATATTAGGAATTTTGGTTCAATTTGTACTCGCTGGGGGCGTTTGTGGAGTGGATCCCCCAGACCCTCAACCGTGGAGTGTTAGGAACGTGCCCAAGACTGCACAGTTCAATTCACATTTAGAGTTCCTGACTATCTGGTTGAGTTTGCGCATTACTTTGCGCCCACCAAGCTGGGAATTTGTTTGATGTTGTAAAGGTGATTTTGCACTCTCCTGATCCTTGATGCATCAATCACCAAATAAGATGGGTCTAGAGTCTAGACATTGGCGATGCTCGCTTCGTTTCTTGGTTGGATTCAAGACCGTTGACTTTAACTTTAAACGGTAGGTTTTTGTGCCATAGATCTGGCAAGGTGGGACTTGGGATATTCTTATTGATATTGGGATTCTTTTCAGCTGCCGTCCAGCCCGAATTTTGGCAGCCACTGTGACTAGGCCAAACTGAGTAAAATTACCTCACCTCAATTATGTGCACTACAGGAATGCCAATGTTATGCCCTTGTATGTTGATTTTCCCCTCAACAATTTAAATTGGAGTTCAATTGATTCAACAAGAAGTTTCTTTAGGACTTCCAACACCAGTGTTCTCCACAGAATAAAGTAAAGAAAATAAAGACACCCAGTAAAAGAAGAGAAGAGTCCCGTTTTGAAAGCTAGGTTTTTCTGTTGTAGATTGGAGAAGTTGGTAGATTGTGTTGATGCTGGGATTTTTGTCAGCTGTGTTCTGGCACATATTGCGGGCAACCACTGTGATTAGATCAAATTACTTACAATAGGTTCACTGCAATCCTATGCAAAGCAAAAATGTTGATGTTATGTCCTACTCGTTGTTTTTTTACCTTTGGCAAGGAAAATAATCTGTATGGCAGCCTAATGATAGCACAGACACTTTAGATGGTACTACCTGTTTAGTAAAATACTCCCTCCATTTCAAAATATAGGGCATATAGTTTTTTTTTTCAGTGCTGCTTCAAAATATGAGGTGTGCGTGCAAATTTAGATATCTTTTTTCCCTCTTTTGCCCTCATTTATCTTCCCTCTCTCTTCAGCATTTATTAGTAAACATTTGCACTAACTATTCTCTCTCTTATTCCCATGACTCCCAATACATTCACACTAGGGATATCATGGTCATTTCTCTCTACCATTCTCTTTCTTGATCTTATATCCTCCTTAATCTCTGTGCCTGTTCATTGGTCAAAATATGTCTTATAAAAAGAAATGGAGGGAGTATATATTAGTGATCTGTGGTTGAGAGGGTAACCTTCCTTTCAATAAATTCTCTGTGTGTATGTGTGCATGTGTGAGAGAGAGAGAGTTTAAATTCAATCTTCCCCATGTAAACTTGCACAATGTATGTACTGTCCTTGATCTATGCATGGGTCTCTTAAAAAATTGAGTTGCTGTAGCCTGTAGGGAAGCATGGATTAAAGCTGCCAAGATTACTCTATGAAAGCATGTAAAACAAAAAAAACCATGGATGTTCATTTTTCTTTCTTTGTACATGGAGTGATCTAATCTTGGTAGTCATGCGGTCGATCCGTCCCCCTTCCGTATTTTGTAGAAATTTTTGAGCAGTTTCATGGTAGTTCGTAAGCACTTCTATGGAGAGATTCTCGCTGATATTTGCTTGATTTTAAACTTTAAGTTGATACACAAAACTTAACCCTCTTATCTACATAGAGGAAACCTAATTGAAGACTGTTCTCACACCATTTGTGCTTCATTCTATAATTACGGCGAATAAGTAAGGAAAATGTTCTGGTCTTGTTCATATATGCCTTTTCTGGTACTGGTCGTACATATTCCAACATAGGTTCACAGCAACATATGTGTATTTCTATGTGAAATATCCATACAGCTTCAATTCTTAAGGTGCTTGATTATAAAATAATCTAATACTGTTTTTCTCATCAACAGTGGCAACAAATGGATATCGAGTACACATTTTGGCAAATGGTTCATCTCTGTACTTCACCAAAAGTAGTGTACGCATTCTGCACTCAGTCCAGCTCTTCATTGTCTGCATTGGTTATTTTATTATATTAATGTTTTCTGTAAATATTGTCATAGTAACAATAACACCTCTTTCACAATGGTGAATTGATATCATGCAAATTCTCAATGCTAATGTTATATACTTGTATCCTTCTACTTGCTAAGTTCTAATTCAAAGATAAGTGTATTATGGAATACCAAGATGTTTTGAAAGGTAGACAGCATAACTTGCTAATATCTAATTCAAAGATGTGGGCATAACTTGCATAGCACCAACATGCTTGAAAAAGCTTGGCAAACTTCACTTTGAGCCTTCACAGTTCACACCACCAGCAGCACCAAAAACCCCATTTGACCACCCACCTATAATGGGCACCTGCACACAAAGCTTAGCTGGCTTATTTTGCTAGGATTGAGGGACACATCCTCACCTTCGTTTCATTGTTCAAAGTTATGCTCTTAAGATGAATTGTCCATTTCCCTTCTTTTTGTTTTTTGTTGCTTGATGCTCATTTAATGGTTAAGCACCTGACTAGCTTTTGTCTATTTGTACGCATGTTACAATTCTGGAAGACAGCTATCAGCACACCAAATATCACAAGCGTACGTGGTTTACTTTTACCATTACTTATTACCACATAACATATAATTTACTTTACTTGCAAACATCTTAAATTGCATCTTCTTTTGTTCCTTTGGACATAATATTTCTTGTTATGTACCTGCGATGCTTATGTTAGATTTCATTGATATATGTTAGGGGATGGTGATATTAACCTGAGGAGCTTCCATTCTCTCAACCTTGAGAGACAATTAAGTTTTTTGGGGGCTTTGATCTTACCTCTTTAGACTTTAGGTACAATTTCCCTGGGTATATTGAAGGATGAACAGTTGAACATACTGAATATATTAAACTATTTCTTTGGTTGAGCATAATTGAAAACTTGAAATAAACTGGATCCCTCATGAACATACAAGTATTTATACGCGTGGACATTTCCTCTGCATATACCAATCCAGAATACACATTTATACAATTTATTTCTAAATGTAAGTGAGGCTATTCTGTCAAATTGATGGAAGACTTAACAAATTTTCTGTGACATGTATACTGCAATGTTTCTTGTGTTTCGCATCCATTAGGGAGAAACTGATGCACTAGTGATCTGTTCATGCAAAATTCTTAATACATATTCGGGCGGATATTCTAAAAGAATTAGAGAAACATGGCTCAACTGTGAAACAAAGAATTTGAGATGACACCATCCCTGCCATTTTTCCATGGTGTGCCCATGCTCACTGCCATGTCAGCTAGTCAAGACAGAATAAACTATGACGATCTTGGTTGGGAGCATCTTCGGCACTATGCCATCTTAAACTCACCTTTGATGAATTCATGTTGAATTCACTGTATAATTTATCTTTGACATCGAACAAAACATGCATTCTGAACTTTCCCTGAACTTTCATATGTTTGTTGGAATTTATTTCCATCAATACTATGCTAGTCAGTTACCTGTTTTGCATCCAATATTATGGCGAATTCCTGATTTCTCTTATCATTATTTTCAGAAACAAAGAACCAGTGGGCTCGGGATGATCCTGCATTTGTTGTCATTCTAACTCTTTTCCTTGTGTTTGCCACTTCAGCTTACTGTGCAGCGTGAGTTCTTTAGTCTTTTATTATCTTTGCAATTCCTGTGCATACAATACGCAAGCATTTTTTTTGGGGTGAGGACTGAGGAGCAATAATTTATATCTTGATAATAGTTCAAATCTATCTTTTGTTTGCAATTTATATATTCTATCGTCTTTAAGATTTAGTGTGGGTTTGTCTTTATTGTATGCTGTATAGTCAACTGATTGACTTACTTTTCCTTTTTGTTATTAAATAGTTGGCTTCTTTTATGAAAAGAAATATTATTGTCTTTGTTCTGTAGGTATGGAGAGAGTGCCTCACATGCTGCTTTAACAATCACCTCGGTTGTGTTTGTCCATTTCTTGTTTGCGGGGATTGTTTTGGCCACAGTTTGCTGGTAAGTCTTTCTTGTGCTAGTGCTCCATGTATTTATGGAACTTAACGGCAACATCAACATCATCTTGTCAGCACTTATTTGGGCACCGAATTGGGAACTAGATCGAGAGTTTTGTTAGCGACTAAATATAGGCCCTGTTTGTTTGGGCTTTTTCTTCGGTTTAAAAGCAAAAAAGCCAAAGCCCAAACAAAGGGGTGACTTTTTCACCGGGCTTTTAGAAAATGCTAAGTCCCCCATAAAAGCCAAAAGCCAGCTGAGGGGAGCTTTTTTGGCTTTTGTGGGATGGAAATAACCCTTTGCCATTGAAAGTCCCCGAAATTACCCACCAGATGCTATCCTATATAAAATTATCCAAAACCCCTCCCCCTCACCTCATTTGTCCTCCCTCTCTTTCTCTCTCCCATGCGACATGTGTGGGCGTCGCTGCCGGCCTCCTCCCTCCCTCTCGTTGGCCTCGTGTGGGCGCCGCTGCCGGCCTCCTCCGACCCTCGCTACCGCTGACCTCATCCGCCCCTCCCTCCAGCCGCCCGCAACCTCCTCCGTCGGGGGTGGATCTACTCCCCTCTCTACCGCCGGCCTCCTCCGACCCTCTCTCCCACCAGCCTCGTCTGCCCCTCCCTCTGCCGGCCTCCTCTGCAGCCCCCGATGGATTTGCTCCCCCTCTATTCAGATCTGGAAGAAGGGAGGCTAGGTGGCGCTGGATCATCTCTAGATCTCGACGGTGAGGGCAACGACATCCCGACGGCAGTGGCAACCCGCCAGTAAGGGCAAGGGCGGCCTGGCGGCAGCGGCGGCACCATGACGGCAACCGTTGTGAACACAAGGATTTTAATTTTTTTCTTACAACAATGGTCGCAGATTGTTGTCTTCATGGAAATGGTCACGGATTCAAGTTCAAAATAGTATTCAAAATTCAGTAAATTATTGTTGATTGTTGTGTGTTCTGGAAATTGTGTGTATTCTTGTATAAGATTTTTTTTTTTCAAAACATATGATATAAAAACTCTTAGCTCATTTGTAAAATGGTATTTTAGACATTCATCATTGAAGCCAATAAGCTAACCGAACAAAAATCCTGACAACCAAACTGGTTGACTTGGCTTAAAAGCAGACTGCTTATAAGCTACTTATGCCAAAAAACTATTTTAAGCTTTAAGCCAAAAAAACCTAAGCCCAAACAAACAGGACCATACTCTTACTACTTTCTTGTTGTTTTACTAGCTTGGAGGTATTACCTCAACATGTGTGGTCTATGGTAAAATGAAAATAACAAAAGTAATACTGCTCGAGCTACAGGTGGTCATATGTGCAATATGTTCAATGAAGGTCGAAGCCTGCCGTAGTGAGCTAGTGGCATATTGATCCCACAGTGACTATTATTTTGAACAGCGTGTATTGCTTCACCATTTTACTCAGGGTGTAGCAACTTTGTAGTTTTTAGTCTACATTTCTTGCGTATGTTATATTTTCGGTCCAGTGATGATCTAATGATAATGGCAAATCTGTTAAAATACTATACACATGCAAATCTGTAAATTGAGAATCAGAACTAACATCTGCTATGCTTCAATGCAGGTTTCTTACAAATTCTTACTTGAGGGAGGAACCTAACAGTCATGTGGTTGAACAACGCGTCGAGTGGTAATTTTTCTATATTCTGCCACTTGTACATTTTCTCTTGAGTTAATATTTCCACCATTTAGACGTCATCTTCTTCTTTTTGGGCTATTTTTATCAACTCAGCATGTTTATGAAATTTCCATGGGAGCCAGACAACTCTTCTGTCTGATTTGCTTGTTGGATACACAATCTAACCCACTGCTTTATTGCCTAGTAACAAATTTTGAGACTATAGTTACTTCTTCCACTGCTTTGTTCCTAAGGTCACGGTCAATATCAGTAATAATGTGAAAAAAAACAAAAACCTTGCAGGCTCTATGCATTTGATGTCCACTGCAACTCGTTCTTCCCAGCATTCGTCATCCTATATGGTAATAATAATAAGGCAACGTTCTGTCTATTTGAACATTAGTCACAGCATTTATGACAATGCATCTGACAATTTTTCTTCGCAGTGCTTCAATATTTCTTGTCGCCTCTATTGGTCACACATGGTTTCTTTCCTGCTCTGTTATCAAACCTCTTGTTCATGGTGGCAATTTCTTATTATCACTATCTGAACTTTCTAGGATATGATGGTAAGTTTAGTTTGATCTTTTCGGAGACTTCGTTGCATATGTATGACAGCACTTTTGCCCTAACAAAAAATTGATCTTGGATGCAGTTCTTCCATTTTTGGACAGAACAACATTTTTCTTGTACCCAATTGGCCTTGTCATCATACTCTCTCCACTTAGTAAGTGCATTTTATACAGTTTTGAATTTACCTCCTGACTATTATCTCACATATTTCCCGTCATCTTGCAGTGATACTCATAGGGTTCAATCCGACAAGATACTTTTTGAGCTTGTACTTCGGTTAAGGTTGATAACTAGAAGGCTAAGTAAAAGAAAGACTGGGGTTGACAAAACTAATGGCAGATTGGGATACACACTTTTAAGTAGCTTTTTAGACCTCTTTGTGTGAATTCGAGGAGAGCGAGGTTCAGGAAAGCTCGGAGCATTCTTGGGTTGTATCATGTGCCTGCGACAGGCTAAGCCTTTTGATTGGAGTCCATTTTGGTGACTACTTGTTCATAATATGTGGTGTTCCCTTTTGATTTGAGCCCAATGACCAGTGTACAATTTTAGTGGGAAGTACAGTCTGCTGTATCAAATTGGCATCGGCATTGCACGTCATCTGTCTACCATCATCAACCTTTGTTTTCATGGCGTATTTTTCTTTTTGAAGAAGATTAAACTTTAGGGCATGGCTTGCTCGTGTGCACTGCAGGCTGTGTTTACGAGCTATACATACGATAACACTGGATTTTCGGGTGGGGCAATATGCTCCGTAACATTATAAAGATCCTCTGAATTGGAAAATAACATTGGTGTTACTGACATGTAGCCTTATGGTACATGGATGCTATTTTCTTATTTGTACAACTTTATAATGTTATTGGGCAAATTTTCCTTTGTTGGTAGTGTCACTGATCACTGTTTAGAAATTTAACAGGTCTAGAATCCCATGAATTTTGTAACATTACAAAGATCCTATGAATTGGAAAATAACATTGGTGTCAATGACATGTAGCCTCATGGTACATGAATGCTATTTTCTTATTTGTACATCTTTGTAATGTTATTGAGCAAATTTTCCTTTGTCGATAGTGTCCCATGAATTTTAAATACTTAAGTAACTCTGCCTTTTAATGTTAAAAATCATTTAGCCTTTACTTTCTTAGAAAGGAGAAAGTCCATGCTTGTAAGACCAATTCAATTTTCACAATTGTCGGATCCGGATTTAGCCAATCCAGAATCTTATGTGAATACACTGTATTATTCTCTAGATCAAAAGATAGTGTTCATAGATAAATCATTGAACCATTTCATATAAGACGTAAATCGTACTATACATTAATTACAAAACATTATAGTTCATATAGACCGTATCGAATCAGGTCAAATGGATACATTACATAAAAAGCAGTAGCAAAAGCAAAAAAGGAAAGGCATATCTCGCCACAGGCAAGCGATTGGGGTAATCTGTCTGGATCCTCGAAATACGTGTAGTGCTCTTGGTCCATGGATTTTGAAGGAGGTGGGGGAGCGAGAGTGAGTACAAGCAATAGTGCTTCGTGAGTCAACACACAGAATGCAATAATTATATATGCAACGTTTAACAAGGATGGCTCAGGTTCTTTTATTTGCTAAAGGTAATATTTTTAATTACCATAATTAGAAACTCCTATTACTTAGCATTTTAACTAAATCATATTTTATTAAAGAGGGAAGTTGTGCAATATTTATAGCAATGTAGGTGAAAGTATCTAGACCCTTAGAATTGATTATGGTAATTAATGTCAACATTGTGTTAAAGGACTAACATGTGTGTTAAGATGTGTTAAAGGTTAAAATTCTGATGATTGATTGATGACAAGGATATTGGCAATGCGAATACGATGAAAGATCAACCTAGATCAAGACATAGGTATTGTATAGCCTAAGGACTCTTTTATAGTTTTTGCCAGACTCGGTGTTTTTGAGAAAAGACTAGGTTTATAGGATAAACGTCGTACTATAAAGAGGGGTCATAGCTAGTAGCTTGAGAAACTATTCTTGTGACATAATGATCAACTAGGATTCATGCATTGCTTTGATTTAAGCTTCTGTAAAAATATTTTTGAAAAACGGTATGACCACAAGTAATATGCGGTAATACCGCAGGTCGGTAGTACCGATATTTACATGTCGGTACGTATTTTTCAAAGAGCATGTTTTTAAGTATTTTTGATCCTATCTGAAAATCGGAACGACCGTATTTCATTTGCGGTACTACCGTAGGTCGGTAATACTGATATTTATATGGCGGTACGTAAATAACAGAGATTGTTTTTGGGAGTTTTGATCTCCCTTGAGAATCGGTATGACCGCATAATCTGAGCAGTACTACTGGAGTGCGGTAGTACCAATATTTTATTAGCGGTATGTTTTTTTTCCAGAGAATGTGTTTTTGTAAGATTTCTTGAACTTTGGAAAACGATTGTTCTGCTCTAGACGAGCGGTACTACCGCAAAACGGTAATACCGAATTCTAGTTGGCGGTAGTACCGTAACTTTCTTTTATAACGGCTAGTTTAGAGTATTAAATTCTACTGTTCTGACCATTATACAAAAAATCGGTAGTACCGGGTTTTCAACGGCGGTACTACCGCAAATCCTGTTTTTTTATAGAAAAGTGGCTGTAACAGCTAGATTTTGTGGGGGTATAAATACACCCCACCTGCACCAAGCTCACAAGTTTTGAGCCATATTGAATACACTTGAGTTTTGATGCTCTTTCTTCTACTCATTTGTATTGAATTCATTTTTGGAGGTAGTTGAGAGCTATTAAGTGTATTGCATCATTAGTTGATCATCTTAGACACTTCATAGTCTTTAAGTGAGCGCTACGATTTGCTACTCTTAGTGCTTGCTGGCACCTAGACGGCTTGAAGAAGAAGTTGCGCGGAGATCACTTCAAGGAAGATTGTGAAGTGACTTGGCAAGGGATTATGATTGGTGTTGTGCTCACCAACTCCGGAGTGGAGGAAGAGCAACTCTAGTGATCGAGGATTGATGCTTAATTCGTAGAGCCGGCTTGATTTCTTCAAACTTCCTTAATGTGGACTAGTGAAGACCGGTAAGTCTTCAATACCACGGGAAAAACTTTTTTGTCTTCATTGTGGTTTATTCTTGTCTTTGCTACTTTCGCATTTACATTTCTAACAATTTAATTGTGTAGAATTACTTATCTAGAATTGTATCTAGTTTAGACATAGTTGATAATTGTCTTAAATTGCTTAGTAGTTTTCTCTTTTTATTTGTGCTAGGAAGCTTTGTTAAGACAATCTTGTTTAGATTTGTTAATTAGTCCAAAAGTTTTAAAACCTCCTATTCACCCCCCTCTAGTCGGTTATCCTTGATCCTACAGCAGGTTCTATCCACCTGTTATATGGATCCATCCAACATATGCTTAATTTTTATTACTAGTGTTACATCCACCCAATTAACAATACTGGTTACATCCACCCAGGAAAAATCCAAAATCAGGGTTACATCCACCCAACAAGCTTTCATCCTACCCATAATTGTTTTCACAACAAAAACTAACTCGAGTAAGTTCCCATACTTGCCCTTGACCGTGGGCATGGCTGTTCGAACTGTTTATACTCTGCAAAGACTGTAAACTTTACTCACAAAAGATAATCAACTTGTTGTGTTTCACATGTTTTCTTAGACATGTAAATCAAGGAGATCATCACAAGACCTTTACAATGCATCCCCTAGTGTAAGTTACACCCGCTAAGATTTCACCTGAGGGTGGTTACGTCTACCACACCCAGACCCCTCTTGCGCCACACGACAGCTTACACCAGCGACACGACCCGTGTCCACGACGGCTTAAAACCAACGCATGACCCGTGCATCACTCCAATGATGCAACTCGCACTGGTGGATACAAATTATTTAGTCAGGTCGATACCATTATAGACTTGTGGTTATACTATTTCACATTAGGAGGTCATCACAGGATTAAGTCTTTAAAGTTATCTTGGCGGTGCATGCCACATACCACAATTTCTCGTGCTATATCCGCACCAACTATCTTACCATATGTCCAGATGTGGTAACAACAAGTTGTTAGGGTTTTAAGGAGCATAAAACTAGGTTATATCAAATATACAAGTCATTTCCCTCCAGTGACTGTCCAAAACAGGTTTCATGATTTAAAAGATGATGATTCAGGTAATTTATGCCCTAATACGTAAGCAAGACTAACATGGCGCTTAAGTACGACCTATAGCTAGTAATGTTACCAATAAATTATCTAGGGTGACAAGGATCATGTGATTCAAATATCAAGGGATGATATATTAATACTAAAGTATCAGATTAGCACGTATCTACCTTAAAAATTTGACATGTATTTGCATAAGGAATTAAGCATGCAATTTGATAATTTAAAAGAATATAAATTTGCATAAGTGTAGGTTCAATATGATCAAATATTGACTCGCCTGGCTCAAAAGTAGGTGGGTCTTGAAATTATTGCATTTGCTCGAAGTGGGGCTCTTTCACGTCTCCATACTATATTCGGACGATCGCACCGGAAAACGAATAAATAAACAAGCAAGACAAATAAATATAAAATAAAAATCAAATGAACTCCAAATTGAACAAAACTATTGCCAGCAGAAAGATCTTCAATTTATAAAATTTTAGAAATAAATTTCATTAAATTTAGAGCTAAAATGAGTGAGAACGGGCTCTCCAATTCTCTCTCTGATAGGGGGGATCCACTGCACAGTAAATAATTTTTGGATTACTTTTCTACTGAAAAAGATTACTGTGACTGACGGTTGGGTCCCACAGGATTTAATTCAACTTGAATTATTTTCCAAAAGGAAAAAGGTTTGAGGGACTGATAGGTGGGACCAAGTCACTGTACAAACAATAAGAGGGCCCACTTGTCAGTGGCTTTTTACAGAGTTAACTGGTTTAAACAAGTTTTAAATGCTAACGGGCCCATATGTCAGCGAGACAAGTCTTAATTAAATGTAGAGGGCCCACATGTCAGTGGTTCATTAATAGAAATTAAACACGATCATTAGCACTTAATTACAACAGTTACGATTTAACTACAGTGTCCCTTTCCCCTGCTGAAGAGAAGGCGGCGTTGCCACGCTCGTCACTGACGAGGGTCCATGGCGGCCGGCGGCGAGGCCAAAAATGGGAACGTGGGAACAAGCCGTAGCTAAAGGTGGCGGTGGCATTGCCGGTGGTGGACCGGAGCGGTGACGCACTGGCGTGAAGCGGTGCTGATGGCCGGCGGCCATGGTGAACATGGCGTCGACGGTGAGGCTATCTAGAAGAAGGTGCTGGGAGCATCACGAGGCGAGGGGAACTGTGAGGACCCCGGTTTATTCGGCTTGTACTGTTTAACCATACACTTGGTCCTAACAGTACAAATCAAATAAACCAAGCCTCGAGATATGTATACTTCAAATGCAGATATACACACCCGCTACAAAATCATGCATCAATTCCATTCATACACATAGAGCAAAGCAAAGCAACAATGAAAGACATAGATAATATAAAGAGAGTTATTACAAAGAGAGGCCGACCGGCCAAAATTCATAAAGATAAGTAAATACAGTGAAGCAAAATGGCCATAAGATGGCGATAAACAAAAGCCAATCGGTGTGCCTTTACCCACAAGGCAACCAACCAGGACCGCCAAGCTAATCGTCCCAAGCAGTGCAAAGACGACTCACAAAAGTGAGGCCCTTGGGGCTCACCTTCTTCCTCTGCAACAATTAATATTAAGCAAAGCGGATGAGTACAAAACTTATTTTTGTACTCGCAAGAGTGACGTGTGAGATAACGAACTACAATTAACTACATGCAAGCTTTATTTAAGTGGATGAGGCTCGGACTTATTTTGACATAAAGCAAGTTTTCATTTACAATAAGGTAATAGATTCAAAGCAAGTTTGCAATTAACTTTTATCGTTCAAATAAAGAGAGACAATAATAACATAGATAGAGAACAACACCAACCTAGAAGTGACTAACCCATAGTCACCATAACCATAGCATGAAGTACCCTTCATACCACCCATGTCAAGTTTAAATTTTTAAAGGTTGTAGTCTAGTTCTTGCGACCTTACCAAGCATGTCCATAACCTAGGGCGAGGCTATTCGAATAGTTTTAACCTGCGGGGTGTACCAATGTACCCACACGATAGACCGCCTTTCCACGACCACGGTTAGCATACTTCCTTTGGTATGCGAGCACGGCTAAGTCTACAAGACGCTTTCCAATGGGCGATGCTAATTAAGAGCCGCAACCCACGGGAGAAGGATACATTAGACACCCTAACCAGGACAGCTAATGCTCCCCTCGCACACCACATACACACACGCACACACCCACCGACCAGCTCATAATTAGCACCTCCCAAAGTACTTAGTCAAGAGAGGTCCCATATCCCCTCGTGTGGTTGTACGCAATAAGCGCTTGTCTTAGTGACACAAGTAACTCGGTCCTTGGGGACTTAGGCACCATTCCACACACCCAAGATCACATCAACATACCATTATGCCCAAGTCAAGATATAGTTTTGTTTTCAGTTTTGATTTGTAAATCAATAAAACACAAGGGTTGGACATAATGGAGTAGTATAAATAGTTGTGTGATCAAGATCACCGACTAAGTCGATGATGCCCAATACTACCGATACTAGGCATGGCTAAGCAATATTTATTGAAATCTACTAAGTGACAAAAGCTCATCCAACGAACTCTAATCACGACAAATAACCTAGGCTCGGGTAGTAGAGGATAATTATTTACCTACAGATTATGCAACTAGAGGATTAACTAATCAATTTAACAACAAAATAGCAATGCATACATAGAAGTTAAACAAAATATTAGACTTTAAAAGTAATGGGATTAATGGAAATGATCAAGCGCTTGCACGCTTGTTGTTGCTCAATTTGTTGCGGAGGGTCGTTCTCGGGGTTACTGCAAATGTCGAATCCTAGCGAAAAGCAAAAAAGCGAGAACAACCAATAAGACGAGCAACACTTAAACAAAGAGCAAGCAAAACTTATCCAAATGTGTGAAATTTATACACAAGGTAAAATACGAACATACCTAGACATAGAAACTGGAAAAACTTAATTTGGATTTGTGGTGCAAAAGATATTCTCTAAAAACCTAATTTACCATAATTAACACTGTAGCAAAAATATTTTCTAGAAAGATTTTGAAGCTGAAACTTTTATGGTAGCTACCTACTGGTATAGTGGTAACCCATATAAAATTTCAGGTCATTTGGAGTTATATTGAAAGAGTTATGATTTTCTAAGTTTTAAATCTAAGACATGATTAATTTCAGTATTAAAGACTCTTGCAAAACCTATATTAAGCTAAAGTACTTTATGAGATGCATTTATAGAACTTTAGTTTGTTAAATTTGGAGCTACAGAGAAAAGATATGAAATTTTGAAGTTTAAACCAATTAATATGTGCAATTAAAAGCTCTGGGACTAAATGGAAAACCAACAAAGCGGGAGGTCGTGGGCCGTTGATCAAAGATCGCACGGCTCACGAACTCGATGCTAAAACCCATACGAGCACACAGGCGCAAAGACCTCATCGCGCCAAGGAGGTCTTAGCCGTTAGATCTAGACTTGATGGTGCGAATCTAGCGAGGAGGTCCTAGGCGGCAAGATCTAGCGAGGAGGTCTAAGCCGTAGATCTTGAATCAATGGCTACGACGGTGCACGACGCGGCGCACGCAAAGGAGGTCCTCGCGCTATCGAGGTCGTGGCCGTCGGATCAAGATCTGGCGGTCCCGAGCACTAAGGGAGGTCTAAGGTCAGCGATTGATCGAGCGAGATCTTAGCGGCCGGATCTCCCATAGGAGGTCTGGGCGGTTGAGATCTACAGAGGAGGTCTGGCCGTTAGATCTAAATCTAACGGTCCGTAGCGAGGAGGTCCTAGGCGGTCACGATCTCGGTGGGAGGTCTGAACGGCTAAGATGAAGCGAGGGAGGTCGGGGCGGCTAGGATTTCACCGAGAGGTCATGGATGGCCATGATCTTCACGGGAGGTCCTGCGACAGTGTTCACAGAGAGAGTGCGGATGGTTGGATCTCGTGGGAGGTCATGAGCGGTCCGGATCCGAGCGGAGGAGGTCTCGATGGCTAGGATCTCACCGAGGAGGTCCTAACGGTCTAGATCTAGGCGGGAGGTCTGAGGCTTCTTTACAAGGACCAGCGGTGGTCTTTTACAAAGAGGACCTCGGGGTAGTTTTGAAGGTTTTCTTTACAAAAGACCGAGGTGGTCTTTTGCAAAGAGGACCTCGGTGGGGTGGTCCGAGAGGGTGGTCTTGATAACACGACCAGGGGTGGTCTTTTCGCATAGAGGACCTCAAGGAGGTCTTTTGCAAAGAGGACCCCAAGGTGGAGGGTGATCCTATCGGCTGAGATCTAGCCTACGGAGGTCTTTAACGGCGGGATTTGGCGGGAGGTCTGGAGTGGTTTTAATGGCGCAGGACCTCGGACAACGACAAAAGCGGCGGTTAAGACAAATTAAATGCTCGGATGATTGACAATAAATGAAACTAAAAGGACACTTAATGATTTCCAAACTTTAATTCTAAACCCATGGCCCACACGTCAGTGACTCCACGGCACAAATTAGGACACAATTAATGCACCAATGATGAGCAATGATTTGAGCATTAAAGTGGTCCTAAGAATATGACGAAAACGGGAGGTTTTGAATTGACAAAACCCGAGCGTGCACAGCGGCTTGCCGCCGGCGATGTGGACCTCGTCGGCGGAAACCAAGAACACGGATGAGTCCCAAATAGGGAGGAGAACCTAAAGGTGCCAACAGCTAGGGCTAGCGCACCCTCCAGGGCTGGGAGATGACCGAAGGAGGCTAAATCTGACAAGGCAAAAGCTACGAGGTTCAAAGCGACAGGGCTTCAACACTAAGGTACTTACCGAGGAGCGAAGGAGGCCCAAGAATGGTCGCAGGAGCTCCGGTGACGGTGGAGGTCGCCGGAGGTGAAGAAGACGAAGCTCCCGGCCACGAACAACCGGCTCCTACTTTGTCAACCTCTGTGAAGGTTTAAACAAAGCAAATTAGGGAGATTTGGAGGTGACCAAGAGAACAAAAGACAGCCAACAACTGCAATATTGAACCACTTTGGAGCTCGGAGTCGTCGGAGAGCTCCAAAGTTCAGCAATGGTGGCAGAGGCTTTCGGGTGTTTTGAGCACAAGAGCAGAGAAAGGAGCTGGGGTTGAAAAGGAGTGTCTAAAGAAGCTTAGATAGAAAGCTTGGGCTTCTAATATAGCTGGTGGGAAAAATGGCAAAGTCAGTAGGTGCATCTGAGCCAAAGTACACATGAAATGATGGGAGTAGGTTGTCGAGAGACTTTTGAGCAAAGGTCTTGCGGACATTTAATGTTGGCGACACATAGCCGTTTATCACCTTAGAGTTGACAAGGCCGCTCTCTCTGCCATGCACAAAATTGATAATGCCAGGCCCACCCGACGGTGAGAGGACCGGGAGGACCGGTCAAAGAGCTCAACGGCTAAAATCGGCCTGAGCTCCCACTAGGGAGGTCGTGAGTGTTGGATTGAAATCTAAGGGCTCAGTTTAGAATTATGTGTTAGAGGTCCTAACACTTAGGGAGGTCCGAGCCACGATCTCAAGATGGGCGGCCCACGATCACCCAAGTGCTAGGGGTGGTCGTGGAGGGTGAGAGGTCGCCCAGGTGGTCTTTGCAAAGGTGCAAAGGAGGTCCTAGGGAGGTCCTCGAGGTTGTCTTTGCAAATAGAGCAGGAGGAGGTCGTGCGGGTGGGAGGTCTTTTACAAAGACCGAGGAGGTCTTTGGCGTCGGATTTAAAATCCAACGGCCCGGACCACTGTGTCCAAATGCCGAGCCCGACACGGCTAAGCGGCTCGGTATGACCAAGACTGAGAGTGCGAGTCCAAGTCGACTCGGACCAGGGCTTGGGGTTTAATTTGAACTGGAATCTTGAAGGACTTTTAGAGCTAGCCAACTAGCTCCAAATTCTATGAAATTTTGTGATAGCTTGCTAACCTTGAGTTGGACCTTGTATAAAATTTTTAGGAGTTTTTGTGCTGTACATTTTCCCCCAAAATTTATACAATGTTCTGGTTTAAGTTTTGACTGCCCTCTAAAATACTCAAACAATTTCTAAAAATTGTGAAATTTTCCAGAGGGGCCACATACCATCCCAAGAACTTAGGAAAAATATTTACAGGAGATGATCAAGATATTCGACAAGATTGTTTTTGGAGGATCAAGATTTGGATCCAAAAGACTTGTGACTTTGTATTCCCATACTCTTGTACAATAATTGTTTAGTACACGCAGGAAATACATGATGTAAGAAAAAGTTTTAATTTCTACTCATTTTCTTACACTTACACCACAAGTTGAAATTGGGGATGTTACAAACCTCCCCCCCTTACAAAAATCTCGTCCCGAGATTTGGTTCACTCGGAAAAGAAAGAGGGTAGTGCGCACGGAGGCGATCTTCGCTCCCAAGTAGCTTCATCCTCGGAATGGTTTGACCACTGAACCTTAAGGAACTTGATGGTCTTATTCCTCGTTCTTCGTTCAGCTTCCTCGAGTATGCGAACAGGACGCTCGCGGTAGGTCAAATCTTCCTGGACATCAAGAGTTTCCAACGGAGCTTCCTCTGTTGGAACACGGAGGCACTTCTTTAGCTGGGACACATGGAACACATCATGTACTCCCGCAAGTGCGGCAGGCAACTCCAACTTGTAGGCAACGGCTCCTTCTTCTCGATAATACGGTAGGGGCCGACATATCGAGGAGCTAACTTTCCTTGACACCAAAACGCGGTGACCTTTGGAGGAGAAACCTTGAGATAAGCGAAGTCATTGGGCTCAAAGCTCAACTCACGGCGGCGACGATCCGCATAGCTCTTACATGCGGATTGAGGCATGCGCAGCGATCACGAATGAGTGGACTTGACTCTCGGCCTCATTAATCGAGCCGGGCCAAAGAAAGGTCTTTCACGGTCTCGGACCAGTTCAACGAGGTTCTACACTTTCTCCGTATAAGGCCTCGAATGGTGCCATGCCGAGGCGGCTTGAAGCTGTTGTTGTAAGAAAACTCGGCGAATGGCAAGCACTTCTCCCAATGCTTCCCATAGGAAAGGACACAAGCTCATGACATGTCCTCCAAAACTTGGTTGACCCTCTCGGTCGACCATCTGTTTGGGGGTGAAATCTTTGGTGAAAGAAAGCGAGTTCCCATAGCCTCTTGCGGGCTATGCCAAAATCGCAAGTGAGCAATGAACCACGATCGACACAATTGTCTTTGGTACACCATGCAAACTCACGATGCGGGCTATGTAGAGATCCGCGAAGACCTACTCGAAGGTCGGTCTTGGCGGGAAGAAAATGAGCCACCTTAGTCAATCGATCGATGGCGACCCGGATAGCATCATTCTTCTTTGGGGACCGGGTAGACCGGTGATAAAGTCCATCCCGACCGAATCCCACTTCCACTCGGAATTGGTAAAGTTGAAGCGATCGGCCGGCCGATGTTCGGCCTTGACACGGCGACACACGTCGCGCTCGACAACGAACCTTGCGATCTCCCTCTTCATTCGGGTCCACCAAAATCTCGCCGGAGATCATGATACATCTTCGTGGCCCGGGATGAATGGACAACGAGGAATCATGGGCTTGCGGAGGATCAACTCCGCAACTCCATGTCCTTTGGAATTACGAGGCGTTGCCGAACCTCACGACACCAAGCTCATCTACGGAGAAGCACTTGGCTATTCCATTACGGACATTTTCCTTGATGCGGTTCACTCCAACATCCATTGCGAAGCGGACTTGATCCGATCCACCAAGGTTGGTTTGTACAACCAAGGCGTGAGGAACCATGCTCAACCAAACCCAAGTTGAGGCATTGAAACTCCTCTAGAAGAGGGTGGTGCTCTGAAGCAACAATGCATTGCAATGCGCTGCGACTAAGCGCATCCCATAGCGACATTGGCCTTGCCGGATGGTAGTGAATACCCATGTCATAGTCCTTGATCGGCTCCAACCATCTCCTTTGCACGAGGTTGGATCTGGTTGGGTGAACAAATACTTTAAGCTTTTGTGATCGAATACACTTCACAGCGATTACGATTAGGTAATGTCGCCAAATCTTAAGTGCATGAATCACGGCCAACTCCAAGTCATGGGTAGGATAGTTAAGTTCATGAGGTCTCAATTGCCTTGATGCATAGGCCACTACCTTGCCTTCTTGCATAAGGACACAGCGAGGCCTCGGCGAAGCGTCACAAAAGATATCGAAGTGCGGCCGACATCGGGTAGAACAAGAACGGGAGCGGTGGTCAATCGCTTCTTAAGCGCTTGGAAACTTTCCTCGCAATCAGCGGACCACGAGAACTTCTTGTCCTTCTTGAGCAATTCCGTCATCGGCCGCTATCTTGAGAAGTTCTCGATAAGCGGCGATAATATCCGCTAAACCAAGAAAACTCCAAACCGGTGGCCAAGTAGGTGACTCGAGAAAGCACATCGCTGATCTTGCTAGGATCCAGCTCGCCTCTGCCGAAAGAATATGGCCTAAGAAGGCTACTTCCTTCAACCGTAACGCGCACTTTGAACCGCGCATACAACTTGTGCTCGCGAAGCTTGCCCAACACAAGCTTCAAATGCTCGGTGTGTTCCTCATCGCTCTTGGGTAGATAAGAATATCATCGATGAAGACCACAACGAACCTATCCAAATACTCCATGAACACCGAATTCATGAGGTTCATGAACAAAGGTGAGGGCATTGGTTAAGCGAAAGACATGACGGTATACTCGTACAAGCCATAACGAGTAGAAAAAGCCGTCTTTGGAATATCCTCAGTCGAATCGAACTGGTGATATCCCTCTCGGATCAATCTTGGAGAAAACTCGAGCTCGGTTAATTGATCGAAGAGATCGTCGATCTGGGGCAAGGGTACTTGTTCTTTACCGTTACTTCATTAAGTGGGCGGTAATCACGCACATCTGCGGCGTCTTGTCCTTTTCGGGACAAAGATTGCTGAGCATCCCCAAGGAGATGAGCTAGGCGGATGAAACCCTTCTCTTGAAGCTCACCCGGTGCTTCTTCAACTCCACCAACTCAATTGGGTCCATCCAGTAAGGCCTCTTTGAAATCGGGCGATGCAGGAACCAACTCAATGACAAACTCGAGGTCTCGAGCGGTGGCATTCTGGAAGGTCGTCGGGAAGACATCAACAAAGTCACGAGACCACGGGACTTCACTAATATCTAGAGTGGCTTCGCTTCAGCGCGAATAGATGCGGATCCTGCGGGCGGAAGCGAACTGCTCGCCGAAGGCTGAGTGAGGTAGATGAGCCTCCTAGCGCAATCAATTTGTCCCATGTCTTTGAGACAACCAATCCATGCCTAGGATTACATCTAAGCTCGCCGATCGAAGGAGGATAAGGTTTGCCAAGAATCCTACCCTTCTATCTCAACGAGGACATCCCTACACTCGGACTCGACCCTCAACTCCGAACCGGGAGAAGCGAATGGCGCGGGACCAACAATGGAGTAAAGGAGACCCCCCGCAAAGAAAAGACTCGAAACAAGCGAATGAGATGCGCTGAATCAAACAAAGCGTAGCGGGAAAGAGTTAACAGAAAGGGTACCCAACACGGCGTCGGGTGCCTCCTGTGCCTCCTCGCGGAGATGAGGTTGACGGCCACTACCACGCCTTGGGTAGCGGGGACAACCTTCGATCTGGGAAGAACCACCTCCTGCCGCGTCCTCCATTAGGGCGAGGGCGCTCGATCTGTTAGGGCAACTATTGGCATAATGCCCCTTCGGTTGCACGAAAAGCAAGTGACCCGGCGGCCGGATTGCGGGGCCACCTGCTGGTTCGCAGTGCGTGGTAGAGGCACGGCTGCGGAGGCGAGGAGGCGGAGTCTTTGGCGGCCTCGGTGGTAGTGAAGCCACGAGCGGGCCTGGAGTAGGCCCGACACGAGGGCGAGAGGCGGCTGTGCGGACACGCTGGGCCTCCCACTTGCGCTGCGGGACTCGCCCGGCGCCTTGGCCTTGTGCTCGGCAACAATGGCCTTGTCTACCAAGGCACGGAAGTCGCAAAGTCCACAATGGAGAGCTTTGTCTTGCGGCTCCTCGAGACAAACCCTCCATGAACTTCTCTGCTTGGCCTCATCGGTGGCCACCTCGGATGGAGCATAACAGCCAAGTGGTTGAACTCGTGCAGTACTCCATCAGCGACTTACGCCCTTGCTTGAGCGCGAAACTCCTTCTTCTTGACTTCATCAAGCGGCGAGGATGTGAGCTCGGCGAACGCCGTCGGAACTCATCCCAAGAGGCGGTGTGGCCGGGCTGCATGGCCAAGTTCTCCCACCAGAGTCTGCCCCACGAAGGCGATGGGAGGCAAAGAGTGCCTGTCTGGTCGGAGCGAGCAACGTCGAGCTTACGCTCAACTTTGCGCGGCGGTCATCTGCGTCCAATGGGTCCTCGGACACGGAGAGCGTGGGGTGAGTGCGAAGAAACTCGGCAAGGCCCCCACGGGTGATGTCCACCCCTGCCGGATCACGAGGCAGGAAAGGGCGGAGGTGTTGCGCGCAATAACATCCAGCAGACCCTCTGTCCTCTCGAGCGGTTGCGCTCAATGCGAGAAGGACCTCGCCATGGTCGGAGGAGGCGGAGCTCCTCATCAAACGAGTCGCCGACCACGGCGCTACGGCGTACCTCGACCATCACGCTTTAAGAAACTTAGGTTAGAAACCAAAGCACTAACATTAGAAGTTGATGAAAGCGAAAGCTAACGATTAGGGAATGAGGCATCACCTAACGAAAGCCAAAAACAGCAAGTAACAACTTTAAATGTTTCCAAAGAAGCTCCAAAACAGCAAGGAAACTCCAAACCAAGCTCAACTTCTCAATGCCATTAACCCGTATTGAATGAGCGAGTAATAGTGTGAGAAGATAAAATTTCAGCACACTACAACCAGCCTAACTCTACTCAAGAACTAGGTTAGGCGATAAAAATAACGTTAGGTACTTAGCTAACTAGTATCACATCTTACCCTTTTATTCCCACAAGTTTTAGTTGATTATCCTCTCCTTTTCTACCCTATTTAGAACCTTTGAGCTTGCTGTCAGGGCTGAATGATCGCTGTCAGTTTGCATCCAAGCCTCCTAATTGAAATCTTCAACCGGAAGCTTCAAAACCTTGTAGAGGCGGCTAACATTTCAATTTGCCAAGCTCATTGGTCCCAAAACCCAATTAATCGATAATGACTATCTTTTGAGAGAAGGAAAGGGAAAATACTTTTAAAACTCAATTTAGAGCAAGGCAGAGAAGAAAGCTAAGATAGGTAAGGAATAAAATCCGAGAACTTAAGCTTTCACAAGTCATTTGACCCTTTGAAAATAAGGTTTTCAAAATATCCTAAGGACGACCAAGCTTGGGTTACTACGGTCGGAATGGCTCGATACCAACTTTGTGAGGACCCGGTTTATTAGACATCTTGTTTAACCATACACTTGGTCCTAACAGTACAAATCAAATAAACCAAGCCTCGAGATATGTATACTTCCAATGCGATACACACCCGCTACAAAATCATGCATCAATTCCATTCATACACATAGAGCGAAGCAAAAGCAACAAGCGAAAGACATAGATAATATAAAGAGAGTTATTACAAAAGAGAGGCGGACCGGCCAAAATTCATAAAGATAAGTAAATACAGTGGAAGCAAAATGGCCATAAGATGGCGATAAACAAAAGTCAATCGGTGTGCCTTTACCCACAAGGCAACCAACAGGACCGCCAAGCTAATCGTCCCAAGCAGCGTCGCGACACTGACTCACAAAAGTGAGGCCCTTGGGGCTCACCTTCTTCCTCTGCAACAATTAATATTAAGCAAGCGGATGAGTACAAAACTTGTTTTTGTACTGCAAGACTGACGTGTGAGATAACGAGAACTACAATTAACTACATGCAAGCTTTATTTAAGTGGATGAGGCTCTGGACTTATTTTCACATAAAGCAAGTTTTCATTTACAATAAGGTAATAGATTCAAAGCAAGTTTGCAATTAACTTTTATCGTTCAAATAAAGAGAGACAATAATAACATAGATGAGAACAACACCAACCTAGAAGTGACTAACCCATAGTCACCATAACCATAACATGAAGTACCCCTTCATACCACCCATGTCAAGTTTAAATTTTTAAAGGTTGTAGTCTAGTTCTTGCGACCTTACCAAGCATGTCCATAACCTAGGGCGAGGCTATTCGAATAGTTTTAACCTGCGGGGTGTACCAATGTACCCACGATGACCGCCTTTCCACCACCACGGTTAGCATACTTCCTTTGGTATGCGAGGCACGGCTAAGTCTACAAGACGCTTTCCAATGGGCGATGCTAATTAAGAGCCGCAACCCACGGGAGAAGGATACATTAGGCAGCCTAACAGGACGACTAATGCTCCTCGCACACCACATACACACACACGCACACACCCACCGACCAGCTCATAATTAGCACCTCCCAAAGTACTTAGTCAAGAGAGGTCCCATATCCCCTCGTGTGGTTAGCACGCAATAAGCGCTTGGCTTAGTGACACAAGTAACTCGGTCCTTGGGGACTTAGGCACCATTCCACACACCCACGAGATCACATCAACATACCATTGTGCCCAAGTCAAGATATAGTTTTGTTTTGATTTTGATTTGTAAATCAATAAAACACAAGGGTTGGACATAATGGAGTAGTATAAGTAGTTGTGTGATCAAGATCACCGACTAAGTCGATGATCGCCCAATACTACGATACTAGGCATGGCTAAGCAATATTTATTGAAATCTACTAAGTGACAAAAGCTCATCAACGAACTCTAATCACGACAAATAACCTAGGCTCGGGTAGTAGAGGATAATTATTTACCTCAGATTATGCAACTAGAGGATTAACTAATCAATTTAACAACAAAATAGCAATGCATACATAGAAGTTAAACAAAATATTAGACTTTAAAAGTAATGGGATTAATGGAAATGATCAAGCTGCTTGCACCGCTTTGTTGCTCAATTTGTTGCGGAGGGTCGTTCTCGGGGTTACATGCAAATGTCGAATCCTAGCGAAAAGCAAAAAGAAGCGAGAACAACCAATAAGGCGAGCAACACTTAAACAAAGAGCAAGCAAAACTTATCCAAATGTGTGAAATTTATACACAAGGTAAAATACGAACATACCTAGACATAGAAACTGGAAAAAACTTAATTTGGATTTGTGGTGCAAAAGATATTCTCTAAAACCTAATTTAAATATAATTAACATGTAGCAAAAATATTTTCTAGAAAGATTTTGAAGCTGAAACTTTTATGGTAGCTACCTCTGGTATAGTGGTAACCCATATAAAATTTCAGGTCATTTGGAGTTATATTGAAAGAGTTATGATTTTCTAAGTTTTAAATCTAAGACATGATTAATTTCAGTATTAAAGACTCTTTGCAAAACCTATATTAAGCTAAAGTACTTTATGGATGCATTTATAGAACTTTAGTTTGTTAAATTTGGACTCTGAGAAAAAGATATGAAATTTTGAAGTTTAAACCAATTAATATGTGCAATTAAAAGCTCTGGGACTAAATCGAAAAACCAACAAAGCGGGAGGTCGTGGGCGTTGATCAAAGATCGCACGGCTCACGAGCTCGATGCTAAAACCCGCATACGAGCACTGGGCGCAAAGACCTCATCGCGCCAGGGAGGTCTTAGCCGTTAGATCTAGACTTGATGGTGCGAATCTAACGAGGAGGTCCTAGGCGGCAAGATCTAGCGAGGAGGTCTAAGCGTAGATCTTGAATCAATGGCTACGACCGGTGCACGCATACAGCGCGCGCAAAGGAGGTCCTCGCGCTTGCGAGGTCGTGGCCGTCGGATCAAGATCTGGCGGTCCCGAGCACTAGGGAGGTCTAAAGGTCAACGATTGATCGGCGAGATCTTAGCGCTCGGATCTCCCATAGGAGGTCTGGGCGGTTGAGATCTACAGAGAGTCTGGCAGTTAGATCTAAATCTAACGGTCCCGTAGTGGCGAGGGGAGGTCCTAGGCGGTCACGATCTCCGGTGGGAGGTCTGAGCGGCTAAGATGTAGCGAGGAGGTCGGGGCGGCTAGGATTTCACCGAGGAGGTCATGGATGGCCATGATCTTCACGGGAGGTCCTCTGCGACAGTGTTCAACGAGAGAAGTGCGGGCGGTTCGGATCTCAGTGGGAGGTCATGAGCGGTCCGGATCCGAGCGGAGGGAGGTCTCGATGGCTAGGATCTCACCGAGGAGGTCCTAACGGTCTAGATCTAGGCGGGAGGTCACTGAGGCTTCTTTACAAGGACCAGCGGTGGTCTTTTACAAAGAGGACCTCGGGGGTAGTTTTGAAGGTTTTCTTTACAAAGACCGGGGTGGTCTTTTGCAAAGAGGACCTCGGTGGGGTGGTCGAGAGGGTGGTCTTGATAACACGACCGGGGTGGTCTTTTCGCATAGAGGACCTCAAGGAGGTCTTTTGCAAAGAGGACCCCAAGGTGGAGGGTGATCCTATCGGTGAGATCTAGCCTACGGAGGTCTTTAACGGCGAGATTTGTGGGAGGTCTGGAGTGGTTTTAATGGCGCGAGGACATCCGGACAACGACAAAGGCGGCGGTTAAGACAAATTAAATGCTCCGGATGATTGACAATAAATGAAACTAAAAGGACATAATGATTTCCAAACTTTAATTCTAAACCCATGGCCCCACGTCGGTGACTCCACGGCACAAATTAGGACACAATTAATGCACCAATGATGAGCAATGATTTGAGCATTAAAGTGGTCCTAAGAATATATTTAAACAGGAGGTTTTGAATTGACAAAACCGGCGTGCCTGACTTGCGCGTGATGTGGACCTCGTCGTGAAACCAAGAACACGGATGAGTCCCAAATAGGGAGGAGAACCTAAAGGTGCCAGCAGCTAGGGCTAAAGCGCACCTACGCTGGCTGGCGGAGATGACGAAGGAGGCTAAATCTGACAAGGCGAAAAGCTACCGAGGTTCAAAGCAATGGGCTTCAACACTAAGGTACTTACCGAGGAGCGAAGGAGGCCCAAGAATGGTCGCAGGAGCTCGGTGGCGGTGGAGGTCGCGGAGGTGAAGAAGACGAAGCTCCGACCACGAACAACGAGCTCCTACTTTGTCAACCTCTGTGAAGGTTTAAACAAAGCAAATTAGGGAGATTTGGAGGTGACCAAGAGAACAAAAGACAGCCAACAATGCAATATTGAACCACTTTGGAGCTCGGAGGTGCGGAGGCTCCAAAGTTCAACAATGGTGGCGAGGCTTTGGTGTTTTGAGCACAAGAGCAGAGAAAGGAGCTAGGGTTGAAAAGGAGTGTCTAAAGAAGCTTAGATAGAAAGCTTGGGCTTCTAATATAGCTGGTGGGAAAAATGGCAAAGTCAGCTGGTGCACTGAGCCAAAGTACACATGAAATGATGGGAGTAGGTTGTCGGAGAGACTTTTGAGCAAAGGTCTTGCCGGACATTTAATGTTGGCAGCACATAGCCGTTTGTCGACCTTAGAGTTGACAAGGCACTGCTCTCTCTTGCCATGCACAAAATTGATAATGCCAGAGCCCACCCGACGGTGAGAGGACCAGGGAGGACCGGTCAAAGAGCTCAACGGCTAAAATCGGCCTGAGCTCCCACTAGGGAGGTCGTGAGTTGTTGGATTGAAATCTAAGGGCTCAGTTTAGAATTATGTGTTAGAGGTCCTAACACTTAGGGAAGTCTGAGCCACGGATCTCAAGATGGGCGGCCCACGATCACCCAAGTGCTAGGGGTGGTCGTGGAGGGTGAGGAGGTCGCCCGGGGTGGTCTTTGCAAAGGTGCAAAGGAGGTCCTAGGGGAGGTCCTCGAGGTTGTCTTTGCAAATAGAGCAGGAGGAGGTCGTGCGGGTGGGAGGTCTTTTACAAAGACCCGAGGAGGTCTTTGGCGTGGATTTAAAATCAACGGCCCGGACCACTGTGTCCAAATGCCCGAGCCCGACACGGCTAAGCGGCTCGGTATGACCAAGACACGGAGGTGCGAGTCCAAGTCGACTCGGACGGGGCTTGGGGTTTAATTTGGCTGGAATCTTGAAGGGACTTTTAGAGCTAGCCAACTAGCTCCAAATTCTATGAAATTTTGATAGCTTGCTAACCTTGAGTTGGACCTTGTATAAAATTTTTAGGAGTTTTTATGTGTACATTTCCCCCAAAATTTATACAATGTTTAGTTTAAGTTTTGATTGCCCTCTAAAATACTCAAACAATTTCTAAAAATTGTGAAATTTTCAGAGGGGCCACATACCATCCCAAGAACTTAGGAAAAATATTTGAGGAGATGATCAAGATATTCGACAAGATTGTTTTTGGAGGATCAAGATTTGGATCCAAAAGACTTGTGACTTTGTATTCCCATACTCTTGTACAATAATTGTTTAGTACACGCAGGAAATACATGATGTAAGAAAAAGTTTTAATTTCTACTCATTTTCTTACACTTACACCACAAGTTGAAATTGGGGATGTTACAGGAACTCACCCGAAGCGACGGTGGTGCTCGGGGAGGCTTGGAGCGGCAAGGCGACGGGAGCCCGAGGCGGCGATGAGGTGGTTGACGTGGAGAGTTCGCTGGAGAGGAAGATGAAGCTCGGTGTGGCTTAGGATGTCTTCAGGACGTCCAAAGGATGCTCCTGGCGCAGGCAATTGAACCGAGGCGCTGTGAAGCTCGATCGGTGACGAGAGGCGACAAATCAAGCTGGAGGTGAAGAAGAAAGGGCTCGGGTGGCGCTCGGGGGGCAATGGAGGCGGTGGGGAAGCAATTGGGGGTAGGGCAGAGGTGGGGGGAAGCTTTATATAGCCCCAGGGATGAAGGTGGCCGTTGGGCGAGGTGATGGCCACGTGGGGTGTCCCGAGGGCGGAGCTAGATGCGGCGCTAGGGGAGGGGGATGGCGGAGCCGGCGGGTGCATGAGAGAGAGGTAGGTCTAGTGGCGCACTCTAACGCTGTTAGCGGGATTCGTGGGCACGAGAGCACGGGTCAGGGCGCACATGACGCGGCGAGGAGGAAAGTAGGGGGTCCGGGCAGCCACCAGCATCTACTAGTATATCCTAACTGAACCGGCGATTCTCAGTCGTTTGCCACCTCGCATTCGAGCGTACGCGCTAAGAGATGGATGGATACCGTGGTCGTGATCCATGGATGAAGTAGCTGGCTAGCTGCACATGGCCGGAGCTATACATACATCGCATTCACGTACGCTGCTGGGCTCCGGCCGGCCGTACGTGCAGCAAGCACCGCAACACACGTTATACTGCGAGATACATAGATTGATTGATTGGTTGATATGCACATGCATATGCAACAAGCAGTATTTGGTTATGCAACAAGCAGTTTTTGGTTGGAGGCTTGCCTGCCGCGAGTTTAGCAGCAGCAGCTCCATGTCTCCTAGCTGGCCTTATATCTAATCGTGAGAGTAAATTTCGCTCAGCACTATGTTTTATTACTAAAGTTACACTTTGCACCGGGGTTTGCACAAGCTATCACTTTACCACTGGATTCCCGTCTCCTCGCGATTCTCGTCCGACGCGCTGCCAATTCGCCGTCGCTGGCCGTCAAACTAGCTGTTGCACACCTCCAAGTTCCGATTCGCCTTAAACCAGTCTCCCATCAGGGTTTTCAATGGCGCGCAGGTGCAACAGCATCTAAGGCTGCTATGCGAAGTGCTCCGCCTAGATCCAGCGAAGGCAGCTAGCTGGTGGCGATGCCCTGGTGACGAGAGCGTGCATAGCATAGCATGTTCCCGAGCGTTGAGGAGCCGAGCGTGCAATTGATGTGCGCGAGGCAACTAGGTGTGGCTAGAATGGCGGCGTGATGGCCTCGGTGATTGACCGAAGCAGGGGCGTCAGCGCACTCCATTGATAGTGGGGAAAATATGAGGACACATGAGCATTGCGTCGTGGCGGGGAAGCTGATGGTGGCATTGGCTTGGCCAAAGGCGGCCCATAGCTTACAATGGCGAGTCGCCATTGTGCAGCGAAGGGGGCGCCGGTGGTGAGCTCCGGGGCATCGGAGATTGGAGAGAGTGACGTTGGTTATGTGCTCAGCGAGGACATACGCAGCCAGAGGCGGCGAACGAACATGGCCGGAGGCGACGGATTGATGTGAGTGGTCAGAGGTGAATGAGAGGCGTTGCCCTGGTGCATGGTACAAAGTGAAAGAGATGGTAAAAAAGTGGTGTAAAGTGAAAAAAAAAACTAAGGATGATATAAAATATCACTTTAGTAATAAAACATGGTGAAAGCAAAATTTACTCTGATCATTGTTAAGCCGGCGTTGGAGCTGCTTGCTGTCGTCATGCTGTTTGGTGTCGGCAGGACATGACAACCAAGCCCTCGTACAGGCGTTGGTGATTATATTCATTACCAGTCAACACCTAGCGGACTCGATCGGCTTCTCTTCAGTAATCACTACTTTCAGAGATCAATTATCATGTACTGCTATCGGAGGCTAAAAAAAAAATTGTCTTGATCGCGTGTCTCGAAAAGTACTATCGTAATATTATAATTTTATTGAATTTTATAAATATATTATAATAGTAATTATTAGTCAAAGTTGTATTTTATGAACCGTATCGATGTCTAAAATGACTTGTTTTTGTCAACCGGAGGGAGTGAAAAACACTACTGTATTAGTGAATGTCTCTAACAAACACATTTTTCATAAAAAAAAGGTTATGGGGAAAACTTAAGGGACAACTTATTCTAGAAGTGTCTATAGTCTTGGCTCTAGATGCTATGGAGGGATAAATAGATAACAGTAATCTATACCATTGTTTATATCCTAAGTACCTTTACTAGCTATATAAAATCATTTTCTAAGGTAAATCAGAAAACTGCTCCAACAAATCAGAATAAAACGCTTTTCCCAGACAAACTCCACCCATCGATCCTTGTCTCTAGATTATATGTTATAGCATTGGAATCATTGCCTACTGGGTAATTTAAATAACAACGTGGGGACCTTTTAGTAGTATTTTACGATTAGGCTAAGAAACTGTAAAGTTTATTATATTTTGCAACAGAACTAGTACACTAGTGTTGTCATGGTTATTAGACAAACCACACGTCACCAGCCACCCTAACCGTCCCAATTAAAGCTCCTTGGCGGCAAACAAACGGAACATTACTCCCTCCATTCGTAAATATACAGAAAGCCGTAAAATTTCTTTTAACTTTGACTAATCGTGTATGAAAAACTATTTAGGTTTGTTATAAGAGATATTTTTATAATATAATAATTTTGTATTTTTTACTGACATAATTATTTGAAAAGTAATAATTAAAATTGGATACTGCAGTTTAAACAGAGGGAGTAGCATGGTCCTTCCAACCAATGGAGAAGCAACATGTTGTCACGGAGTCGTGCTCTCCAGAAGACGGTCTCAGTATATTTACTTTACGATTTTTTTAATTATTTATTTTTTTTTAATTTTATTTTAAAGTTAACCCATCGCGAACTTTATTTCCAATTCTAACCCTTTTGGTCACGCCACCACCTGTAGCGTAACAAAACAACATTGTTACGCCAGTCTATTTCTGGTCAAACTTTTGTCACGCTATTGGTGACAGTATTGTTTGGTCACGCCACCACTAGTGGCGTGACAAAAAGTACGATTTTGGGGATTTGTCCTGTAACGTGACAGTGTTATTTTGTCACGCCATGGGTAGTGGCGTGACCAAAGAGATCAGAATTAGAAATAAAGTTTGCGAGGGGTTAACTTTAAAATAAAATTTTAAAAAAATTAAATAATAAAAAAGTTCTTACTTTACTTGACCACGGCATATTGGCATATTACTCCTTCAATTTGTACCCCTTCTCAAAGGCACAAGATGACACACAAATCAAGCACCAACGAATGACAAATCAAATGCAGATCTGTTTGCCGTTAGATCCCCACCATGATTAAACAAATCAACATGTATTAAAGCTGGAACTAAAAGCTGAGCTTAATTAGAGTGGTATAAACATTAACTAACGCATACCACCTTTTGTTTATTCCGTATCTCTCTAATTGTGGAACAGAGTAAGCAGGTGACTTGATGTAATCCCTCCGTTACAGATGATAAGATGCGTATTTTGACTAGGCACGCACCATGACTAGTGAGGTTATAAGACCAATAACAAAATAGAGCGAGGAGTCATCCGTCCATGTTATAAATATTGCTCGTAAACAAATGCCGTGAGAAACAAATGAGATCATGGAAATAAACACGACAATAGCATCTTATATACACTCCATTTGAAGTATTACTCACTCCGGCCACAAAAGAGAGTGATATTTTGGACACCGATACGGTCCTCAAAACATAACTACGACCATTGATTTCTATTCTAATATATTTATAAAACCCAATAAAATTATAATACTATGAAAGCTCTTTTCGATACGAATATATATATATCATTTTCATAGTTACAATCTAAACATTCATAGCGATATCGATTGTCAAAGTTTAGAAAGTTTGACGGCACAAATACCACAACATCACTCTTTTGTGACAAGATGAAGTATATATCATTGAAAATCAAGCCAGAGACTATAAATCTTATATTTTGCCGCGGGTGGGGTAGTATTCTTTAGGGTTTGTTAGAAACCATATATATATATATATATATATATATATATAGGAAAAATACTTTCTACTCCCGGGAGTAGTTACTCCCACCTCTGATATACCACCAAAAATAACTTGACATACTCTATTATCACTTTGGATACACTCATATACTAATTATAAGATACTTCAATGTAAACCACACGAAAAATTTGCAAGATAGTCCATAATTTTTAGCATATTTTGTAAATACCTTCATATTCGCACATAAAAAGAAGTATGTCTAAAAAGTTGTACATACCACCCCTAAAAATGTGTAAATACCACCTATGTGCTCTTATATACTTGTATACTACACATACATACTCTCGGTTGCGCAAGATACTCCCTACGTTGTGAGATATGTGAGATACAGAATAGGGAGTAACTACTCTCGGGAGTAGGAAACAGGCTTTATATATATATATATATATATATATATATATATATATATATATATATATATATATACCGTTTAGTACTTCCGGGAGTATGTACTCCCACTTCTAATAAACCACTTAAACGAATATATTATACTTCTTTATCACTTTTAGTATACTTGAATACCAATTATAAGATACTCCAATGTGACTTGATTGGAAAATTTTCATTTGAGTCTTTTATTTTTGCTATATACCCTTTTTCATACATAAAAGAAGTATATACACGGATTTTGGTATAAAAAGTGAATTTTCATAAATTTTTTTATGTAACTCACTTTGGGGTATCTTATAATCATTATTGGAGTATACTCAAATTGATAAAGAGGTATCATCATACAATTTAAGTGGTATATAAGAGGTGAGAGTACGTACTCCCAGGAGTACCATACCATTTTCATATATATATATATATATATATATATAGGGACGTATCTAGTGCTAATGGGTAATTCAGTGTTAAAGTGCTAATGACAATCTTTATCATTGAATCTATATCTTGACCGTTGGATGTGGAAGCATGCAGGATGTTTAATGAAGGTGCATTAATGAAGGCGCATTGGAGGTGAGAGTATGCAAGGTGATTAAATGGTTTGGAGGTGGGAGCTTGCATTAATTTTGGTTGTTCAATCTAGATCTAACGGTTAAGATTGACATTAGCACCTTAGCACTGAATTATCCATTAGTACTAGATATATCCTCTCTATATATATATATGTGTGTACCGTATTTTCGAAAAAAAAACCATATGTATATGTCACCACGCACACTAACCATAAAGAAAACCCATCAAAATGTCCTCGCTCACATGCATGGAAACAAACAAAACAGAATTAGAGTGAGTGGAGTGTGGCTGGCGGCCACCGCAGGGGAAGCAACTCGATAGGAGTCGTCGTGCTCTCAAAAGGAGGAACTAACCCTAACACTTCGCCGTCACATGATGAGGCATATTCCTTACCTTCCCTCCCCCCTCAAAAGCACAAGATGACACATCAACCACAAAATTAAGCACAAGATACCATGTACTACTAATCTCTGAAGGCCCACCATGGCCAAACAAATTATACCATGTACTACTAATCTTTGAATGCTAATTAAATTTTGAACCAACAAAGCATGCTTAGTGAGTAAAAGGAATGTGTGGAAGAGCCAGCGAAAGTAGTGGTATGTGCATAGCCAGCCAATGGAGCATAACTTCTGAAAGTGGGGGGATTAAACAAAAATAGGAAGAGGATTGATATGTGACTAATAAATATTTGTGTGTGAGTGAGTGGGTTACAGAAGGCTAGCTAGCTGCTGCCTAGATTCCATCAGGAGGGGTTCTGCTCCCTCTATACTAAACCATCACAAATAATGGTTTTAGTTTAGGAACAGTGCTCAGTAGCAACATAACTAAGTAGAGAGATGTGACAGATTTTTTTTTGAGCCAAATGGAGCCAAACACAGCCATTTGAATTAACCATTTTAGAAGAAGTAAGGATCACTTGTAAGTAGCTACTGCATGTTTTAGAGTCTTGGTTGTTATATGATCGATGATAGTCCTAGAGGCCCTTTTTTGTATAACTGTAATGCGGAAATGATCCCTTTTTTGTATAACTGTAATGCGGAAATGATAAACTTCAGCCCTCTTTTTGGGAGAAAAAAAGGAGAAAACTTTTGAGCCCTTAATTATTATTGATCCAATTCTGAAGATTTGGAATTTGGCCGTTCTATACATGGGGGAAAAAATCAGAGAAAACAACAAAACTATGGTGTGCGGTGTAGGATTGTATATCAATCAACTTGGCCTTAAAGCTGCTGGCATTATTTTATCGATGTCATCATGCAGCTGGAGAGGGAGGTATATTGGAATTCAGATAAACAGTACAAAAGATAGTGCATTATTGCCTCCTAATCAGCATACAAATTCTTGCTGGTTTAGTGGGAGCTCCAAAAACTAGCCCATTTACTCTTGCTAGTTGTTTTCACTCGCAGAAATCAACATGACTTTTGTATGCAGTGAGCAGACAGAACAGGTACAGGTCAGTGTATCTTGTGACAAGTGAGCTGTTGCAACCGTTTTGGAGCCGTTTGGCCTCAGGTTTTTCCCCCTTTGCTTCTTACTTCACATGTAAGATAACCACATATCCTCTGCCTGCCCACTTTGCAACAGGCTCCAAAGCCGCTTTTGGACAATAGAAAAGCCAAGAACATGCACCAAGGGGGAGAGAGAAAGGAGATCTCTACCACTGCAAGAAAACTAGTGGAGCAGTCCCATCCTGGTGTTAAGTTATACTAATAGAGATCCTTTTCTTCTCTAGACTGGTCCACAACAAGGCAGTAATTGGTCTCATGTCCCTGTAGGAAACTGGGGTTGTCAAAAGGCAAGAAAACAGACACTAGAGCTGTCTTCCGTTTTGCCAATGCCAAGAGGAAACGGACCCTCCGCGTTGAAGATATAAACATAGAGAATCTGCAGTGTTTTGGTAAAATGACGTTTTTTTGGATCACGACAAAGACAAATTTTGGTGTTCCTGAAATTTTGATGAACGGTTTCGTCACCATCGGATTGTCTACGCGTAACATTGAATTTCGTTGACATATTATATATTAGTAGCAAACCAAACAGGAATCTCCGCTTTCATGCATAGATAGGAACAGGGGCGCTTCACCGATTTCCATAAAACTATGGTATCAAAAACCGCAACATCCAAAGTGCCACCGTAAGAAAAGGAGCGGTTGACTTTGGCTGTACTTGGCCTGAACTAGTGGAGCATTGCCACGGAGGCAAAAGAAAATCCAAAGGAGAAGTGGAAAAAGGTGCTCTTGCCACGGCGGGGACTCTCACGATTCGCCTATCCTACTACAGGCAGCGCATTTGTTCTCTTGTGCTGTCCTTATCCCTGACGGTTGCCAACACAACGTCACAGCCACAGCCAGGACGGATGGATGCTACAGAGAATAAACATGGGAGACTATAGTAGACTTGCACTACTTCGAGAGTGACATGGCAGAGATCTCACTCCATCGTCGAGTTTTTGCGGATACGGTCGGTTTGCAAACCGCATTTACATTTTTGATCATGCGCAAACTGTATTTGCAGAAATAGCAACGCGCGTAGCGGTCACCCTGCGCCAGTCACTGTCATGCCGCCACGTCGCCGTGGCGCACGCCACCCGCCGCCACGTCACGCAAGCGCCGCCCACCCTGCGCCGCGCGTTTTTTTTCAATTTTCTTTTTTTTCAATTTTTTTAGACGTAAAAATATTTTTTTTAAAAAAAAAATTGCTACAGTGGTGGGCGCACGCTCACCCTGCGCCCACACTGTAGCAAAATTTTTGTTTTTTGTTTTTTTAAAAAATCATTTATGTTTATTTTTGTAAGAATTTTTAAATATAGTAAATATGGTCCAAAATTATGAAATTTTTATGGAGCCTTCTGACACCGTGTACTTGCTTGTGTAATATTTTCAAAATTTTATCCATTATAAATTTTCTCAAAAATTCATTTAAGTATATTGTAAATAGGGTTTCATCATTTCATGTGACTTGGAATGATTTCATGAAATTTTGTCCATTATCCCACCGTCCTCCTCCTCATCCGCACATCTGCCGCCTCGTCCGAAATTCGGCACCAAATCTTACGAATTCCAGCGCCAACGCCGCGCTCATTCTCCGCTCGGCTATAAATCCGAACTCTAGCACTCGCTCGTCGCTTGACCTTGATCGATTACTTCCGAATGATGATCGATTACTTCCTCGAAGGCAAGTAATTTGTGCTATGCTTTTGCCGTTATTATCGTAGTTATAATTAGTCGGTCTTAGTCACTAGTCGTAATTAGATAGTTTAGGGTAATTAATTAGTCGTAATTAGTTAGTTGACTAGTAATGAATTAGTTTAGTAATAATGAATTAGTTTAGTGGTAATTAACGTTGTTAGTCGCATGTAAGAAAATGTTATGGCTTAAATTGGATACTTATCTTTCTTAATTTCAAAATTTTTAGATGTGTTTCATGAACACTGCTTGAGAGAGGGAGGTTTCGTGCAGAGTTGTGGTGCATACTTGAGGTTTGAGCTACATCCACAGGCAGTATCATGGCTTCACTATCAACAAGTGCGGCAAGGAAATGTAGCGCGTCAAGGTCACCGTCTACTCGAAGAGCCATCTACGAGGAGCAGACCCTACCACTTCACGGTAGAGAGAGCGGACAAGCTCGGGATGCAAGATGAAACCCTAATGTAGATGCTATTCTTTAATACTGCATCGCACTACAGGCTCGATAGGCTTGTACATAAACCAAATAGGCAAAATACGTGGCGTGTAGATCATATAACGATGTACCGTAGCCTTTGAAACGCACACGAGTCGGAGGTTACGGTACATCGTTATATGATCTGCATGCCACGCATTTCCCTCAGTTGGTTCATGTACAAGTTTATCTAGCCTATGGTACAATACATTATTAAATAATATCATCCAATGCAGTGATGATATTGGATCTGATAAAGAATATCATCCAATGTAGTGATGATATTGGATTGCTGCACTGGGATGTTATGCGAGTGACAATTATTCTTCCTTCCTTGAGATATCTCCAATGGAGTTGAAATGCAGCGTATTTTATGCAGCGTTTTTTTATACATTCTAAGTCACATGAAATGATGAAACCCTATTTACAATATACTTAAATGAATTTTCGAGAAAAATTCATAATGGATAAAATTTTGAAAATATTACACAAGTAAGTACACGGTGTAAGAAGGCTCCATAAAAAATTTCATAATTTTTGGACCCTATTTACTATATTTAAAAATTCTTACAAAAAATAAACATAAATATTTTAAAAAAAAACAAAAAACAAAATTTTTGCTACAGTGTGGGTGCAGGGTGAGCGTGCGCCCACACTGTAGCAATTTTTTTTTTAAAAAAATATTTCCACGTCTAAAAAAATTGAAAAAAGAAAAATTGAAGAAAAAAAGTGCGAGGCGCGGGGTGGCGTGAGCCACGCGACGTGGCGGCGGTGGCGGCGCGCGGGTGGGCGTCTTACGGCGGCGTGGCGGCGCAGCGTGGCTGGGCGCGGGGTGACCGTGCGTCCGCGTTGCCATTTCTGCAAATACGGTTTGTGTATGGTCAAAAATGTAAATACAGTTTGCAAACCGACCGTATTCGCCAAAAATTCCTCCATCGTCGAGCATGTACTAGTTGCATGTGCGAGAACCAGCATACCCAGCATTTCTCCTCCTCCCTCCTCGCTCCGGTGACACGTGGGCCCTGCATCTATTTCAACACTATTTTTGCTCATATATACTTGTCACTTTTGACTACTCCATTTGTTACCAGATACTTGACGGCCTGACGCTCTACGGTTTCCCGGTACACAGTTTACTAACTTTCTCCTTCCCTCCGTCTTTCCCTCTCCACCACATATGTAGTGGACTCGTAGCATATTAGCTTAGTTATCATGGGTATTTTGGCCTATATCCTATAAAAACAAATGATTTGACTGTGTGAGGATGCTTTGATCAAAAGTGTACGTAAAAGCAAATGGAGGGGAGTATCCGTTCAGTCGGTAGAGTTCGTTGGAACATTGATCGAGTAGCGCGGGGAGCAAGTGCGTTCTAGCTGGCTAGCGTGACCTGGCATCGCCTCGGGATGCGAGCCCACAGCTGCAAACAAGGGGCACTACAAGACGAGGACTCGAGAAAGCAGCGGTTATGGTTTGTTACGGATGCCGACACGGCTCTTTTCTCATTAGCCCAGATAGAGTCTTATCTTGATATCATCCATTTGCCCAGATATTCTAGGTTGAGAAGATATTCTTAGGCGAAGCCAAATACTACACCTTGATCCTGTTGATTTTTTTCGGTCTTCGATGTTAAACTTTGACCGCTAATTTTACATTAATATATTTATACAATGAGATCAAAAGTGACGAGTGAAAACATAACAGAGAGAGTGCAGGGATAATTGGTCAGATTTAATAAATAGGAAGCTCTGCGGTGACGGCGTAGGTGAAACGGCTATAGAAAGCGGAGAGATTGGTTGTTCCAAGAATACGGTGCGTCTCCAACTCTCCATACAAGGTAGTTGGATAAAACCAAACTCTCCATACAAGGTAGTTAGACCAAACCAGTTGGAACTTGACTTGGAACACATCCAAAATGCCTCACATCTCCGGCATTTTTGTATCGTTTTGTGATTATAGCCTATGGATGGGATCCGTGATGACTGATGATAGTCTTTTAAAATGTACCAGTGGCATTTCACCAAATTTTCCCGTGGTTAAGGAGACTCGTGAGCACGCCGGGAAAGTGACACATTAATTAGTCTTATTTAATCACTAACAAGATGACACCAAATTCTCTTGTTTACCCTGTGGTGTGGCAGCGTTGTTTGCATACTATTGAGGAACCGTCGCTGACGAGTCTAGTATGAACGATTACCTCATAGACAAACTCAGAATCGTAAGAACAATATAAGAACACAAGAATAAAATAGTAGATTGAACACAGAGATATGAGGAGACTTCTGGCTTCTCTTTATTACTTTTCTGTAAAACTGTAGTACAATGGTTGGGGTCCCCATCCTTTATATAGGCTACTGGATGGATGAGGAGTTCACCTTGGACCAGAGCTGCTAGCCTGGGTCTAGTTTCTTAACACTTCCCCTTGAGCACTCATCCGACATGTTTATGGCTCATCAAAACTCCATAAAAACTCAGTGAGAAAATTTAGAGAAAGAGTATATGAAACATGTTATGATGTGCTGCACGAATTGTCACATTAAAAACCTTAGCAGAGAAACTTCAGGAAACTCATCTAGGGAAAAAGAGTACAATCCACCCAATTTTATTTAATCTCCAGGATTTATTCTTTGGGTACTCGATCTTCGTGATCAAACTTGAGTAGGATACACCGGCCTAGGCGGGTGCTCCCCTCCCTACAAACATGTTCATGTTGCATATAGTTAAATATACAACCCACTACGCGACTCGTTAATTAATACCCCCGCAAAGTACTTAGTCAAGAGAGGTCTCATTTCCCTCTAGTGTGGTTAGTACGCACAAATTGCCTAGATAACATGTACTCACAAGATGTTCGGTCCTTAATTGACTCGGGCATCATTCCAGTCACACCCAAAAGCATACCACTTTACCATTGTGGCCAAGTCAAAATTATTTTATTTTTAGTTTTAGTTTTCACAAATAAACATAACGTAACGGCTGAAATCATAAAGTCATAATAAGTTTGTGTGATCAAGGTCATCGACTAAGTCGATAACCGCCCAATTCTACTGGTAACTAAGCATTGCTAAGCATCATATCGTAAAGACAAATAAAAGACCATAAATCATTCACCGGACTCTAATTCACCAGTGAGGATAATAACCTATGGCAGTGGCAGGGGTGAACAATTTCAAGGCAACAATGCAATAGGCTTAGCTACCTCTAATCGACAAAATTAACTTTAACACAAGAAGCATGCATACTTAGGTTTTGCAAACAAGATATTAGACTTTGAAAGTAATAGGAGCAATATGATCAAATGATGTTACACTACTTGCCTTGCTGTAGATCACTTGTTTACTGCAGAGGATCACTCACGAAATCAACACGATCGTCGGAACCTATCGAGAGAACGAGAAAACCCAATAAAAACGAAGAATACCGAAAGAACTCAAAATCCAAAGTTATCCAAAACCCATGAAATTTAGACAGCAAGTAGAACATGATTTTAGACAAATTTAGGAAGAAGAATCATTTGATTTGAATTATAGATGCAAAAATTATAGCTAAATCAATTTCGGTCGGCTGGGAAATTCAAATTTAATTGTTATCTGTTAACTTCGTGTGCAAAGTCATCCATCGACAAGGAACCTTGACGAAGTCGCTGCAACTTCGTGTGCAAAGTTCGAGTGTAGTGCGCTGGTACAAACCACCGCTTCATGATGTTCTTCATGTTTTCCCATGTGTCGGGTCGTCCTCCGGCACGGCACAATTGGTTCCACCAAACAAGAGCATATTCAGTGAACTCAATTGATGCAGGACGTACCTTCTTCTTCTCAGTGAAATTGTGGCTATCAAAAAATTTGATCCACCTGCAACTACCACTCTAGGTACACATCTGGACCTGTATACCCATTGAACGTCGGCATGGAAATTTGTAGTCTCCCAATGCCATCGTCGTCACGGTTGTGACCCGCACCACCGCCATTGCGCTCAAAAAAATTAGGCGCACGACGAGCACCACGACGATTGTTGTAGCCATGTCTTGGTTCCTAGTTGTAGTAGTTGCCACCAAAAGCACCATCTGAACGGACCTCATCGAAATTATCATTGAATAACTCACCCCCGATATGATGATTGTCGTGGCGCCGATGATGTGGTAGCGGTTGTCTACAGGCTGAGGCGCACCTCCCCGGTCCTAAGGCTTGCTCCAAACGTTGCAGTGAGTCGGTTATAGTAGCAAACCGAATATCATTGAACTGCCTTTGTTCAATGAACTGCGCATTAATGTGATTCTCCACTCGATCAATGCGCTCCACTAACTCTACACGCATGTTGTCAATGATTTCTTGTAGCGCATTACACCTTCCTGTAAAGTGTCGATTGGTTGTCTTAAGGTTCGTGCGGACAGCAGTTGGCATCTCCCCCACAACTTGTAGCACCTCTTCATAAGCACCATGATGTGAGCCATGCACACTTCTAGCCGAGCTCACCATCTTCAATAGCAAACAAAAACAGCACCGTGAACAACTGGGCGCTCTGATACCACCTGATGCGGATCAACCTCGAGATTAGATTAAATCCGTGGGTTGCCCATCTTTCACGGTGAAAAATTCTGAACAAATATATGGAGCACAAGTTACAAGATGTAATTCGCACTATGATAGATAAATCTCACACCGCAGCACACCACAACACACTAAAGTCATCCATCGACAAGGAACCTTGATTTAAGTCGCCGCAACTTCGTGCAAAGTTCGAGTGTAGTGCTATTGGTACAAACCACCGCTTCATGATGTTCTTCATGTTTTCCCATGTGTCGGTCGCCCTCCCAAGACGGCACAATTGGTTCCACCAAACAAGAGCATATTCAGTGAACTCAATTGATGCAGGACGTACCTTCTTCTTCTCAGTGAAATTGTGGCTATCAAAAAATTTGATCCACCTGCAACTACCACTCTAGGTACACATCCGACTCAGATACCCATTGAACGCCTCGGCATGGAAATTTGTAGTCTCCCAATGCCATCGCCGTACTGCCAGACCGCACCACCGCCATTGCGCTCAAAAAAATTAGGCGCACGACGAGCACCACGACGATTGTTGTAGCCATGTCTTGGTTCCTAGTTGTAGTAGTTGCCACCAAAAGCACCATCTGAACGGACCTCATCGAAATTATCATTGAATAACTCACCCCCGATATGATGATTGTCGTGGCGCCGATGATGTGGTAGCGGTTGTACAGGGGCAGTAGCACCTCCCCCTGGTCCTAAGGCTTGCTCCAAACGTTGCAGTGAGTCGGTTATAGTAGCAAACCGAATATCATTGAACTGCCTTTGTTCAATGAACTGCGCATTAATGTGATTCTCCACTCGATCAATGCGCTCCACTAACTCTACACGCATGTTGTCAATGATTTCTTGTAGCGCATTACACCTTCCCCGTAAAGTGTCGATTGGTTGTCTTAAGGTTCGTATGACAGCAGCTTGGCATCTCCCCACAACTTGTAGCACCTCTTCATAAGCACCATGATGTGAGCCATGCACACTTCTAGCCGAGCTCACCATCTTCAATAGCAAACAAAAACAGCACCGTGAACAACTGGGCGCTCTGATACCACCTGATGCGGATCAACCTCGAGATTAGATTAAATCCGTGGGTTGCCCATCTTTCACGGTGAAAATTCGAACAAATATATGGAGCACAAGTTACAAGATGTAATTCGCACTATGATAGATAAATCTCACACCCGCGCACACCACAACACACGAACGAGAGTAGGGATCAAACAAGATCAGCACACAAATTCAATCTATAAGATTAAACCTGAGTAGCAATCAGAGATATCCTAGATGGAAAACTCTCAAGAACTCGCACGCACGTGATAACAGGGGTAGACCCTCATGGCGACACACCAAATAACTCCAAAACCTAAAACTACCTTTTCAATGGGCTAAGCCCTGGCTTTATATTGGCACCTAAGGGTGCAGCCAAACAAGCACGGCTGAAAGCCAATTCTATCTCTAAGAAACAAACTAAAATATCCTAAGTACAACTCTAATTATTTAAATGGAAACAACCTTAGAGATAGAAACGATCTCACGGATATATTCCTGTTAAAATCTTTATGTCGATCCAAACTGAACCAACATAGAAACCGTGAGCTGGATCGTCCATATAGGGCACGGTTGCCCCCTTTGGCGCTTGACTTTCCTCTAGACTCGTCTTTCCTTTCGGCTTCCTTCCTGGCGCATCTCTGGCTTCCGATCTTTCCGTCTTCCTTATTTGCCATATTGGACTTGGATCACCTGGTCGAAGACTTGGTCGTAGACCTGGTCGAGGACCACCTGGACGTGGTCGTAGACCTCCTGGACTTGGTCGTAGAGCATCTGAACGTTGTCGTAGACCACCCGGTGGTGATCGTGAGCCACTTGGTCGTGGTCGAGGCCAATTGGTGGTGGCCGTGAACCACCGCCGTGAAACGGTTGTAGATCCGTGAAACCGGCCGAGACCTTGTGGAGCCGGTCGTGGAACCTCCGAGCTGGTCGAGATCCTCGTGAATCGGTCGAGACCGCCAGAAACTAGTCATAGACCATCAAGAACTGGTCGTGGACCTTGCTCCCTTCTTGCTCTGCTTGCACCTGGCCCACTCTTGGCCTAATCAGTAACAATGCTACCTGGTGCCACATCAGAGTTAGAGGAAGCCAAATCCAGGCCACCACCCCCCAACTTCGGCTGGCTAGTAACCATACGGACCGAGCAGCAGAGCTGAGGGAGACTGATGCGGGCCGAGCAACAGAGCTGAGGGAGCCGTGTGAGCAGAGCAGCAGAGCTGAGGGAGCAAGGCAAAGAGGCGCAGGTCGAGGTAGCATGGCACAGGGCCGACCGGTGACGGCGCCGGGAACCATCAAAGAACCCGAGAGAGCAAGAGAGCCCCATGGGCAAGCCTTCAATCGAAGCAAACCCAGATAACAAGAATAGGGAAAGGAGAGGAAGAAATAGGCAGGCAGAGGCTTCGGCCGGGTGGATAAGAAGGAGACAAAGAGACAAAAGAGATTACGTGAGAGAGGGAGAGATTAGGTAAAGAGAGGGGGAGTTTAAGAAATGGGGGAAGAAATTAGGGAAGGGTAGAGAGGTCAATTCTAGTGAGGATTAGTAGTAGTAGATTAGCAGTAGAAATGAACCCCAGTAATAATAAGTGTCGGTACTGTGTAGATATTGGGCCAAGCAAATTTATAAGCCGCGTGACGATAGATAGCAGTAGACCGGTCGGTAGAAAATAAAAGCGGGAAAAAGTATAATATTAATCTGAGACTTCATAAATGCATTAATCACTGATAAAACTCCCTAAATTAGACAAATAACCTGAGGCGTTAGAAATAATTTAATCTTGATAGAGTACCTAAATTAAACAATGCCCGGTGAATATCACCCCTAGCACGAACTGGCTAGGGCTCGTTATTAACAAACACGAGAGTAGGCAACCCCGATCCTATAGCTGTCAGACTAGAACAATCGTAGTTGGGGAGTGTTAACATAGCGGGGATCCAAAAAAATGTTATTAAATTAAAAATCTACCAAAAAATAAAATTAACCGATTAATGTACGCCTAGTAGCACCGAAAATAACTAAGTATTTAATTATTATTCGTGTCTGCCATATAACTACAAAAGATGAACCAGCATAGACAGGAACATCTGATCCAGAATTCGCTGACGCCGATCTTTACTACAATTACGAAGCAAGCCTATCTCTTGGACACCAACTTAGTTATATTAAATGTAAACGTTACTTTTTGCATAATTATACATATGTGCATGAAAACCATCTCTCAAAATCAAATCAGATATAAAGACATAAAAGAAAGAAGAGAAAGGAAAAGAAATGAATATGAGAAAAGAACAGTTCAGCTGAGAGGAGCAGCTAGGCTGTAAGAGTTAATATTAAGGCTAGTAAAGGGGGCCTGTGGTAGAAAAGAAAAGAGGGAAGAGGTGGGACCCTTTATATATGGATAATATATAAGGACCAACAAAACTCTCACTTGGATAAGGGGCGGTATTTAAGTGCCAACCATTTTTCATATTTCGGCGGGCACAAAATGCTATCTTGTTACGTGGCTATCCTCTCCACATCAAGTAAGTAATATGGTGTGAGTTATAGAGGAACCCAGGATCGGTAGGAGGGTCCGGAAGTTGGGGATCCAAGGCGCTATAGTAGCGCAAGGTGGAGTGTTGGGTGCGGGGATGACCGGCCCAACCAACATTATTGGAACTTAGTGGAGGACTGGGTGAGAGCCCTAGGACACCGACGGAAAGTAATAGGTGGAGACTTATTCACGTAACTTGAAAAACGTTCTGTACTCTGAACTTGATACCGCATCAAAGGAAATACAGGAGTCCTAGCGTCAAGAGGGCTCATAGTAGCTATGGGTAAAGTGGTACACAGTCTGCGCAGTGCTAAATATCAAACCATGAATTCATGCATGTCTCCCGAGTGATAAGTAATATTTTCATAATTAAAACTTGCCACATAAATCTTTGTAAATTATTTTTCAGAACAAGAGATGAGTTAGAAAATATGATAACAAACAGAGAAGAGTCATACAGTGTATCTTTGCTAATAAATGCTTGTTGAGTGCATTAATATTCATTCTTGTTATTATTCTCCTTTATTAGATACTAGTTAAATGGAAACAACCTTAGAGATAGAAACGATCTCACAGATTGATTCCTGTTAAAATCTTTATGTCGATCAAAACTGAACCAACATGGAAACCGTGAGCTGGATCCCTTTGGTGCTTGACTTTCCTCTAGACTCGGCTTTCCTTTCGGCTTCCTTCCTGGTGCATCTCTGGCTCCCGATCTTTCCGTCTTCCTTATTTGCCATATTGGATTTGGATCACCTGGTCGAAGACTTGGTCGTAGACCTGGTCGAGGACCACCTGGACGTGGTCGTAGACCTCCTGGACTTGGTCGTAGAGCATCTGAACGTGGTCGTAGACCACCCGGTGGTGATCGTGAGACACTTGGTCGTGGTCGTAGGCCAATTGGTGGTGGTCGTGAACCACCTGCTCGTGAAACTGGTCGTAGATCCGGTGAAACCGGTCGTAGACCTTGTGGAGCTGGTCGTGGAACCTCTGGAGCTGGTCGTGGATCCTCAGAAACTGGTCGTAGACCAGCAGAAACTAGTCGTAGACCATAAGGAACTGGTCGTGGACCTTGCTCCCTTCTTGCTCTGCTTGCACCTGGCCCACTCTTGGCCAAATCAGTAACAGTGCTACCTGGTGCCACATCAGAGTTAGAGGAGGCCAAATCCAGGCCACTACCCCCAACTTCGGCTGGCTAGTAACCATACGGACCGAGCAGCAGAGCTGAGGGAGACTGATGCGGGCCGAGCAACAGAGCTGAGGGAGCCATGTGAGCATAGCAGCAGAGCTGAGGGAGCCGGGCGGGCGAGGCGCAGGGCTGAGGTAGCATGGCACAGGGCCGACCGGTGACGGCGCCAGGAAACCATCAGAGAACCCAAGAGAGCAAGAGAGCCCCATGGGCAAGCCTTCGATCAAAGCAAACCCAGATAACAAGAATAGGGAAAGGAGAGGAAGAAAGAGGCAGGCCAGAGGCTTCGGCCGGGTGGATAAGAAGGAGACAGAGAGATAAAAGAGATTAAGTGAGAGAGGGAGAGATTAGGTAAAGAGAGGGGGAGTTTAAGAAATGGGGGAAGAAATTAGGGAAGGGTAGAGAGGTCAATTCTAGTGAGGATTAGTAGTAGTAGATTAGCAGTAGAAATGAACCCCAGTAATAATAAGTGTCGGTACTGTGTGGATATTGGGCCAAGCAAATTTATAAGCCGCGTGACGATAGATAGCAGTAGACCGGTCGGTAGAAAATAAAAGCGGGAAAAAGTATAATATTAATCTGAGACTTCATAAATGAATTAATCACTGATAAAACTCCCTAAATTAGACAAATAACCTGAGGCGTTAGAAATAATTTAATCTTGATAGAGTACCTAAATTAAACAATGCCCGGTGAATATCACCCCTAGAACGAACTAGCCAGGGCTCGTTATTGACAAACGCGAGAGTAGGCAACCTCGATCCTATAGCTGTCAGACTAGAACAATCGTAGTTGGGGAGTGTTAACATAGCGGGGATCCAAAAAAATGTTATTAAATTAAAATCTACCAAAAAATAAAATCAACTGATTAATGTACGCCTAGTAGCACCGAAAATAACTAAGTATTTAATTATTATTCGTGTCTGCCATATAACTACAGAAGACGAACCAGCATAGACAGGAACATCTGATCCAGAATTCGCTGACGCCGATCTTTACTACAATTACGAAGCAAGCCTATCTCTTGGACACTAACTTAGTTATATTAAATGTAAACGTTACTTTCTGCATAATTATACATATGTGCATGAAAACTATCTCTCAAAATCAAATCAGATATAAAGACATAAAAGAAATAAGATAAAGGAAAAGAAATTAATATGAGAAAAGAACAGTTCAGCTGAGAGGAGCAGCTAGGCTGTAAGAGTTAATATTAAGGCTGGTAAAGGGGGCCTGTGGTAGAAAAGAAAAGAGGGAAGATGTGGGACCCTTTATATATGGATAATATATAAGGACCAACAAAACTCTCACTTGGATAAGGGGCGGTATTTAAGTGCCAACCATTTTTCATGTTTCGGCGGGCAGAAAATGCTACCTTGTTACGTGGCTATCCTCTCCACATCAAGTAAGTAATATGGTGTGAGTTATAGAGGAACCCAGGATCGGTAGGAGGGTCCGGAAGTTGGGGATCCAAGGCGCTATAGTAGCGCAAGGTGGAGTGTTGGGTGCGGGGATGACCGGCCCAACCAACATTATTGGAACTTAGTGAAGGACTGGGTGAGAGCCCCAAGACACCGACGGAAAGTAATAGGTGGAGACTTATTCACGTAACTTGAAAAATATTCTGTACTCTGAACTTGATACCGCATCAAAGGAAATGCAGGAGTCCTAGCGTAAAGAGGGCTCATAGTAGCTATGGGTAAAGTGGTACACAGTCTGCGCAGTGCTAAATATCAAACCATGAATTCATGCATGTCTCCCAAGTGATAAGTAATATTTTCATAATTAAAACTTGCCACATAAATCTTGGTAAATTATTTTTCAGAACAAGAGATGAGTTAGAAAATATGATAACAAACAGAGAAGAGTCATACAGTGTATCTTTGCTAATAAATGCTTGTTGAGTACATTAATATTCATTCTTGTTATTATTCTCCTTTGTTAGATACTAGTCCGGCCGAAAACTATCTTGAGTGGGATGAAAGATACGCAGATACTGAGGAGACTGCAGGAGGCAAGGGCGCTTACAACGAGGAGCCGGGTGAGGTGGACACCCTATTCGGTGAGTGGGACGAGTAGATGATCGGTAGAGCAAGGCGGGCAAGCGAGGGGACTTAGTCCTATTTTGCAGTTGTAAATTATTACTTATAATAAAGACTATAGCCTTGCATGGCTAAATACTGTAATAAAGTACAATTTCTATCTTATTGTTCTGCTGCGTTAACTTTGGTAAAGCTTACTATTCGTTGGAGCGGTGTCCTATCGGACAGACAAATAGTAATCTGTATGCTTAAGTGTGATTACCCTCCGGGGTAATGACATGGGCGCCGCACTCACCCTCTTTTTTTATCCTGACTTCGCCACTGCCTTGAAGGTCTTCGGATCTACTCCGCTACCTGCCAGTGGTGGAGGAAAATAGCGCCGGAGAAGAAGACCTGGGGATAAGCTCGACCACCGGTAGTCACCACGACAGGTAACATGCACTTAGGGTAGGGGCGAGCAAATCCCGTCGACGCCAGGGAAGATGACCTCCTGCACGTGGAGGACGACGGCGACGACCAACCTTGGGTTTCCCAAGGAAAAGAAGAAAAGCAAATTGAGACCTACTGTTGTGCACGGGGTGGATCCTTCCCCCCTAAATCTCGCTCACGATGAGCCTGAGAGGAAGGGAAGGGGCGAATAAAGAGAAGATGGAGGAACAAGAGAGAGGAGAGGAGAGGAGGGCCGGCGAACGACAGTGGCGGAGCCAGGATTTTGTCGATGGGGGTGCAAAACCGGTCAACCGGCGGCGACGGTGCACGGCAGTGAGCACACGTAGCGGGCGGGCCGAGGCCGAGCGGCCGCCGAAGCCGAGCGCTTCGGCGTGGCGGCTCGCACTCATAGGGGGAGGCGGCCGGTGCGGGCGTGACCGTGTGGACGCAAGCAAAGCGGCCATTTGCCGCAGATCGGGCGAGTGGGCGAGCAGCGAGGCAGCGCCGAAGCGCGGCGAGGACCGACACCGGCGGCATCAGATCTGGAGCAGCGTGAGTCGCGTGATGCGCAAAGCGTCGGCAGCGAGGGCGAGGTGGAGCGAGCCGGCGAGGGCAGCGCTCGCACCGGCCGCCGAGGCCGAGCCGCCGTGGCGGGCGAAGCGCCCGCGCGCGCGCAGGAGGCTGCAAAGCGTCGGCGGAGGCTGCAAGGGTGGGGTGAGGGCGCGCCGGCGCCGACAGGGGCGGGCGGCCGACGCCGCAGCGCCAGAGGAGTCGAGAAGCGGCCGCGGCGTCCACGTCTGGCGTCGCGATCGAGAGTGGGTGAGTGAAAGAGAAAAATGGGGAATTGGAGAGAGAGATTAGAGGAGAAGCAGTCGGCAATAGCCAATGGCTAATGGGCTTGCAACTCTGGACTTAGGCCGAATAAGAAATGGGGTCATTGGGGTGGGCTGCCGAGCTGTGCTGATGTAATCATGTATATTAATATGGGTAGTATATACTTTATGTATTAAGGAGGGTATATATCAGTTTTTTGTGTAAATTTTTTGGGGGTGCGACTGTACACCCATGCACCTACTGTAGCTCCGCCCCTGGCGAACGAGAGTTCCTGAAAAGAGTCTCTCTTTCTTTTCCTTCCCTCGTGTGACCATGTGCTCTTCTGTTCGAACTTGGAAGGAAAACCTTGTTGGCCCCACAGATCGATGCAATACCAATCATTTGTTGATGGTATATCCAGATTGTGTCCGTCCTAATTTCACCATATTAATTTTGATCGTATAAACTCATCTTAAACCCGGCGCTCATGAGACATGGTAAGGAACTGCACCTGCTACCTAGATCCAAAGTTGTATTCCACAAGCTTGCAGACATGGCGAATTTTTTTTAAGGAACTGCACCTGCTACCTAGATCCAAAGTTGTATTCCACAAGCTTGCAGCAAAATTTACAGAAGTGTCGCTAGGGTTGGGCTTTCACGGCGAGAGTACGGACACGCAGCGATAAATGCTGCTTTTTATAAATTAAATTGAAAAATTGCGTATGGGCTCTGTAGTACGGACACGCAGCACCTATAAACACGATGTGTGTAGCCCCACGGGAACGCGCACAACAAACAAGACATACCGACCATAGAAATCGAACCCAGGTTCACTACCACCAGCGGACCAAGTTTAACTAGTTACAGGACAGAACTAGTAGTACGTACCTACTCCCCAGTTTTTCAGTGGAAGTATAGGGCAAGTTTTTTCACATGTGAAGAACGCAGTTGGAAGCCTGTGAAGGCCCACGCTTCAGCTGGGCGCCTGGGTCACCACCATCAAATCGCAAATGTGCCCTTTAAATTAGATTAACCCGAATTATTGCCTGCGTTTGTTCTGTTATGTATGGATGGTTGCTACGTACCCTTTTGCTGTGCCTTTCCTGTTTGTTCCAGCGTAGCTTCATCCTGTCTTCTCTTGCTGCCTTCAATTGATTATTATTATTGTACTATTTCTCTCCGTCCTTTGCGTTTTGTGTGTTTTGTTTGTCCGGCCTGGTGTAGCTTTCCTCCTTTCTTTCTTTTTCTCCAACCGTTTCTGATCTCGATGTATATATGGACGGACAAGATGACAAGTCACTTTCGTTTGATGCAGTCCATCAAGTGGGTTATAAGATGTAGACTTGGACCTACTGCACGCGCATGCCGGTCCAATCCAACGGGAGGTTTTGACACTGATTTATTCTCGGCTTGTTCCGAAGGGTTGTCATAAAGGTTTAAGACGTTTTACCAAGTTTTTAGTTGTAATATTGTGGTTAGGGTGTTTGTTAATTGAAGATAGAAGGACACATTTTATTATATACAAAACTTGTCACGGTTGTTAATGCTTGATTGTTAATAGAATTCTTACGGTACCGTACTCTTACGACCGAGTGGTAGTAGAAATTGGATCTAGCGATTGATTTCTTGAGTGTATTATAGACCTTTCACTATTAATATAATTATGTTTCTAAGGGTATTATCAACTTTTTACTCAACCTAATCTTAACCCATTCCAAGACCATTGCGTTATCCGCTACACCTCCACCACGACGTCACTGAGGAAGGAGCGCCGCCGCAGCGTACGCGTGCTGTGTGGTTGATAACAAAAGAAAATGCAGCATGCGCCTAACTATCAAATTGATTCATGTATGCACACGGCAGCGATTATTGTTCAATCTAAGGTTGCTTTGGAGTTGGACTTCATCACAATGTGATTAGGTGGTAAGGGCGGCTATTAGGGTCACCGACCGACCGGAAGATGGAAATCTCTAACACTCAATTTTTCGTGTCTTCTGAAATTTTATAAATACTAGTTACATACCTGTGCGTTGCAACGGATAAAAAAAAAACTAATCTGCGATGTTGTTGTGGATTGAATTTGTAAGCTGAGTCGATATATCTAAACTTATGATTCAAAAAATGAGTTAAGAAATAACATATTTCCTAATATACATTAGTGAATAACAGTATTAGATGGGTGTACATGTTGCTCATAAAGATACATGCCAACTGTTAGGGATGTCTCAAGATGGACATATTAATTTGATACTTTTTGGATTATAACATGTTGATAGTCATGATAAAATGAAATTTACAAGAACAAAAAACACTTGTACAAGTGGATCAGGTACTAACATCTAGCGCTTAACACACTTTCTTCGATTCTTCTTATCTAACTAGCCAATAAATTTTTTTAAAAATCATATTCGAAAGTCTAGCAGCCGATTTCTTACACCTTAATTCACTGCTATTTGCGAAATACCAATATCTCAATTCTTGTTAGAATCATATGAATGCTAGCTAACAATATCAACGGTAATTGTCCCTTTATCTTCTTATACAGATGTTCTTAACAACCTACTGTAAGAGTTGTCTGTGGGCATATCGAATGACTATCACAAGTTTATTTCATTTCCGCTGTAAGAGTTTTATTAGTTTTTTAAGTCTTGTGTGATAAGTTAAGTAAGCTTTGGCTATAAAGTCTAATTGTTATTATTTAATAATAATTTACTATTTTCTTAATTATTTTGTTAAATAATTGATATTTCATCTAAGTTATCACCGTGTGCACTAACTTAATCTTAAATTAGTGCAGAACATACGGATAGTGTTGAATTTGAGAATCCAGGTCCGACGAAGTTGTACCTGGAGCACATGGTGCCATGGCTGCTGCTCGTAGGGAGGAATGGCGTGGTGTACTGTAAAAGAGCTTCCACCCAAATTCTATCAGCCAATGGTGAAGGCAAAATCAATCCACGAATCCGTTCTAAAACAGCAATAACAACGCCTAGCCCGATTCTGGTTATAAAAGAGTGTCGTTTTTTCTTTTCAAAGTCAATCAGATGCTCATTTGACCATTAAATTTTTTTATCATATATTGAAAGTAGTTCTGAAAGTACAATATTATAAAAGTATTTTTCATAAAAAAAATTCACTCGTACCAATTTCATATATACAAACCAAATGTTTTAAACAATTTTTTTAGTAAAAAATTATATGGTTTGACTGCAATCATTTTAGGACATAACTTTTGTGACTAGAAACAGTATGTATGTAGAATGGGCTAATGCATAGGAGTACATTGACATGTATTAGGTTATTTTCTCCACTGTCTGATTCGAAATGAACGGCCTATATCAAGTGCTACGGTACTCAAGAAAACAGTAGAATCATAATATTGTATTTTGCTACAGCAGATATTTCACTGTTTCTACAGTACTGTACTACGATGCTACTCCCTAGTTCTGTTCATATAGACTAAAATCAATATTCAAACATTGATTCTCTGCGATAGAGCAGATGCTCGGTTAAATCTCGAGTCAAGTGTAAGAAGAAAAAAAAGAGCCAAGGGTGCAGGATTCCCGAGGCAGAGAAGAAAGCCACAGCGGTACGTGAGCGGTACCAAAAAAGTCGGCAACCTTTGCGACGGTATTTTGCAACATCACGACTATTGCAATGGTATAAAGTAAATTACTCATCGGAGCAGTTGATTAACAGGTACCGTCGTTGACGGACAGAAGTGGATTGACTATACGCATGTATATATAAGATTTATTTTCCATGAAAACCAAGCCAGACAGCCAGTATATGGGAGGAGTACCGAGTTGGCAGTTGAGTACGTTGAGACTTGAGAGGGGAGATGTTCACAAAACAAACATGTTCTTTTTGCAGGCCGGTAGCAAAATATTTGCATGTTTACACGGAATCCTTGGACTAGCTATTACTGGAGCACCGTATATCCGATTGAGGTGGAGATGCATCGCTGCCCGTATGGATCCTAATTACAATCCTACCAAACAAACCAAGGCAAAGATGTTCTTTTTGTTAAGAAGCCCTAGATTATAGGTTGATGGTCATAATATTAAAACTATCTCTGGTGGTTTTAGCCTAAAAATAGGATATCTTTGTGCACAGAAAGAGATGAATCAATGAATAAGAGAGGTTCCTATATTCTATCTTCATCTATTTGTCTCTTTGTCGTCTAACTATTGTTTTGTGATTGGATGATTGTTTCCTGTGACGACTACGCTATTTAACACTTTTAATATATTTCTCTCAAAGAGGAAAATTAAGCCCAAAAAAAAACTTCGTAAAGCATCTCCAATGTACCATTTTTGCCTGTACCAAGATGAGAGAGGGGGTTGATACCGGTGCTTCACACTAGAGTAAGGGTGAAAACGAGCGAATATGAATCGAATAGTGGCCATTCCACATTTGTAAACGTAATGTTTTAAACGAATATGAATGCGAATATGCTCAAACATGTATATGAATACGAATCGAATGTTGTAACGAATATGAACTCGAATGGAATACTTGCTTAATTCAATCGAATTCAAATATCCTAAAATACGATGAACTTTCACACAAGAAGTTCAAATTCAAAACATCTACAAATAAAGTTCCAATATATAGAGCTACATATCAAATTCCCATAAGCAACATGGTAACACAACACACAAAAATGTTAGTGGACTAGATGACAAGGGAAATAAAATTGTCGGATCTTGATATTATTTGTATTCGTATTCGACCACATTTTTTCACACTACTACAGGAAAGGTCTTCACAGACGGTTCAAAAAACATCATCACAGATGGTCTCGTGAGCCGTCTGAGTTTATGGGCCACTAATGACATGAGGTTATCACATACGGTTTTTTAGTAAAAAAATCATTTGTGATAGTTTTTTCTATTGCAAAAAAATTCGAATTTTGAGCCAAACCAAATCAATTGCTGGACAGTAATTTCCATATGTTGTTTCGATAGTTTGCAAGAAGGTAATTAAAAGATACACTCTCTCTCTATCTCTGTAAATCAATGGCTCACTCTCTAACGAGGTCGAGTAGAGGCGTCCATCTTGAACCGAATCGGCCTCCTTTGTCAACCACAGATAGGAGTCCTCACTGAGAACAAAATCTAACAGGATGGAGGAGACAAAATAAGAGTGAGAAAGAAACCTAAATGGGGATTTGGGGGCAAAACTTCGTGCTTATGTGAGGCCAAGATGGGGGCGGCCAGATCTAGTGGCCTCCTACGGCAAACATGGAGCTCCAACGCATCCCTCCTCCTCCTCATCATCATCGGCTTCGTCTCTTCACCGAACCGTGCTAGGGAATCAAGGGCGTTCGTTGGAGCTCGTGTTAAATATGGGATATATTGTGATCCGAATTTCTAATATGGAAGTATCCGGATTAGTTACCATATTAGCGGATTAGTTTCTTACTTGGACTCTAAGTCCTTTTGTCCCTTTATATACCTCTTGTAAGCCGCACGGGGAGAGTTGACGCCTCACACCTCATTGTAATCCCCGGCGTTTTGTAATCGCTCCACATATAGTGATCATCGCCGGTTGGCGCCGTGATTTTTTCTCGCAAGGGTTTTCCACGTAAAATTCGTGTCTCTTGTCTCTCTTGATCCGTGTATTATTTCTAACAAGTGGTATCAGAGCACAGGATTAGGGTTTGAAGAGACATACGAAAAAAATAGCAGATCGATCTGCGCCGCCGTCATGGATCCGCTACGCCGCCGTCTCGTGAGCGCGTCTTCATCGATCGGTGTCGTCTCGCGTCGTCATCCGAAGTCTTCGGTCCAGCACGCGTCTCGCGTCGTGCTTCGGTCCGTGCGTCAAGCCAGCATCACCTCGGTCCTCGGTGTCGTCCGGACCGTGGAGTCGCTGGCGCTCCGTGATTCGTTCGCACGCCGTCTAGCTGCAGCCGCACGCATCTATTCTGCCCTAGCCGTTCTCCACCTCCACGAAGCACAGGTCCCGAGAGAATCACCGAGCGCTGCGTGTGGCGGCGTGGAAAAGCAGTGCGCGTGTGTGCATACGAAGCAAGCAGACCAACAGCACAGCACAGGTCTCAACATTAAGAAATCATTTCTTTATTTAATCTTCATAGCAAGCTTTTGCTTCTCGTCATTGAACAGAGCAAGGACGTGGAGGTGATCTTTGCTTCGTCCACCCAAAGTGTACCAGGAGACTTGAAGATTTTTGATTCGCGTACACAGAACGTGTACCCAACAGGTCGTGATTTTTGCTAGGTTTACACAGTTCAATACTAGCAATTTTCAGGTTTTATTCCTCATGGCGACTTTGAAGTATGATCTTCCACTCCTGGATCGAGACACAAGATTTTCGCTGTGGCAAGTCAAGATGAGGGTTGTGTTGGTACAGATGGATTTGGATGATGCATTGAAAGGTTTTGCTAAACAACCTACTGCATGGACCGCAAATGACAAGCGTAAAGATCGTAAGGCTTTATCTCAGATTCACCTTCATCTATCAAATAATATTTTGCAGGATGTTTTGAAGGAGAAGACAGCTGCTGCATTATGGCTGAAGCTAGAAAAAATTTGCATGACAAAGGATCTTACCAGCAAGATGCATCTCAAGCAGAAGTTGTACTCCCATAAATTACAAGGAGAATCAGTGCTTGATCATCTTTCAGCGTTTAAGAAGATTGTTGCCGACCTAGAGTCGATGGAGGTAAAATACGAGGATGAGGATTTGGGTCTTATTCTTTTGTGTTCACTGCCTAGTTCATTTTCAAATTTCAGAGATACCATATTATATAGTAGAGATACTCTCACTCTTAATGAAGTTTATGAAGCTTTGCATGCTAAGGAGAAGATGAAACAGATGGTACCTTCTGAAAATTCAAGCTCAAAAGGAGAAGGCTTGTTTATTCGTGGCAGGCAAATGGAGAAGACCTCAAATAATAGACCTCGAGACAAAAGTTCGAACGACTATAAGAACCGGTCGAAATCTAGAGGCAAGTACAAGTCGTGCAAATATTACAAGAAAAGTGGGCACGACATCTCTGAATGCTGGAAGCTCCAAAATAAAGAAAAGAGAACCGGCCATTATAAGCCAAAAGGTAAACCAGATGATGAAGGTAAAGCCTCTCTTGCTACTGATGATAGTCCTAATGGAGAAATCCTTGTTGCCTTTGTTGGATGTGCTAAGACCAATGATGAATGGATTCTTGATTCTGTCTGTACCTTTCATATGTGTCATAATAAGGATTGGTTTGCCACCTATGAACCTGTTGAAGGTGGTACTGTGTTGATGGGTGATAACTCATCTTGTAAGGTTGCAGGAATTGGTTCAATTCAGATCAAAATGTTTGATGGTATTGTCAGAACTTTGACAGATGTGAGGCACATTCCAGATTTGAAAAGAAATCTCATCTCTTTGAGTACTCTTGATACTAAAGGGTACAAGTATTCTGGTGAAGGTGGAGTTTTAAAGGTATCAAAAGGCTCTCTTATTGTGATGAAAGTTGATATTAAATCTGCCAATTTGTACCATCTGCGAGGTACTACAATATCAGGTAATGTTGTTGTAATTTCAAGTTCATTATCTGATTCTGATGCTACTAATCTTTGGCATATGCGTCTTGGGCATATGAGTGAACTTGGTTTGACAGAATTGAGTAAGAGAGGACTTCTTGATGGACATAGCATCAACAAGCTGAAATTTTGTGAGCATTGCGTGTTTGGCAAACACAAGAGGGTGAGATTTAATACCTCAGTTCATACTACAGAAGGTATTTTGGATTATGTGCATTCTGATTTATGGGGTCCATCTCGTAAAACATCTCTAGGAGATGCTCGTTATATGTTAACAATTATTGATGATTATTCTAGAAGAGTTTGTCCTTATTTCTTGAAACATAAGTCAGAAGCATTTTTAACATTTAAAGAGTGGAAGACTATGATTGAAAGACAAACTGAAAAGAAGGTAAAGAAACTTCGCACTGATAATGGGATGGAATTTTGTTCAGATGAATTTGAATCATATTGCAAGGTTGAAGGCATTGTTAGGCATTACACCGTTCCTGGTACTCCTCAACAAAACGGTGTAGCTGAACGTATGAACAGGACCATCATTTCCAAAGCCCGTTGCATGTTGTCTAATGCAGGTTTGCATAGGCGTTTTTGGGCTGAAGCCGCTTCCACTGCTTGCTATCTTATTAATCGGTCACCCAATATTGCAATTGAAAAGAAGACTCCAATTGAGGTATGGTCTGGTTCCCCAGCAAATTACTCAGAATTGAGAGTTTTTGGTTGTACTGCTTATGCTCATGTTGATAATGGAAAATTAGAGCCTAGAGCTATTAAGTGCATCTTTCTTGGTTATAAATCTGGTGTTAAAGGATAATAGTTGTGGAATCCTGAAACAAGGAAGGTTGTGATTAGCAGAAATGTTGTCTTTAATGAATCTGCTATGCTTCCTGATAAACTGCCTACTAACATTCCTGTTGAGAGTAAGCAGAATTCGAGTGTTCAGGTGGAGCACTTTGTTGGTTCAAGTAGCACATCAGATAAGGAAAATACCGTTGTTCATGATGCACCTATTGTTGAGAATACTTCCATTGTTGAGCAGTCACCACAACGGTCTATTGCAGTTGATAGGCCTAGGAGGGAGATTAATCCACTCAAGAGGTTGATTGAACAAGCTAACATTGTTGCTTATGCTTTGTGTGTAGCAGAATAAATTGGAGGTAATACAGAACCTTCATCATACTCTGAGGCTATTAGCTCCACAGATTCTAATAAGTGGATAACTGCTATGCATGATGAGATGGAGTCACTTGAAAAGAATGTCACTTGGGAATTAGTGAAATTGCCAAATGAGAAGAAGCCTGTTCGTTGCAAGTGGATTTTCAAAAGAAAGAAAGGTATTTCTTCCACTGAACCACCAAGGTATAAAGCAAGGTTGGTTGCTAAAGGCTATAGTCAAATTCTAGGTATTGATTTTAATGATGTCTTTTTCCCAGTTGTGAAGCATAGTTCTATTCGCACTTTACTCAGTATTGTTGCCATGCATGATTATGAACTTGAGCAATTAGATGTTAAAACCGCATTCTTACATGGGGATGGAAGAAGACATTTATATGGACCAACCTGAGGGTTTTGTTATTCCTGGAAAAGAACACCTTGTTTGTAGATTAAAGAAATATCTTTATGGTTTGAAGCAATCTCCTAGGCAATGGTACAAGAGATTTGACTCCTTTATGCTTTCTAATAATTTCAAGCGGTCTGATTATGATAGCTGTATCTATTTAAAGATCATAATGGTTCACCATTTATTTGCTTCTCTATGTTGATGATATGTTGATTCTTTGCAAAGATAAGTCGAAATAACAAACCGAAAGCACAATTGAGTAATGAATTTGAGATGAAGGACCTAGGTGCAGCAAAGAAAATTCTTGGCATGGAGATTATCAGAGAGAGAAAATCTGGCAAGTTATACCTTAGTCAAAAAGGTTATATTGAGAAGGTTCTTCGTCATTTTAATATGCATGATGCAAAACCAGTGAGTACTCCATTAGCTTCGCATTTCAGATTATCTTCAGCTTTATGTCCTAAGTCAGATTATGATATTGAGTACATGTCTAGAGTTCCATATTCGAGTGCAGTTGGTTCTCTTATGTATGCCATGGTCTATTCTCGTCCTGATTTATCTCATGCACTGAGTGTTGTTAGTAGATACATGGCTAATCCTGGAAAAGAGCATTGGAAAGCGATTCGATGGATTTTCGATATTTGCGTGGCACTTCTAATGCTTGTTTGCGCTTGGGAATTCTAGAGATGGACTTGTTGGTTATGTTGATTCTGATTATGCTGGTGATTTGGACAAGAGGATGTCTCTCACAGGTTATGTTTTCACCATTGGTGGTTGTGCTGTTAGTTGGAAGGCAAGTTTGCAACCTACTATTGCTTTATCTACCACTGAAGCAGAATATATAGCTATTTCTGAAGCTTGTAAAGAAGCTATTTGGTTGAGAGGTTTGTACACTGAGCTTTGTGGAGATAATTCTTGCACTACTATATTTTGTGATAGTCAGAGTGCTATATGTCTTACAAAGGATCAGATGTTCCATGAGAGAATAAAGCACATTGACGTGAGATATCACTTTATTCGAGGTGTTATTGCTCAAGGTGATGTCAAAGTGTGCAAGATAAGTACCCATGATAATCCAGCTGACAAGATGACAAAGCCAGTCCCTGCTGCTAAGTTTGAGCTTTGCTCAAGCTTAGTTGGTATTGATCTAGTCCTAGAGACTAGTTGGCGACATGATGATTTTTATCTTATTATGGAGATATTTGATGATTGAAGATTCTTCATTATGCTACAAGAGGAAATTCGTCTCAAGGTGGAGATTGTTAAATATGGGATATATTGTGATCCGAATTTCTAATATAGAAGTATCCGGATTAGTTACCATATTAGCGGATTAGTTTCTTACTTGGACTCTAAGTCCTTTTGTCCCTTTATATACCTCTTGTAAGCCGCACGGGGAGAGTTGACGCCTCACACCTCATTGTAATCCCTGGCGTTTTGTAATCGCTCCACATATAGTGATCATCGCCGGTTGGCGCCCGTGATTTTTCCCGCAAGGGTTTTCCACGTAAAATTCGTGTCTCTTGTCTCCCTTGATCCGTGCATTATTTCTAACAGCTCGGTGTGGGGAGGGGAGAGGGAGAGACTGATGGAAGATAAGACAGGGGTGGGTATAATATATAAGGACAACGCTAAAATATTTTGACTCCCACTCAAGTGTTCACAAATTTTTGCGAATCACGGATGGTTTCAAACAAAAACCGTCTGTGATGAGCTAATATCACATAGTCATGGTAAAATCAGGGAGTTAGGCATTTCAAGTCATGGTAAAATCACAGAGTTAGACATTTCAATTCACAGAGTCAGGTAAAATCAGGAGATACTGATCACAGACGGTTCGTATTAAGAACCGTCTGTGAAGTATCTATGAACCGTCTATGATATTAGCTTATCACAGACGGTTCTTAGCGTATGCAGTAACAGAGACAGTCGCGCTGGTAAAATCGTCTGTGATTACCATTAACACTAGCGGTTTTGGAAAACCGTCTGTGATGAGGCGTACCGTATTAGCTTTTTTTGTAGTAGTGTCATACCACATTCGTATTTGTATCCGGCAAAAAATTGGATACTATCTCAATTTGTATTCATTTTGCTATATGAATGCTATTTTTTTTTACCACATTCGCTACCATCCGGATACGAATGTCGAATAAAACGGACTATCAAGATTCGCTTTACACCCCTACGCGAAGGGGTGAATACTGCAAAGTGGGAGGTAGGGGCGGCGGGTGTAGAGGGTGTCTGACCCTTTGCACCGAGAAGAAACACCCACAAATCCTCTATGTATTATACACTAGTCCCTGGAACAGTAACTATTGTACACAGTAAATAAATATGGTAACATTCATAAATCACACAACTTTATTAATAAATATCAGAGTTTATTATAAGAGAGACTTACGAGCCAACAATAAAAAAAACACAACAGAAGACGAATAAGAAGTAGTAGATCTCAGCTAATCTGCCATATGTAATCGACTAGGGTAGTGGTCTAGTCGTCGAGATCCACACCAGTAACGAAGTTCTTCTCCTCTGAACAACATTTTATTAAGCAAGGGTGAGCACAAAAATACACTCCCTAAGTTACACCCATAACAGAGTTAATGCATGCATGTATATTATCAAAAGAAGGCTTATAGGGTTATTTGTGCAAAAGCAATATTTGATATTTCAAATACAATACTAAGTTCAATAGCTCAAGTTTTATAATATCTAAAATTGAGTTTTAATTGAATTAATAGAGCTAGTGTAGCCGCCAACCTAACACTAAATTAAACACGGGCACCAACCCGGGTTTTAACCCATAATTTTTCTCATGAACACCCATCCATGTCATAAAATATTTTACAAGATATTTTGAAAAGAAAACCAAAGTCTAACTTTGAGTGACTTTGCTCAGTATGTCCATGGCCGTGGATACACTTTGCAAAGGTTATACAACTTTACCTACAAAAGATAATCAACTTTTAATATCCGTCTGACAAGTGTGTGACTAAATGATTATCATGAAGCTTTTACAATAGTTCATCCCAAAGTAGTCATATCCGCTAAATCTCAGGAAATATAATAAAATAATAACTTTATTAATTTTATTTTTAATAACAGAAATTTGAAATGTTACATATACGGGAGGCAACTACGAAGATGGCAGCGTTGGTGAGGAAACAGGAGTCCGGCGGGTGTGGAATCATGGGGAGAGGGGAGGAGAGAGTTTTCTTTTTTTTAATATCTTTGAGAGGGGGTAGTGACTACCGAACATTAGAGTGGGAAATACAAAGTTAACGTTTTTATAATATAGCAATTTTTATCGTCTGTAGGTACTTCGGGGAACCCTTGTGGCCTAATGGTAAAGTACAAGATTGTGATTGTTGAGGTCTTGAGTTCACGTCCCAAATATACTTCAAATAAAAAATAGATAGTTTCTTCCGTCTATTCTCCCGCGGACACCCACAGTACAAACAAGACGGGGAGAGGAGAGAGCACAAGGGCTATTCGGACTAGAGACATGGTTCAAGCGCAACGTGTGTTGTGTCAGTGCGTCAGGCCAAGTTGGGAGTCGGGATGGATGGGCGAGAAGGAAGAAATGAACAAGAAACAAAAGGGAGCCAATCCATCGATCAACTGGATGGTATCTATACTCCATCCATCCATCCCTACTCCAGTAGAGTAATGGAAGGTGCGAGGAAGACGCGTGCGTTTGGGAAGGAGTTTGGATGGACGCTGCGCCTGCATCGACCGACGTACGCAACGTAACGTACTCCGTGCTGTTTTCGTGTCTTCTTTCCTTGTTTCTTTACTCGTCGGGGTTTGTGCGCGCGGTGTCGGTCGGTTGGAGGGGAGGCGCCCGGGGATGACAGCCTGGCTGCCACTACTCGGTCTAGCAACACTCCGAACGGCAATACTAGCGCAATGATTCCGCGACCGTTTTTGTCCTCTTCTGCCACGTCATCTCTCCACGCCTCCGTTCTTTTTCGCTACGGTCAATAGGTACTTTCTTTAAAGTCAGCTCATACAATAGATTGTCTTTTTACTTATCTTTATAGATCATATAATATTTTAATGTTTTCATGAACCTAAGAAATATGATTGTATAGCTTCTTTGGTTCTAGTAATACAGTCGGTTACAGAGATTGTAGATAGCACACTTCTCTCTCTTTATTTTATTTCATCTACGTCAGTTTAAATTTTATGTAGCAGAGACTATAAGCAGCTGATGTAAGCCCATTGTACATGACTTTAGCACCTAGAACCGTTTGAAATGCCGGAGTATTTCTTGATTCCAGAATTTTATGTATTTTTCTTTTTGTAAAATTCCCGACTTTCAGATAACATCTTAGTGTCTGTAGTGCCACGTCACATTCTTCATACTATCTGCATTTGGTTTTAGTCAGGGGTGGACCTAAGGGGAGACTGGCACCCCTTACGGCTGGCCGGCTCATGGTATACCCTCTAGCACCCTCAACCTAGTCATGCTCAAGTAGACTACAGCTAATCGGCAACTCGACATTCGACAAACCACAAACATGTGAGCAATTCCTATTAACACCCTCTAAATTTTAATCCTAGATCCGTCGCTGTTTCGAGTTGGCACACAATACATACTCGATCCGTGCGTATGTACAGTATTTGCTTATACTACTACAGTACAGTGTCATGTATGTCCTCTCTTCTCATCTGCTTCTTGTAGCACTAACAGTAAGTAATGACACTGATATAGTATGAACACGTGGAGTGCTCCTGATCCAGTTTCAGAGAGGGAGAGGGAAGCAAGCGGCGAAAAGGCCAAGGATGGCACCGCGAGTAGTAGTAACCACACGGAGCAGGCGGGGCCCACTGGAATGGAGGCTGTCCAGTCAAAACCACGCAATGGTGGGCCCGCCCCGCACGCGGAGACGTAAGGACAATGCAATCAACGGACGGACGGCCCGGATCTCGGCTCCCGCAATGATCAATCAAATCGATCGATCATATCCCTACGCCAGGTGGGCGTGGCCATCAACAACACGTGAAAATTATGCACACTACGATGCAGACCAGCTTCTTTTTAATTATTATTATTGTTATTATACAGCATACGTCTTGATCTAGATCAGTTTAGATGTAGTTAGGCTTCTAGTGGCCCGCCTCGGCCCGACCCAACTCTAGCATGGTAAAACTGGTTTAGGTGCATTTGGGATGGCTTCTGTTTCCAGCCAAAAAAATCGGAAACCATCCCAAACGGTTGGTCGCAAGCGCGCTTTCCGGCGCGCCGCCGTCCGCGCGCCGAGCGAAGCGGAAGCGGCTCGAGTGGCTTCCCACCGCTTCCTCAACTCGTCGTTTCGGAAATGCCCCTCAAGTTGCAAGAAATTTACAAGCCGAATGCCACCGCGTAAAACCCCCTCCCGCACGCCCCCTCCCGGTCCTGCACGCCCGCGCAGCTCCCTCTCCTGCCATGCACCTCCTCCTCCCACTCCCTCCACCCCTAACACGCCGCCGCCCTCCTCCTCCCCCACCGCACTCCCCCTCCTCCTTCCCCCGAGCCGTTGCCGCCTTCTCTCCCGCCCAGAACTGGACGGCTCCGCTTTGGCACCTCCACCTCGCCTCCAGCCTCCCCCTCCTCCACCGACTCATGCGTCACCGTCCTCCTCCCCCGACGTCGTGTCTCCTCCCCTGGTTGCCCTCCAGCCGCCTATCTCCTCCAACCTGGTCCGCCCCCTCGCCCTCTGGCCACCTCCACGCTGCACCTCAGGTCACCCCCACGGAGCTGCATGCTCGCGCCTCTGGCCTTCTCAACCCAAGGTATATCTGGCATTTCGTCGAATTTTCTGGTTGATTTTATTTTGTTGAAAATAGTTACAATTAGGAGTTTAAACTCCCCCTGCACTACACCATGGCATAGTATTAAGGGCAATGCAAGTGCCGGCAAAAACTACGTTGAAAGGCAAATTAACTGCTGGCAATTCGTTTCCCCGACACTTATTGTCTGCCCGGTAAAATGCTTCCAGGAAAGACATTCCCCGGTAGATATGTGTATTCCCGGCAGTTAAGTGCCCTAGATAAGTTGGTTTCCCCCCGCAGTTATAGTTTCTCCGGTAGTTAGCTATTTCCCGGCAATTAGAGTTTTCCCGGCAGTTAGATGTATTGCTAGCAGTTAACCTGCCCTTGATTGTCCGTTTTCCTCGGCAATTAAATGCCCTAGATAAGTTGGTTTTCCCCGGCAGTTAGTTGTTTTCCCGACAGTTAGTGTTTCCCCGGCAGTTAACTGCTCGTGATTGTCTCTTTTCTCCCAACAGATATATTGACACCTAGGATGCTTACATGCTGATGTGGCTATGCAATGGATCTCCCATAAGCATCAGCCATGACATTTGTATGATTCTTATGTACTATTGTGTTTAAGCTGACTAATTACCAAAATTCTACAACTAGAACTGGTCCAATAACTATAGAAAACACAAAGGAAGTAACTGGACATTAACATATAGAAAAGTATATGACAAAAATCAATACATACTTACTGATGATATTCTGTATGGGCCTCTAAATGAAAACTATATACATGTCATTTTATTTCTACAATCTCTGTTTACATGACATTTTGATTATGTTCGCACCAACTCTATACTGAGCTACGCCTACTCCTGCAACACCTCTTCATATTTTTGAACTTCATCAAGTTTCTAGGTCTGATCGACAGGACAACACTTTAATAGGACAAATCTAGGCATCTAGCTAATACAATCTGAAAAATGATAACATACTGACTTTATATAGGTCTCTTTTCCCCAATTCATTTTCTAATGAGCAATTAGTTTAGTTGCTGACATAAGAAAGTTTCTAGCATAGTCCTGGCTCCGATGTGGCGCAAAAGAACGAGGAGGTGGTGAGGAATCTGGTGCGCTACCTTGCGGCAGAGGGGCACAGCGTTTTGGCCGTCGGCGACGAGCTTTGGCGGAAACAAGATTTGGTCGTCGGTGAAGAAGACGCTGCGGGGTGGTCGGGGTCGCCAAGGGACGCTTGACGACGCCAGAGAAGACAGGGAACAAATCTTCGTGATCGTCAGAAAAACTCAAATTGCGAGTGATAAAGGAGAGGAGGTGCTACGAGGTGGCGGCGGTGAGATGCGGAAGCCAAGGCGGTCCCGTTGCTCCCTTTTATAGGGCTCGGACGCGGTCGAGTCTTCGTGCGACGCACGAAGGTCCGAACGGCTTTGAGGCGTGATTTGGGGGATTTAATGCTAGAAAAGGAAGGGACGAAGCAGGGTCGGACACGAAATTGATACGCGGTCATTAATTTGGCGTCAATTTAGGAAATACGATTGATTTGGTCGGGATTTGGAAGGTTCGGGATGGCTGATAATGGCGGATGCGGGCGAAATCGAAACGGGGAAGAAGGAAAGGAAAGAGATGAGATGATATGGCACAAATGGGCCCACATGAAAGTGTATCTATGCGGGTGGCATTTTGAACGTTCGATTTCGATCGGACGGTCCAAATTGAGTGGAATGTTCGGACCGTCTGAAAGTGCAATCAAGATCGGACCGTTAAATCTTGATCGTATGGTTCACACCGCTTGGGACGTTCATCCGACCGTGCCAACTCGATCAGGCCGTTCAAATTAGATCGGACGGTCCACACTCGTTGGGACGTTCGGACCGTTCGAACGCGTACACTTGATCGGACCGTCCATTTTTGATCCAACGGCCAAAATCGTTTAAAGAGAGAGCACGCGGGTTGAGCGGGTCGCGTGCGCGAGGAGCAGGGCTGGGCTGAGCTGGGGTTTCGGCCCAAAGACTGTTTTGGATTTTCTTTTCATTTAGCAATTGATTTAATTCTGTTAAATCAAAATAGCTTTAGAAAATAGCAAATAAAATCCAAAAATTATGAAAAAAATTCACAGAAATTCTCTAAGACATTTTAGGCTTAAATAAAATACTTTCAACTTATATTTGGTAATAACTTTAGCAAATAATTTATTTTAGCTTTGAAATAAATAGGAAAAAGCTTTTAAAGCTGCAGAAAACTCCACAAGGAATACCTTTGATCCCGTTAAGCACAATGAGGCACAAAAATATTTCTATCGTAAACTCGTCTGCTAAAGAAATACAACAATCTTTCAATTGGTATTCCATTATGATGCGAAATCATGCCAAAGGAACACAGCAAGAGTAAGGTACTATGAAATGGATAATTTGCTCAACCACAACCATTTTGTATCTCTAATTCCTAAATAAGTAATGCATTTATTAGGTATTAACACACAAGCACTTCAATAGTTCAACACTTCAACTACCTGCTAAAGAACTAAACACCATGTGCATAGTAGTAGACAATGTCACAATTCATTCATAATTCATGTTGTCAAATGTCAATAAGACAATAACATTAGTCCTTGCTGTTTTGAAGATCAAGTTGTTTAACAAATTTGAGAACACATCAAGAATGCAAACATGAACCAAACATGCCAACAGTCCACTCCGCCAAAATCACCCAACTTTGTTAGAACGTAGTGAGAAATTCCAGAAATACATAAAACTCCTAATTTTCCAATGTGCTCTTACTGGAAGTAATAATAGGCTAATGCTAAAGATTGAAGAGCTTGTTATCTAATTGTTTGTGCTTGAAGCATCAAGAATGAAGAGCTAGTTCCCATCCTCTTCAAACAAAGCCTTCAGAAATTAGAATGTAGTGATGGTTGTTGATAGGGCTCCACTTGTAGTATCAACTGATTGAAAAAAGGTCATAGTTTGAGTTCAATGTTAAAAGATTTGGGAGTGATGCGAAAGCAAAAGACCCGCTTCCTCTGAAAAATATCATATACCGACTTGCTAGAACAATGAGGCTATCCCTTTATCTCCCCTGTAAGGCTAACAAGAGCCATTAGCATTGATAAAAATTAAATTGGTATATTGTCGGGACCCAAAATCACGATTCTGGAACCCTCTGTGTATACTGCACTAGTCCAGGATCACGCTAGTGCATACAGGGTTAACATAGGTAAATATCGATCCACACAAGCGATAAATAAAGTAAACGATTAGTTTGAATAACAAATAAGGGTTTTGACCTTATGGTCGAGTTTACACTTATTAAGCCACGCAGGGCTAACAGAGAATAAATAGCAGCGGAACAGAGATAACTTCCGCGTAGATCTCATCAATTCACCACAGGCAACCGACTGGGATCCAGACCTTAACGATCAGCAACCTTCAGCGAACTCCTCCTCGAAAGTAGGCGTAGACTCCTCATCTTTTGTAGGTTTGGGCGCAAGTTTTACAACAAGCGTGAGTACACAACCATACTCGTAAATCATACCACAGAATGCAATGTATAGATGCAGGCTTATTTCAAAAGAAAATGTTTCTGTGGTTCTTTTGCATAAAAGCAACATTTGTAATTGAATACAATAATAGATTGAAAGCATAATTCAAAACAAGTAGACAATATCAATTTAACAGTTATTTTCCACAAATACACAAAGCTAAACATATTATTTCACATAGCCATATGACTTAGATCACATAGCTCTCATCCCAAACATTTTATGAAAACTACCCCTCGTGTGAAATCCCCGAGCATGTCTATGACCGCGGACGCGGCTATTCGAATAGATTGATTTAACACTCTGCAGAGTTTGTACACTTTACCCACAAGATACAACTAGTGTAGCTAGCACTAATCGTAACAAAACAGTTTGGAAACTTCATCTCAAACATTGACATCCCCGATGTGCTTTCCCGCTAGACCAGCTCACAAAGAAAATTAGTCTAACACACACCGCTGGACAGGGATGCGGCGAACCGTCCCACGATGTAACTACCAAGTAGTCACACCTCCATCCTGTCACAAAGCCTAACCTATCCACCTGAACGTCAATGCCGAGAATCCATAACTTACTAAGTTAGGCCCGTCCCATCAGACATGTGGTCGTACAGTAAGGCTCAGTTCAATGGCGCACAAAGTTAAGTCCTTAATTGACCAAAGCAAGACTTTCATTTTTTTAACTATGTCACAAAGATTATCAAACCCGTTCACAAAGTCCACCATATCACAAAGTATCCACCACTTGCCTCAGTCCAAATCCTTTCCCACTCAGTTGGTTTTAGTGCAACACATGCTATCACGAAGCGATAACACATAGCACACACAGTTTTATCACAAAGTTCCATAATCACTTAGTCAAATTTATAATTGCAACTCAGGTGATGATGATGACTCGTTGCATGGCTAAGCAATCTACTCGTACTAACCAACCCACGTTGGTGCTACAATATTACTAACTAATAAACCAATCTAGGGTGACAAGGAGTTATGGCATACAAAGTCAAGGTGATGATAACAATTTGGATACTAACTATGCCCAAAAGCATTTAAATACATAATTAAAATAGAATGCAGTACTTTGAAACAAAGTAGTTTGAAAACTGGGTTCAAGATGATCAAAGGTATGACTTGCCTTGGAAAAGGTCTATGTACTGGTCTTGATCTTGGGGGTGCTCCTTCTTCTCCAAAATTCCCTGACGAATCGACGTCTACTCGCAAACGAGACAAATAAACAAAACAAATAAATAACATAGGCAAAACAAGCTCCAAAAAATAAATAATAATCTCAAATAAATAGAGCTCGAATTTAGATAAATTTAGGAATTTGAATGGGCTCCATCGGAGTTCGGATGCAAAAGTTATGAACTCTGAAAGATTAGAAATCTAAAGAAAAACCCTAAATTGGATTTTCTGGAATTTCCGAATTATTTCTTAACAGAAAAATCGGATTATTGCTCAATGCTGACGTCAGCCCTCAGGATTTTGGAAAAGAGATAAATAAAAGAAAACACTGACATGTGGGACCCACATGTCAGTGAGATAACTCCGCAGAGACCAGTCTCACCGAGCCTCGGACTGGGTCCGGTGGACGATGCCACGCGGGCGCACACGTGCCTGCTGACAAGGCGCCATGCATGCGACACGTCGGCTGCGGGTTGTGCTAGTGCTGAGGTGGCGCTGACGCGGTAGACCCGACGGCGGCGGCGGCTCGGGAACCCAGGGTTCCGGCGAACGGCGGCTCCTTGCCGGCGGTAGGTGGTACCAGGGTGAAGAGGGTGCGACGACGATCACGACAAGGGGCTCACTGGTGCACGAGGGCGACTGTGGCGACCGACGGCGAGGTTTAGACGGCGGAGGGCTCGTGGGCTCAACGGAATCGGGGCTACGGCGACGCTCCGGCGACACGAAGGCCACCACGAGGTAGCGAAGCTCCGTGCGATGTTGGCGTTGCAGACCACAAAGCTCGGGCAGTACTGACGGCGGCGTACGGGCTCGTCGGAGTTGGCGGCGGCACAGATCGCTTCTCGAGCTCCTACGGCGACTAGGTCGGCGCGAGGGCGGTGGCGGCTAGGGTTGAGGTGCGGACGCCGAGGGCTACCTCTCCTTATATAGGCGGTACCTCGGGAGAGTTCAGGGCACGAACGCCCAAATCGGGATAGCGCGGCGGCGGCGAATCCCTAACAGATTCGGAGACGACGATGACGCGGCAAGGTGGGACCCACACGTCAGTGGCTAGGGCTCGGACGCGGGCGCGTGTGAAACGGCGCGACTGAGAAACAGATTCAAAGGATCTTACCGTCCATCCAAGATCCAACGGTCCACAATCAATGGGACGATCGGAACGTCCGATTACATCACGTGCATCCAGCCATCCATTTTTGATCGCACGGTGGAGGGTGAGCGGGGCGCTCGGAAGGAAAGAGAAGAGGCGAGAGGCGGCAGTGGGGTCCACTTGTCGGTGAGCGCGCTGCCGCGCGGCGAAAGCTGGTCAATGCTGCGAGATTGGGCGTGGCGGAGGAAAATAGGTCGGGTTTTAGGGAATTCGGCCCGAAGGGTTTTCTGAGATTTTAAATAGCTTTTCTATTTTATAAAATACCAGAAATTCAAATAAGCAATGGAAAATAGCAAATGAACCCAGAAAAATTCTAGAAAAATCTAGAAAATATATCTGAGCACATAGAATCCAAATAAAATAGTTTTGGCTATTGTTCATGTTGGGATTATTCACATTAAGTGTTTTTGATTGTAAAGTCCAATATTAAGCTTTTGAATTAATTTCAAATAAAATCCAAATGGTGACTTTTTCCCTACTAACTATTTAAAAGATTTTTAAACTCAGAAAATTGGGATGTTTCATATATTCACCTGAAAATAGAGTCGAGGAAAAGAGGAGGCATTGAGAGGATTTTGAGGAGGTAGCTTCGCTCCTGAGTGAAAAAAAATCATCTTCTCGCCCAAAGGGTATCCCCGTCAGATAGGTCGCCCAAAGGGAATCCCCGGCAGATAGGTTGACCTGGTTGACTTTTTCTAGGGCAAGTGTATTGTAGCTAACTTAAAAACATTACCGACAGATAAATTGTTCTAGACAATAGTTATTTTGGCAGATAATGAGACCTGTAATCTCTTAGATATTGCCGGCACATGTTTTGCCACTCATCCCATTTTTTCCGGCAGTTAATTGCCCTTAATTCGATGCCATGGTGTAGTGCTTGTGAATGCTCATGAGGAATTATCCAGTGAATACTCAACACCCTGCACATGTTCCTGGATTGCAATTTTTGCAATCTATGTGGTGAAAATAGTTATGCATCCATTATCTAATTGAATTTGTGATCAATATATGCTGTTGGACTTTGTATAAGTGTTTTTTAGGGAATTTTGGCCATGCATGATATAGTTTGAATATCATTAGTAATAATTTTTTTAATGGGATTTGATCACTTTCTGGACTTGCATGGTATAGTTTCATATATGCTCATATGCATGACACTTGTAGATGGATAAAGCACAAGTCTCAGCCGTTGCAATATGGGATTCATTCACAAATAAAGTGTTCATTGACATCTGTGTGGAAGAGTTGCTAGCCAAAAATAGACCCCTACAATGTTTGAATAACAAAGGGTTTCACAATCTTATCACCACTCTTCCCTTCGAAATGTTATTGAGCGTACGTTCGGCATCTCGAAGACGAAGTGGCGTATTCTACTGAAGATTCCAAGTTATCATGAAGACAAGCAAAAGAAAATCATCGTTGCAACAATGGCTTTGCATAATTTCATTCGAGACAATGCTTCGGTTGATAATGATTTTACTTCTGCATAGAGGAATGAAGATTATGTGGATAGGGATATGTCCACTAACCTCGGTGCACATGATGTTACAGCTACTATGGATGATGTTGACATGATCGGGGGTGGATACATTTGTGAGCCATGGGGGGTGGCAGGGCGAGGCCTTGTCCCTGTCTGGTTGGATCCACATATTGGTGCACCTCGATGAGGAATTTGGGAAGGGGGAGGCCAACCGTGCGCATGGGAGAAAGGACGTCGTCTCGCTGCGCGGGGGTAAACTTCTTCTTTTATTAGTTAAGATATGAAGCTCGGTGCCTCACGCCAGAAGCACCACTCCACGGAACAAACACCTCACATACCTACTCCAGTCATAAAAGAATAGTGTTTTGGACATCGATACGATCTCCAAAACACAATTTTGATTACTAATTTCTATCATAATAAATTTATAAAAACCTAATAAAATTATACTTTTGTGAAAGTTATTTTCGAGACAAATATGTACATACAATTTTCACGTGTTCAATCTAAATTCACAAAACAACATTCTTTTATAACTAGAGGGAGTATTAGCGAGCTTCAGCATTAGATTGTCTATGCACAAGACAAAGCTCAAAATTTGAAAAGTTCCTTCTAAGCTCCCTAATCTCCATCAGCATCGGAGTAATATCAGCTCTGTGATCAGACACGTTCCTCGTCACATCTCAACAAACACTCCACATTACTACACAAAGGGTCATCATAGACGGTTCTAAACCGTCACCACAGACGGTTTCTGAACCGTCTGGATTTATGTGTTTGTGATAACAGGCGGTCATCACAGATAGTTTTCAAACCGTCTATGAAAAAAGCTATCACAGACCGTTCTAAACAAGAACCATCTGTGATAGTAATTATCACAGACGGTTCGTGTGCAGAATCGTCTGTGATAGTTTTTTTTATTGCAAAAAATCAAATTTTGAGCCAAACCAATCAATTGCTGGACAGTTGGACCCCGAGTATTTGCATATGGTTGATTACACAATCTAGAATGAAAGAAAACTCAAACTAGATAGCGAACAAACGGCGAAAACTGGTACTGAAACTTTGGAGGCCATTTTGAGGTCCTAAACGACATTTTTGTTTTTTGGATTTTTCACTTTTTTGAATTTGCAACTTCTGACCATGTGTAGAGACCCTATCTAAATGAATTAGAGATTGACTTATGGATTTTCAGATGAAACTTTTCGTTAGCTTTTCAACGAGCCAAAGAACGTCGCAATCCGAGTTCATATGGAAAAATTATGGATGTTTTACCGGCAGTGTGTGCGATCTGAGGTGGAGGCCGGAGGCAACGATGTCGACGGAGGCTGGGGGTGACGAGGTTGGGGGAGGCCGGTGACGACGAGGCTAGGGCGAGGTGGTGGAGGCCGAGGCAACGAGGTCGTGGGAGGCCAGGGCGAGGTGGTGGAGGCCGGGGGCGACGATGTCGGGGGAGCCTATGGGCTATGAGGTCGGGGGAGGCCGGTGACGACTAGGTCGGAGCGAGGTGGAGGAGGCCGCGGGCGACTAGCTCAGGGGAGGCCGGGCCGCAAGGTCAGGGTGAGGCGGCGACACTCGGTTAGGGTTGGGGAGAGGAGAGATGGCAAAGGAGGAGATGGAGGTATGCGGTGGATAAGACTTTTTATTAAAAATCATCTGTGATAATTACAATACAAACGAGGAACCGTCTGTGATGAGACATCTAGTATAGCCTGTTTTGTAGTAGTGCCATAGGATGTTGTATGCTCTTGCTTATGGATTCATTCCAAACAAATAATCTTATGTTTGTTTGAACATAGGATTTGTTTAGGATTTTCTAAGAATTGAAATACCATACGATTTTTTTTATAGGATTCCATTTGGATTGTAGGATTGGGTTTCAAACATGAGCTCAAACCCGAGGGCTTTCATTTCCTTTGAGAAAGCAAGGCAACATCTCTCTTTATCTCTCTTCTTCTCTCCACTCCAAGATGCATTTCTCTCCAAATTTCCCGCAATTTACCGTGGAGTATACAAACAGACTAATTCCTGCATTTTCAGTTCTGGTAGGATTTAACTAGCCACGATATCCGAATCCAATCCCTGTATTTTTTTCCCAGACAGGCTCTTGGCTTCAAACGTCAAAAACACAAACTATCATTATGTTAAGAGTTTTTGGTTTGGCTCATTCAATATTCTAATTAAATATTAGAAAAATCACAAATGCCCACTCATACATGGTGAAAGGTGAGAAATTTAGTACTATATTGTTAGTCTAGATGGAAAGAGACTAATATATAAGATAGAGTTTGTCTTACTTAGTTGAAGCAAGTAAAAGAAGAATACACACATGCTCGCTCGCCATACCACGCCACGCTTGCCGCGCGCGCGACGACGCGCGTGAATGGTCCGGTGATATCGTCCTATTGGCCGTGGAACTGACAAATTAGAAATTAAAAGTTTGAATCACACTGTTTCAATTGACTTTTATGAGTTCTATATAAATGAGAGATCACTATCAGAATAGTCACTCTCAGAAACAGAAATAGAGCAGAGAGGAGCTGGTTCTATATAAAAGAGATATCGATGTCAGAATAGTCACTCTCCCAAACAGAAATATCCAACAATCTGATGCAGCTAGAAGAAAGCAGGTGACACGCGGTAGCTAGCTAGCTGAGATGAATGGAGTGAGACCCATCAGCTAGCGAAGGAGCTAACCTCCCCTGGCTGGTTTTTGTTACTAGTTTGTCTTTGCACTGGTACCGGTAGTGCATGCTAACGGAAGGGGGCGAGACGAAGCGACTAGTGGTTGAGCCGCGGAGACGTCCCCCTCGGACGGATCGGAGACTGGGACTCCGTGCGCGACCAAGGCAGAGGCGTGCATGCGAATCAACCGAGCCGAGCGCACACAAACCGCACGCGCCACCGCCCTCCCGGCGGGGCCGGCTGGGAGGAAGCGAAAGGCATGCAAGAGCGCCGCAGAACTGACCGCGTGTGCCTGCGCACAACTCCTACGCGCGCGCGCCGGCTCCGGTGAAGCAGCCTGCCGGCAGCTGCCCTCGACGCTGGCAATGCATAATCGAAATGCCCCGGAGGCAATGGCAAGGGGAAAAAGAAAGAGGAGGGGAAAGCGGCGGCGGATCCGAACGGGGGACAAAGAGATGGAGGGGCTTGTGGGGCGGCGTCGGTGAGGCGGTTGGACGACGGTGCGTTGGCTAGCGACGGAGTGAGGGGATGCGAGAGGTGAGGCAACAGGGCTTGCGACACTCGATCGATTGGGACCATGGGATTGGGAGAGGTGCGGAAATAGGGTTTGACAAGTAGGCCACATGTTAGCCGTTAGGATAGGGGTGTTTTTGATCCAATGATCCAAAATTTGATTGAAATCCCTCAGGTAGATAGATAGATGAGAGATATACAGACAATTCCAAATTTAAAAGTGTAGAAAACCAAAGAACTTAAAATCCAAGGAAATTTCCATGGCACGTTGTCTCTCTATTCTTTGACGAGAGTTCGATTCCCACTAACCACACAATAGGTGTGTTATTTTTGTGTTTTGTCAACTATGATTTGGTGGGAATTTAACTCATGACATATTAGTCGTGAGCCTTAAGATAATTGCACTAGTCAATTTTTTCTCGTTTTAAGTTATCTAACGAAGGACCAAGCTAAATTTAAGCTAAGGATAAATTGTTGCGAGTTTCTTTTGTAATTTGCGCTAAAGACTTAAATAACATCCAAAATCTAAACTTGAAAAGTACGCCTATGCCCTGTATCAGAATTTGCCGAACAGCAAAGAAAAGATCCCCACGGTGGCGTGCGGTTGGGTTGGATTCAGTTGGTTCCGTACGGGGAAGGGAAGGCCCGCAACCGCGATGCCGCGCCCAATCTAATATAACGGAGGGAGGGAGGGCATCATGGTCATTTCGCCGGAGAAGACGATCGATATCACACCAGTGCAGGGGGGCGGGGGCGGGGGTTACCCGGCTGTCGACGCGTGTCCCCTCGCCAGCTGTACCCAATACACCACCATCAACCGCCCCCTGCCTGGAACCACCGTCAATCTCGCCGGTCACCGGCTAATCCCAGTCCTGGTGACCCCTCTCCTCCTCTTATATATGCCCCCTTCTCCCTCCGCTGCCCCTCCTCGCTTCACTTGGCTCACAGCCATCATCTCCTCCTCCTTGTCTTCTCCGTTCTTCGTTCCCCAAACCGCAGCACTTGCTCCCTTTCTTTCTAGAAACAGGGAGACCTTCCTGCCTGCCTGCAACGCCCAATACTGATTGATACGCACATAATAGACATGGCTGCGGCGGCGGGTAGAGGCGGCGGCGGCGGTGCCAAGGACGTGGATCGGATCAAGGGGCCCTGGAGCCCCGAGGAGGACGACGCGCTGCAGCGGCTCGTCGCGCGGCACGGCGCCCGCAACTGGTCCCTCATCAGCAAGTCCATCCCGGGACGCTCCGGCAAGTCCTGCCGCCTCCGCTGGTGCAACCAGCTCTCGCCGCAGGTGGAGCACCGCCCCTTCACCCCCGAGGAGGACGACACCATCCTGCGCGCCCACGCCCGCTTCGGTAACAAGTGGGCCACGATCGCCAGGCTCCTCTCCGGCCGCACCGACAACGCCATCAAGAATCACTGGAACTCCACCCTCAAGCGGAAGTACTCCTCGGCTCCGAACTCTATGGCGCACGGACTCGATGCTGCCGCCGCCGATGACGAGGCCGACTTGGCGCGGCCGCTGAAGCGGACCAGCAGCGACGGCCACCCGGGCCTCTGCTTCAGCCCCGGGAGTCCGTCCGGCTCCGACCTCAGCGACTCCAGCCACCACAGCCTCCCCTCCGTCATGCCGTCGTCTGCCGCCGCCGCCGCCTCGCAGCCGCACCCGCAGCAGCAGCACGTCTACCGCCCCGTGGCGCGGACCGGCGGGGTCGTGGTGCCGCCGCCGCCGCCGCCGCCGCCGCCGCCGCCTCCGGCGACGTCTCTCTCGCTGTCGCTCTCCCTGCCCGGCCTGGATCAGCCCGATCCGTCTCCGTCCGAGGCAGCCCCGGCGGTGCCCCCACCGCTTCTTCCTGTACAGCCCGCTCCAGCGTCTCAGATGCCGCCGCCGCGGCCCATGCCGTTCCAGCTACAGCCGCCGTCACCGCCGGCGATAAATCTCGCGCCGGCGCGCCCGCCGGCGCCGTTCAGCACCGAGTTCTTGGCGATGATGCAGGAGATGATCCGGATTGAGGTCCGGAACTACATGTCCGGCTTCGACCCCCAGTCGCCGGCCGACGGCGTCCACGCAGCCTCGGCCGCCAAGCGCATGATGGGCATGACCAAGATCGAGTAGTAAGCGGCAGCTGCAGCTAACGAGATGATCATCGATTAGCTCAGATCAGAGCTCAACAGGAATCGCAGCAAGAACGGAACGAGCGAAGAAAAGCAGAGGCGGCAAGTGAAGAGAAGAAGAGCTCGATCGGCTTCAATCCCATCTTTCTCCAATAATTCCTTAGTTCCTTGTCTAGTTTTCGTTAGTTTTTTCTTCATTTTTTTAAATCTCCCAAGATGTCCGTAGTTCTCCGGAGATCAGGTCAAGAAAACTTTTGTCTGTCTGGAGCTACTATACCAACAATAAGTGAGTTCCTCTTGCTGGGTACCAGCAGCAGCACCGCTAGTTCAAAGTTCTTTTTGTACAGAGAAAGAAAGAAAAAAGAAGAGATGAATCAATCAGAAGAGACCAAGTTCATGGATCACATCTGCATGCCTCTTTCTCTGCAGACTTGTTCAGTTTATTTTGGTACTCTCTGCTGGTTGATGTAGATACTTCATAGTTGGTGGTTCTCCTCTACATAGCTGGAGAAGTGTCCTGTTTGGGGAAGAGAGAGAGAGAGGAGACAAAGGACGAAACGGAATTACTCCATGATGGATTGGCAGTGGCAGTGGCAGTGGAGAATGGGCGAGCGACAGCTAACCGCCTGCCTGTTGTGCACTTCCTCCATCCAATTCTCCCTCATCCTCTCCCTCTCTCTCTTCCTTTGCTGTTTACTGTTACTTGCGGCATGAGAGAGACGGGGAAAGTTTTGAAACGGCACCTAACACCAAAGTGCAGTTATCCGGTAAGAGAACCGAACTGCCACCTCAAATCACAAACTTCACTTGCATTATTGGCCCCAGGAAGGTGGAAGGAGGAGACTTCCTTGTGCTAAACTAGTCAAATTTTCTGTTGGTGTTTGGTTTGGAAACCGTGTGCGACGCACGCCGCAGAATTTTTTAGAGTACTGTTCTGTTCTAGCTTCAGGGCCCGTTGGGATCTGAATTGCATTATCTACTGCAAAAATTACCGGGGTTGTTTGGTCGATGGCCTAAACGAGTGGAGCTAAAATTTTAGCATAGCTAAAAACTGACAAAACTAAATATTGGTAAAAGTACTGCTGTTTGGATCGTGGCCGAGCTAAATTTTGCTAAGCGATTTCTTTACCGTCGGATTGTTCACGTGTGATGTTGGATTTTATTAGCGCTGACAAATCTTCGTAGGTGTTATCAATTTTTGATAGCAAACTAAATAATAACCAATTTTCGTTGGCTAGTTTCGTGTGCGAGGATAGCAAACCAAGCAACCCTGCTTCCAATTATTGTAGCCTCGGATTTGCTACTAGCTAGTAAAGTAAGAACCTGTGATGTCGAGTTGTGGACTGTGGATTACTTGATTAAATAAACGTTACAGAAACACTTGTACATCGGAATTTTTGGGAGTCGCTTTTTGAGGCACAACTATACTGCTACCAGAAGCACGACCACCAAACCTATCTCGCGGTGTGTCTGTGTTGTATTCCCACTGTATGTACATAGCGTACTATATAACTACTCCTTTGAGTTAAAAAACAAGTTGTTTTAGAATATATACAGTCAAAATTTGAAAACTTTAGCTATCAATATTTTTTTAAATATTTACATTAGATGCATAAAAAATCGTATATGTAGTTTCGTCTAGAAAAGTATTTTCACAATACTATTATTTTATTGTGTTTTATAAATATATTACAATAATAATTTGAGCATTGTGTTTATATTCAAAACGACTTTATTAGGAAATATGATTTCGTGTGTTGGTTTGTTCCGTTGGCGAGGTCAGGCAAAGCGGCAGGTTGGTTGGTTACTAGAATATATGTATGTGATATGCATGCCTGCATCTGTTGATGTGCGCGCGTGGTTTGTGTTGAGGAACCGTCGCTGGCGAGTCCAGTCCGAGCGATTACCTCGTAGACAAGCATAGAATCGTAAGAACAAATACAAGAACACAAGAACGAACAATAGATGAACACAGGTATGAGAGGGGACTGCGGGCTTCTCTTTATAGCTCTTTTCATAATGAATCTGTGTACAATGTTTGGGGGGGTCTCCCCTCCTATATATAGTCTACGGTGGATGAGGTGCCCACCTAGACCCGGACTCCTGGCCGGGCCCGGTTTCTTAACACTCCCCCTTGGGCTCTCATCCTTCATGTCCATGCCTCGTCAAAACTCCATAAAAACCCAGTGGGAAAAATTTGGAGAAAGAGTACATGAATCATGTTACTGCTATCTTTGCCTGAATTGCCTCATTAAAAACCTTAGCAGAAACTTGGAAAAACTCGCCAAGGGAAAAGAGTACAATCCACCCAATTTCATTCAATCTCCATGATTTGCTCTTTGGGTACTCGATCTTCATGATCAAGCTTTAATAATGAGTTCGTAAAGGTTCTCTACAGACTCGCACTTCTCTAAGTCTTATCATTCCAATTCCACGTATGCACCTTTCAAAGCTAGATGCTGGGAGTGACTTAGTAAATAAATCTGCAAGATTTTCACATGACTTATTATGCAAATTTCGTCCATCTTGTGCAATTCATGAGCATAGAAGGACTTGGGGTTGATATACTTTGTGAGAGGACTCTTCACATAACCCATCTGCACTTGTGCAACACAAGCTGCATTATCTTCATAGATAATAGTGGGGATTTGCGCGGTATTCAATCCACACGATTGCTGGATGTGGTGAATCATCCGCTGAAGCCAAGCACATTCTCGTGAGGCCTCGTACAATGTCATTATTTCCGAGTGGTTCGTCGAAGTTGATACAAGACTCTGCTTAGATGATTTTCATGGAATTGCAGTTCCACCACATAGGAATACATAGCTTGTTTGCTATTTGGCTGTATGCGGGTCCTACGAGTACCCGTTATTTGTATTGCCATTCATAGTTAGGTCTTGGTTCTTTCTATAGAACAGATCAAGCTCTTTGCTTCCTTGGAGGTATAGGAAGATGTCCTTCATTCTCTGCCAATGCCTTTGGTAGGTTCTGCACTATACCTTGCTAGTAGGTTCCCGACAAATACAATGTCCGGTCTAGTACAACTTGTTCAATACATGAGTGCTTCTATTGCACTTCAATGTGGGAATTCCGGTCCCAGGACTTCCTCCCCCTCTTTTCTAGGTCTGAACGGGTCCTTGTCTTGCTGTAAGGATCTCCCGATCATTGGCACTTCGAGGATATGCCTTTTCAAAGCGAACCTTTCCAACACCTTACAGTGTAGGTTGGTGATGCACTAAAATCCCTCCGGTATGCTCAAGTGCAAGCCTAGGCAATATTTGGTTCTACCCAAATCTTTCATTTGAACTCCGACTCGGTAAGAGCTTGCTTTCTTAATATCCTTGAGGTTCGATGATATTGAGATCATTTTCATACACTTGAGATTATACAAAATCCATTGCAGGATTATCGTTATAAATACACAGGGTTTATTCTCTTTGTTCGTGTAGCCTTTCTTGCATAGAAAGTCGCTAGCGATTATACCACATCTGCTGATTGCTTAAGTTCGTACAATGACTTTACGAGTTTCTGCTTTGTACATATTTCTATTTGCTCTATCTTGGTTGGGACGAGGATACATTCGGGTATCTTCATATAAATATCCGAATCAATATTTCATAAAGGTATGCTAGTACTCCATCCATAAATTTCACTTCTAACCGGAGTTCATTGCCATTGAGATAAATATTTAAAAAGGGAGTTCCGCCCATGACCGAGGAATATGTTTCTTCATAATCATCTCCTGGATGTTCAGTGAAACCTTATGCAATGAGCCTTGCTTCTTTTCGTTTCTCTTTCGAACAAATACCCACTTATACCCTACGGGGTGCACAAGGGAGGCGATGCGGCTTATAGGCTAAACGTCTTTCTTTTATTCGGAGAGAATAATTCAGTTTCTATTGCCTTCTTCCAATCCTCTCAATCTGATCTTTTCTTTCATTCAGCGAGCGATGCAGGCTCTGAATCAAGATTGATGATTGTGGCAAGTTTCTTTGCAAAGTAAATGTCGACATTGGCTGTTGTCATATTCAAAGATTCTCCGTGGTCACATAATTTATAGCTATTTCTTCATGGGCGGTTCGGCTAATGCTTCTACTTGCTCACTTTGCTTTCACTTGCGAGGCAAGTCCCTTTAGTTTTTCGGCTCGATGTCTGCGCACACATCCATGCGATGTCTCCTTCATGGGGATGTTCAATTCAGTATGCCTTTTACGAAGGTTCCATACCGATGCGATTCTCAAGCGGTTTCCTTCCAGTTACGGGGTACTTTGGTGATCGGGTGTGTCAAGTCCTTCTTATCCTTTTTCACGAGCGTCCCGGTTGCCGGTTCGAGGACCGGAGTTCTCGTCCTTCAGAGGCCTTAGGGCGGGATTAGGGATACCTTCATCGGTATTTCAACCCTCTCGGTGCATTGCGTGCGAGCACATGCTACTTAGTCACGCTCTTCAAATCACTAAAGTGGTTAGGCGGTTGATTCGCATGCTTGCAAATCAATTATCTTACGGACTTCAATTGTCTTCTAGACTTCAATTCAAATTATCTTACGGACTTCTCTATTTGCTTCACTGATACGCGGGTCATATGCATAGATTTCAATTATCTTACGGACTTCAATTGTCTTCTAGACTTCAATTATTTTCCGACATTATTATCAAGGGTTGATTTCCTCCCCTAATGGCGGAAGCGATCTCATCTAATGTACTATCGTGAATCGGGCATTATACAAATCTCGATCATATGGTCCAAATACTTGATTATGGATCTTGTCTCATAACCAACGTATATCCCGGACTTTGGAGAAGACCCATTGCAGTTCGCTGCGGTGGTGGTATAGGTATATAACCCTTGCAACCAAACCTGCGAAGATGAGTAGTTTTCAGTGCTGACCCTTGCGCTAGTTACATAGTTGGATGGATGTTATAGGCCGACGGTCTAAAATTGATGAGAGTCTGCTACGGCGGATGCGTGTCCCCAACATATAGTTGGTAAATTACAATTCTTCAAAGTTACGCTAGTCCATTGCAGGTGCGGATGTGCGTATAGAATACTCAACTTTAATTCCCATTTTCATACAATAATCATCGGATGCCTTGAGTACATTCTCTGGCGTTGTCCATTCGGATGGACTTCACGTGATGATCGTGGAAATTATTTTCAATTGTTAATTATACGCAAGATTTAGCTTTGCAAAAGCATAGTTTCTCATAGACAATAAACATATATGCGACCATTCAGAGGAAGCATCGATGAGCACCATAAAATACTTAATTGACCCTTACGGGGTTGTATAGGACCGCAAAAGTCTCCCTAGATACGGTCCAGGAATGCAGGGACTTCATCCTTCGCTTTCAGAGCAAAAGGTCTAATAATTAATTTCCCGGTGGCACATGCGGGGCACACAAAATCTTCTAGATTCGGAAAATTCTTTATATTTATATTATGTCCTGTGAATTGTTAATTATATCTCTCATTATCCTAAGACCTAGCGGCATAATCTATCATGCGAGAGATAGGTAAGTTCGGAGCTTCTAAATACGGTTTTCAAAGCGGTATAAGTTGTAGGTGCCTTAATATTAGTGTAGTATAGCCCGATTTCATATGAAGGAAGACATTCTAATGCTGTTTTCACTTTCTTCACGCTTTGTAATGGCGTATATTACATGCAGTACTATTCTTCAGTCTCTACATGGAAACTGTTAGCGCAAATATCCTTGAGAGTTCTAGTCGATTCTAGGTACAACAAGTCTTCTTTAATGACCAAAGTTGTGCCAATTGGGAGTATAATTGTGGCCCTTCCCGAGCCTATTATACAAGTATCGCTGCCTGCGATTGTCGTAAGACTGCCAGCATTCTCGCTGATCGACTGGAAAAATTTCCATTTCTCTCAGGATGGTATTCGTTGTGCCGCTACATGCTTAGCACACTTCCTCCATAGGGCGCCACACGCGTTCTAATATAATGTACTTTATTAATATGTAGCAGAAAGCAAGCAACACATAGATAAAATACTTCAGATATCAGAACGTAATTTGCTATTATAAAGACGGGGAAATAAGTCTTGCGGGACTCATAATAAGAATTTAATGCTTTGCTCTCCTAGAGCTTGCAACCATTATTCAATAATTCAAAATTCTGCTTTAATTACAAACTGCAAGTTTCTATAAAAGATCCGAGTGCATTGCGTGCACTAGATCGAATTGGCGAAGTATTCAGGAACTTCTGCCTCAATCTGCTCTATGGCGATCTTCTCCTTTTGGGCAAGCTGCGTTGCGTGGCTGCGATGTCAAAGGAGGGTGATGAGGTCACTCTTTGGGCTATCCACATCCATAAGTGCAACTAATGGATGTGAATCCTCTGTGCCCTTCTTGCTATTTTTTGCCCTTCTTCTTAGACCGAAAAGCATCAATAACGTGCGACCCACAACCTTACCCTTCTTGCCCCTCTCATTTGTGAGAGGCTTCATCGTCTTGTAGCTGCTAGCAGTGGCTTCATGGCCAACATTGCTACTAGGTGGCTGCGAGATGTAGTTCTTTCTTAGAACATCATCTTGAGCTTCTGCAACTTGCATAATGTCAATTAATTCGGCATACTCCATGTAGCCGTTTTGACGATAGTTGTGTGCGGATTGCACCGCATTCGGGTGAAAGGTAGAGAGTCTTCTCAATCTTCTGCTGCATCCGTGATTACATTACCACAGAATTAAAGACTGATACAAATTCTGGCCATGCTTGGTCAGTTCTTCGAACTCCTGGTTCGTGATGCTAGTTATCTTTTATATTCATGCAAAAAGTTCAAAGGGGTACTGCTGGTAATCTGCATAAAATGGTTGCAAAATTCTCACAATGCTCTTCGAACTCCAGGTCTGTGTTCCCATATTTTTCTATGCATTTTTCATAATTTACTGCTCTTTTCAGTGATTAAAAGCAATATATACGATCACAGATAATCAAAAACAGTAAATACAATACATAAATTGTATAGAAATAATAATAATAACAAAGTTAAACATGCTTCAAATGCAAAATAGATTCAAAAAAATTGAATTCCCGATGCCCTTTTCTGCTGAAAAAAGTATTTTCGGTGAATTCTGCAACTTTCAGGGGTTAACACGTAAAATTTTAGTACAGAGAAAAGTTGGCGCGCAATTTTCTATTTTACGAGGTTATTCTGCAAGAATTTTTTATCCGAAAAATCCTCGTAATTTTTAGAATTTACAGGATTTATTTACAAATTTTGATTCTGAAAAAAATTACGTAATTCGGATAACGAGGGCCCATTTACAAAACTTCCTTTTCTTTTCATTTTTGCTTTCCTTTTTTTTTTCATACGACACCTTTTCATTCTTTCGGCCATGTGGCCTTTGTTTTCATGATTTGGTTAGGCCGGCTATGGGCTATGCCCTCAGGCCCATTCCGCCATGCAGTATGCTTATGGCCTTTTGGCATTTTCTCCCGAGCCCATAGCAGCCGGAAAAAAATGGTGCACTTGTAGGGTTTCCTGCCCCCAGGCCCCAGCTCACTGAAGTGGCGGCGTGCACGGGGTTTTCGGCGAGGCGGTGGCCGCGTTTCTTGAAGCGGCGCCGGGGCGGCGGCTCCATGGCGGCGTAGCTCGCGCCAGAGGAGGTGGTCGGCGACGGCGATGGCGCATCACGAGCGCGAGCGCGCGCGGTGGCGGGCCATGAGGAGGCGATCGGCGGAGCGCCGCGGCGCAGCGGGGCCGAGTGCGCGATGGCGCCGGCTTCGGCCGGCGGCGTGCAGTCTTGCTCGAAGCGCGCGTGCGCGGCGCGGCGGCGAGCGAGCAGCGAGCGGCGCGGCGCTCATGCGCGCGGTGGCTTGCGAGGGCCTAACGCGGTGCGGCGGCGGTGCGGTTCGGGGCGGCCGGCGCGCGGCGCCTCCCCATCCTCCTTTTTTCTTCTTGTTGGTTTGGGTGATGTGTGGCGCGGCGTGCATGCGAGGCTCGGCGACCAGGCGGTGGCGGCGGGCGGCGGCGCTCGTGTGGCGCCGAGTGGCTTCACGCTGGGCGCGCGCCCGCCGGTACGGCGGCCGGGCGGGCGCGGTGCTCCCCTGCGGCGGCGCTCCATGCGGCACCGGCGGCTCCCGGCCGGAGGTGGGGCGTGGGGCTAGCGCGTGGCGGCGCCGCTTCAAGCGGAGCAACCGAGGAGGCGGGGTGGCGGCGCTTCAAAGCGGCGGTTGCATAGCCGAGCCGACGTCGCCGATTGCATGCGGCGGCGTCGCGAATTTTTCGAGTTTACTATTCATGCAATATATACTGTTCATGCGATGATCTATGGTGCAATCAACATCGTCTCTTTCATACAATCCAACCGATCGGCGGCGGCGACTTCAAGTCGGCTCGCGGTAGATTAGAGAGGATTTGCACGTGAGAACAATCTAGAAAGCAACAATTGAAGAATTGGCGATCTAGAAAAGCGATTCAATCTACGAGTGTCGTTCATCGGCGGTTACCTTTCGATGCGAGTCGATCGTCGCGATAACGTGTTGAGGAACCGTCATTGGCGAGTCGGTCAAGCGATTACCTCGTGAACAAGCATAGAATCGTAAGAACAAATACAAGAACACAAGAACGAACAATAGATGAACACATGTATGAGAGGGGACTGCGGGCTTCTCTTTATAGCTCTTTTCATAATGAATCTGTGTACAATGTTTGGGGGGTCTCCCCTCCTATATATAGTCTACGGTGGATGAGGTCTTGCTGCATCTGGACTCTGGCGGGCCGGTTTCTTAACAGTTTGCTTGCTTGGGGCACCAGATTGATATATTTTTTTTGACAAAACACCAGATAGATATTTTGCTGGTTAGACGTTGTTTTCGGGGGCAGTTAACCATTTCTGGTCGTGGGCAACCTCATCCATCCACCCAGGCTCTCGACCTGACCACCCAACACAGGCAGAGGTAGCCAAAGCGTACTACTACACTACCGAGTACCAGTAAGAATATCACAGGATAACTACAGGCAGGCAGGCAGGCAGGTAGTCGGTGGTTCAGACTTGGAAGAAACCTTTTGTATTTCACAAGAAACAATGAAAGAAACAAAGAGAGCCAGTAGCATAGATTAAAAAGGGCGTTCTGTTACGGTGTCATTAGTCGGCTGTCAGTGCTGGGAAAACAATGGCTCGACGGACCGAACCTGGCTACAGTATTTTGCATGGTTGGGCGGTCGAGGATCGTTGCTGGTAAGCTTGCTCCGCTCTGCCCTGCTCTGCTCGATCGCCCAGTTAGATCGGATGGCGCGGCGCGCACACAGAAGAAAAAAAAACGCCGACCACGACGATCTACCAGCTGCAACGGAAAAGTCAATAGAAGAAAAAAAATAAGGCAGTGGGTTGGAGAGAATCAGAGGAGCTCCTCACTCCGTTGCCAAATACAAGATTAGGCGAATTTTTTTATATATCATCGAAAGTTTATCTCATCTCTTATATGTCACTTATTGTTTCACCGATATGTGGATCTAGATTCTATATGTCAGCGACATCATCAGATATTTTACCAGATTCATTCGAGCCTTCGTTCCTGTTTCTTCTGTTTGTCGGGGGGATATCGCTTATCGAGTTAAGCACGTCTCAATACGGTTCAAGGACAAGCATGGTTCGACGATTCTCTGGGCAAACGTGAAATGGCCGCTTTGTTCCCGCCATCGATACCCCTTCAAGAAAAATATGTCGAGACAAATCTATATGTGTCGTCGAGAGGTCACTATTCCGAGCATCATGGTATCGTTTCCTGTCTATAAATGTTATTTGCTCCCAAACAGGCAGAAAGACAACCGATTAGTTCGCGTGCTTTGTGTCTGTAGCACGGATTGGGGGCACATCTCATTCCGATGGAATCTGGGCAACAACCGTAAACCTCCTCTCCTGTGCGACGCACTAACGGGCAACGACACATGCCTAATGTTACGAAATACTAAAATACTATTGGTACGTGTCCATGCCTAATCCACAGGAAGAGCAATGATTATGCAGAGCTAGTAGTAGTAGTAGTATATGTTGCAGTTACGTACGTACGCACGCGTCTGTTAGCTGTCACGCACCTTTGACCGCCGATGACGCCACCACTAAGCGAGTAGCACTAGTACTTCACGACTAGTCTATACTAGTACAGTTTTAGCCGTCCTTGTCTTAATTGACTCGTCTTGTCTCCTCATCAACCAGTGGAGAGTAAACAAGTAGCAGCAGGAGCGGGATTATTCCTCGTTTCTCTTGCCAAAGCTAGGGGCTCATTTGTGTGTGCCCTCAGCTCAGCTTCATATACCAGGTGCACTGATAGGCAAACTGACGGTGTACCTACGTAAACACAAACAACGGATTGGGCTGGGATCCATTTAACGCAGAGTGCCACGAGCGATCTTCACCGTCTGATCAAAAATTAAATGTCTAAACTAATTGTTATAATATTTTGCTACAGTTAAAAATCACATCACTGTAGTGCATACCGCACCGTCGCAGATGACTCTACGGTACAAAGAAACATGAAATTCATGCACAAGGGGTAGGAAATAGCATTATTCGATATTCAGACGGACCCACGTGCCAGTGTCAATGGCACAATCTATTCTTTGGTACGGAGAGCTTTCTCACAACTATACCTGCTGGTGGACCCATTCAGTCGACATGCGGCTGTTGCTCACTCACTCTCCAACCGAAGTCCCGAAGGGAGTAGTCGCTTTCCTGCATCGCCGTTTTGCGCTTTAGTTAGTTCGTTTGAAGGCCGGTCGAACTTCGCCGATTACTTTGTAAGCAACATAAAAGAAAAGAAAATACCTCTAAATGTGGAATATTAGTACAGCACTCTTGATTATAAATATACTTTTATGCTATTCAAAAAATTACCGTCGGTCAAAACTCGACCATGCAAAGTCAACGGCTGTGACGAGTAAACGCGAACGGCTGAACATAACTCCCTCGCTTGGAGGGGCCTGGCCTGCCCTGACCATCCATCCATCCATTGATGTTGCTCTTGAGGTGACCATCACTTGCAAGGATAAGAAAAGAAAATAATTCAATGGCTCTCCCTTTTTTTCCCCCCTTTATTCCGTTGGTTAGTGGAGGAGTGGCGCATGCATGATTTGTTGATTGAGCAGCTGCCGCAAGAATTAATATATAGTATAGGATGTTTCGTCTTAGCCACACACTTTCCTTAGCACTGAGGTTTGGGCAACTACTAATCGTGCTGGTGAATATACTCTAGTTGGTTGGTTAGTTCGTAACTTTGGCTTTGCCGTGGGAAGGGAAGACAAACAGCATAACAGATAATATTATTTTCCTTCTCTCTGAATGGGCAGTGGGTGTACAGGACGCACCAACGGTTTTGAGAATGTTAGTGGTTGAGGCACTCCCTCATTGTGATTGTCTTCTCTCTCTATATATATCGGAATATACGGGTTATATTCTCTGTTGGGCGTAAGAAAGACACCTGAAATTAATGGCATAGACAACTCAGTTCTGGCTATGAGTCCTGCAGAATTGTGTGGTTCGGTATAATCATAATTTATCGTAGAACTCTGATAACTAAGTGGTAGTAATATCTTCGTACGTTTAAGTAATGTGTACCGTTACAGCAGCAGTAGCCGTAGAAGCAGTAACATTAGTTCGGCAGATGCATGTCAATATGCTACAGCGCCAATAATTGATGTGGGGCATCGCATTCTAGGCGCATGACCATACCTAAACTGTTACCACTCGATACTTAAACTGGACTGCATGCATGCTATAAAGTTTAACAATGATAGCATCTTGCTCCCTTAAATCCTAATGATGATAACAGCGGGAGTAGGCCACATGGTTAGGCAATCGAACATGATAATGCATCGGCGTGAAGGCCCCTTAATTTGAATGAAAAGATAGTACTAGCCCGGTTCAAAAATCAGATGTTGTTTTGGAGAACCCACCCTAAAGCTATTAAACTTTTGTCACTAACATCCTACGGGTAAAACGAGGCCGAGAGGGGCTACGACGAGGGTGGCCACGTCTCCTTCTTTCCTTCGTCCGTCCATGGTGCTGCCTTTGTCCCCGCCGTCCGATCGGATTTAGTGCTAGGTGGGCATGTGTTATCTCTGCCTCTCCACATGTAGTCGTCTCGTGCAAGGAGAGGCCCGGTCGGCTCGTTCGACGTCCTCGGTGCCTCGTTGCCCGTTCGTCCTGTCAGTTCATATTCCCCGGTATGTCTTTCTCATTTCTTCCTTGATGAACCACGAAAGTCATGATTTTGGTCCGATCTTTCGATGAGAAGATACGTTCGGTGGTAGTCGCTCAACTCTCACAATCCTAGCTACGAACTCGCAAGGCTCGAAACCACGAAATCGCTGAACTGCTCGACAAGTCGTTATCAACCGTGCACGAATACCCGGTTGACCTGATCATGAAGATCGATTTATGCATACACCGAAGAAGCACGCAAGAACAAGATAAATAAGCAATCTGAAATTGCGAATATGAATAAAATAATTGATAAATTGGGATTCTGAAGCGTTATTATGGTTAGTCTAGTCGACACAAGCTAATACACGAAGTTGTATGAAAGCTAACTTTTAACTAAACAAAATCCGAGGAACTAGAGGGGCGGCGGCCACTATGTATAGAAGGGAGAGGGAGGGGGCGGTGGTACTGTTCATACATGAATAGTAACTCCATGAACAGTACCCAAAACCCTAACCATATGGGCCAGAGAGGTGGCTAGCCCAAATACTCTAAAGTGGTGGCTGTCCTTTGAACCCAATAATTGATACAAGGTCCTCGGCCCAATGTGAGGTAGCGCAGCATCAGATATAAGTGAAGCGAATTCATCGTCGTCGGCCCATTCGAGTAGAGTTTGGCTTAGCCAAGTAGCCCGGTTGGAGACGGAGTAGCGGTCGTATCCAGCGGGTTGATATCCTCATCATTCCTTATCGCTCTTGTTGCCTGTGCGTAGTCTTCGTCGTCTCCTCCGTTTCTTTCTCCTTGCTCGTGTTGCCCGTTTGTCGTCTTCCTTTCGGTCGCTGCCTCTCGTCCTCCATTCGTGTGGTTCTCATCCCCTCCGTTCCCCCGTTTTTTCGGCGTGGGGGGGGGGGATGTTTCTCCATGGATCTACGTTGTTGGCGTGGAGAGGGGAGGTAGAGGCACGGAGGACAAGAGACTACGGAGGTGTTCAACAGACAACAGGGGTGGAGGAGGACGATGGTGCGATTTGCAGTCGGCGGCGGCACTGCTCAGGGTGGATGGGACATGGCAACATCGAGTGGCAGTGCTTATGGCAGAGAGGAGATGGTAGTGTGCGTGATGGAGCAGGGAAGGAAGTGACGAAGGCGCTTATGTGGCTGGTCTCTCGAGTCCATGTTGAGCTTCCTCCTTAGCTCTCACCGGAATCCTTGGCACTGGTGAGTTCCCGGGCGTACCCATCTCCCTTCCGGTCTCCCTTCTCATTTATTTGTCCTCCCCCAACTCCGGTGTCTGCTCACTCCACCGCCTTTGCCTTCTCAACGGGAAAGAAATAGATGTACAAGACCGGGAGGTAGGAGATGGAACAACATCTGTTGTCATTATAGCTGCAGAGTTGCTTAAGGTAATGGAATGAAGCTTTTTTTTTCTTGCTTATGAATTTTCCTACCATTCTGCACTCATGTTTATGAAGTTATGTTTCTTTTTACCGGCTCGACCTCTATTATTAGTGGCTGCAGGGTGAGTTTGTGATTTATATTTTTGCTAGGGTAGATTTTAAATGACAATTTCGACAGCAAACTCATGATCCCTTACATCTTTGATTTTTTTTTTATCTTCATATTCTACCAGCTTGCGATGCGTGAAGCTTGCAAGTATGTTGAAGAAAAGTTGGCTACAAATTAAGAGAATACTTCCTTGTGAACAAACAACAACAGGGTGATTTTCCATTCCATGCTTATTGACATGCTGACATGAGTACTTATCTACACTTTCAGGTTGATAAAACTTGGAAAAGATTCCCTTATGAACTGTGCAAAAACTAGCATGTCTTCGAAATTGATTAATAGTGATAGTGATTTCTTTGCAAATCTGGTAAGTTCCTATGGTTATATCATCATATGTGTAGTTTAGGTTTCTTGTTCATGCCTTGTTTTTTTTTTACTTCTATGTGGTAAAATCGTGTGGAACTTGATGGTATGGTTAGTTGTAAGTCTTCTTTTAGTGTCATTTGTTAAGTCTAAAGTAAATATTTAGTCAATACTCAGTATATGTATATTGAGGCACTTTACTTTTTTGTTTTTCAAATTCTAGCAATATCTGATAGTTCTTTGTTGTTATGATTTCTATCTTACTATTTATTCATCCATGGGAACAAATGTTAGGGCTTTAGTTGTCTTCCTGTTAGCATTGCTACAAACTCTATGTTGTTTAATTGATGTGGCAGTGGTTTTCTAGGTTGTATGAGAAGATCAAGTTGTGAAGACTACAAACGTTAAGGGAAAAGTGAAGTATCCGATCAAGGTCAGTAAAGTACTAAAGTACATTTGATTACAGTACTGCACTATCAAAGCAAACTATATAGTCTGCAATTGCTATATAGTGAATGATACTCATGTTTTGTGCAATTGTGCTCTTTGCATTTTCATTTTTTTCTTTGGGTACCTTCTTTGTAAAGGTAGAATTAAGTGTTACAAATTAATATCCTATATTATTGTTTGGACGTTGTAGACACACCTATAGTACCTATCTATGATGTTTTTTTTTTTTTTTTTGCTTTGTGTGAAAAGTGTTCCTTCCAGCTGGTTGTGTATTAGACGTCTTCGCAGATAATACAGTAGTTCTACTTCTACCTTAACATTATGCGGTGTATTTCCTTGATTTTCATCTTAGCCATTCTATGTGGAGTGGACATACTGTTTGAATCTTTTTGTTTTGCTGCACAAATGGTGCTTTGTTATCCTTTGTGTGAAATTTTTATTTTGACTATGGCCTTGTCTGTTCTGCAGAGCATTAATATTTTGGAAGCTCATGGTAAAAGTGCCAAGGATAGTTACCTGCTAAATGTATATGCACTGAACACATGCCGTGCAGCTCAAGGATTGCCTACTAGAGTAACCCCTACTAGAATTGCTTGTTTGGATTTTAACCTTCAGAAGACAAAAATGCAATTGGGTGTTCAAGTCCCCGCAACTGATCCAAGGGAATTGAAGAAGATCCATCGGAGGTATGAGAATTTTCTATTTTGCAGCTTATTATTATTCATTTCTATTATTTCCTGCATGAATCAGCAATGACTTGCTCTCTTTTATCCGTTTTGCATATTGCTTGTTTTTAATTTAATGTGCTGGATCCCCATGCTTTTATGAATGGATCGACAAGCAATTCCTTTTTTTTTGAGGTCCTCAACACTAAACTTAATACCTTACTTTTTTGGCAGAGAATCTGACATAACAAAGGAGCGAATTGAGAAAACTCTCAAGGTTGGTGCTAATGTTGTGTTGACCACCAAATGAATTGATGATATGTCACCGAAGGTTTGTTTTCATATTTCAAGTAGAAGCGATGTCTTTTACCTATTTTTAATATGTTTCTAAATTTAGTTTCAAGCAAAATCTCTTTATGTATTTTGGTTGGGCTGGACAGCTTTTCTACTTAATGACATATTTTGCTTAGTTATTGTTAATTTTGGTTGGGTATTGCATAGATAATTTGTTGCGTATAGAACATGTAAACAAAATAACCTAATTCAGGTACTTATTTGGGATCATGATGCCCAGCCAAATAGATATGTTGTCCTAGGAGCAACTGAATTTTGCCCTAATTTGGTGTGTTTTCTTATTTGGGTTTTGAGCCTGATTTGAGATGCTGAAAATTATACTTTTGCATGGTGGATTGTGCAAGTAGGAAGTGCGCATCCTGGATAGACATAATTAACATGGTTTAATAGAATAGATTCATTACTACAGAAAAAGTCTTCACAGACAGTTCAAAAACGTTATCACAGACGGTTTCGTGAGCCGTCTGAGTTTATGGGTCAGTAATGACATGAGGTCATCACAGATAGTTTTTGAACTGTCTATGATGCAGACTATCATAGACGGTTTATTAACTCAGAATCGTCTGTGATAGCTCATGTATCACAGATAGTTTGTAGATAAAATTGTCTGATAGCTCATGTATCACAGACGGTTTATACATGAAACCGTCTATAATATATATTTTCTTTATAGTCTCCAAGCAGTGGCTGCTTGTAACTTTAAAACCAGTTTCATATATATTTATATTATATATATTGTCCGTAGTCCCCCAGTCACTTTCGGGGGATCGTGAGGAGGATGAGACAACAGCCATGTGCAACTTCATTAAGCCTCCAAGTTCAAGAAGCATGGCTGGCAAGAGAGCACGTGGACATACATTTGCCTGGATGTCATCGATAGGTAATTGTACTTGACATCAAGGAATGGTTGGTTGCTGGTACATAAAACCACTTTCCAGTCGGAGTACCTGCGCGTCCACGCCATGTTCTGAAAGTGGCGTGGACGCACAGGTACTCCGACTGGGAAGTGGCTTCATGTACCAACAACCAACCATTCTTTGATGTTAAGTCCAATTACCTATCGACGAAATCTAGGTAATTGTATGTCCACGTGCTCTCCTAGTAGTCATGCTTTTTGAACTTGTAGGCTCGATGAAGTTGCCCGTGACTGCTGTCTCATCCTCCTCACAACCCCCCTAAAGTGGGTGAGGGACTACGAACAATATATATATATATATATATATATATATATATATACATACATACATACATACATATGAAGCCGGTTTTAAAGGCACAAGCATCCACTCCTTGGAGACTTTATAAAGAAGAGACCAGGAATGAAATAGTAGGATGTACCTAGGACGCAAGGGAGGATAACTTGACCAGCGTGAACACGGTTACACAGACAAAGGTGAAATGAATGGCGAGAGATAGGTGAAGAGGTGTTGTAGCAGTTTTTGACTCATTTAGTCTTGTTTTGGAATAGAATACACACTAATTAATAAATAATTGATGATCAGAGGCACAAGCTAGGTAAAAATTCCAGAAATTTGTATGTTAATTGCAGCTGTATAAATTAGCCTAACGTTTACAAATCTGAAAATTTAATTGTAGCTTTCAAAAGCAGAATAACATATATATATAGGAACATACCATAAGATGAGTTACATGTACAAAAATTTGTATGTGTAAAGACTGATGTTTTGCCTCATCCGAATCACATCTCATGAACCAACATCATACATAGAGAACCCACCCATATCATCCAACCATCACAGAACACCCACTATAGCCCACATCATTCATCACCCACATCACAGAGCAAGGGGATGGAAAGGGATAGAAAGTAAATGGGAGTAGTTACCACAGTGCAACCGGCAAATCGATCACCGGTAGTAGCTCGCTACATCCATCTCCTTCATGTATGCATAAGCAACAATAAGCCACATCAGTAAACAAGTCAAATTCAAACTAAAAAACTGAAGCAACAGAGAATGAAAATTTTTGTATGTGTAAAGACTGATGTTTTGCCACATTCGAACCACATCTCATAAACCAACATCATACACAATGAACCCACCCATATCATCCAACCATCACAGAACACCCACCATAGCCCACATCATTCATCACCCATATCACAGAGCAAGGGGAGGGAAAGGGATAGAGAGTAAAGGGGAGTAGTTACCCTAGTGTAACCGACAAATCGACCACCAGCAATAGCTCACCACATCCATCTTCTTCATATATGCATAAGCCACAACAACCCACATCAGTAAACAAGTCAAACTCAAACCCAAAAACTGAAGCAACAGAGAATGGAGTGGTAGCCGGGGGAGGTCAGCTGATACGACTTTTCGGTTTTTCTCCTTTTTATAGATTTTCAGAGGAATTACAATCAGGTTCTCTATTGGAACCTGAAACCAAAATGAACACCTGAAGCTTTCCGACAACTAGGATGATACACTACAATCATCTTCAGAAACTGACTCTGAACAAAAACATAACAGAATACTGACTTCTTTCAGACCTACCAAAAACAAAAGAACAGAACACGTACGTGGCTCGTAGGCTGCAGAGGTCAGCTTGGGCTAAGGATAGCTCGCGGCCATGAGGCTAACGATGTGGACGACGACATCGTGAGGAAGAGCGACAACGATCGCCGATCTCCTCGCCTTGGTCCTCACCGTTATGCTCCGCGTGCTCACCATGGTGTACGTATTCAATACCATGCGTGCTCACCATGGCGCGCAATCATTATTCTTATAAAACGTCGAAAAGACGCATCGTAACGTCGGCGCGCGAGACGAAGAGAGGCATTGCGCGGGAGCCAAAAGATTGAATTATCACAGACGGTTCTTATTAAAAACCATCTGTGACATCTGTAATCATAGATGGTTCTTATTAAAAACCATCTATGATGAGCCCTCCAGCTTCAGTTGTAAACATAGGAAAAGGAGCGTCAACCGTATTTATGAAAATATACTTTGGTTACCAACGATTTATTAGGAGCATATTCAAATAAATCCTATCCGTCGGACTTCCATCTTTATTCGTTAATTTAATCTTGCCACAAGTTGTTAAGCCTATAAATAACCATCAGGAGGGCAGAACTAAAAAAAATCACTCACAAACTTCCCATCTTTTCTTACTTCCATTTCTTCTTAAAGTTCTCATCTCCATACCCTTCTAGTAAGACAAAATTCACGAAACAAATTGACTTTTCGACCACCATGCATGGAAAGAACAAAATCCATGGATGATCGATCGACTACTTCGATTTAGGTGGTCGGAAAGTCAATTTGGTATATGGATGTGAAGTCTTCAAGAAATTGGTAGAAGATCATATCCCTACTATCAGGTGAGCACTTCATTGTCTATGATGTGTAACTTTCGATCGATCGATCACGCGAAGTACTACTTCTGCATTCTTCTATCGATCGGAAGTTACACATCAAGACAGTGAAGTTACACATGATATGGAACAAGGTGCCTACCGGATTACATATGTTCTGCTTTCTTCTGTTGGGGAAATCAGCTTCAACTCGACCACTTTAAAGGATCAATCCGGCCCAATCAGGAGTGGTCGGAATCAGCTAATCAGTTGTTTCTAATTACAGACGGTTCCAATAAATAACCGTTGTGAATTTAGTAGTATCACGGACGGTTCGATACTTCATAGACGGTCTTCAATATAAACCGTCTATGATATTACCTCTTCATAGATAGATTTTAACACAGCCAGTAACACAGATGGTCTCTAAACCAAAATCGTCTGTGATTGCATATAATACAGACGGTTTTGGTCAACCGTCTGTGATGAGGCATCCAGTATTAACATTTTTGTAGTAGTAACCGGATGTTTTTCAATGTACCAATCCTGTGCTTTTCAGACATAGTTCTTATTAACCTCAACTGTTTGTCACATATTAAGAGCACATCAGGAGAATGCTGAGTTCGCCCTTGCCATGTGTCCAGCAGAACCATATGTACTATTCGGAGGTTAGCAAAATTTTGTTATACTGTATGCTTGCACCTTTCTCCCTCTAGACATTTCTTCTCTTCCCTCAAGCACTATGGCACGAGAATTTAATGAATAACCGACATAAGGCACAACCACATTAGGATGTAATGCACTGTATAGTATTAGTCCATTAGAGTTTGCGCTAATGTCCAAATTAAGCTACATAACCGGTATGCTGGTCACGTTTGCGTTGTCGGCGTCGGTGTGCAGCAAAGTTGTGACTCAACCAGACTAGCGTTGACGTTTGTTCTACCAATTTGACATCCTCGTGCAGGCACGATTGCAATTTTCAGGGCACACGCATCACACGCGCGGGCTAACCTACTGCAAGGCTGTAAAAAATTACGAGTAAAAACCGGAATGAACTTCAGTAACATCCAGCCTCTGCTAGTAAATTCAACAAATATTTGAATTCGAGCTGAGCACAGTGTCAAAAATATAAATACTTGTTACGGTTAATCAGAACATGAATTATTGGATCTAGCTGACGTGATTTGTTTTTCTTCTTCTTCCAAATAGTAATTGGTTGTCGTCAACCCCATACATCAACTTCAGGTTCCGGTCAAACATGTACATCTCCGGCGAGCCATACCATCCAACCGCCGGTGATGCCGATATGTGTGATGCGACATTCTAAACGATCCCGAGGGCGGCGTAATGCCACTCTCCATCACCTACTACCACGAGCATTTATGTATTTTCGTTTGAGCTCCACTGCACTAAGATTTTGACAGGGAAGAAATCTGGCCGTTGCAGGTCGGCATTGCGTGCGTCACCCTTGGTTTGTGATCGGCCACCAATAGTATTTTATTTCGATTGATGTAGCAACAGAAACAAACAGGCACTGCTAACTAATGGTTGTACTATTTCACTATTTCTTGTGTTAACGACCTTAAACTAACCTCCGGCCCCTCTCATTAATCAAGCCGATGAGTGAATGATACACCTATATACTCCGTATTCCAAAAAAAAGTGTCTATAGTAGCATTTATTTGCATGCTTGCTTCAGCTTTCTAAACTACTAATATTTAGTATTTAAAAATTAGAGTTGATCGTGGTCCGTTCTCTTTACCTTTTTCGGCGTTCGTTGGATCGGCGAACAGAGCACCGACAGTCCAGACCGCATCGCTGAGCACAATGACAGTTGATAAACCGACATGATAAGACTATGATTTTTTTAATTCGTAGCAAAATATGGGCGTTGAACTAGTATAATATATGATCGAGTATTTTTTTTCCTGGGGACATATTTCACTCGAAATTAATGGAACCCAACTATAGCATTTATTCATTTGAAATATAATATATGATCGAGTATGTTTTTTCTGGGACATATTTCACTCGAAATTAATGGAACCCAACTTCCATATATTTATTCCAGGGGACATATTTCACTCTAAATCAATATGCTACTATGTAACTACCATACACGTAATGATGTATTCATACTTCTATTATTCTTTACATATATGTTTGAGCTGACTAGGACATTTTAGTCAGCAGGTGGCATGCGGATACAATTTCCTCGATTTTTAAATAAGATTATAATTAATAATTACAAAATTAAATAGTCAATTTTTTTTTTTGTCACCAGATGAAATGGCGATAGGATCTAGATATAGAAACCCGAGTTTTGCCCCCAGCTCATTCCCACCTCATTGCAGCTGAGATCAAAGAGAGGGGAGGAAGAGAAGAGGGAGGGAAAGGAGAGAGGAGAGGAGAAAAATTGTGCGACGCAACTTTGCTGGTTCGTCATAGAGGAGAGAGAGAAAGAGAAGCAGATCATGTCGTCTACCTCGTAAGTAATTTTTTTACAATTTTATAATTTAATTCGAAACCCTGATAGATTAGCAAATAAAACTAGCGACTGAGAATTGATTTTATTAGATCATTTTAGCCGTAGTGTAGTCTATTTTAGTTAGATTATCGTTGTAGTTTGGATAATTTTTATACGGGAAATAATTTAGAAACATTGAAAATAGCAAGGTAGCTCTAAAAATTCCAGAGTAGCTCAATACAGTGTGTAGAGCCTCATTAAAATATTCCTAGCTTTGATTTTGTTATCATTTTTGCACGATAAATATTTTGTAAATGTAATACCCCAAAAGTATTCGAAAGAATATTCGAGAGAGAACAACTAAATTGAGAGAGAATTAATAGAAATAAGGTAGAAAATTCAGAATTTTAGGAGAGGAATGAGCCGCCAATTCATATTCGAGAGGAGAGGAGCCGGCCATAGTGGCCCAAGGCCCATAAGTGGGCTAGCAGCCCATTAGAAGGCAAGGGAGGGGGGGGGGGGGAGAACTAAAGCCTAGCCACCTGTGCTACAGTAGCCACGCTACAGTACCTCCGCCTCTGAACTGCTCTTCTCCTCGGCGTTGTCCTCCCTGCTGCCGGCCATTGGGAAGAAGAAGGAGGGGAAGGAAGAGGAAGAGGTAGAAGAAGAGGAGAAGACCAACTTCGTGGGAAGAGATCGCTGGTGGGTGCTCTTTGTGCTCAGCAATCGGTTCGTCAAGGGTAACCCCTGTTTTCCCCTGATTAGATGCACCTTTAATCGTTGTAGCAATGTCGGTAATCAGGCCTGCTCAGGACAGTTCGTGTTAGATCGATGTTTTGTTGTAGATACAAGCAGATTCAGTTCTGGACGTCTCCTAGAGAATTGTAGAGGACGTCGCTAGCTTTCGATGAAGTACAAGATAGCGTTATTCGAACCTCTGTAGCAGAAGTTATGATTTTTTTTGTGTGATTGTTCTGCAAGTCTGTCGGTATTCTGACAGGTTTTAGTAATATAACTTGAGCGTTCAGTTAAAGGGAAAATTAGAGAATCTCAGTATAACTAAAGTTGTATATAATTGTTGTAGCTTTCAGGAAAGCTCAAGAACGCGAAGTTTGGACAAACGAGATGGAAGTTATGATAGTTTTAGTTTACTGTCCAGAGAACCTGACGTGAAAACGATGTTTTGTTAATTGGCATGATAGGGGTATTAGATGGCCGAATCAGGAAGACCCATCAATTAGGTTTAGTTGGAGAATTTGATAAAATTTCAATGAAGTCCAAGAACACCTCATTTGGACTCCTGTACTAAAAGATACAAATTTTAGAACACGACTGTTTACAGAGGGGTCAGATCAACATTTAGGAAATTGGAGTCGGGATCGTGTTACAAGCTATTTCTAGCTCGTGTTTGCTTATATAGTTTATTTGGTCCATTACTGTTGTCTTAGTAAGCTTTTAAATAAATTTTAGATAGGGGAGTAGTCCCAGAGGTAGCACCCTCTTCACATCCTCCGTTCTCACGCGGTTAAGGCAAGTGCATTATTTGTTACTTTGGTTGTAAATATTGGGTCATGAATGTGTGTATTTGGTACATGATAGTGAGGCTTGGTTGCTGGCATGATGAATGTGTTAAGAATAGTGTATGCTCACAAGTATGATTATGCTCTATTCATGTATGAAGTTATTTATTTTTGGCATATTGATGATGAATAGAGCTTGTGCATGTGCATTTAGAGATCATGATGAGACTTGGTCATGTGGTGACCAAGGATGCATATCTTTGAGGTCCCCGTCACTTATGTGATGGGCTTGAGGTCCCCACACTTGTGGAGTGTGGGCTTGAGGTCCCCTTTACTTGCGGAGTATTGGGCAGTTGGTCCCTGCGCTTGCGAGCACAGGCATGGGTATGCAGCGACGGTTGCATACTTTGCATTATCGGTAAAATACAAAAAGAGATAAAGAGAAAGGATCCTTGAGCATTGCATATGCATGTGGAATGGCTTTGTTATGATATGCTTATGGAAGTGAATGCTTATGTTATGGTTTCATATTGTATGTCTTTAGTATGTACTTGCTGAGTCTGTGGACTCACCCTTGTTGTTTTTTGTTGTTTTAGGTACCAAATCCAAGAATGACATACATGGGAGGGAGTAGACTTGATTTGGATTCACACACTGCCACTCATCTTTAAAGTTGATTAAGTTTTAGATCGTACCTTAATAAATGAGCAAACTGTTTAAGGATTGATTATGATTATGCCTCATGCAATGGATTAAGTGTAATAATGATGAGTAGTGTATTTCGGATTCCTTTGGATATGCTAGTTGCTTAGCATGTTTTGAATGCCTATTGATGATTCTAGATGTTGGATTATTTATTTATGATTTATCTAAATGTTGGAACCTCTGTGTAGTTAACTTTACAAGGGAGGTTCTGCCGAAATTTGGTGGTTTTCCTTGGTTTAGAATTATTTAATATTAGTTTAGTAGCATTCTAAGCTCATGTTGGGCTGGGGTGTTACAGTAAATACCGAGAATACATTTTAAACGTAAAAAAATAGCAAGATGGGTCTAAAAATTCTATAAAAATTCTAAAGTAGTTAAATAGGGTGTGTAGAGTCTGATTAAAATATTCCCAGCTTCATTTCTACTCTTATTTTTGTACGGTAAATATTCTGTAAATGCCGAGAATACATTTTAAATGCGAAAATAGCAAGGTAGCTCTAAAAATTCCATAAAAATTCAAGAGTAGTTAAATAGGGTGTGTAGATCCTGATTAATATATCCCTACCTTCAATTTTGTTCTCATTTTTGCACGATAAATATTCTGTAAATGCCAAGAATATATTTTAAACTAGGAAAATAGCAAGGTAGCTCTTAAAATTATATTAAAATTCTATAGTAGCTAAATACGGTGTGTAGAGCCTAATTAAAATATTCCCAACTTCATTTTTGTTGTCATTTTTGCACGGTAAATATTGTGTAAATGACGAGAATACACTTTAAATGCGGGAGATAGTATGGTACACTACTACACAAAGGATCATCACAGACGGTTCTAAACTGTCACCACAGATGGTTTGTGAAACGTCTGAATTTATGTGTCTAGACAAGAACCTGTTGGAGATATGCCCTAGAGGCAATCATATTGATGATGATATTTCGTTGTATCCATGATTTAATAAATGTTCCTTGAATATTACCTTTGTGTTGATTAACAAGTATGTGACTTGTTTGTGAAACTCTTTACTTGTATGGTTATTCTAAAGTTATCCCTAGTCAAAGTTCATGTGAGGACACACGTGAATGATGGATTAGCACATGTATCGGTTGATGACCATGTTTCACAGGTCATAGACATGGAGATGTCAAACCAATAATGTGGACACATGTTTAGAACATGGGGTTGGACCGACCCAACATGAGACATAGTAATTATTCTTATGGTTCTCTCTACACAATGTGTACGCCTTGTCCTTAGACACGAGATTGTCGCATGTACTTGGATGTGAATCGACCTACTTAGGGGCTATCAAACGCTACTCCGTGAATCGGGTAGTAATAAAGGTAGCTTCGGGTTTGTCATGAAGCATCTTGTGAGGTATGGTCGATCGAGATGAGATTTGCCTCTCTACGAGAGAGATATCTCTGGGCCCTCGAGTGATCAGATCCGAAATGCATGGCCATGCTACTTAAGGTTAAGAGTTAACCTAGTAAGGGATTCCGGATCACGGGGCCGAGAAAGAGTGGTCAGCTTGGAGCTCGACCGAATATCGTGAGACAAAGGGATTGGCATGTACATAACGTTGTGATGGTTCGTCCGATATGATCTTTACGTATGTTTAGGAGTTGGCACGCCTTGCTAGAGGCCGCTACCAACTATTGACCAAGTATGTGTACTCGCGTCATGTCTAAACATATGTGAGCCATAGGGTCACACACTTATGGTGAAGCCTAATTCGGATTGGATCCGACTAGATCGGGCATTGAGTCCTAATGGGCCTCTATTCGTAGAAGCCCATTATAAGGACGCCTATAAAAGGAGGGCGGGCGACGGTTAAGGGATGAGTTTTTCGTGACATCCTCAAACCCTAGCCGCCACCCTCCCACGCCCTAGTCGCCGCGCGGATCTAGTAGTCCGGCGCGCGTCGCTCTCCCGCACGTGTGGATACCTTTGAGGCGCCGCATGCGTGGTGTTGGGACGAACCGCAAGAAAGGAGCAGACGTGGGACGCCGCGACGCGGACGAGGAAGTAGTACGACTACTCGCCCGACGTCTCGCATCAATCGAGTACGACTACACCGCCCGACGACGCTTGCATCAACTTCCGCACTGCGCGTATAGTGGTAAGACCGTGATCTATAACTGCAGTGATCTTGGTTTACGGGTAGAATTTTTTAATTTGCGCTAGTGTAGCCTACCCATTTCCCTACAGAACCGTCTGTGATAGTTACTATCATAGATGGTTCTTGTTGAGAACCGTCTATGACAGTTTTTCCTATTGCAAAAAAATTAATTTTGAATATTGCCCATCACATTCCATACAAAAACCTTCCCGACTCCCCCTTGCGGCCTGTGAGCACCCCGATGCTGCCCATCTTGACCATGGCGTCGGCGCAGTCCTGCCAGAAGTAGGGCCCAAAGAGGGTGCTGAGGAGGCCCGAGTAGGAGTCGATGACGTCGACAGTGGAGGTGTCGTTGTAGAGCACGACATTGGAGGCGATGATGGCAAAGCCATTACGGATGTTGCGGAGGATGGAGGAGGTGTCGAAGGCGCGCTGGCTGCGGCGGTCGAGGAGGAGGCGCGTGTTCAGGTCCCTCGGCACGCATCGGGACTTGAGTAACAAAAACTAAAAGGAACTTGAGTTAAACATATCCAATCATCCAAACAGAACACACTGACCATTGGAAAGTAGAGCAATTGCTTGTGGAAGTGCCTTCACGCCCCATCATCCGGAAAGGCAATGGTGATCTGCGCAACACACAAGGAGTCAGAGCGCCTAGCAATATGGATTCACCACACAATAGTAGAAATTAAGAGGGCAGCGGCTCCTGCTATGCACATTGTCTACATCGGGGAGCTAGCGGAGGCGCTACAGTAAGAGCGCTATCCCGGTCTTGAAGCATGGTAGGACGTCGCCGCCGAAGTAGAACCTTTCCTGAAGCGTGTCGATATCATAGATGACGATGTTGGTCGGCTCGCCCCAGGACTTGGGGATCATGGAGAGGATGCACGCGAGCGTGAAGGCGGCGGAGGAGGGGGAGGCTAGCGGCAGCTCAGGGGGAGAACTCGGCTATAATATATAAGGATAGCGGTCATAGTGCCAAAATATTTTGCCTCCCGCGCACACGTTCAAATTTTTTTGAACTCCCATGTTGCACATCACAAACGGTTTCATACAAAAACCGTCTGTAACGACATATCATAGACGGTTTTTTATACGAACCGCTCTGTGATAAGTATCTCATCACAGACGGTTTGTATTAAAAACCATATGTGACTTAGAATTTACCATGGTAAAATCACAGAGTAAGACAAAATTCAAGCCATGGTAAAATTCCAAATCACAGACGATTTTTAATATAAACCATCTATGATATACGGAGCCATCATAGACGGTTCTTATTAAGAACCATCTATGATATTGCACTATCACAGATGGTTTAAATAGAACCATCTGTGATAATTTACAGACGGTTCTTAACAATAACCGTGTGTGATCTCTGCGATTATCATAGCTAGTTCTTCTTAAGAACCGTCTGTGAATTATCACAGATAACTACAACATTGACGGTTCCAAAGGAACCGTCTGTGATGAGGTGTGTAGTATAGCTTGTTTTGTAGTAGTGGTAGCTCTAAAAATTCCATAAAAATTCTAGAGTAGCTAAATAGGGCGTGTAAAGCCTGATTAAAATATTCGTTGCTTCAATTCTATTCTCATTTTTTGCATGGTAAATATTCTGTAAATACCGAGAATAGATTTTAAACTTGAAAAATAACAAGGTAGCTCTAAAAATTATATTAAAATTCCATAGTAGCTAAATAGGGTGTATAGAGCATGATTAAAATATTCCCAACTTTAATTCTGTTCTCATTTTAATATTCTATATATGCCGAGAATGCATTGTAAACTAGGAAAATAGTAAGATGGCTCTAAAAATTGTATTGAAATTCTAGAGTAGCTAAATAGTGTGTGTTCTCAGCTTCATTTCTGTTCTCATTTTTGCACATTAAATATTTTGTATATGCCAAGATATTCTTTAAAATATTGCCCATCTTAAATTTTAGGTATGACGGCCCCAGGAGATGCTGTGCAGTGGCGAACGAGCTGAGGTTTGAGGTGAACGATTATGTTTACCTTAAGGTCACCCCGATGAAAACAATGCATCATTTTCACGTCAAGGGCAAGTTGGCACCTCGCTACGTCGGGCCATTTGAATTCTAGTGAAGCGAGGATTGGTGGCCTATCAGTTGGAGCTACCACCATCACTTTCAGATGTGCACAATATTTTTCATGTCTCACAACTAAAGAAGTGCCTTTGAGTCCCAACCAAAGCAACTAAGTTGGAAGATCTCGATTTACAATCCGATCTCTCTTATCGGGAGCACCCGATTCGCGTTCTGGAAGAAACAGAGTGCAAGAAAAGAAATCATGTCATCAAGTTCTTAAAAGTTTAGTTGTGAGGACCCGGAATATTTAACTAGTAACACTTAACCTCCAAATGGTTCTAGCGTTACTAATTAAACATTCTAAGCCTCGATGGACATATGCTTCCCAGAATTGCAGCATATGCACATCATCACAAAATCACACATCATTTCCATACAAGATACATCACTAAGTTCAATAACGACATACATAAAGTAAGTTATTACAAAAGAGCCGACCGGCCAAATAGAACAATATACAAGAAAGACAGCGGAAGCAAAAGGTGCCATAAGATGGCTAGAACAAAAGTCGACAGGTTAGCCAACATAACCCACAAGACAACCGACGGCCGCCAAGCTAGACGCCTGCAGCTACCACAAGACAACTCACGTATGAGACCCTCAAGCTCACCTTCTTCCTCTGCAACAATTACATTTAAGCAAGATAACCGAGTACACAAAGGTACTCGTAAGGCGACGTGTGGAATAGCAGACCTATTCATAAACTACATGCAAGCTTATTTAGGTGGAGGTTGTATGTCTCATTTTGCACAAAGCCAACTTTAATTGCAATAACGTAATACATTTAAAAGCAAGTTTACAACCTAATTTTAATGTTGAAAGTAACAGCGAAAATAATAATAAATACAAGCAACCACCTAGAAGTGACTATCCCAATAGCCACCACAACATAGCACGAATCCCTGATTCGTACCACCCATCAAGTTTTAATTAAAAAGGTTGTAGTCTAACTCTTGAAAGCTTACCCAAGCGTGTCCATAGCCTAGGACGAGGCTATTCGAATAGTTTCAACCCTGCAGGGGTGTACCAATGTACCCACACTTCAGACCGCCTTTAAGCCACAAAGCACACTTCTGAAGGTATGCCGGCACGGCTAAGTCCTACGAGACGCTTTCCAATATTGTGTATTGACTACGAGCCGCTCGTATGGATAGAAATCCATACGCTTACATTGCAAGCCGAAAGACAACCAGCCATCACGGGGGAAGCCTTTCGGACACTACAATGCTCCCAACACCATCCCTCCTGCGACTCCCTGCGACCCGAAGCCAATACACGCCAAAGTACTAAGTCAAGAGAGGTCCCATACCCTCTAGTGTGGTTAGCACGCACAAATTGCTCGGATAACAGGTACTCACAAGATGTTCGGTCCTTAATTGACTCGGGCACCATTCCAGTCACACCCGAAAATCACACCATCTTACCATTGTGCCCAAGTCTAAATCATTTTGCTTTTCAGTTTTAGTTTTCATAAGTAGACATGGTACAAGGTGGAAATCATACATCATAATAAGTTTTATATGATCAAGGTTATCGACAAGTCGATAACCGCCATTTCTAGGAAGCTAAGCATGGCTAAGCAATTAATTCAAGAAACTACTAAGTGACAAGAGCTCATCCACGAACCCCGAATCATAGCAATAACCTAGGCTCACAGTAGTAGAGGATAATCATTTGTCTTAAGGAAATGCATCTACTAGGTCAACTAACGACAATAGTTTAACACAAACTAGCAATGCGTACATAGAATTTGTAAACAACATAAATACTTAAAATACTGGGATTAACATGATCAAACTGCTTGCCTTGCTGGATTTGTTCTTGCTGCAGAGGGGAGTGCTCAGGTTCAATAAATTCTTCGGAGCCTAACGCGAAAAGGCGATAAAAACCAATAAGAACGAAGAACACCAAAAGGAACTCAACAGCAAAGAACATCCAAATCCCATGAAATTTCTACAGCAGCTAGAGGTTGATTTTAGACAATTTTAGAAACAATAATCACTTCATTTGGACTTAGCATGAAAAAGTTATGGCTAAATTAAATTCTCTCAGCCTGAAAAATCCTAATTAAATTAATTAGAGTTACTGTTCATGGCGGAAATTTCTAGAATGATCTGGAACTTGACATTTTTATGGTAGGTAGATATGGTTATCCTAACAACAGCAAAACTGAGTTTGCACAAATTGGAGTTATAATGAATTAGTTATGATTTTTCTAAGTTCTAAAACTAGCATATATCATTTCTCAGGAACATAAATAAAGACAAGGCCTAGTTCATGTTAAAGTATGCCTACAGACCAATTTTACCAAGTTGAGTTGCTCAGTAAGGATTTACAGAGAAGAAGGTTATGCATTTTACAAATTTTCAATGAATTTCTAGACATCATTTTTCACTAAACAAGATCATGTAATTAAAGTCATTTTCTACTATATAACAGTGCCTAAATTCATTCTCAAATTAAAGTTCATACTCTATGAGCTACAAAGAATGGAATTATTCAAAAGAAGCTAAAATGACAAAGTTATGCACTTTTGAAATTTGAAACGTTAAAAGACTTAGAAAATTTGAGCTCTCGGGAGGTCCAGATGAACTGAAGGAAAAAGGAGAGGTCGTGGCCGTTGATCTTGCATCGCAGGCCACAGACCTCGAAGCTGGCAAGACGGAAGACCTCCTCCCGCACTTGGGAGGTCCGGACCGTCGAGATTGGATCCAACGATCACGACGGTGCATGCACAGCCGCACGCAAAGGAGGTCCACGCGCTTATCAGAGGTCGTGGCCGTCGGTCGAGATCCGCGGTCCCGAGCACTAGGGAGGTCCTAAGGGTAAACCTACGGAGGAGGTGCGGACGGCTAAGATCTCACGGAGGAGGTCTTCAACGGTCTAGATCTCCGAGAGGAGGTCTTTAACGGACACGATCAAGTGAGGAGGTCTGGGCGATCAAGATCAAACGAGGAGGTCCCGATGGTGGGATTCAACCGAGGAGGTCTTGGACGGCCAAGATCTACTCGGGAGGTCCTAAGTGACGTGGTTTTAACGGAGGAGATCCGGACGGCTCGAGATAAGGCCTAGGAGGTCCTGAACGGTCCGGATCGCCACGGAGGAGGTCCTGAGACTAAGGATTTTGCAAAGGAGATCTAACGCTCACATCTAACTCCGGGGAGGTCGTGAGCGGCTAGGATTGAGCCTAAGAGGTCCTGAGCGGGGTTTTCTTTGTAAAAGGCTAGGGGTGGCTTTTTACAAAGAGGACCCCGAGGGTGGTCTTTGCAGAATGACCGAGGGGAGGTCTTTTTGCAAAGAGGACCTCGGTGGAGGTCCAGGGGGTGGTTTTGGCAAAATGACCGGAGGAGGTCCTTTATGCAGGAGTGGTCCTAGCGGCTAGGATTTAACCAAGGTGGTCCTAGACGGTTAGGATCGACTCAAGGGGAGGTCCAAGCGCGCAAGATTTTACACAGAGCCAGATCTAACGGCTAAGGGCTGATCCTAGGAGGTTTTTAAAGGCCGAGATAGAACTAGGGAGGTCCTGGGACTTAGAAATTTACACGGAAAACCTCTACGGTACAAATCTGACCGAGGGTGGTCTTAACGGCCGAGATTAAACGAGGTGGAGGTCGTGGACGACCACGATGAACCCGAGGAGGTCCAAGGTGCTTCTAATGGTGCGGTTCCTAAGGACAGCGACTAAAAGGTGGCGGCTAAGGACAACTTAAATGCTGCTGAAGATTGGCAATAAAGGAACCTAAAAGGGACTTTAATGACCTCTGGATTTTAATTCTAAGCACAAGGCCCACACGTCGGTGACGCCCGGCACGGATCAAGACATGATTAATGCGCCAATGATTAGCAATGATTGGGCATTAATGCTGTCCTAAGAAATGATAAAACGGAGTTTGCACCGCAAAACTCCCGAGCGCGTTAACGCTTGCCGCGACGAGGACCACGCCGCGCCAACTAAACATCGAATGGAACCGCAATATCATCACGAGCTAAAGGTGGCAACCTGCGTCGCGCGACGGCCTTGAACGCCGGCGAGTCGGAGATAGGCTAGGAGACTAAATGCGACAAAATGAAAAGCTAACGAGGTTCAAAACGACCGGGTTTCCAACACTAAGCACTAACCTGGGAAAGAAGGAGGTCCAAGAAAGGTCGCAGGAGCTCCGGTGACGATGGTGCTCGCCGGAGTTGGGGAAGACGACCAGCACGACTCCGAAAACAAGCTCCCCGAATTGTCCACCTCTGAGAAGGTTTAAACAAAACAAGTTAGGGAGACTTGAGTTGACCTAGAGAGCAAGGTGACAGCCAAAAAGGCAATAAAGAACCACTAGAGCTCGGAGGTCTTCAAGGAGCTTCAAAGTCGACAATGGAGGCAGGGAGGTGGTGTTCTTAGGTGTTTGAGTTTGGGGCTCACACTCACAACCGAGGGAGTTCAAGCAGCAACCAAGAGTGGGAAGGAAGAGGAAAAAGGAGGTCTCGGGCTATACATAGCATGGGAGCTTAGCAATGGTGTGGGCAAAGCTCATCAGAACAAAGTCCATGCCTGCCATGGACTTGCTTGATTTGACAAGGCGGCGAGGATGACTTCTTTAGGGCAAAGCTCTGCCGCAATAAATGCATGGCAGAAAGAGACGTTGGGAAGGACCAAAAAGTGACAAGACCGCTCCCAACTGCTCGACACGACACACGCCGACAAAGCGCGTGAGAATCATGACGACTAGATCTCCAAGAGGTCGTGAGGGAGAAGAACAGGGCCGAGGGAGAGGTCCTGGACGATTCCGATTTGCATGGGGTGGTCCTGGACGTCCCAGATCAGCCGAGGTGGGGAGGTCTTTGCGGGTGAGGAGGTCCTGGGAAGGTCCTAGGAGCCGTGGGGAGGTCGTGGGCGTCGGATTCAATTCCAACAGCTTACACATGCGCGCCCGAGTGTGGTTGAGTGGGCTGGGTCCAACCGTGTCGGTTGAGTTAGGCTCGGGCTCGAGCCCGAGTCTGACTCAAACCAGATTCGATTTTTCTGGTTTTTGAGAAGGGCTGACATTTGGAGAATTGTTTGAGGTAGCAAACGAACTTCAAAAATTGCGAAATTTTTACAGGAGCTTGCTAGCTGAGAGATTGGCCTTGAATAAAATTATCAGAGGTTTTGGTGCTGTGGATTTTCCTCCAAAAATTTACCAAGGTATTGGTCCAAGGTTTGACCAGATTTTGAATTGGGTTGACTTTCCTCCAACAGCATTCAAATAATTTCTAAAAATTGTGGAACTTTTCAGAGGAGTCACATACCATCCCAAGAATTTAGGAAAAATATTTCCAGGAGATTATCACAAGATGGAACAAGAAGGTTTTTGAAGGATCAAGATTTGGATCAAAGACTTGTGACTTTGTATTTCCATAACTTCTTGTACAATAGTTGTTCAGTACAAACAGGAAATACAAGATGTAAGAAAAAGTTTTAATTTCTACTCATTTTCTTACATTTGAAACACAAGCCTAAAATTGGGATGTTACATTAGTCAAGCAATTATACTTAAGATGAAGCGACTTGGGAACGTGAGGACCGCCTTCGAGCCGAGTATCCGCATCTCTTCGTCGATTCGTAGGAATCTCGGGGTCGAGATTCTTTTTAAGGGAGGTGAGTTTGTAACAACCCCAAAATCCTTAAGTTGGTTTAGTTGAGCATTTCATGTTGATATGTGTAAATTCTGGAACAATTTTAAACTTTTGTCGTTTGTAATAAAGTTCACTCAGAATTTAAAACTTGGAGGTTGGAGCTCCCTCCTTGACTGACGACTGGTTTAACTTGAATTCAAGCTTCCAATTGAATCGAGAAGAATGTTTGCTTAAAAGTTTCTAGAAATAATTTATTAAAATACTATATTATTTATCATGAATTAATATGATTTTTGTCAAATTTTTAGAAGTCAAACTGACCTCACCAAAAATCCAAACAAAAGCACTAATGTAGATCTGCAAATGAATTAATTATGACAACTGGGGCATTAACAATACAGAAAAAATTCTAGGCTCTAATTGAATCGGAGAACACTCAATTTTTTTAAAGAATTTTTAGAATCTATTTTCTATTTTAAACCGCTCGGTCAAATCTGTTGCATTTTAGTCAAAATGAATTAAAATTCAAAACCTCTTTGTTGAATCGGGTCGAGCCCAACGAACCGGACCCGACCTAGCTCCTTTGTTTTATCGGCTGCCATCTGGTCCCACTTGTCATCCCTCTCCTCTTTTCCTCACTCGATCTCACCTTTCCTTACTATGCACGACATGCAGCCGCTCGATCGAGCTCCTACCTCCACCGCCCAGTCCACCACGGCCACTGCCATCGCGCCACGAGGACTGCTCGAGCCTCTATTACCTCCCTTGACCACCCTCTGTCACTCTCCTCCCCCTCACGTCACCCCTTTCTCCTTCTCTGCCTTCGCTGGGAAGGAGGAGGAGAGGAGAGAACCCCTACCAACACTCCCATTTGGCCAAGGGCACCTCCTTCGTGCTCCTCGCGCATCGCCGTTTTCATTTTCATCAGACCGGAGCCTCACCATCCACCAAGTTGGCGAGAACGTGGGCATTGTCTTCCCCTCCGGCGGGCGCGGCCACCGTGCCCCTACGCTCCAGGGGTGAGCTTAGCTTGCACGACCTTGTCAATCTAGTTCGCAGCGTTGTGATGAGCAATCCTGTGTGTTTAATTGCGTTTTTGTTCAAAATCGAAGGAGTGCAGCGTTTTCTTCCCCAACCCGACCATAAGTGACACCCGCGCTGCCGTACCATCGCTGGCAAGCCCCGTGTCGAGCCCTCGCACCTGGAGCATCGCCTCGGCTTACTCATCCTTCCCCAACCTCCCGTTGGAGCTTTCCACCTCCCGGCCACCGCCCCACGACGCCCTCATCGCGCTACCGCTGGCTCCCATCGCCAGCCCTCCTCGGATGCTCCCCCACCACCATCAAGCGCTCCGGTAGGTTCCTCTACCCCCATGGATGCTTATGAACACGTTATTTGAGCCCGAGCGTCGCCGAGATGTCAACGCCCCATGGGTCCGAGCACCTCCGCTGCTCTACATAGCCACGCCACCACTATGGCCCATCTTGGCCCTCGCCGTCGTTGTTGGTAGATGCGCCGTGACCGCGGGTTCCATTTTGGCCATCTCGGGTCAGAGCCAAGGTCTCTACCGCCGGCGCTGAACTCACCCAAGGTGCTTTGTTTCGGTAGCTAGAGGTAGAAGAAGGTACTGTAGCACCCATGTTAGTACTAACATAAGCGCTTAAGTTGGGGATAATGATTTAATTAGCAGAAGTTAAACATAGTTAGTGTCACTATGATATATGGACCCTACCTCAATGAAGAGATCTGGTTGATCTTCTATTTAAACAAAGAGCCAATGACGTGCGGGTCCCCTATCCTAAAAACCGACACGTGGATCTAGTCTATGGGCCTGAGTCTCTCTCCCGTGGGCCCTGCAGTCTAAAACGATGCTCATGGACCAGGTTCACTAGGATCGTGGTCCCACATGTCAATCACTTTAGGATTTTTCAATTATAAATTAAATCAAAAATAAAAGGAAAAGTCCGAGACCCCACTTGTCATTAGCGAGGCTAGGTCAGCCAGCGTGTAAAAAGAAATTAAATTAGTAGAAAATTCGAAAAGAGTTATTTTTACACTGAAAATTCCATTAACTTCAAAAATTCAGTAACTAATTCAAATAAACTCCAAATCGAGTGAAACCAATTTTGTTGGTTTTCATTCTTAATGTAATTTCACATGGCATAGGTTTTAAACATGTTACTATCGCAGAAAATTTTGAATTTCAAATTAATTTCTAAAATAATTTTTTTACACTAGAAATTGAATTAACTTCAAAAATCCATAAGAAATTCCTATGAGCTCCAAATGGGTGATTCCAATTTAGTTGTTCATAAATTTTTACTCTCTTTCATGCCATGTAAAATTTACCTCCACCACAACTTTAGAAATTTTTAGAATTGTAATTAATTTTGGAATTGATCAACAACAAGCCTTTTACTTGAATTTTCTCCTCGAGTAGATCTTCGTTAGGGCATAACTCACTCATACGAACCCCGTTTTAGTTGATTATTTTTCCTAAAATCATATAAAATTATAATCAACCCACTGTGTGAATTTCATGCAATTTTGAATATTATGAATTTTTCGGCTTTATTTGGTGTTTGTTGTATTATCGTTCTTTCGATAGTTTTTCGACGATCCCGATGAATTTGTTAGTTCGACCTGAGGGTAATAGAGGGTGGTACCAGCCAAGGCAAGCACCTCCCTTTGATCATGTTGCTCTTACTGATTTTAAAAGTTTTATGTTGATTTCAATCTAGCTATTGCATGCTATTTGAAAAATATGTTCATAGGTAGAAGTAGTTAATTTCCTAATTGTTGCATTACCTTCCTTGAATGTTGATGTCCCCTTGTTCAGTTCTTGCCTAGGATATATGTATATATGAGAATTTTTTGTTGTAGGATAGATCGATGCTTAGCCATGCTAGTAGTTGTAGTCAAAGTGGATGATAGAACTAGTCCATCGGCCATGGTGAATCAAATTATGTTGAAATTTGAGGATTGTGTTCAGATCTTTGAATATGGCTATTGTGGACAATTTGGGCAGCGGGTTCTGTGTTTTAACTTGGACGGATGATAGGGTGATGAAGGGAGACTGACCCGGATTCGTGTAGCCCCATCTGGATGATTAAGGACCGGTCTGTGGTGTGTTGAACCAAGTCTCACGTGCAACCACACGTCGGGATAATGGGCGATGGCTTGGCTCAGTAATTTGTTGTGTGTTAGCTACCAAGCCACAACTAGATTGGCAAATGTTGTTGTTATTGTTGTATTGTCAACCTAGTGGGGGTTTGTTAAGTTTCGCCTTACTTGCCCTTAAGGGTCGCTTGCGTTTACGGGGAGCTGTGCAAGGGAGTTACTTACACAACGAGGTTCACCTGTGGTTCAGGCAACCGACAGTCTGCCATGGGATATGTCCTCGGGTTGTTTAATAGTTAGGACATGACATTGTAACGGCCTCGTTATGGTATCTCAATCACACTCCTAAGGAAGAGTGCACTAGACGACATTATGAGATATTCATATCGTATAGGTAAAGCTGTACATCTCTATAGAGTCACTAACCTATTTGAATAGCCATGTCCCCAGTCATGGACATCGCTTGGTGAAACCATGCATAGTTAGAATATGAAATTTTGGGTTTAGGAAAATTTGGGAATGGTTTGTAGGCCCGAACTGGTGATTGTGTGCTCATTGTAGTTTACCCAGGTGGGGCAGCCACCCTGTGGTATGAAATTGTGACCATGGATTTAATTTGAGGATTATTGAAATTTTACGTTACTGTTATTTAAATATTTGAAATGTTTTACTCACTGCCATTTGAATCTAAATACGTTACCTTCCTGAAAATTATTGCTTTACGCTGAAAATTGCCTAGTGTAGTAGCCCTCCTTGATACTTGAATGCATCTATTTTTTTATTGTAAGACTTGCGAGTAAAATTTTGTATTTAACCGGATTGTCCACTTTGCTTCTAGTGAGAATGTCGTACAAATCGGTTATAACTATCGCACCAATTTTGGGCGATAACGACAGATGCAATGGCTTTAACTCCAGTTGGATGCTTGTGGGTTTGGGCATGCCAACTTGGTTATTCCCTTTTATTTCCACTACAAATTCATTGGTTTCATGATTAGATTTGGCTAGTCGGCCCCCTTATGCAAAATCAGGTCATAAGATCCTATTTATTGATGTTGTAATAATATTTTTGTATATTTGACTATGGATGTGATCAATGTTGTTTTGGATATGTGCATGTTAGCCATTGATCCTTGGGAGCTAACACGAGACACATATCTGGGTACTTGAAATTGTTCTCGTTTCTTGTTAAAGGTTGTGCCTCGGTGCAATCGCTTGACTGGAAATAGATTCAATTTCAGGGTCCCCACATATTTTCACAAATACCATGAAGCCTAATCAATTTCTTTCACACAAATACATAAGTTTAACCACATAGCTGTCCCCTCCCAATTGTTTTTATGACAATCTACCCCTCGTGTGAAATCCCCGAGCATATCCATGACCACGAACGCGGCTATTCGAATAGATTGATTACCACTCTGCAGAGGTTGTACACTTTACCCACAAGATATAACCCATGTAGTAGCACCAACCATAACAAAACCTTTCCAAAACTTTATCTTAACAATTGATCATCCCGTTGTGCATATTGCCGGTACCAAACCTTCACATAGATGGTTGGCGTCACACACCGTTGGACCTGGATACGACGAACCGCTTATAAATGTAACTCACCACACATACCGAATCACACCTCCACCCTGGTACATAGTCTAACCTATCTGCCTGAGCAATCAATGTCAAGAATCTGTAACTTACTAAGTTAGGCCTGTCCCATACCATGCATGTGATTGTACAGTTGTGGCACAGTTCAATGGCACATAAAGTTAAGTCCTTAATTGACCAAGGCGAGACTGCCAAACTACTACCAATTACCACATTCATATTTTCCTAAACGCACACGGCTCCACCATACCACAATTCCATCCACATGCCTCAGTCTAAATCTTTTTCCACCCTGTTGGTTAAGTGAAACACATGCCATCAACGATTGACAACATACTGCACACAGCTTTTCACAAGGTATTTTACATTCACTTAGTCAAGTTTAGATTTTTCAACTCAAAATGGTATCAATAACTCGTTGCATGGCTAAGTAGACTATTGGTATCTAATCAACCCACATTGGTGCTATAATGATACCAACTAATAATTAACCAAGCTAAGGTGACAAAAGATCATGTTAATATAATGGGTAAGGTGGATATAATCAAGTAGGCGTATAGCTAATCCCAAAGCATTTAAAGCATTAAATACTTGAAATAACATGCAATAGTTGAATCGAAGTAATTTTGAAAAACTAGGTTCAACATGGTCAAAAGTACAATTTGCCTTAAAATAAGTCTTGATACTGGTCTTCAACTTGATCAACTCCTTCTTCCTCGAAAGCTCCTAGAGTATCAACGTCTACTCACAAACAAAACTAAAAACTAAAATAAATACAAAACAGAGCAATAAATAAACTTCAAAAATTAAAAAAATATAGGAAGGTAGGGCTTGAATTTAGACAAATTTAGAAACTAGAATGGGCTCAATCGGTGTTCATATGAGGAAGAACGAGCTCTCGGAAGATTTAAATATAAGAAACAAAGAAAGAAAACATTATTTCAAATTTTCAAAATTTTCTTTCTAAAGGAAATTCTGAAATATTGCATCAGCATGACGTCAGCAATAATTTTTGGAATTAAAGAAAATTCCAAAAATAAGAAATAGAGACTGACAGGTGGAACCCTTGGCCTATAGATTGGGTTTATGGAACAGTGGACTAACATGTGGGGTCCAGATGACAGAGGCTAGGTCCACCATGGACTAAGTCAATGTTGATCTGGGTTAAGGGTTTTGGTATGAGTGATGCTAATGCAGTTGGTTGCTGACGCAACTCACACGTGGCGGAGACAGAGCTGACACATTGGCAGCCACGGCGGCGATAGTGAACAATGCGGTGGTTGGTGGCGAACGGGGTACACCTCTGGCATCACCGTGCCTTGGCGTTCACATCTAGCGGCTCAGATGCGACTGGGTCATCCAACAAGGTGGTCGATGATGAGGTAGGCGTCGGCGGTGGCTCGATCAATGGCAAAATGGTGGCACGGTGCTCGAGGAGGTCTTGGACATGTGCGTTGGGTTCCTAAGACCTTGGCGATGCTAATGGGTGGCGCACGAGACCCAATGGTCACCAACGGCAAGGGGAACACGACGACGATGGTGGAATAGGGCAGCGACACAGCCTTCACTGTGTTACGGCGCTATGGCGATTGTCCAGCGACGGGAAGGTGCGCACTCAATAGAACACGAGAAGGCGAACCCGACAATGTAGACGATGACGATAGGGGATCACCGGTGGTGGTGGAATCGGTGGAACACTGTGGCAGTGATGCTAGGGCTAGATCTAAAATTCTGGCATGACGACGGCGATCTCGGGCTTCGGGAATCAGGGAATTGGTGGCTAGGGTTGATGTGGTCATTTTGACACGTAGTCGAGGCCATAAATAGCCTATAGCGGTGGGGCTACGGAAGAGTCCGAACGTGGTATGATGGCGGAGTCCAGCTCGTGTCCGAGATGGAGATGATAAACAGTGCACCTATTCAGTGGCGATGGCTCAGGTGAGTTGGAGTTGGAAACGACACACGTGTGCCTGACGGGTGGGGCCAAGGACGTGAGCGAGTGGGGAGAGAGAGAGAGAGATGGGCTGCGCACGGGATTGGGCCAGAATGAATAGGAGATGGGCTGAGGAATAGGAAATTTGGTCCAATGGTTTTCCTGAGATTTTAAATAGATTTCTATTTTAGAAATACCATAAAATCCAAATGGCAAATTAGAAATAGGAAATGAACTTGGAAAAGTTCTAAAAAAATCTGGAAAATATTTTCAAGCACAAAGGAGTCAAATAAAATAGTTTTGAATTTAATTAATGTTCAAATTAGTCATATTAAATTGTTTTGACATTTGAAAGTCCCATTTAAGCTTTATTATATTCAAATAAATTTTGGTGAATTTTTTCAAGGGACTAAACTACTCAAAAAGGTTTGGAAACTCAAAAAATTAGGATGTTACACCATCCTCACCTAGGAGGGCGAGTAGCCCATTGAGCTTGGCGCGTTGGGGCTGCACACGTCGATGAGGGCATGTAGGGTGGACCCACGTTGGGATCCGCAGTATGTATAGTTCTGATCTTCTTGTAATTAATTTTGTTTGACTTGTGTGGGTGGACTCACGTATGTTTTTAATCCTTTTGACACAGGTTGAAAGTGGTAGGCCTGCACCCACTAGCTAGGATGGTGGTGGTGATGTGGGAGGATGAGGAGGGCATCACCGCCAGGGTGTCAATGTCGAGGTGGGTTCTGTATGACTGGTGCTTCCTAACGGCACTGGTTGACCGGTGGAGACCGGAGATGCACACGTTCCACCTTTCATTTGGGAAGATGACGCTGATGCTTCAGGATATGGGCTACCTGATCGGGTTGCCCTGCACGGGCTTCCCCATGGCAGCGTACGACGTCCCGAACACGTGGCGCATGGATATCCTCGAGAGATTCCACGAGTTGCTGCCGGCCAACACCGGCTACAGGGAGTTCTCTAGTGCGCACGGGGTGACGCTGAAATGGATCAACCAGTTCGATGTAAGTGTTCATAACTCTTGCATTTTTGCTTCAATTCCTTTGTTCAACTTAGCGATGCGTCTCTGTCTTCCTACACCTGGTTGCCCTGGGACCAGACATACTCGAGTACACAGTGAGAAGGTACTTCGAGGTGTACTTGCTATGGCTCTTCAGGTGGGTCATGTTCTTAGGGTTCCATGGCGATAGCGTGGACAAGCATATGATCTGCTACATACGGGAGCTGGCAGACATGGAGGTGGACATGATCCCGTAGTATGCCTTGGGCTTGATGGTGTTGTGCGTGATGTACCATGGCCTGTGCAGTGTGTGCCACTAGGTTTGGAGAGCTCTGTCCCGTCTGGATGCCCGCTGCTTCTTCAGTTGTGGTTCTTTAAGCATTTTCAGATCGGACGACCACAGCTCAACCTAGGAGCCTATAGTGACGCGATGTATGCCACCGATGACCCCATGGACTAGCCAAGCATGCCAACAGTGTGGTGTCACCGATAGGTAAGTGTTTTTGAACCTTTATTCATTTTCGTATTTTAATTTACTTACATCTGCTAAGTTTTTGTTATTCTATTCCACAGGTCACTTTCACTCCGATCACTACGCATGTGTTTTACCCGGATGACATTGCGATGTTTAATCAGTTGATGGATGATCGCGTCATCTGGATGCCGTACACCGCCAACAGGGTGTTAGCGCATGCACCGCAAGGCTTGTCCATCAAGTATACGCAAGACTAGCAGTATTGGTACACGCAGAAGTTCTTGGTGCACGATGTCCTCATAGAGGAGTACCACGTGCACCGGGTGATGCACCAGTTTGGCCTACGATAGGAGTTCCCAGTGTGCTGGGGCCGCGGGTGCCGTCGAACATTCATGGGTAAGTTCACGTTTATGTATGTCGTAGTCTTTCCTTTATGGGCTTACAATTTTATCATTTTGTCTTCCACAGGTACACCAGGAAGGAAGTAACTGGTACGATTTCCTAGACCGAGAAGATGGCCCATTGGGTTGAGAGTGGCTCCACGCCTTGAAGGATGTGTACCGAGAGACTGCTCCATACGACCTTGGGATGTACGAGAAGTACATCAATTGGTATTCCACTCGGACAAGGTTCGTTGCATCAGGGTGGTGGACGACCCACCACACCATTAGGTTGCGATGATCGACACATACCCCACCTAGCTGGAATCCACATTACAATGCGTGGTACGTATTGAACGGTCCATACTTCTTATTTTGTACAAATATTTTCGGTTTCTAACTTGCTAATTCTATGTACAGAATGATCTCCAATGGGAGATACACGAGTTGGCGACCTCCGTGCATTATCTAACGATCGGGAGTGCTACAACATGGCGAGGCGAGAGATCAGAGAGACCATAGACCGGATCATAGAAGCGATGAGGCAAGGCATCCAACTTACGTCATGTTGTAGGCCGAGGGACGTGGCGGACCCACTTGTGCGTGGACGAGGGGTGAGTCATGGTGCGTCACATCCCACGGCTCCTCACCCGGACGTGGCGGGTGGGTCCTTATGGCATCGTGCTGGGAGTACCCCAGTGCCAGCTCAGTTCGTAGGTACACCTAAAACACTTACGTCTGGTTGTTAATTTCGAACTGCACTAGTTACTAACGTATTTTCTTCTGGCAGGTCCTCAGTACCGTCCATACTAGGGGAAAGACTACGCCAAACCATCCGCTGCGATGCAGCAATTAGGTATGTCTATGTTGTTTATACGCATAACGTACTATTTCAGTATTTCCTTCTTGTTTATATGCACAACGTGTTATTTCACATGTCGTATACCCCTAGCGGACGGGGAGCTGGGGTCACAGGAGGGAGTAGACTCTAGGGACTAAGAAGTCACTAGGGAGTGGGCGCAACGGTGAGCGTGCTGTAGGCCTTCATACGGCGAGAGCAGCTAGGTCTTCGTTGGGGCTTCACAGCTGCGCGGTGCGCTAGGAGCGAGCCAACCGATGCAGCACCCCCAAGGGACACCCCCCTCTTAGGACACCCCTGAAGGATCTAGACCCGCCATTATGTGTTAATGGAGTATTTTGGTGATAAATGACAAATGCACTTGTGAGACTAACACTCTTATTGTTATATCATGTTTAGTCTCAGCTTGGATATAAAAGCAAAAATCCAAACAGGTATGTATTCATCAATGACAAATGCACTTGTGAGACTAACACTCTTATTGTTATATCATGTTTAGTCTCAGCTTAGATATAAAAGTAAAAATCCAAACAGTCTCGTTTGGATATAAAGATGAAAATATAAGAGGTATGCATTCTACTTTTCCTTATTATATCTTGTTGCATTCCTCGGATCCAAAATATAGGTTAAACTCTACCAAAAAGGTTAACTTGGATATGTGCATATGTTTCCTTTACACATCTGTGTATGCACACATTTAGGGGGAGTTCATTCTATATTTTGTGGTTTCATTAGTATTGATCTATATTCTCTTTCCGCATATATTAAGGATCTTTACTTTGAAACATATCCTTGAATATATTTAACTTGTGTAGTTAATATATTCATATGAGTATATACAACTTGTGTAGTTCGTATACACTCATATTTAGTATATACAACTTGTAGTTCGTATATATTCATGGTATATATAACTTGTGTAGTTTATATATATACTCATGTTTATCTATATTCAATTATTTGAGATTATGTTGTGGGACTAACATGTGTGCTAAGATGTTTAAAGGCTTAGTTCCAGTTCATGGATGGCGACAAGGTAAGGGAAATGCATGACAATAGAGGGATCATGACTAATAGCTTGATAGCATGTTCTTGTGCCTTATGGATCAAGTTAGTATCATGCATGCATTTGATTTTGAAATTATATTTAAATTTGAAGGCTTTAAGTGCATTGATCAGAAATCGATCGTACCGGAGTTACACTGCGGTACTACCGCATTGCAGTTGTTCTGATTTCTAGTTGGCGGTTGAAGAAAACCAGAACTGATGCATTTTGGCTCAGAGCTCTCTCTGATAATCGGTCGTACCGCTTTTGAGAAACGGTCGTACCGATATGCGGTTGTACCGATGCTTGTATGGCGGTATGAATTTTCCAGAGAGCATGTCGTTTCAGCAATTTGGAAACCCTGCAATCGGTAGTACCGGTCCTTCGTGCGGTACGACCGGACCAAGTGGTAGTACCGCAACTTGGTTGGCGGTTGTACCGGTCCAGGTTTTTCAACAGCTTGTTTAGAAGCATTTTGCAGGTATATCTTGGTAATTAATGTTAATCATTATGGGACTAACATTTTCCATGAGTTGGATGAATAGGTTATGTTCCAGGGTAATGAGGACTTCGGATGGCATCATGAGTTGATCGTCATCAAGTAAAGGTTCAAGAAGAGGATGCATCATGTGTTGATGCATATCAAGATCTCGAAGAAGAGATGATCGTGAGTTGATCATCAAGTCAAGAGAAGACTCATCATGTGTTGATTGAGGTCAAGTAAAGAATGCATCATGGGTTAATGCATGTCAAGATGATGACCCGGACTTGAAGTGAAGATGTGCGTCATCAACCTTCAAGAAGATGCTCAAGGCAAAGGTATGACTAGCTAGGGCTAAGGATGTGTTCCTAGTCTTTTACTGGTCTTGGTGTTTGGTTGGAAGACCGGATTGCTAGTATAGGTTGCCGTACTATTAAGAGGGGTCTTGTCTAGTAGCTTGAGTCTCATCATATGTTGATAGCTCAATCTCACTTGCTCTAGCTCACTATGGCATGATGCTATTATTTGCAAATGTGTTTTGCAAATAGTCGAGGCTCATGCATTTAATCCTTATAACATGTGACTATACTTTGCAAATATGTTTTACAAATGGTTGAATTCCATGTACCTACTCCTTGTGGCATGATCTAAGTTTGCAAATGTGTTTTGTAAATTGTTGGGATTCATATATTTTCCCTTAGTATGGTCTAAGATTGCTTGTTGCTAACACTTTGGACTTAGACCATGGTATTGGCTCTTTGGAATTATTCTTTTTGATTTGATAAAATGTGTTTGAGATCAAATCAAATAGTTGGGTTGTGTAGCCCACTGAATAAGCTTTCAATAGAGTCCAAGATCACTCAATTCTGACATCGGAGTCAAAAGTTATGACCTTTTTACCGAGTGTCGTCTATGCTGATTTTGAGATGCGGTACGACCGCCATGTAAAGAGCGGTACGACCGTCCAGAACGGTTGTACCGGCCCTTGTGAGGGCGGTACGACCGCAAAAGTCTGTAACGGCTAGTTTTTGGTTGTTTCGTCTCCCAACGGCTAGTTTTTGGTGTAGGGGCTATAAATACCCCCTTGGCCGGTTGAGAGGCAACTTTTGGCATCCTATTTCACTCTCTTGAGCTAGTGTGAGCTTCTCCTCTCAATTGTGCATGTGTTGCACCTTGTGAGCAAGGAGAGAGGTCTCTAGTTGCATGTGTTGCATCTGGAGGTGGATTTCGTATCCACTTGAGCTTGTGCATTCGTTGCACGTAGTGAGATTCAAGTAAGGGGCTTGACCTATTACTCTTGGTGTTTGCCGACACCTAGACGGCATGGAGGCGTCGTGGTTCGATGATCTTCTCAAGTGAAGCTTGTGAGAAGACCCGGTGTTTGTGAGTGGCTTGGTGCTCGCCATCTCCGGAGTGGATTAAGAGTAATCCTAGTGGAGCGAGGTGTTGACACCTTGGAGGAAGGCTTAATTCGTGGAGCCGGTCCAATTGGTTTGGGTTTCCCTCAACGTAGACTAGGGGAGATCGGCAAGTCTCCGAACACCACGGTAAAATATCACCGTATCATCTTGTGGTTTGCATTCTTGAGCTCTACCATATTGCAATTTATATTCATATAATTAAGTTGCTCATTCATTGTGTATGAATGCTTGCCATGCTATGTGCTATTTACATTGCTTAAATTGAATTGTTTACAAGTCCATGCTTGATTGATTATTATCAACAGACTTGTATTGTTGGTGCACTTAGTTGAGCCTAGTGGATTTAGGCCTTATTTGTGCAAAATCGTATTTGTATTAGCTTCCGTGTTAGAAATCGGTTTTAGCGCATAATTTTTTTTAAAATGCCTATTCACCCCCCTCTAGTCGGCCTCCTCGATCTTACAACCCCCCGCTTGCTACACCCCCTCAGGCTACTCGTGTTGGTAGGCTACTTTAACATCCCAATTTTGGACTTGTGTTTCAAATGTAAGAAAATGAGTAGAAATTAAAACTTTTTCTTACATCATGTATTTCCTGTATGTTCTAAACAATTCCTGTACAAGAATTATGGAAATACATAGTCACAAGTCTTTTGATCCAAAACCTTGTCTCTCCAAAAACATTCATCTCAAATCTTGTGATCATCCTTTGGAAACATTTTTCCTAAGTTCCTGTGTTGGTATGTGGCCCCTCTGAAAAATTTCACAATTTTTAGAAATTGTTTGAATATTTTTAGAGGGTAGTCAAACCTGTTTGACTTTCAGTTAAACCTTAAACCAGAGCCTTGTAGATTTTTTGGAGAATGATGCACTGCATAAAAACCTCTGAAAATTTTGTACAAGGTTAATGTTTGAGTTAGCAAGCTCCAGTAAAAATTTCAGGATTGTTGGAGTTGTTTTGCTATCTTAAATAAATCCTCAAAGTCCCAGCTCAACTTAAAACCAAAAACCTGTTTTCACCGTTCCTTGGGTGCGAGTCAGACTCGGGCTTGAGCCACTTGTCTTGATCCAGTCAACTAACTGCACCGGGCTTCATTTTAAAAGCACGCTTTCAATCTCAGCCGTTGGATCAAAATCGGACCGTCCTCGTCGCAGGAGACATTCGGACTTCTGGTTGTTTTGTTTGAATCTGAGCCGTTGGATTAAAATCCAACGCCCACAATCCCCTCTGTTGTATTTAAACCTCAGGAGTTTCGAGAAATCTGAGCCGCTCGTTTCTAATCTAAGGGCTCCCGATATCTTCTTTTGTTTTGAACCTCTATGGCGTTGCGCGTTATCAGCCACCCGATCAAAATCCAAGGGTCCAAAGTTGCCCGAGCTTTTTCTCTGGTCATCGTCAACCTCCAGCCCTGCGTGAATAGTGTAGGGCATGGCGTTGTCCAATCTTGCTCCCCTAAAGCCACTCCTAGCCGACACTTAGGGATTGTGGGGGTGTTTTCGGCCATGCCATTACCCTACTCCACCATCTACCCCCCCATTAATTCTTCTTTTCGGCCACATCTTGAGCCATGAGCTTTTGTCACCCGAAAAGCTCCTTTTTGCCAAACCCTAATGCCCTCTAGCTATATAAGCTCCCCAACACCCTTCCTGGTGTCCCTTTACACCACCTTTAGCTCATTTTTCATTATTGGAGCTCAATACACCAAAAACACCTCAGTCACCATTGTTGGCCGAGAAGTTCAATTGGGGATCTTGGTGTTCCAGTGGTTCTTCTTCAAATTTCTTTGCACCCTTTTAATCTCCTCACTACCCTAAACTTTTCCCCTCACTCAATTTTGGATTTGACTCTCAGGAATTATAAAATTTGGGGTTTGTTCAAATTCGATCGAATTGGCCCGTTTTCTTCCTCAGCTCGGGTGAGTGCTCCATTTCACAATTACTTGCTCATATAGCTTCTATGGGCTATAATGAAGCTATAATGATGTTCTGGTATCACTCATTTTGCTCAGGATATCTTTGTCAACCTTTCTTCTCCAACTCCGGCGAGTTTCCATCGTGGATAAGCTTCTCCGGTCATCTTTGAAGCTCCTCTCGGTTAAGGTAGCTTCTTATTAGTCCCTAGAGGCCTTGGTACTTGCTTCTTTGGACTGCAGCGGAGCATTTTGCTATTTTCATGTTTAGGAGTAAAAGCCTCCATCTTTGTAATTCGGCTCGCCGGCTTTCTGGGCCACCACCGCCGGTGAGGTCACCACCATTAGGTCCGCAACGCTATTGCGAGTCCGTTTTGGTACTTGGTAGGCGCCGCCGCGGCCGGAGTCGCCGGCGATGAGCCGTGGAATCCACTCAGGTGTTGTCGGTCGTAATCACCCGTTTTCGTTAGTCATTAGGACATAATTAATGCCTAATCATTATCAATCATTGGGGAGTATTGATTATGTCTTAATCGGGCCCATTGTGCCACTGCCATGTGGGTCCGTAGGCTTAAAACCGAAGATCAGAAATCCTTAGGGCAAATCTATGATCATTAAATGCTACTCAATGATTAGCAATTAATATGTCTTAAGCCGCCGAATTATCTCGCTGCCATGTGGGCCCTCGCCCACTTAAAACCTCTCTGTGCGAATTTGTTTAGGACACAATTAATGCTAATCATCACTAATATTTGGGTTTAGCATTTATTGTTGTCCTAAAATTTTTCCTTCAAGTCACTGTCAGGTGGGCCCGCGTGCACTGTGTACGTGTGTTAAAACCCCGCGTGCGTGACTTGAGGTCACTGACAGTGGTCCCCGCTTGTCAGCGCTTCTATTCATGTTGCGATCAATAGCCACCGTCGATCTTGTGATCAACGACCCAGATCTGGAGTGCAATCAGACTCTCCGAAGGGAGGTGCGCTCTGAGCCGTCCATCGCTCGATCTACGGCTGAGGATGGCCGAGGCAACCGCACCGTCCGAATGTTTCCATCCTCGTCGACCGTTGGATCTTGATCCATCAGTGAGCTCCTTTCGGAATCGCGCGCGTGCGCTGTTCTTCGTGCGCGTGGCCCGTTTGATTTCGCATCAACGGCCCACGAGCGTCCACGTCGTTGTATTGCTGTTAAGTTTGATTTTATTTCTGTAAGCATTTATTTACCAACTAAAAATTGTAGTTAAGTTTTAAAAATTCATAACTAATTCTTGTAAACTCCTTTTTAGGTGAATCCAACTGTAATAAATTCTTTTATCACTAAAGTTTAATATAAAAATGCACTTAGGCATTTTTCAGTAACAGAAAATTTTGTAACCAAAATAACTTGATTTCTGCCAATTTTGAATATCCCAGAAATAGATTTAGAACTTGTAAAATGCATATCTTTCTCTGTATAATTCCGATTTGTGCAAAATCAATTTTGTTAGATTCCTCTGTTAGTATGCTTTATTATAAAATAGGATTTGAACATGGTTATATTTCTGTAAAGTAACTTGTGCTAGGTTTACAACTTAGAAAAATCATAAGTAAATCATTATAACTCCTAATTTAGTAAACTCAACTTTGCTGTCATTAGGATGTCATAATCTACCTTTTATAAAAATTTCTGACCTTAGATCATTCTAGAAATTTTCGCCATGAACAGTACCAGTAATCAATTTAGTGAATTAATAGGCTGAGAGAGTATATTTTAGCTGTAACTGTTGCATGCTAAATCCTAATTGCGTGATTCTTGTTCCTAAAATTGTCTAAAATCATCCCCTAGCTGCTGTATAAATTTCATTAGATTTGGATGTCTTTTGCTGTTGGAGTTTATTTGGTGTTCTTCGTTCTTATTTGCTTATCGTCTTTTCGCGTTAGGTTCAGAAGATAATCTTGATATTGATTCGAGCCACGACCATCGGATCTGCACTCAAGCAAGGCAAGCAGATGTACCATCATTTGATCATGTTGTTCCTACTATTTTCAAATTCTAATATATTGATTGCAAATTCTATGTATGCATTGCTATGTTGTTTTAACTATTGTCGATAGTTGACCCAATAGATGCATTATCAGTAGGCAAATGTTTATCCTCTACTACTGAACCTAGGTTTATCTTGCTGTGATTTTGGGTTCGTTGGATGAACCCTTGTCACTTAGTAGTTTACGAGTTTGTTGCTTAGCCATGCTTAGCTATCGGTAGAAATATGCGGTTATCCACTTGTCGATAACCTTGATCACACAAACTTATTATAATCTTTATATTTCGGCTTTGTGCTATGTTCAAATTGTGAAACTAAAACTGAAAATAAAACAATTTGAACTTGGACACAATGGTAAGATGGTGTGATCTTTGGGTGTGACTGGAATGGTACCCTAGTCATTTAAGGACCGAGTTACTTGCGCCACCGTTCTGAGCATTCTTGCGTGCTAACCACACTAGAGGGTATGAGACCTCTCTTGACTTAGTACTTTGGCGTGTGTTGGCTACGAGTCGTAGGAGGGCGTGTGTGGTTTGTGTTGTGGTAAAATGAGTTGGTAGTGTGTGGGAGCATTGTAGTTGTCCAAAGAGCTTTACCCCGTGGGGTAGTTGTCTTTTTGGCTTTACAATGTAAGCATATGAGTTTTTATCCATACGAGCGGCTCGTAGTTGGTACACAATATTGGAAATATCTCGTAGGACTTAGCCGTGCCGGCATACCTTTGGAAGTGTGCTAATCTTGTGGCTTAAATGCGGTCTGAAGTGTGGGTACATTGGTACACCCCTGCAAGGTTTTAAAACTATTCAAATAGTCTCGTCCTAGGTTATGGACACGCTTGGAAACGCCCCGTGAGAACTAGACTACAATATTTTAAATTAAAACTTGATGGGTGGTATGAATCGGAGATTCATGCTATGTGTGGTGGCTATTGGGTTAGTCACTTCTAGGTGGTCACTTGATAATTATTGTTACTCGCTGATATTTCAATGCTTAAAAACTGATTTGTTAAAGTGCTTTCAATCTATTACATTATTGCAAATGAAAACTGCTTTATGCGTCCAAAGAACCATATAACCAACCTTCCTTTGAGTTGTTGTGTGTAGCTATGTATAGGCTTGTTACTCGTAAGTCTTGCGAGTATATTATTGTACTCATCTGCATTGCTTGTTGTGTGTAGAGGAAGAGGGTGAGCCCGAAGGGCCTCACTTTTGTGAGTTGTGCTGTGGCAGTGTGTGAGGCGATTAGCTTGGCGGCCCGGTCGGTTGCCCTGTGGTGTTATGTGGCTAACCAGTCGTCTTTTGGTTTAGGCCATCTTATGGCATCTTTTGCTTCCGCTGTTACTTCTTAATACTTATGTCATTTGGTCGGTCGGCTGTTCTGTAATAACTTATATTATGTATGTCTTTTGCTAGACTTGTTATATTATGTTGTATAGAAATGATGCATGCTTTTGATATGATGTATGTGTGCTGCAATTTCTGGGAAGCACATGTTCATCGAGGCACGGGTTATTCTGTTTGTGATACTAGAGCCAGTGGAAGGTTAAGTATTACAAGCTTAATAAACTGGGGTCTCACAGGTACCTTGACCGTCGGAGCCTTTGATGTACTCGTACTGGCGTCCGCAGCTGCCCCGGGCGAGGCCAAGGGCCGCACGTGGGGTACGCCCCAAGATGGCCCGCGAGTAAATGTATCAGTCTTGTCATGTAAAAAATTAATTTATGTATGACTTACATTATGATAGTCTCGTATTTCGATACTATTTATTCTTATTATGTGTACAGGTCACCGTGTAAGGGAGTCAGCAACGCGACACCCCACACCACCCTAGTTCTAGCTTTTTTGTATATGAAATGACTACACCCTATTCGCAAAGTACATCATGCATTTTTCATATTGTGTCATTGAACGGGGCTATTTTCGATATTGTACTGCCGAAGGAGGTTATTTATAATATTGTATCGCCGAACGGTGTTATTTTCAACATTGTGCCGCTGAAGGAGGCTATTAATAATATTGTGTCACAGAACAGGGCTATTTTTGATATTGCGCCGCCGAAGGGCGCTATTTTTTATATTGTGCCACCTAAAAAGCATTTCAAATATATTTGGTCACATCGAAACTCATAAATTTTTCTCTACATCATATTTCCTTATCTTTTTAAAAATTATCGGTAGCGCGAACAGTTATAGATATACTAAAACTATAAATTTAACTTAATTGCAAAAAGAGAACCTGTCACCATATCCCTGTTGCCATTTCAATCGGCAACAAGTTCCTTGTGCACTATTTGCATTGGTGAACATGCACCTGTCATCATTTTATCTGGCGACAGGTTTCTGTCGCCGTTTGAAATGATGACAGGATACCATTTTTGCAAAAAAAAAATGATTATTTAATTTTGTAATTATTAATTAAAATAATATTATTTAAAAAAATTCCAACTTCCTTCATGGGTTAACTAATAACTAGTACTCCTATCCCACCATATAAATCCCAGCTCACCATGGGCACAGGCCAAGAAAGTATATATGCCCCCTGTTAAATACAACAATATAACTATTCATCCACTTTTCTGCTTTAAAATAATGGTATTGAGTGAAAAAATTGCCATAACTATACTTTGATTCTCTAAATAGACTTATATTGTGGACCACGCTTTACATTGTGTGACGGAGATGGTAGTAGTTTTTTTTTACTAGTATGTTAAGAGATATTCCACTTTTCAAAATTTTAAAGATATCCGAAAAGAACTACGTAGCCAAGAGAATGGAAGAGTGGCCCGATGATAAAATTGGTGGAGAATGGAGGGGGTTGGTGGGGAAAACACAAGAGAACCTCACGTAATGCTATGGACGTGCAAGCATGTGATAAGTGGTTATATTAAACTTTTAGTATTGTCAAAACCCAGGTAATATCAAAATTTGGGCAAAAAAATAATATTTAAAACGTAGCCTTACTAATTCACAGGCAAGACCGAAATTGATATGTTTGGATTGTAGCCATACCAAAATTTGCTAAAATTGTGAGTATGACACGTGGGTTCCGCATGACATATATTCTTTTTTTACCTCAAAATATGCCACATGGGTCTTGTTTTGTTGATAAAATAATAAGGAATACAACGATTCAAACAGATCACAAATCGAATACTCAGTTTATGAAATATGATCATTTAAAACTTATTAATCAAAAAGTTAAATATTAATTACAACCAATAGATGCTGCCACCTCACCAACATATTGGCAGGAGGCCATACCAAAATTGGCGCAAGCAAAATGCTCACCCGGGAATCGCCTGCCCATGAAGCCAGTGCGGCATTGGCTTGCCAAAATTTTCAGGACGCGTCAAAAAATAGGTACTAATTCAAATGCTAGCCAAAATTTGATGGTATTATCAAATTTCGGTAAGATTTTTTATGGCTACAAACCAAACAGCCCCAGAGTTGTCCGTTGGCGTAAGACGACAAGCTAGTAAGAGACAAGCTAGTAAGAGCCAGTAGTGGTGGGAGTTTTTTCCCTAATATAGCACGGTTTACGTGCGCAATAGCAAACATATCTTCTTTTCCGTGTCAAATACAAGCAATAGCAAACATATCTTCTTTTCCGTGTCAAATACAAAAAAGTCACCGAGTCCGTACGCCAGAGGGCCAACGTTGTCGGCGAACCAACACGTCGCTGCGCCCGTTCGCCCGGGGCACGTTGGCGCCGAGTCCGTGCTCCTGTGAACGGACGTGTCGAATCCGTGCGCCCGGAGCACAGACACTATGAGTCCGTGTGCCTAGGACACGGACAAGAGGCGCATAGGGGCGGAGCAGGGCACGCAGGTGAGGCACATGGTGCACGGACACGCGGCGGGGTTGCGTACACGAGCTGGCACCATGCCACAGGCGCACGGACTCGCCGGCACCGTGCCACGGGCGCACGGACGCAGTGACGTGTCGCTCCACCGACGACTCGGCCCTCTGCTGCACGGACGCGATGCTTTTTTTTTTTTTTTGTATTTGGCATGGAAAGGGAGCTATATTTACTATTTCGCACGTAAAGCGCTATACTAGCCAAAAGCTTGTATTGGTAGAGTTGGAAATATTGAGTGCATCTTAACTTTTTGATGCATCATTTTTAAAATCATGGTACAAATGGTTATGAAAAAATGGGAACAAAATCAATCTATCATGTCACAAAATTTCAAATCTAAATTTAATATACGGAGAAACAAAAAGACAAATTCTGCACAAAATAAAATCCAAAATTAAAAGATAAAGATAAAGCTACTATTCACTAAAATTTGTCTACGATGTTTCTCCGGATCTACGCGCCGTTTTTCTGTTTTTAGAGGATGTCCGATTGCATCGTAACTTATCTAATTAATTTTTTCTATTTTTTTTTTTTTTTGCAAAAACCAATTACATCTTATTTCGAAGAGGACGCAGGAGATGCATGCAGCGGATATGTCCTCCGTGCGGTGCGGCAGGCAGGCAGTCAGTCTGTGCGCGCCTCCCCTAACTCCATCGTGGGCTGACTCAGCACTCAGCAGCTCTGCCAATGCGCACTCTGTTTTGATTGATTGCTCCCTAGCTTAGTTAACATATGCTTTTCATTCCCTGTTTAATGTAGAGGGAGGGGTTTCGGATGAGAGACAATTTCAATTACATGATTGCAGATGCTTTTAGCACTAGTTCAGAACTTACTGTACACTGGAGCCGGTGTAGCTTCAACTTTTATGATAAAATTTTCTACGTGACACTGTAAAATGTTGGTGAAACTTTATGGTTTAGCTACAAGACAATCCAAACCGGTGGCCATTTGACATCACACACTTGACTTGACCGACTAAAATAATACTTTTCACGGCTTCGGAGACAATACCTCACCTAGGGCTGGAAAATAGCTCGAGTCTTGTGAGCCTGTTCGGGCTCGTTATGGCTCGGCTTGGCTCGGGCTTGGACTTGTGAATTTTCGAGCTGAGCCGAGCCCCCTCTCTAGCTCACGAGCAAAACGAGCCGAGCTCGAGCGGCTCGTTTGGCTCAACCCACGAAGGCCAGGTGCCCAACCCAGCCACGAATCCCTATTTCCCTAACCCTACGGTGTTGTTGCCTCAGTCCTCACGCGTCCTCCGATCCAGATCCAAAATCCCTCTCCCTGTTGGCCGCCCTCTAGCCCGCCACCGCCGCCCGTCCACCGCGCGTCCACGCCGCCGCCCCCCATCCTTGCGTGACCACCGCCTCCCTCCAAAGCTCCAACCCCCTTCGACCCTCCCACTTCCACCCCTTCTATCTCTCCGCCGCCACCACCCTCCTCCTCTCCCCCTCTATGCATCGCCACTCCGCCTTCTTCCCTAATGATGGAGGAGGAGGTGAAGCTCCACATGCTCGTGGAGCCGCCGTGGTCTCCAAGCACCGACGCCACTCGCCAGCTCCAAGTGCCGACGCCTCCGTTTGTCCTCGTTTCAGATATGACTTCTAAGCAACAAAGCTAGAATGAGGAATTATGTTGGATTTTGATTCTTGTTTAGATCCGTGATATTGTTTGTATGAAATGGAATTGTTTGTATGAAATGTTGTGTTCTGGTGGACTAAGTTTATGAGAAAATTCGTGGTTGTCTCATGTCTGTGTAAGTGAAATCTGGGCAACAAACAACATCTTTGCTTGGGCCATGAGGCTGCTTGTTCATGGCTCACGAGCCTGACCGACATGGCTCGAGCCTTCTTTCGAGCCGAGCCAAGCCACCCTTCTGGCTCACGTTCGGAACGAGCCGAGCCGACTGGTCAAACGAGCTTGACCGAGCCTGGCTCGAGCCGGCTCGGCTCGGCTCGTTTCCAGCCGTAACCTCACGCATGTTTGGTTTTATTTAAACCCTATATTGATTTTGTGGAGGCTATGTGGTTTACCCTCTATTTCTTATTCTCTTTTGTGGTGCCACTCACAATTACGTAATGAACCTAGAGGGTAGGGGTCTATTTATAGACTCCACTTCCAGGTGTTACAAAGTAACCCACCTGTTTTCGGTATACCGTGAGACTCCTGGACCATATCACCAACCACGATCAGACAGACCAGCTTTATGAGTCTGAAGGATATTAGTCCCCAGAACATATGTGTGAGCTATGTGCTATGATCAGATTGTTTACGAGATCAATTCCAATCTGATCATGTGGGTCAACAACCTATAGAGCCGATCCTACAAAACAAATCCAGCTATTCCGCCTGTGTTGTATCCGGATTAATATATATATGTACACATATTAAATTTCAGTAGACTCGATCTTAATAAATATGTCTACCATATTCCAGCATAGCTGTCCTCAGCACCTCGAGTATTAATTCCTCGAGTTAAATCCCACATCAAATTATTCCCTATAACATATACCAATAATATGAACAATTCCACATTGAGTTAAGCAGACAATAACCACAATAAATGATAAAGTTGAAAGCCACATAAAAATCCAACATCTCCCACTTGGCTGAAACATTTCAATCAATAAACTAAAGTCTCATGTCTTTAACATGATTAGAAAATAATTCCTGACTAACTGGCTTAATCAGTAGATTTGCAACCATATCAATACTAGGCAAATAAACTAAACGAACAAACTTGATTCTATTTATTACATCACGAATATAGTGGTACCTTCCTTCAATATGTTTACTTTTACTATAAAATTTAGGATCCTTGGAGGCCTTGATCGTTACCTGATTATCACAGAAAATAGTGACATGTTGTGATGCACTTTCCACGACCTTAAGTGATGCAAGAAATTCCCTTAGCCATACACATTTCTTTGCTGCTTCCAATGCAGCAATGTATTCAGCTTCCATGGATGAAAGAGCATCTCAATTTTGTTTCCTGCTACACAAAGAAATAGCACCTCCTCTGAAAATAAATAGATAACTAGAAGTCGATTTTTGGTCATCCGGATCCCCTTGCCAATCAGCATTAGTGTAACCCTGCAGCTGAAGATTATGACCATTATGTTGGTGATGTGCCCTAGAGGCAATCATAGAGATAATTGTATCACGACTATGTTTATGAGTTATAAAATAAATGTTATTATGTTCCTTCAATGAATTATCAGTTATAAAGACTAACAAGTATGTGACTTATTGGTGAAACTCTTTCAACTTATATGATGTCATTCTAAATGTATCCCTGGTCGGATGTCACTGGTCAGAACGCTAGTAACTTATTGACCAGCACATGTATTGATTGATGACCATATTTCACCAGTCATAGATATAGGGATATTGAATCAATAATGTGAACACATGTTAGAGAACATGTTGTTGGATTGACCCACCTTGAGACACGATTGAGATTGTTATGATTTTATGTGTCATCAGTTGGTCTTAAGCAATGATGATGTATAATCCTTAGACCTGAGATTAGTATGATTTTTTACATGTGTAATAGTACACTTAGGGGTTGCCAAACGCTACTCTGTAACTAGGTAGTAATAAAGGTAGATTTTGCGTAACCTATGAAACATACGAATGGATGTGACTGGTTGGACATGGGATTTACCCTCCTAACATAACAGGAGAGATATCTCTAGGCTCTTTGATATGGTCGGATAAAGAAAGTACATAGCCATACCACTAGTGGTCGAAGAGTCGATCACGTGAAGTTATCCGCCACTTGAACGAGAAAGTATTGAACAGTCCATGGATGACAAATTATCTCACTTGGAGTTCAACCAGATGTGGTGAAGCAAAGGGAGAATGCACAAGCAGGTCATTCAGTTCGACCAAATACGGACTGGTCGAACATAATCACTAAGTGGTTGTAAACTGGTCGTAAGAAGTAACGAACTGGTCATGACTAAATATGAACTGGACGTATAGAGATAGGAGCTGGTCGCAAGTGATAAGGTCCTCGAAAAACTTTTGGTTTTTCTGTAGATTAGGTCCCCGAAAAATTTCACCAATTTTTCTTTGTTAAATGAAGCTTAAATGGGAATTTCTAAAATTAAAACTATTTAATTTGATTAATGCAAACTTCAATTAAATGAAAATTTGTGTTAGTTGGGTTCCTTGTGTTCGAAGAAATTTTCTTGGATTTTTTCGAGTTTGTTTGCTATTTATTTGAGCGCTTTTGGATTTTTAGTATTTTCTTCAATTCCAATATCATTTCTTTTATCTTTGTGGGCCAAATTTGGCTCAGCCCACCACACCTCTCTCTTTCGACCCACTTTCACACAGGCCCAGCTCCGCTCCACCCACCTCCGCCTCGCTTCCATTACCTACGTACCCCGGCGCAATCAACGCCTCGCCCCACCTTCGCCCGCAGCCGGCCCAGCCGCCGAAGCCCAACCGCGTGCTCGGACTCCACCTGTCACCATCGTAGCTACCTTCCTCCGTCCAGGCTCGTTTACCAATGCCGCTCCGCCAGCACTGTCTGTGCGCCATCCAGACACATCGTGCCGTCTCTCTCGGTGTCCGTGCCCCGTACGCCTCCCGACGATATAAAGGCCACTGACCCCACGCTATAAAGGCCACCGACCACGTGTGCCCTGACATCGGCTCGCTGCCCTAGCCGCCTTGGTCATCTTCTCCGCAAACGGTGCCACCCGTCCTCTTCCATTTTCTGCCATCGAAGACCCTCGAGTCATCTAGTCCGCGTCACCCCAGTCACCTCGACGTCCTCTAGCCGTTACCACCACCCATTGGAGCTCCCGAACCTCCTAGCTCCAACACCATCTTCGTCTTCTTCCCCTCCGATCGCGCCCACAATGCCCGAAACACTTCCATTGTGTTCTTTGTCGTCGTGGTGAGCCTATCTCGTTTCCACTCGCATCATCCCGTGTTCTAGGTTCCTATCTACAATTTTCTCTATTTTATTTCTTTAATCCTCAACCTCCCGCCGAGATCGAAGCCATATTCTTCGCTTCTGGTCATGCTCCTCCGTTGGTCGATTCCACCACCGGGCAGCACCCTCCTCCATCTTCACCATCTTCTTCATCCCAGTGCCGCATTCTACCACATGCGTGTGTCCTTTACCCTGGAGCGTCGGCCGAACCATCTCGCCACCGTGAATCAATCCGCACCACCACTTGGAGCTCACCATCGGCCAACTCCGGCAACCTTCGAACTCCGCACTCGCGTCGCCACCTTCGCCTCCATCTCCTCTCTGCGTTGTATCTGTTCGCGCATGCCACCACAACCTCTAGAGTCGACGACATCCTCATGCCCGAGCACCACTGTCATCACTATGCCACGTCGGTAGCCCTGTCCTCTGTAGCTGCCACATCATCGCCACCCGTGACACATGTGCACCACACAACATTCAAGTGCCACATCATCGCCGTTGGATGCATGGCAGCTACCTCGCCACGTTGTTGCCCTGTCACCTCCCATGTCGTGCCATCTCCTTGCCACCTTGCCTCTTTGCATGATGTGTGAGCCTCATCATCGCCCACGTGGCAGACCAAATCCATCTCCAACTTTCTCTATATGACAGCTTGGCCCCACATGTCATCGACCCAAGCCTAACCTTTTCTCTCACTTACATGCGGGTCCCGCATGTTAGGTCAAACCTTGATCAAACCCCTCTCCGTGAGCTTGGTCCATCGTGGACTAACACCTCTCCATGGACTTGGTCTATAGACCAGTGCACACATGTCAGTCTCTTTTCCCTTTTTTCTGGAATTCTTTTAATTTTAGATATTCATTTATTCCAGTGGGTTCCACATGTCATTCTCTCAACAGTTTCCAAAATTCCTGAAAATAATTATTCCCGAGAATATTTCCTCGGCCCCACTTGCCAGTCTCACATTCTCTCTCCTCTTTTCTTTTTTATCATTTTCTTTTCGATCAATCTTCCGAGAGCTCGTTCTCCCTCATACGAACTCCGATTGAACCCATTCAAATTTGTTAATTTATCTAAAATAAAGCCCTACCTTCCAATTCCATTCAATTTTAATTTAGAGTTTTTATTTGTCTTTTTAATTTTATTTGTATTTGCGCTTTCTCTCTCGTTAGATGTTGAAGTTCTGGAATCATCCGAATAAGCTGAAGGTCAAGGATGTAGAAGATCGAAGATAAAAGAACAACATCATTGGTATAGCAAGGCAAGTTGTTCTTTGATCATGTTGCACCTAGTTTTTCTAAATTACTTTGTTTCAAAGTATTGCATGTTAATTCAATTATTAATTGTTTTATTATCATGGGATTATCTATGCAACCTATTTGATTATTCCCACCTTGATAATTGTATTACCATGATCATTTATCACCCTAGCTTGGTTAATTAACAATTCGTATTATCTTAGCACCAACGTGAGTTGGTTAGACACGATTAGTATGCTTAGCCTTGTAATGGGTCATTGATATCATTTTGAAATATTAATATCATACTTGACTAAGTGATTATAGAACATGTTATGGCAAACAATGTGTTGTATGTTGTCACCTTTTGATAGCATGTGATGCACTTAATCAACAGGGTGAGAAAATATTTACACTAAGGCAAGTGGAAAGGATTTGTGGTATGGTGGACTTGTGATTGGGAAATGTGAATCTTGGTAACTTAGTTAGAAATTGGCAGTCTCGCCTTGGTCAATTAAAGACTTAACTTTGTGCACTATTGAACCGAGTCTTACTGTACGACCACATGCCTGGTATAGGAATGCATAACAAGTAAGTTATGGAGTCTCGACATTGACTACTCAGGGGTTAGGTTAAGCGCTTTGTGATGGGTGGAGGTGTGGACTAATCGGTAGGGTTACATTTAGGGTTGATGCGCTGCCTCTAGGTCCAATGTGTGCGTCGAACCAACGAGTGAGGTTGGGATTGACTGCATACACATCGAGAGTGTTATTTGTCGAGATGAAGTTTCAGAAAGGTTTTGTTACGATTACTCAATCGCATACTTTCGTATGGCGAATCATGGTAAACACGATGAGTTGATTGTATCTTGTGGGTAAACAACCTCTGCAACGTGTTAACAATCTATTCGAATAGCCACGTCCGTAGTCATGGACATGCTAGGGGATTTCACACGAGGGTTAGATTTTCATAAAACAATTGGGAGAGACAACTATATGAATAAACTTGTGTAGTTGTGTGAAAGAAAGGTTTTAAACTAAATGAGCTTTGTGAAATACTTGTTTAATTGTTACTATGATTTGTTTTAAACTACGTTTTCAATCTATTATTCATAGTCAAATGCAAGGATTGCTTTTATGCAAAAGAACCATAAATACCATATCCTTTGGAATACACCATTATTTATAATTGCATTCTGTGGCACAACTTGTTGAGTACTTTATGTATTCATTCTTGCTATAAACAATATTGTTCAGTAGATGAAGACTACATTAATTCATCGTTGCTCAACAAGGTCAACTTCAAGGATCGTGGAGAACTAAGTCGCGCTACCCCACTCGATTGCTTGTGGGCATATGGATGGGTTTCATAGGAGTTATTCTGATCCTTACGCTAGTTCTTCAGAAAGGTTGTATACCTTTATTCAGTGAGGACGGCGTCATTACGTCGAGTCATACACTTCTGAGCAGTATTTGACTGATCGTCAAGGAAGAGATCGTGCACAAGCTGCTATTGAGAAGAATAAAATTGCTGCCGCTACTAATGGTGGTTCAACCACAACCAAAGAAGAGGTGAAGCTACTGGGCGAGGGTACCAAAAATTTTTCTACCCCCGACCATACAAAGGAGGACGATGCGTAGTCTAGTGGGCTAAACATCCAAGCCAAGAAGTTGCAAGGCGACGACGTCGACAAGGTGTCAACAGGGCAGCGTTGGAGCTTGTTCCAAACTCAATGCGAAGTCAAAGGCACGGCGTGCAAACTGATCATCAACAGTGGAAGTTTCACCAACATGATTAGCAAAGATTTGGTGTACACATTGGGGCTATCCACATGGAGGCATTCGAACCTTATTATGTGGGTTGGTTGAACAAGGTTGGAAAGCTAAAAATAACACACAAGGTACGTGTACCGTTTTCAATTGGCAATTATGTTGATCATATAGAGTGCGACGTTTTGCCATTAGAGGTGTGTGGTTTGCTGTTGGGAAGACCGTAGTAGTATGATCGTGATGTCACACATGCCAGGAGAATCAACACTTACACTTTCAAGCATAAAAGGCAAATATCATGTGCTAAAACCAATGGTGGACAGTGCAATCAAATCTGAAATCAAGTTCGCTGTTGAGGAGAAAAAGGCTTTGAAGATTGTCACGAAACCGAGGGCGGTTTCGCTTGAAGGGGAGGATGATCGGCACAAACATCATTGTTCTGATTTGGCCAAGAGTGAGTGTCGAACGGGAGGCGAAGGATCCGAATTCTTTGTGTTTATATACTAGTCGGGATTTCCGATGTACACGATCAACAAAAGTGATAGCAAAATCATATCACGCTCTTTATTAATAATAATTCGAGTTTATTACAAAAGGTGCAGGCCAAATAGAAAAGAGATAACACAGCGGAAAAGTAATAGTTGTAGGCCACGACTTGCCACGAGGCAATGCGTGCGGGGGGCGTAACATTACGTCGGATCCTCACGTCGTCTGATAGAGGTCTTCCACGAATAAAGATTATTCGGCAAAGTAGCACAACTTCCGTGCTTGCAAGTTACACCCAATATTGAAAGTTAATGCATGCATAAGGTAAACAAAGGATAATGGCAGGGTTGTTTTGCATAAACAACATTTTCAGATTAAATACTATTAATAGTTTTCTAAGGCCAGTTTTAATATTATAACTGAAATCAGTGATTGAGATGACAAAGAATAGTGGATAACCTCCATTGAATGAATGGTGAAGGATACCCTCCTATCACTTGGCTACCCGCCCCATTTTCCTATAGGATTATCCATCCTAAGATCATGTGTGGAAATCATTTTATAAACCAAAAACAAGTCTAACTTAGAGTGGCTTTGCTAGCATGTCCATGGCCAGAGGACGTGACTATTCGAATAGTTTCTACTCTGCGAGTTTGTACAACTTTACCCACACGAGATAATATGCTTTTAATGTCGGCCAAAGCTGCGCTTCAGGCGTGTGACTAAGCAATTATCATGAGGCGTTATAAAGTAGTGTCTTAATGTATTTATGCCGCTAAGGTTTCACTACCATTGGACTAACCATCCTCAGGAAGCCTCCTCTTGCTTGGTGGGACTAATGTCTAACCAACAGAGCACATACAACATAGCACAAATAACACTAAGACACCACAGTTATTTAGCCAAATCTGTCCCATTTCGGACATGTGGTGAGTGCGGTAGGCGTGGCAAAATACGCTCAAAGACCGGTCCTTAGCGGCTTGAGGCGACTTTCCATTTAAACAAACCCATGGGCCTTAATCCTAACAGTTAGGCTCGTGCATGAACTGCACCCACCATACATCCATCTGCCCAAGTCCAAACCCATTTTATTTTATTTAGAGTGAAAACCTCTTAATAAGCCTTTCGTGGTAAAACAATACCGAAATAATTTAAAATCAAATTGTAAAGGATTTGGCTAAACCTTCCCAAATAAATATGATCTAAGCATGGCTAAGCATATGACAAATTTTAGTAGTATTTTGCGTAAGGGTGACATGGTATTCATATTCAATAATCAAATTGGCGTCTGATGGAGATTGGAATAACTATATATAAGCAGGACATTTAAACAATATATAAACATATGCATGCAATAGTAATTTAAAGGCAGAAGTTAAATAATTTAAAATCTTGGGAACAACATGATCAATAGTGTAACTTGCCTTCGTTGAAGTCTTGAAATTCTAAATCGTCGGAAGGGTCTAACTCTCAGAATTCGTCGAAGTCTATCATTGAAATTACGACAAATTAACTCCAAATTCAAATAAATTCAAAACTCAGCTCAAACTAACTCCAAATTGAAATATTTTGCTTTAGTTAGCTAGATTATGATTTTATACAAATTTTCAACTTGAACCACCCAATTTGGAGTTGGATGCAAAAGATATGAATTTTAGAAGTTTAATACAAAATCTGGAATTTAATTGAATTCTCTGAATTATTTTTCTAAAGGAAATTCTATTTATTGTAATCTTGACACGACCAACAGATTTCGGAATTAAAAGAATTTAATTAAAAATCGACATGTGGGCCCCCATGGCATAGACTAAACTCATGTGAACCGGGTTCCCGCTTTTGGCTCGGAAGGTTGGGTGGTCGGTGCCCGCGGCGCGACCAGCGTGACGCGGGCGCCATGTGGCGATAGCAGCGGCGTGGCGGCGGGTGCGCCGAGGTTGATGCCACGCCCGGCACGGGGCGGCGGTGGCGCCGCTGGCCGATGGTCGCCGGCGGCTGAAACGCAGCGGCGCTTCGGCGAGTGTACGGCGGGTAGAAGACAACGGTGAGTGCTTATACCTCCACAGGTGTCAGAAGTGTGGCGGCCGGCGGCGAAAAAGCGAGAAGCGATTCGAAGTCGTCGTTGAGTGCGGCTCCAATGATCCTCGGGGCGGATGAGTGCGCGCCAGCGGCCGCGGCGAGATAGCGATGTCGTCGGTGTAGAAGCGAAGGCGGAGAAGGCTCTATGGCGTGAATCGGCGGTTGAAGCTCTTCTTGCGCTGACGAAGAACTTCAAGTTCGGCGGGTGAGGTGTTTGGGGAGGAGTGGGTGGTGCCGCGGAATGAGGAGGTCTGGCGAACGCAGGGTCCCTTTTATAAGTGCGGCGAGCTCGGGGTGGCGTGGAGTGCCGCGATGGCGTGCGATGATGTCGGCGGCGATCGGGGCATTAAGAGGCGCGAGGATGGCGGTGAGGGCGTGTCGGGGCGGAAGAATCCGGGTTTAAATGTGTGCCAAAATTATGGAGATGCGGTGGGATTGCCGGGTTTTGGAAGGTTTGAAAGCAGCGTCAATGGCGGGCCTTTCGGTGAGAAGAAAGGAAGAGCGCGAGGAAGAAAGGAAGAGGAGGAAGAAGAAGTGCAGCGGGCCGCTTTGTCGTGATGAGGAAAGAAGGAAAGAAAGCGGGCGACGGCGGCGTTTGATCGCCATCAACGGCGGGGAAGGGTAAGTGCGTGCGGGATTTCTTTGGGCAGTTTGCGCGCGTGAGTCTTGAGGAAAAAGCAGTAGAAGGTGGTTTGGCCCGATGGTGATTTGGGTTTTCTTTTAATTTTTCTATTTAAGTAATTCTTGATAAATTAATTGGGCTTTAGAATATAGTAAATTAAGTCCAAAAATCAGAGAAAATTCACGAAATTCTCGGAGCATTTAGGACTTAACTAAAATATTTCGACTATTTTGTGGTAATAGATTTTGCACATAAATTTTTTTAGCCTTAATTTAATTAAGGAAAAGCTTTTGAAAATCCACAAAAATCCAATAAAATAATTAAACTTTATTTTCATTGGAATTTAAAATTTGAAAATTTATTACAAACCTACCCTTAAAGGAATCTAGACCAGAGATTCGGGCTTGAATTAACAAAAAGATCGGGGTAGTTAAGCCTTGAGTTCGTCTTCATTCTCCCATGTGGCTTCACTTTACGGATGATGACTCACTTGCACCTTGTATGATCGATGATTACTTACGGTAACACGTTCTGCGACATCGAATTTTAATTGGTCGCTCCACGTGGTGAGGTCTTCTTGAAGGTCAAAGCTTTCGAGAAGGTATGGTCTTCAGGTTCTATGAGCATTTCTTTAATTGCGACACGTGGAAGGCGTTATGCCGCTGCGGCAGAGGCCTGGCGACTCTAGGTGATAAGCTACTTCTCCACGCTTTGCCAAGACCTTGTATGGCCCAATATACATGGAGTGCGAGTTTACCTTTTATGCGGAATCTCCTCACACCTGCGAGTGGAGTAACTCGAGATAGACAACATCTCCTACCTCAAAGTTCAATTCCCTCAGCGGTTATCGGCATAACTCTTTTGTCGGGATTGGGCTAATTTGAGCGCTCTGAATAGTTTTACTTTACTCTCGGCTTCTTTGATCAACTCGGGTCCAAGGAGTTGGCGCTCTCTACGATCCCAAAGGGCGGGGTTCGACATTCCTACCATACGGGGCTTCAAATGGAGCCATCTGCAAGCGGCAGTAGCTATTATTGTATGAGAACTTCGGCATATGGCGGATCCTTATCCCAACCTTTTCAGAAGTCCAATGCACAAGCTCGAAGCATATCTTCAAGAACTTGGTTGAGTGCGTTACTGTTTGACCGTCGATGCAGGGTGATCTGGCCGTCTTTGAAATTTAGTCGGGTTCCCAAGGCTTCATGCGGACTTTTCCAAAACGAGAGTGGCGAGAACCTCGATCGGACACAATCTTTTGGGTACTCCATGCGAGTGACGATCACGGCTATGTACAATTACGCTAGCTTGCTTTGCTCTGGTAGGTAGTCTTGATAGGAATAAAGTGGGCTACTTTAGTTAACGATCAATTACTACCTAGATGAGTCATATCGATTGGGTCTGGGAGTCGGTGATGAAATCCATACCAACTTCTTCCCACTTCCACTCGGGAATTGGTAATGGTACCAACCATGACCGGCGGGTCTTTGGTGTTGTGCCTTGACTCTTTGTGAGCGTCACAATGAGCAGCGAAATCAGCAATTTCACGCTTCATCTTGACCACCAATATTTTTCTTTTAAGTCTGGTACATCTTGGTGCTACCGGGATGAATGGAAATATGGCGACTCATGATCTTCTTTAGAATCGACTCCTTTATCTCCTGCTTTGGTTGGGTACATAGATGCGGTCTCGAACCACCTTGTCCCTTGTTCATCCTCGAGAAGCTTTGGGCTTTGCCTCTTCTCATATTTTCTTGATTTCTTGGATATCTTCATCTTCTAACTGTTTTGTTACGATCGATCACGAAGAGTCGGTTGAACTTCCAAAGCGTTTACGCAACCTTGGTTGACAATCTCCAGTTCGGTGCTCGGCTCTTCATCTGACTTTGGTGATTTTTTTGCACCAAGACGGTGTTGCAATATGCCTTCCTACTCAAGGCATCTGCTACCACATTGGCTTTGCTCGGATGATAATGGATTAGAGATCGTAACCCTTTATCAATTCTAACCATCTCCTCTGTTGGAGATTGAGCTCGGACTACGTGAATATATATTTGAGCTTTTATGGTCAGTGAAAATCTCCGCAGTGATTACCAATGAGATAATGCTTGATTTTGGGCGTGCACAATTCTTTGCTAACTCGGATCATGAGTGGATAATTCCCCGTGTGGCCTCAGCTGTAGGGATGCATAAGCTACAACTTTACCTTCTTGCATCGATGCGCATCAGAGGCCTTGGCGGGCGCGTCACGAGAATATCTCAAAATCCTTGCGGATGTCGGTAATATTAACACCAGTCTTGAGACTAGCCTCTTTTGACTCTTGAAAACTTTCTTGTGAGCGTTCGACCATTCAAACTTCTTCTCTTTCTTGAAGTTGAGTCATGGGTTTGGCAAGTTTGAGAAACCTTGATGAGCCGGCGATAATAGCTGCCGGTCAAGGAAACTTCTCACCTCGGTGGTGATGCAGGTTGTTTCAGTCCATTCTTGCCTCAACCTTGGCGGGGTCTCTGTAATTCCTCTGCGGATACAATATGTCCAGGAATGCAACTTGACTTAGCGAGTCGCTCTTGCTGAATTTGGCATAAAGTTGGTGCTCCTAAGCTTGTTAGGATCATCTGAGATGCTTCGTGCTCTTCTTCGTCCTTGAATAGATGAGAATATCGTCAATGAAAGCGACCACAACTTTATCAAGAATTCCATGAACACCTTGTTCATCATATTCATGAAATGCGAGGCGTTGGTTAGTCGAAGGACATTCGATAAATTCATACGATCCATATCTTGCGGTGGCGGTCTTGGGATATCTTAGGTCGATCTTGATTGGTCATAGCGGATCTTAGATCAATCTTCGAGAAGACACTTGCTCCCTTGGTGATCGAGCAGATCATCAGTGCGAGCAGCGGGTATTTGTTCTTGATTGTTACCGTTGAGAGATGCGTAATCAGCGCACATTCTCATACTATTGTCTTTCTTCTTGACAAGCGATCTGGGGCTCCCCATGGTGAGAGCGGGTCGAATGTACCCTTTGCCGCGGCTCTTGATTTGCTTCTTGATTACGCTAACTCGTTGGCGGGCATTACAGCAGGGCAGCCGAGATCGGGGCTTGTCGGGGACTAGATCAATTAGGAACATGATGTCCACAATCGGTGGCATCTTTGGGTAGATCATGCGGAAAGGCGTCGGGATATTCTCGAGCCACGGGTATGTCCTCGGTTTACTTCCTTCAAGGTGGTGAGCATAGAACTTCCTCGATGCGAGTCTTGGGTTTGAATTCAACGAATAGGCCTTGGTCATTTGTGAGGTGATGGATCTATTGCACGATCTATTTGGTATGGTTTTAGCTTGCTTGATCCATTCCAAGTATTACATCCGGACCTTGGGAGTGTAAAACTATCGGATCTGCTAGAAAAGTTACTCGGATATCTCAAGGGTGAGATTTGGGCATAGGGCTGGTTCTCATTTAGAGCACGGAGAATGAATTATCATGGAAGTAGCTAAGGATGATATAGGTAACCCATATTTTCCCACAAATTTATTTGACACGAAAGAGTGTGAAGCTAGGAATCAAATAAGGCAGTGATCTTGAATTAACTAAGGCGTCTGAGAACAACATCGGTATTGCTGAGCTTCCTCGGCGGTGACATGGTTCACCCGCCTTGGTGGCGGCTTTCTTTGGTCGGTTGGTGCCGTCGGTAGTTGCAACTCACGAGGTTGGCCTTGCTTTGGTGCCAAACCTTGCCGCTAACCGGGCATTTATTGGCGTAATGCCTGTCGTTGCGGTGGAAGCACGTTACTCCGGGCGAGGAGTTAGAGTGCTTGCTGCAGCTGCCCTCTTGATGAAGTGCCACGGAAGTTGGAGGTTGGGGGCGCGGCGATGTAGAAGTGCGAGGCGTGGAAGGTGGAACTTCCCGTTCTTTGCGAGTTGCGGTGTGGTGATGCGAGTTTGGGCAAACCTCGCGTTGAATCTCTGGCGGCCATCCTCGCTGCGGTTCTCCATTCTGCGTGTTTGGCCTCTGCTGATAGCTTTATCCACCAGCTGAAAGTCGGTGAAATTATGAGAAATGAGTTGGGCGAAATATCATCATTTAAACCCTCCGGGAACCTTTCACATCTGTCCTCATCTCTGCGCTCGTCGGTGGGGCGTGCGGGCATGTTAGTTGAAGCGGTGAAGGTACTCATTCACCGTGCGGTTGCCTTGTCGGGCGCGTGGAACTCCTTCTTCTTGGCGTCATCATCACAGCCGGGATGTGTGCATGACGAAACTCACGAAGTCGGCCCATGTGATGGAGTGAGCATCATTGTGTGCGATGCAGTAGTTGTCCCACCATTTTGATGCGGGGCCATTCAGTTGGTGAGAGGCAAACAAGACCCTCTCACGGTCAGAGCACTGACTAATGTCTAGTTTCTTTCCAATAGCCCGAAGCCAGTCGTCGGCGTCCATTGGTTCAGTACTGCTCGAGAATGTCGGCGGACGCATCCTCATAAACTCTGACATAGTCAGCCTTTGGTTATGCGGAGGTGGAGCCGGAGCTGCTGCTTCTCGATGGCGGCACGAGCATTACGCACATTTGCGAGATTGGACGAGAAGATCAATCAGATGAGTCTGATTGGCCATCATCTGGCGCCAATCGGGTCGGCGGTGGTGGTGGCTGCGGAATGTGGTTATTCTGATGATCCGCCTGATCGTTCCCTTGTCCCACGACGCTGCTTCTGCTGCCGTTGCGTTCTGCGGTGGTTACCATCTGCGGGATCCTCAAGATTTAGATAAGATGGTAGAAATTCTAAGGGGGATAAATCTAAAATAGCCCAAGAACCAATAAACACACAAGAAAGAATCAACTTTTCAAAATAGTTCCTTTATTCCTTTATTTTATTAATGGATTATGGCTATCACAAGGGTAATTGATAGCTCATAATTCGCGACTAACGTACGGACTAATGAAAGCATCTATGGTGTACTGGGGGTATAGTCTATCTCATTGGAGCTACCCTACTTGACCTTGTAGCTAGCGACTCTGTCTCCAATGCCTTTATCCTTGCTTCGCGTACTCCAAGCCATCTTGGCGATGCGCGAGGTCCTCGGGTATTCCGTAGGCATAGTCGGTGCCTTCGTTAAGTCCACGGTGTGTCGGCTCGAGAATCTTCTTCCTTGGCGGTGCGGAAGGCGGCGATCGATGCGGTCGGCGGATGCATCGGGTAATAGTGAAACCGGTGCCGTTGAGGTGTGATGCGTAGGCTGTATGAGTCGACGCCTCTCTTCTTGCATCTTGAATGCCATCCGCGAAGGTATCGCGTCGATCGGGCGTGGAAGGTGTGGAAGACCGTGTTCGCGACGGTCGGAGTAAATCGAGTACTTCCACCCTCCAGGCGTCGTTCTCCCACCTTGTACCGATAGCCACGGAGCGATGGCCTCTTCTTGTAGTCCAAGTCTTTGCATCACTTCCCGCAGAAGTTCAGCCGGTGTCGGCAATGACTCGTGAGAGATAGCGTCGGTACCTCGGCCATCTACAATTTTGAGGAATAGGCGAGTTAGTAACCTTTTTAAAGAGAAGGGTTGAGAGATGACTCGGATAGACTCAAAATAGTTTTAGTTTTGAAAATAAGTCCTTAGGACATTTGTGGGGCCACGACTGCGATCGATATGACTCGATACCACTTTGTCGAACCCGGAGCGAAGGATCCCGAATTCTACGTGTTTATACACTAGTCGAGATTTCAAGTGTACCACGATCAACAAAAGTGATAGCAAAATCATATCACGCTCTTTATTAATAATAATTCTGAGTTTATTACAAAAGGGCACGAGGCCAAATAGAAAAGAGATAACACGCGGAAAAGTAGTAGTAGTAGGCCACACGACTTGCCACAGGCAATCGTCTAGGGACGTAGCCTATTCGTCCAGATCCTCACCGTCCTGATAGAGGTAGCACAACTTCCGTGCTTGCAAGTTACACCCAATATTGAAAGTTAATGCATGCATAAGGTAAACAAAGGATAATGGCAGAGTTGTTTTGCATAAACAACATTTTCAGATTAAATACTATTAATAGTTTTCTAAGGCCAGTTTTAATATTATAACTGAAATCAGTGATTGAGATGACAAAGAATAGTGGATAACCTCCATTGAATGAATGGTGAAGGATACCCTCCTATCACTTGGCTACCCGCCCCATTTTCCCATAGGATTATCCATCCTAAGATCATGTGTGGAAATCATTTTATAAACCAAAAACAAGTCTAACTTAGAGTGGCTTTGCTAGCATGTCCATGGCCATGAGGTGCGCTATTGAATAGTTTCTACTCTGCGAGTTTGTACAACTTTACCCATACGAGATAATATGCTTTTAATGTCGGCCAAAGCACGCTTCGAAGCGTTTGACTAAGCAATTATCATGAGGCCGTTACAAAGTAGTGTCTTAATGTATTTATGCAGCTAAGGTTTCGCTACCATTGGACTAACCATCCTCGGAAGCCCTCTTGCGCGGTGGGACTAATGTCTAACCAACACCCACACATACAACATAGCACAAATAACACTAAGACACCACAGTTATTTAGCCAAATCTGTCCCATTCGGACATGTGGTGATGCGGTAGGCGTAGCAAAATACGCTCAAGCCAGGTCCTTAAGCGGCAGGCGACTTTCCATTTAAACAAACCCATGGGCCTTAATGCTAACAGTTAGGCCGTGCATGAACTGTACCCACCATACATCCATCTGCCCAAGTCCAAACCCATTTTATTTTATTTAGAGAGAAAACCTCTTAATAAGCCTTTCGTGGTAAAACAATACCACTGAAACAATTTAAAATCAAATTGTAAAGGATTTGGCTAAACCTTCCCAAATAAATATGATCTAAGCATGGCTAAACATATGACAAATTTTAGTAGTATTTTGCCTAAGGGTGACATGGTATTCATATTCAATAATCAAATTGGACGTACAATGGAGATTGGAATAACTATATATAAACAGGACATTTAAACAATATATAAACATATGCATGCAATAGTAATTTAAAGACAGAAGTTAAATAATTTAAAATACTGGGAACAACATGATCAATAGTGTAACTTGCCTTCGTTGAAGTCTTGAAATTCTAAATCGTCGGAAGGGTCTAACTCTCAGGATTAAGTAGAAGTCTATCATTGAAATTACAACAAATTAACTCCAAATTCAAAAAAATTCAAAAACTCAGCTCAAACTAACTCCAAATTGAAATATTTTGCTTTAGTTAGCTAGATTATGATTTTAGACAAATTTTGCAACTTGAACCACCCAATTTGGAGTTCGGATGCAAAAGATATGAATTTTAAGTTTAATACAAAATCTGGAATTTAATTGAATTCTACGAATTATTTTCTAAAGGAAATTCTATTTATTGCGAAATCGGCGTGACCAACAGATTTCGGAATTAAAAGAATTTAATTAAAAATCGACATGCGGGCCCCCATGGCATAGACTCGGCTCATGTGAACCGAGTTCACGCTTTTTGGCTCGGAAGGTTGGGTGGTCGGTGCCCGGCGGCGACCCAGCGTGACAGCGGGCGCCATGTGGCGGTAATGGCGGCGTGGCGTCGAGTGGATGCCACGCCACCGCAGGCGAAGCGGTGGCGCCGCGGCCGATGGTCGCCGGCGGCCCAGAGAACGCGCGGCGCTCGGCGAGTGTACGGTGGTAGAAGACAACGGTGAGTGCTTATACCTCGCGAGTGTCGAGAGTTGGCGGCGGCCGGCGGCGCGAAGCAAAGCGATGCGCGGTGCGTCGTTGAGGTAGCGGCTCCAATGATCCTCGGGCGGATGAGTGCGCGCAGCGGCTTGCGGCGAGATAGCGATGCGTCGGTGTAAAGCGAAGAGGCGAAGAAGGCTTGATGGCGGCGGAATCGGCGGTTGAAGCTCTTCTTGCGCGACGAAGAACTTCAAGTTCGGCGGGTGAGGGTGTTTGGGGAGGAGTGGGTGGTGCCGCGGAATGAGAGGTCTGGCGAACCTTGGGGTCCCTTTATAAGTGCGGGCGAGCTCGGGGTGGCGTGGAGTGCCACGATGGCCGTGCGGTGATGTCGGCGATCGGGGCATTAAGCGCGAGGATGGCGGTGAGGGCGTGTCGAGCGGAGAGAATCCGGGTTTAAATCGTCACGAAAATTATGGAGATGCGGTGGAGATTGCGGGTTTTGGAAGGTTTGAAAGCAGCGTCAATGGCGGGCCTTCGGTGAAAAGGAAGGAACGCGCGAGGAAGAAAGGAAAGAGGAGGAAAAAAGAATGCGCGGGCCCTTTGTCGTGTAGGGAAAGAAGGAAAAGAGAGCGGCGGCGGCGGCGTTTGATCGCCATCAACGGCGGGAAGGGTAATGGTGCTTGCGGGATTTCTTTGGGCGGGTGGAGCGTGCCGGTGCGGGAGAAGAAGCGGGCGGAGGTGGTTTCGGCCCGATGGTACATTTGGGTTTTCTTTTAATTTTTCTATTTAAGTAATTCTTGATAAATTAATTAGGCTTTAGAATATAGTAAATTAAGTCCAAAAATTCAGAAAATTCACGAGAAATTCTCTGGAGCATTTAGGACTTAACTAAAATATTTCGACTATTTTGTGGTAATAGATTTTGCACATAAATTTGTTTAGCTTTAATTTAATTAAGGAAAAGCTTTTGAAAATCACAAAAAATCAATAAAATTATTAAACTTTATTTTCAAGCTGGAATTTAAAATTTGGGCTGTTACTGTGAGCCAAGGGCAAGCGAGGCGAGAAGAGAGCAAGGTCACGACTAGTTCTGAAGGTCTCGACTAGTTCACGAGGTATTGCAATACCTTGTTACTTCAAGAGCAACAACACGCCCTTCTTGAAGAATTTCAGTGACTTAATATGGGTTTGATTGAGCATGGTTCTCTCGCTACCTTGGTTGTGCAACCAACTTTGGTAGATCAAATCAAAGTGCCAGTGACGGATGTTGGTGTGATTCAAATCAGCGAACATCAGAATGGGACAGCTAAGTGCTTTTACGAGGATGAGCATGGTGTTGTGTGGTTTGGGCCAGCGCCTTGTGGTTACGAAGGTCATGGAATGCGGGATTTAATTCTCGCGAAGCTCATGACTCCCCTTTGTCTATTCATCCGGGGCTACCAAGATGTACCAAGACCTTTGTGAAGTGCAGTGGACTCGCATGAAGCGCGAGATTGCCACGTTCGTTCTTGAAGTCGCGGCGTATCTTTGTCGTGTCAAGGCGAGTATCGGCGTCCGGCAGTCTTCTTGACCTATGCGATGCCAGTGGAAGTGGGATTAGTTGGCATGGACTTTATCACGATGCGCCCGCGCTTCTTGGGAAGGATGCTATACGGGTTGTCATCGATCGATTGACAAAGGTAGCATTTTCTTCCGTCGCGTGCCAACCTCGATGTCGATCGGTTGGCGGATCTCTCGTATCTCGCATTATATGCTTGCATAGTGTGCCGCGACGATTGTGTCGAGATCGTGGTTCTTTTTCCACCTCTCACTTTTGGCATAGTGCAGAAGCGATGGGTACACGTCTTTCTTCGATTGACTTATCATCCTCAAGCGATGGTGAGACGGAGAGAGTTAACCAAGTGTTGGAAGATATGCTCGTGCTTGTGTTCTTTCTATGGGAAGAAGTGGGAGAAGTGCTTGCCATTTGCGAGTTCTCCTACAACAACACTTTCAAGCTAGTCTTGGCATGACACCTTTGAGGCTTTGTATGGGAGAGATGTAGAACCCCATTGGCTGGTGAAGCGGTGGCGTCGGTTCTTGGGCGAATTCCATCAATGAGGCGAAAGCCAAGTTCGATTGATTCGTGAGCATTTGTGCGTGGCGATCCGAGCAAAGAGCTATGCGGATCGTCGTCGTCGAGAGTTGAGCTTTGAATCCAATGACTTTGTTTATCTCAAGGTCTCACCCTTGAAGGGTCATCAACGTTTTGGCGTCAAGGGCAAGTTAGCTCCTCGATATGTTGGGCCTTATCGTATCGTCGAGAAAGTGGGAGCTGTGGCATACAGATTGGAGTTGCCAGCTTCACTTGAGGGAGTGCATGATGTTTTCCATGTGTCACACTTAAAGAAATGTCTCCGTGTTCCAATTGAAGAAACTCTGTTGAAAAATCTCGATGTGCAGGAAAATTTGACCTATCGTGAGCATCCTGTTCGTATTCTCGAAGAATCTGAACAAAGGACAAGGAACCGTGTCGTCAAGTTCCTTAAAGTTCAATGGTCGAATCATTCCGAGGATGAGGCAACTTGGGAGCGCGAAGATCGTCTTCGTGCAGATTACCCATCCTTCTTCTCTGAGTAAACAGAATCTCGGGATGAGATTCTTGTAAGGGGGGGAGGTTTTGTAACATCCCATTATTGGACTTGTGTTTCAAATGTATGAAAATGGCTAAAATTAAAACTTTTCTTACATCATGTATTTCTGTTGTGCCAAACGATTCTTGTACAAGGGATGATGGAAATACAATGTCACAAGTCTATTTGATCCAAACTATGATATCCCAAAAACAATCTTGTCAAATATTGTGATCATCATTGGAAAATATTTTTCCTAAGTTTCTGTGATGGTATGTGGCTCCTCTGAAAAATTTCACAATTTTTAGAAATTGTTTGAACATTTTAGGGCGATCAAACTTGTTTGACTTTCAGTCAAACTGAAATCGAGCCTTGCAGAATTGTTGGAGATTTATTCACAGTATAAAAACCTCTGAAAATTTTACACAAAGGGTAATATCTGAGTTAGCAAGCTCTGTAAAATTTTTATAATTTTTGGAGTGGTTTTGCTATCTCAAATAAATCCTCAAAGTCTCTGTTCTTATTGGAAAGTCAAAACCTAAATTCAACGTGCTTTGGGTTGAGTCGGACTCGGGCTCGAGCCAATCGACTCGGTCGATCAACTAACGCACCGATCTCTCTTTTAAAATCGCACGTCAAAAATCGCAACCGTTGGATCTTAATAGCGTGGCCCTTGTGCTTTTAAACATTCGGACCTTAGGTTGCGATTTGTTAAATTTGAGCCGTTGGATTCCCATCTAGCAGTCGGATCCTCGAAGCGATCGGACCCTCCGGTTGTTGGTTTGAATCGAACCATTGGATTAAAATCCAACGCCGCTTGTCCTCGGTTGTAAACCACGTTCGCGGCGTGGGGCAATCGAGCCGTTCATTACTAATCCTAGGGCTTGCGATCTCGCCGTTGTGTTTTAAACCTCGAGCGTGGCGTAATCTCCGCCGTCAATTTAAATCGTAGGGCTCGGGATCGCCGAGCTTCTCCTCTGGTCATCTTCAACCTCTGGCGGGTGCATGAGCAGTAGGGTAGTGGTGGCGGTGTCAAATCGTGCTTCCTATGGCCGCCTAGTCGGCGGTAAGGGTCGTGGGAGACACATTCGGTGTGCCATGCCCTAATGCACATCTACTAACTTTTTCCTTGTCGGCGCGTGCGGTGCTTTGTGCTTTGCTTGCTAAAAGCTTTAGGTCCAAACCTAATGCCTTCAAAGCCTTTTAAGCACCTAGCACACTTCACTGGTATTTCTTTAGACCACCCTCAAGCTCAATTTGGTGTGGAGCTTAACTCCTCAAAACCACCAAATCGCCATTATTGACCCAGAAGAGCTCCATTGGTGTTCTTGGTGTTCTAGTGGTTCTCCTTCACGTTTCTTTACCTATCTTTATCTCCTTACTATCTTGAACATTTCCCCTCACTTTATGTTGGATTTGTTTCTCAGAATTGTCCAATTTGGGGTTTGTTCAAATTCAATTGAAATTGGTCATCTTCTTCCTCATTTCGGTGAGTGCTCCATTTTCAATTACTTGCTCATGTAACCACGTGGACCATAATGAAGCTATATTGATGCTGGAATCACTCACTTGGCTCGGTACCATTTTCAACCTTTCTTCTCCAAGTCGCGAGCCTCCCAGTGGACCGACTTCTCAGGCCATCTTTGAAGCTTCTCTTCATCAAGGTAGCTTCTTATTAGTCCCTAGAGCTCTGCACGCTTCTTTGGACTGCAATGGAGCTTTGTTATTTCGTGTTTAGCGGTGAGCTCCATTTCCATTTCCGGCTGGCGGCGTTACAGTCTCTCCGCGGCGAGAATGCCACGATGGGTTCGTAGTGCTATTGCGATTCCATTTTAGTCCTTGTTCGTTGCGCTTGCGTGACGATGTCGCCGGCGACAAGCGTGGAAGTCCTCGGTAGTTTGCTTGGCAAGAACTCCGCTTTCGTCATTTGGTTAAGGCATATTAATTGCTCTGTGATTGCTAATCATTAGTTCACTAATGGTGTCTTAGTCTATGTCGTTGAGTCACTGACCAGTGGGCCCAACATCCTTAAATCGTCCTCTGGCACAACCGTCTTTGTTAGAGCATCATTAATGACTAATTATTGGTTAATTAATGTGTCGGGGAGTTCGCTGTCGGAAATTAACCTTTTGGGTCTCTGACATGCGGGCCCTCCAATCTCTTAAATCGCATCTGTGCCAGTCATTAGGTCGCATTAATTACTAATCATTATCAATCATTTGTGTTTAGTAGTTAATCGCTGTCTTAATGCAACCCTCGGTCTCACTGACATGTGGGTCCTCTTTAAAATCCTCTCCGCGCACTTAAACCCCGTGCGTAGCGCTTTGTTGATCGTGGACCGTCGATCCCGTGCTCAACGGCCCAGATCTAGAGTGCATTCGGACCCTTCGGTTGCCTCCATCATTCTTGACCGTCGATCTTGAGATCAACGGCTGAGATCCCGTGTGCATTCGGACCATCCGACTGATGGTGTGCTCTGGACCGTCCATCTGCAGATTAGCGGCTGTGATTGGCCCAAACAACCGCACCGTCCGGATGCATGCACCTTTGTGAGCCGTTGGATCTTGATCCAACGGTGGGCTCCGTTTAGCTATCGCGCGTGTGCGCTATTCCCGGCGTGCGTGAGCCGTAGGATTTTAGATCAAGGATTGATAAGTGTCCATGTCTTATTATGTGGATTAGGTTTGTCTGTATTTCGGTAAGTAATTATTTCACAACTGAAAATGGTATAAAAACTCTAGAAATTCATAACAAATTCATTTTAAACCCTTTTTAGGTAATTCCAACTGTAATAAATTCTGTTATCACTTAAGTTTATTATAAAAATGGAATTAGGCATATTTCAGTAGCAGAAAATTGTGTAACCAGAAATAACTTGATTTCTGTCACTTTGAATATTCCAAAAATAGTTTTAAAACTTGAAAAATGCCTATCTTTTTCTGTATAAATTCAATTTGTGCAAAATCAATTTTGTTAATTTCCTCTGTTAGTGTACTTTGCTATGAAATAGGTTTTTAGCATAATTAAAGCTCTGTAAAGCAACTTGCATTAGATTTAAAGCTTAGAAGAATCATAAGTAAATGTGTATAACTCCAAATTTAGTAAACTCAACTTTCTGTTATTAGGATGTCATAATCTACCTACTATAAAAATTTTAGACCTTAGATCATTACGGAAAATTTAGCCATGAGCAGTACGATAATTAATTAGGTTGATTTTAGGTTTGAAAGAGTATTTTGTCCATATCTTTTGCATGTTAAGTCCGAATTGTATGATTTTTGTTCCTAAAATTATCTAAAATCATTCTCTAGCTGCTGTATAAATTTCATTAGATTTGGAGGTCTTTTCTGTTGGAGTTTATTTGGTGTTCTTCGCTCTTATTGGTTTATAGCCTTTTAGCGTTAGGTTAGAAGACAATATTGTTATTGATTACGAGCCACGACCATCGAGATCTGCACTCGGCAAGGCAAGCGGATGTAGCATCATTTGATCATATTGTTCCTACTATTTTCAAATTCTAATATGTTGTTTGCAAATTCTATGTATGCATTGCTATGTTGTTTTAAACTATTGTCGTTAGTTGGCGATGGTTGCATTATCGGTAGGAAATGTTGATTCCTCTACTCTGAGCTTAGGGTTACTTGCTGTGATTTTGGGTTATTGGATGGACCCTTGTCACTTAGTAGTTACGTGTCATTATGCTTAGCCATGCTTAGCTATCGGTAGAAATGGCGGTTATCGACTTGTCGATAACCTTGATCCTAGCTGTTATAATCTGTATATTTCAGCCTTGTGCTATGTCTAAATTGCAAAACTAAAACTGAAAATGAAAACAATTTAGACTTGGGCACAATGGTAAGATGGTGTGATCTTTTGGGTGTGAATGGAATGGTGCCGGGTCAGTGGGACCGAACTACTTGTGAGTATCTGTTATCAGAGCATTACGTGCGTGCTAACCACACTAGAGGATATGGGACCTCTCTTAGCGAGTACTTTGGGGTGTGTTAATTAATGAGTCGCGTGGTGGGTTGCATATTTAATTATATGCAACATGGGCGCGTTTTGGGAGGCGCGACCGGCGAGGCGGTGTATCTGCTCCACGTATGGGTCCTTGTGATCCATATTTTGTCGACAGATCACTAAGGATTAACCCCCATGCGTGCGTCTCTTGATTAGTATATTCCATTGGAAAGGGTTCGTAGAACTTAGCGTCTTAGGCATACCAAAGGAAGTGTGTAATAGCTTGGCAAAAAGGCGATCGAAGTGTGGGTACATTGGTACACCTGCGAGGGATTACAAACTATTTGAATAGCCTCGTCTAGGTTATGGACACGCTTGGATAAGCTTTTCAAGAGTTAGACTACAACCTTTTAAATTAAAACTTGATGGGTGGCATGAATCAGGGATTCATGCTATTTGTGGTGGCTATTGGGTTAGTCACTTCTAGGTGGTTATTTTTAATATTGTTACTCGTTGTTATTTCAATGCTTAAAAACTGGTTTGTCAAATTGCCTTCAATCTATTACATTATTGCAATTGAAACTTGCTTTGTGCGTCCAAAGAACCATATAACCATGTTCCTTTGATCTGACTTTCATGTAGCTATGTATAGGCTTGTTACTCGTAAGTCTTGAGTACATTATTGTACTCACTGGCATTGCTTGTTGTGTGCGAGGAAGGGAATGAGTCAGATGGACCTCATTTACGTGAGTTGTCTTTGTGCGCGGTGTGTGGGCGATTAGCTTGGCGGCCGGTCGGTTGCCACTGTGGTGTTATGTGGCTAACAGTGCGTCTTTTGGTTTAAGCCATCTTATGGCAACTTTTGCTACTTATTACTTTTGATACTCTTGTCATTTGGCGGTCGTTTGTGTTGTAATAACTTATATTATGTATGTCTTTTGGTAGACTTGTTATATTACGTGTATGGAATTGATGCACGCTTTGGTATGATGTATGTGTGCTGCATTCTCTGGGAAGGACATATCCATCGAGACGCGGGTTATTCTATTTGTGATACTAGAACCAGTGGAAGGTTAAGTATTACAAGTTTAATAAACCGGGGTCTCACAAAGTTTGGTATCGAGCCATCTTGCAAGTAAAACCCTAGCTTGAGTAGTCCCTAGTGTATTTTGCAAAACTTACTTTCTAAATACCAAATGTTTCATGAAAATCTTAAGTAAGTTCTCAGATTTTACTTCTTATCTATCTTAGCTTGCCTATCTCACCTTATTCTGAATCGGATTTAAGAAGTTGATTGTCCTCTCATCTTCTTTCAAAAAAAATAAGTGGTTAACCGAGTAGATTGGTTTTTGGGTAAATCATGAGAGTTATAAAATGAAAGTGTTGGATGTCTTGTGAAAATTAGAAGTTCTGAAGCTACAAAATTTGGCGGAAGCTTGATGGAGAAAATCGGACAACAAGCGAGAAATTTCGGACAGACTAGCATTTAACTAGTAGAAGATGCTGAAAATGAGAGGTTAATTCAACTAAAACTTGTGGGAATAAAAGGGTAAGAAGTGATATGAGTTAGCTAAGTGTCTAACCTTTCTTTAGTTAATTTCTCACCTTGTTTCCTAGCTGTTTCGAACACAAGTTAATGTTCTGAAATTTACCTCCCTAAAGATTGATTACTCGTTCTTCCATGCGAGTTAGTCATAATGGGAAGATGGGTTTTATCTCTGTAATCTTGCTGCAATTTTATGTTGATACTTGATCCATTAAAGTTTGTTTGGTAGAGTGGTTAGTTGTTTTCTTTGTCTCTGTTTGGAGTTGTGTTTAACCTATTTTTGTGGAGCAGGATGGCAGAACCACCCGCGATCAGTGCCCGGTTCCGATGAGAGCTTCCCCTCCTCCGAGCCATGGTGAGGTTCGGCTCGATCGGCGGAATCGCATGGACCGGACCGGATGCGGAGGTCATCGCGAGAACACCTCCACTCCATCCGGTGCCGAGTGCAGAGGTGGTGGCCACGGTCTCGTGGTGGGCTTGCGGAGTTTCTCCGTCTGCGACCGCCTACTTTCTCGATGCGAGGACCCTTTGGGCGCGGATGATTGGTTGCATGCGGTTGGCGGAAGCTCAACATCGCTTCGATGCCGGGAGCGAGGCGGGCACTCTTTGCATCCCATCGGCGAGGTGCGGCCTCTCTTGGTGGGAGAATTTTCTCGCCATGCGGCCGCGAGCCACGTTGTCTCGTGGGATGAGTTCCGATCGCTTTCCGTCGGGCTCACATTCACGATGGCTGATGAAGCTCAGAAGAAGGAGTTTCTTGCGCTTAGCGGGCGCAAGTGCAATATCGGAGTATCTTTACGAGTTTAATCACTTGGCTCGTTATGCTCGGGTGAGGTGGCCTCGATGAGGCCAAGCGGAGAAGTTCATGGATGGTTTGTCAGGAGTTGCGGGACAAGCTATCTATTGTGAACTTTCTTGACTTCGGGCCTTGGTTGACAAGGCCATTGTCGCCAAAACACAAAGCGAAAGCCTTGGTGAGTCCGCAAGCATAAGTGGGAGGCCCACCGGTGCGCTGGTGGCCTCACTCGTTCCGTGTTGGACCTGCACGAGGGCTCGTGCTTTAGCATCACCACCGTCGAGGCCTGGCACCGGATTGCTCGTCCCCGCAGGCGTGTTTGATCACGTGCACTGCGACCCAGCGAGTTGCTCTCCGCAACCCGTTGCGATGTCACTGTTTACTTTGCAACAAGAAGGGCCACTATGCTAGCGATTGCCCTCGAGAGGCTGAGCGGCCCCTCGTCCTAATGGAGGGCGGGCAAGGAATAGTCACCCACGACGAAGGTGATCCGAAGACTCGGGGTGTCGGGAGTGGTCGAGTCAACCATATCTCGGTGAGGAGGCTCGGGGCGCCGGCGTTGTGTTAGATACGTTTCTTGTCGATTATCGTCTGCTGCGGTATTGTTTGACTCTAGAGCATCGCATTCTTTTATTTGAGATCATTTCTTTGCTGGTTGTGACCTTCACTTTGTTCCTTTGGGGATTTCTTTGCTTATTAGCTCTCGGGTTGGAGATGAGGCGATCAAGAATGCGGGGCGTTCCCATTAATATCGAAGAGTGGAATTCTTGGCGAATCTCATCTTACTTGACTCGGCGTGCGGATGTGATTCTTGGCATGGATTGGTTGTCCCAACACTTGGGGGCAAATCGATTGTGCCGAGAAGATGGTCTACCTCACTAGTCCCTCGAGGCGAGCAAGTTGGGATTTCACCGCGGTGCGAGGCCACATCTTTGTGCCCTCGAAGCTAGGCGATCTTGGAGATTCGGGAGGTGGCCACGATGCGTGACTTTGTGGATGTCTTCCACGAAGATTTGCTGTGATGCCTCCGTTCGAGACTTGGGTTTGTTATTGAGTTGCTACGATACGCTCCAATTTCTAAGGCGCCGTGCGAATGCCCTAATGAGTTGGAGGAGTGAAGAAGCGATTAGGTGAGCTTCAAGCAAAGGTCTTCATCCGTCTAGCTCATCTCCTTGGGGTTGTCGATTATTTTTGTGAAGAAGAAGGACAAGACCCTGCGGATGTGTGTTGATTACCGTCCACTTAATGAAGTGACGGTGAAGAACAAGTATCCTTTGCCTCGTATTGATGATCTTTTTGACTAGTTGTCGAGAGCCTGTGTGTTCTCCAAGATTGACTTGAGATTGGGCTATCACCAAGTCGGATCGAGTGAGGATATTCCAAAGCGGCGTTCACTACTCGTTCTGATGCATGCAGAGTGCTTGTCATGTCTTCGGCTTGACCAATGCTCCGACTTTGTTCATGAATCTTATGAACTTCGGTGTTCATGGAGTATTTGGATAGGTTTGTTGTGGTTTCATTGATGACATTCTTATCTACTCCAAGAGTGAAGAAGAGCATCTTGAGCACTGCAGATTGTATTGGGCATGCTTTGTGAGCACCATTGTATGCCAAGTTCAACAAGTGTGAATTTTGGTTGAAGGAAGTGGCATTCTTGGGCCATGTTCTTTCGGCCGAGTGGTGTATTGTGGATCTAGCAAGGTCGGTGATGTTCTATCTTGGGGCAGCCAAGTCGATCACCGGCGTGAGAGTTTCCTTGGTTTAGCGGGCTACTACCGCGCTTTATCGAGAACTTCTCCAAGATTGCAAAGCCCATGACGAATTGCTCAAGAAAGAAAAGAAATTCGTGTGGTCTTACGCTTGTGATTTGAGTTTTCAAGAACTTAAGAGGCGGTTGACTTGAGCTCTAGTGCTTGTTCTCCCGACATTCATAAGAGCCGATATCTATTGTGATGCCTCTCGTCGGGACTTCGGTTGTGTTCTTATGCAGAAGGCAAGGTAGTGGCCTATGCATCAAAGCGATTGAGGCCTCATGAACTCAACTATCCTACCCATGACTTGGAGTTATTTGCGATGGTTCATGCACTTAAGATTTGGCGGCATTACCTTATTGGTAACCGTTGTGAGGTGTATTCTGATCACAAGAGCTTGAAGTATTTGTTCACCCAGCCAGATCTAAACCTCAGGCAAAGAAGATGGTTGGAATTGATCAAAGATTATGATATGGGTATTCAGTATTACCCGGGCAAGGCCAATGTTGTTGCCGATGCACTTAGTCGCAAGGTGTATTGCAATACCTTGTTACTTCAAGAGCAACAACCTGCCCTTCTTGAAGAATTTCAGCGGCTTAATATGGGTTTGATTGAGCATGGTTCTCTCGCTACCTTGGTTGTGCAACCAACTTTGATGGATCAAATCAAGGCTGCCCAGCAGACAGATGTTGGTGTAATTCAAATCAAGCAGAACATCAAGAATGGGACAGTTAAGTGCTTTTCTGAGGATGAACATGGTGTTGTGTGGTTTGGACAGCGCCTTGTGGTTCTGAAGGTCATGGAATTGCGGGATTTAATTCTCCGCGAAGCTCATGACTCCCCTTTGTCTATTCATCCTGGGGCTACCAAGATGTACCAAGACCTTCGGCGAGAGTCTGCGAACTCGCATGAAGCGCGAGATTGCGAGTTCGTTCTTGAGTGCGGCGTATCTTTGTCGTGTCAGAGGTGAACATCGGCGTCCGCAGTCTTCTTGACCTTTGCGATGCAGTGGAAGTGGAATTCCGTTGGTATGGACTTTATCACGATGCGCCGCACTTCTTGGGGAAGGATGCTATCACGGGTTGTCATCGATCGATTGACAAAGGTAGCACATTTTCTTCCGGTGCGTACCAACCTCGATGTCGATCGGTTGGCGGATCTCGTATCTCGCATTGTATGCTTGCATGGTGTGCCACGAGCGATTGTGTCGGATCGTGGTTCTCTTTTCACCTCTCGCTTTTGGCATGAGTGCGCAGAGGCGATGGGTACGTCTTTCTTCGATTCGACTTATCATCCTCAAGCGATGGTGAGACGGAGAGAGTTAACCAAGTGTTGGAAGATATGCTCCGTGCTTGTGTTCTTTCCTATGGGAAGAAGTGGGAGAAGTGCTTGCCATTTGCAGAGTTCTCCTACAACAACACTTTCCAAGCTAGTCTTGGCATGACACCTTTGAGGCTTTGTATGGGAGAGATGTAGAACCCCATTGAGGCTGGTCGGCGGTGGCGTCGATTCTTGGGCGATTCCATCAATGAGGCCAAAGCCAAGTTCGATTGATTCGTGAGCATTTGTGCGTGGCGATCGAGCAAAAGAGCTATCGCGGATCGTCGTCGTCGAGTTGAGCTTTGAATCCAATGACTTTGTTTATCTCAGGTCTCACCCTTGAAGGGTCATCAACGTTTTGGCGTCAAGGGCAAGTTAGCTCCTCGATATGTTGGGCCTTATCGTATCGTCGAGAAAGTGGGAGCGTGGCATACTGATTGGGTTGCGGCTTCACTTGAGGAGTGCATGATGTTTTCCATGTGTCACACTTAAAGAAATGTCTCCGTGTTCCAATTGAAGAAACTCTGTTGAAAAATCTCGATGTGCAGGAAAATTTGACCTATCGTGAGCATCCTGTTCGTATTCTCGAAGAATCTGAACAAAGGACAAGGAACCGTGTCGTCAAGTTCCTTAAAGTTCAATGGTCGAATCATTCCGAGGATGAGGCAACTTGGGAGCGCGAAGATCGTCTTCGTGCAGATTACCCATCCTTCTTCTCTGAGTAAACAGAATCTCGGGATGAGATTCTTGTAAGGGGGGGGGGAGGTTTTGTAACATCCCATTATTGGACTTGTGTTTCAAATGTATGAAAATGGCTAAGAATTAAAACTTTTTCTTACATCATGTATTTCCTGTTGTGCCAAACGATTCTTGTACAAGGGATGATGGAAATACAATGTCACAAGTCTATTTGATCCAAACTATGATATCCCAAAAACAATCTTGTCAAATATTGTGATCATCATTGGAAAATATTTTTCCTAAGTTTCTGTGATGGTATGTGGCCCCTCTGAAAAATTTCACAATTTTTAGAAATTGTTTGAACATTTTTAGGGGGCAGTCAAACTTGTTTGACTTTCAGTCAAACCTGAAATCAGAGCCTTGCAGAATTTTTGGAGATTTATTCACATTATAAAAACCTTTGAAAATTTTACACAAGGGTAATATCCGAGTTAGCAAGCTCCTGTAAAAATTTTATAATTTTTGGAGTTGTTTTGCTATCTCAAATAAATCCTCAAAGTCTCTGTTCTTATTGGAAAGTCAAAACCTAAATTCAACGTGCTTTGGGTTCGAGTGGACTCGGGCTCGAGCCAATCGACTTCGGTCGATCAACTAAGCGCACCAGTCTCTCTTTTAAAATCGCACGTCAAATCGCAACCGTTGGATCTTAATCGCGCGGCCCTTGTGCTTTTAAACATTCGGACCTTCGGTTGCGGCTTGTTAAATTTGAACCGTTGGATTCCCATCTAACCGTCGGATCCTGCGAAGCGATCGGACCCTCCGGTTGTTGGTTTGAATCGGAGCCATTGGATTAAAATCCAACGCCGCTTGTCCTCGGTTGTAAACCACGTTCGCGACGTGGGGCAATCGAGCCGTTCATTTCTAATCCTAGGGCTTGCGATCTCGCCGTTGTGTTTTAAACCTCGGAGGCGTGGCGTAATCTCCGCCGTCAATTTAAATCGTAGGGCTCGGGATCGCTGAGCTTCTCCTGGTCATCTTGACCTCTGGCCGTGCATGAGCAGTAGGGTAGTGATGGCGTGTCAAATCGTGCTTCCTATAGCGCCCTAGTCGGCGATGAAGGTCGTGGGAGACACATTCGGCCGTGCCATGCCCTAATACACATCTACTAACTTTTTCCTTGTCGGCCGCGTCTGGTGCTTTGTGCTTTGCCGCCCGAAAAGCTTTAGGTCCAAACCCTAATGCCTTCAAAGCCTTTTAAGCACCTAGCACACTTCCTGGTATTTCTTTAGACCACCCTCAAGCTCCAATTTCAGTATTGGAGCTTAACTCCTCAAAACCACCAAATCGCCATTATTGACCCGAAGAGCTCCATTGGTGTTCTTGGTGCTCCAGTGGTTCTCCTTCACGTTTCTTTACCCTATCTTTATCTCCTTACTATCTTGAACATTTCCCCTCACTTTATGTTGGATTTGATTCTCAGGAATTGTCCAATTTGGGGTTTGTTCAAATTAAGAAAGTGGTCATCTTCTTCCTCATCTCGGTGAGTGCTCCATTTCGAATTACTTGCTCATGTAACCACGTGGACCATAATGAAGCTATATTGATGCTTGGAATCACTCACTTGGCTCAGGTACCATTTTCAACCTTTCTTCTCCAAGTCCAGTGAGCCTCCACAGTGGACCAACTTCTCAGGCCATCTTTGAAGCTTCTCTTCATCAAGGTAGCTTCTTATTAGTCCCTAGAGCTCACGGCACCGCTTCTTTGGATGCAATGTGGGCTTTTGTTATTTTCGTGTTTAGCGGTGAGCTCCATTTCCATTTTCGGCTAGCGCGTTGAGTCTCTCGCCGCGGCGAATGCCACGATGAGGTTCGTAGTGCTATTGCGATTCCATTTTAGTCCTTGTTGGTGCATGCGCGGCGGTGTCGCGGCGACAAGCGTGGAAGTCCTCGGTAGGTTCTTGGCAAGAACTCCGCTTCGTCATTTGGTTAGCGCATATTAATTGCTCGTGATTGCTAATCATTAGTTCACTAATGGTGTCTTAGTCTATGTCGTTGAGTCAGCGACCGATGGGCCCAACATCCTAAAATCGTCCTCGGCACAACTCCGTCTTTGTTCGGCATCATTAATGACTAATTATTGGTTAATTAATGTGTCGGGAGTTATTGTCGGAAATTAACCTTTTGGGTCTCGACATGCGGGCCTCAATCTCTTAAATCGCATCTGTGCGGTCATTAGGTCGCATTAATTACTAATCATTATCAATCATTGGTGTTTAGTAGTTAATGATTTGTCTTAATGCAACCCTCGGTCTCAACGACATGTGGGTCCTCTTTAAATCCTCTCCGCGCACTTAAACCCGTGCGTGGCGCTTTGTTGATCGTGGACCGTCGATCCGTGATCAGCGGCCCGAGATCTAGAGTGCATTCGGACCCTCGGTTGCCTCCATCATTCTTGGCCGTCGATCTTGAGATCAACGGTGAGATCCGTGTGCGTCGGACCATCCGACCGATGGTGTGCTCACGGACCGTCCATCTGCGGATCGTGGCGTGATTGGCCCAAGCAACCGCTGCCGTCGGATGCATGCACCTTTGTGAGCCGTTGGATCTTGATCCAACGGTGGGCTCCGTTTAGGTATCGCGCGCGTGCGCTATTCCCGGCGCGCGTGAGCCGTAGGATTTTAGATCAAGGATTGATAAGTGTCCACGTCTTATTCTGTGGATTAGGTTTGTCTGTATTTCGGTAAGTAATTATTTCACAACTGAAAATGGTATAAAAACTCTAGAAATTCATAACAAATTCATTTTAAACCCTTTTTAGGTAATTCCAACTGTAATAAATTCTGTTATCACTTAAGTTTATTATAAAAATGGAATTAGGCATATTTCAGTAGCAGAAAATTGTGTAACCAGAAATAACTTGATTTCTGTCACTTTAAAACTTGAAAAATGCCTATCTTTTTCTGTATAAATCCAATTTGTGCAAAATCAATTTTGTTAATTTCCTCTGTTAGTGTACTTTGCTATGAAATAGGTTTTTAGCATAATTAAAGCTCTGTAAAGTAACTTGCATTAGATTTAAAGCTTAGAAGAATCATAAGTAAATGTGTATAACTCCAAATTTAGTAAACTCAACTTTGCTGTTATTAGGATGTCATAATCTACCTACTATAAAAATTTTAGACCTTAGATCATTCTGGAAAATTTCGCCATGAACAGTACCAGTAATTAATTAGGTTGATTTTAGGTTGAGAAAGAGTATTTTGTCCATATCTTTTGCATGTTAAGTCCGAATTGTATGATTTTTGTTCCTAAAATTATCTAAAATCATTCTCTAGCTGCTGTATAAATTTCATTAGATTTGGAGGTCTTTTGCTGTTGGAGTTTATTTGGTGTTCTTCGCTCTTATTGGTTTATAGCCTTTTCGCGTTAGGTTCCGAAGACAATATTGTTATTGATTAGAGCCACGACCATCGAGATCTGCACTCCGACCAAGGCAAGCGGATGTAGCATCATTTGATCATATTGTTCCTACTATTTTCAAATTCTAATATGTTGTTTGCAAATTCTATGTATGCATTGCTATGTTGTTTTAAACTATTGTCGTTAGTTGGCCCGATGGTTGCATTATCGGTAGGAAATGTTGATTCCTCTACTCTGAGCTTAGGGTTACTTCTTTGTGATTTTGGGTTATTTGGATGGACCCTTGTCACTTAGTAGTTACGTGTCATTATGCTTAGCCATGCTTAGCTATCGGTAGAAATGGCGGTTATCGACTTATCGATAACCTTGATCACCAAAGCTGTTATAATCTGTATATTTCAGCCTTGTGCTATGTCTAAATTGTAAAACTAAAACTGAAAATGAAAACAATTTAGACTTGGGCACAATGGTAAGATGGTGTGATCTTTTGGGTGTGAATGGAATGGTGCGGGTCAATTGGGACCGAAATACTTGTGAGTATCATTATCAGAGCATTACGTGCGTGCTAACCACACTAGAGGATATGGGACCTCTCTTTCTTTGAGTACTTTGGGGTGTGTTAATTAATGAGTCGCGTGGTGGGTTGCATATTTAATTATATGCAACATGGACGCGTTGTGGGGAGGATCACCGCAGAGGCGGTGTATCTGCTCCACGTATGGGTCCTTGTGATCCATATTTAGTCGACAGATCACTAAGGATTAACCCCATACGTGCGTCTCTTGATTAGCATATTCCATTGGAAAGGGTTCGTAGGACTTAGCCGTGTAGGCATACCAAAGGAAGTGTGCTTAATAGCTTGGCAAAAAGCGATGCGAAGTGTGGGTACATTGGTACACCCCTGCAGGGATTACAAACTATTCGACTAGCCTCGTCCTAGGTTATGGACACGCTTGGATAAGCTTTTCAAGAGTTAGACTACAACCTTTTTAAATTAAAACTTGATGGGTGGCATGAATCAGGGATTCATGCTATTTGTGGTGGCTATTGGGTTAGTCACTTCTAGGTGGTTACTTTTAATATTGTTACTCGTTGTTATTTCAATGCTTAAAAACTGGTTTGTCAAATTGCCTTCAATCTATTACATTATTACAATTGAAACTTGCTTTGTGCGTCCAAAGAACCATATAACCATGTTCCTTTGATACAACTTTCATGTAGCTATGTATAAGCTTGTTACTCGTAAGTCTTGCGAGTACATTATTGTACTCACTGCATTGCTTGTTGTGTGCGAGAGGAAGGAATGAGTCAATGGACCTCATTTACGTGAGTTGTCTTTGTGGCGGTGTGTGGGGCGATTAGCTTGGCGGCCGATCGGTTGCCCTACGGTGTTATGTGGCTAAGCAGTGTCGTCTTTTGGTTTAAGCCATCTTATGGCAACTTTTGCTACCGCTGTTACTTTTGATACTCTTGTCATTTGGTCGGTCGGCTGTGTTGTAATAACTTATATTATGTATGTCTTTTGGTAGACTTGTTATATTTTGTGTATGGAATTGATGCACGCTTTGGTATGATGTATGTGTGCTGCATTCTCTGGGAAGCACATATCCATCGAGACGCGGGTTATTCTATTTGTGATACTAGAACCAGTGGAAGGTTAAGTATTACAAGTTTAATAAACCGGGGTCTCACATGATGGTAGATAAGTTTGCTCTCATGAACTTGGCAAGTCAAAAGTTCATCGACCAATTAAAGCTCCAATTGATACCGCACCCAGGATCGTACAAGATTCGATGGCAAGATCAATATCTAGTGATCAAACATCGCGTTGAGGTATGATTCATGTTGTGTGGTCTTGTTGATTTGGTGGTGTGTGATGTGCTTCCTACCCATATGCACGTATGCTCGTTGCTTCTTGGAAAGCCATGGACCGATCGGAGGAAGTGGCAAAAGTATTATTTTGATCCTTACGCTAGTTCTTCAAAAAGATTGTATACCTTTATTCAGCGAGGATGATGTTATTATGTCAAGTCATACACTTTCGAGCAGTATTTGACTGATCGTCAAGGAAGAGATCGTGCATAAGCTACTATTGAGAAAAAGAAAATTGTTGTTGCTTCTGATGGTGGTTCAGCCACAACCAAAGATGAGGTGAAGCTACTGGGCGAGGGCACTGAAAATTTTTCTAGCCCTGACCATACGAAGGAGGACGATGAGGCGTATAGTGGGCTAAACATCCAAGCCAAGAAGTTGCAAGGCGACGGTGTCGACAAGGTGGCAATAGGGCAGTGTTGGAGCTTGTAACCAACCACGACCACATTTTGAGAAAATCTACCCCTAGTGTGAAATCACCAGGCATTGTCCATAATCGAGAACACGGCTATTCAAATAGTTTTACACTCTACAGAGGTTGTGCAGCTTATCCCCCAAGACATGACTTCTCTAGTTTGTTTGGCATCCGTCGATACCACTGCTCACTACCTTAGGTGAGTAGTCTAGAGCACGTGACAAGGCCTTTACAAAGTTCTATTCTGACTCGGTCCTGCTCGCTAAGGATTCGCCTTCCTGACCCCCTCTTGCGCTGTTCCCAACCAAAACAGAACCGAATCAAAACATTGCTAATTAGTTGGCCAGGTCCATCCCATAAATGAACTTGTGGTTGCACGGTAAGGCCCAAATCAATGGCGTACAACGTTAAGTCCTTAGAGACTACTCAGGCGAAGCAACCACATCCCAATGTACTTAAAGCACCCCCTTTACTGCAGGATCATTCGCCTGAGTATTAAATCATTTTTGGTTCAACCCAGCCAAATGACAACCCTTGCCATCGCACAACATCTTTTAAAAGCAGTGGCTCCGTCACAATTCCATATTTCCTTTAGTCAAATTTATCATTAATGAATCATGAGATCAAGAGACCATCATTTTTCCAAGGCATGACTAAGCATAATACACACCCATGTTGGTATTACAACAATGCCCAACTAAGGTTTCCCATCCTATGGTGTCCAAGGGTATATGTCAACATGTCGCTTACAATTTGTCAAAGAGGCATATTGTCGAGAAGGTATTTAGCTAGTTCCGAAAACCAATTTTATACAACTAGCCATGCATATTGATATGAAACAATATACTTTTATAAAATAGGTTCAATATGATCAAAGGTCTACGACTTGCCTTCGTTGAGGAGTTGAGATGCTTCGGTTGACGTCATCGGGTCCAAGAATTCTTCAAAGAAGTCAAAATCTACGTGCGAAAAGAACCAAATAAATACAACAAATCCAAATAAAATCAAGAAAGAGAACCAAGCTAGCACCAAAAGAAATGTATTGAATTTAGACGAAGTTAGGAACTTGAATCACTCTGATCGGAGTTCGAACGAAGGAGAACGAGTCCTCAAAAGGAGGTTCCACTACAGGTGGTCTGAAGGAGGTTCGACTACCTGGTCGGAAGGAGATTCGACTGGTCGAAGGGAGAAAAGATTCGATTACTCGACGCGGTTGAAAGAAGAAAGAAGGATTCGGCTGCTCGACACGGTCAAAAGAAGGATACAACTACTCAACGTGGTCGTAAGAAGGATACGACTACACATCGTGGTTATAGGAGGGATATGACTACTCAACATGGTCATAAGAAGGATACGACTACACAACGAGATCATAGGAAGGATAGATTGCTCGACACGGTCAAAAGAAGAAAGAAGGAGAACAGGGCACGAGAAACTCACCAGGACTGAGAGGGTGGCCGGAGGAGGAGACGACGTATGGTGATCGATGATGGCGCGGGCGCTCTGGTGAACTCCCGGTGGAGACAATGGGAGCCTTGGGTAGATGACGGTCTTGCGAAGCTGGAGGTGAGGGAGAGATGGCCAAGGAGTGGAGCTGTTGGGAATGACAGGTGGGCCCCTACAAGGAAGTTGCTCAAAGAAGAAAATAAGAAGGAAGGCAGTGCACTGGCAGAGCAGGGAGCACGCGTGGGGGGTCACTTACAGGTGAAGGCAGCACATGGTTCGATGAGGGATGCGAGTGGGATTTGCGGCGGCGTACGCGGTTAGCCGTGCACGAGGCTCCAGCGAACCAGCGGCGCTTCGGAGAAAAGGGAGTGAGCACGGCGTAGAACGCCATGAGGCGAACTCAACGGCGGCGAGGAGGTTGGGGATGGTGCGAAAGCTCACAGTTGAGGGCGAAGGAGGACAGCGATGAAGGGGGGCCAGCTGGGACTGTGTCGGGACCACCTTGGGATGTACTAAGAAGAACTCACAGGACCTCTTAGGGAGGTCCGACAGGACCACCCGAAGGTCTTGTAGGTCCTCCAAGAACACCCCAGAGGAGGTCCTTCAGACCTCAGAGATCTCAAGACCTCCTGAGGTCTTGGCTCTGTCTGTAGGTTAGTCCCAGGATCAATAGCTAACTCGCACAAACTTACTGTCAAACCCGGGAGCGAAGGATCCCAAATTCTCTGTGTTTATACACTAGTCCAGGATTTCCAGTGTACACAGTCAACAAAAGTGATAGCAAAATCATATCACGATCTTTATTAATAATAACTCAGAGTTTTATTACAACTGGGCCTGAGGCCAAATGGAAAAGAAATAGCACAACGGAAAAGTAGTAGGCCACACGACTTGCCACAGGCAATCGTCTGGGGACGTAGCCTATCCGTCAAGATCCTCACCGTCCTGATAGAGGCCTTCTCCTGAATAAAGATTATTCAGCAAGAGTAAGCACAACTTCCGTGCTTGCAAGTTACACCCAATATTGAAAGTTAATGCATGCATAAGGTAAACAAGGGATAATGGCAGGGTTGTTTTGCATAAACAACATTTTCAGGTTAAATACCATTAATAATTTTCTAAGGCCATTTTTAATATTATAACTGAAATCAGTGATTAAGATGATAATGAATAGTGGATAACCTCCATTAAATGAATAGTGAAGGATACCCTCCTAACACTTGGCTAACCGCCCAATTTTTACCATCCTAAAATCATCCGGGGAAATTATTTTATAAACCAAAAACAAGTCTAACTTAGAGTGGCTTTGCTAGCATGTCCATGACCGCGGACGCGGCTATTCGAATAGTTTCTACTCTGCGAGTTTGTGCTGACTTTACCACACGAGATAATATGCTTTTAATGTCGGCCAATGCACGCTTCCGAAGGTGTGTGACTAAGCAATTATCATGAGGCCGTTACAAAGCAGTGTCTTAATGTATTTATGCCCACTAAGGTTTCACTACCATTGGACTAACCATCCTCCGGAAGCCCCCTCTTGCGCCCGGTGGGACTAATGTCTGACCAACACCCACACATACAACATAGCACAAATAACACTAAGACAACACAGATTATTTAGCCAAATCTATCCCATTCCAGACATGTGGTGGTACGGTTAGGCGTAGCAAAATACGCTCAAAGACCGGTCCTTAATTGACTTGGGCGTCTTTCCATTTAAATAAACCCATGGGCCTTAATCCTAACCAGATTAGGCCCGTGCATGAACCTGCACCCACCATACATCCATCTCGCCCAAGTCCAAACCCATTTTATTTTATTTGGCGTGAAAACCTCTTAATAAGCCTTTCGTGGTAAAACAATACCACCGAAACAAATTTAAAAATCAAAATTGTAAAGGATTTGGCTAAACTTTCCCAAATAAATGTGATCTAAGTATGGCTAAGCATATGACAAATTTTAGTAGTATTTTTTTCCAAAGGGTGACATGGTATTCATATTCAATAATCAAATTGGCCATACAATGGAGATTGGAATAAGTATATACAAACAGGACATTTAAACAATTATGTAAACATATGCATGCAATAGTAATTTAAAACATGAATTAAATAATTTGAAATACTGGGAACAATATGATCAATAGTGTAACTTGCCTTCGTTGAAGTCTTGAAATTCTAAATCGTCGGAAGGATCTAACTCTCTGGAGTCGTCGAGGTCTATACGCGAAAATACGATTAATTCAATATTCAAATTCAAATAAATTCAAAAACTCAGCTCAAAATAACTCCAAATTGAAATATTTTGGTTTAAATAGCTAGATCATGATTTTCGATAAATTTTGCAACTTGAACCACCCAATTTGGAGTTCAGATGCAAAAGATATGAATTTTTGAAGTTTAATACAAAATCTGGAATGTAATTGAATTTCTTGAATTAATTTTCTACTGGAAAATCAATTATTGCATAATCCGACGCCGTGATGAATTTCTGGGAATTAAATGAATTAAAAGAATTTTCTGACGAGCGGACCCCACGTGTCATAGACACGGTCCACGTGGACCAATTCTACGGCTTTTGGTTCGGAGGGACGGGGTGGACGCGGCTGAGGTGGCTTGCCACTCGGGCAGATCTAGCGACGTGGCGCCCAGGTGGCGGTGACATGGCGCCACGGTGACGTGTGCGTGGCCGGCCACGTAGGCCCGAGGCCGGTGGTGCTCCGGTGAGCGGCCTCGCCGGCGTTCCACGCCGCGGCGAGCTAAATGGTTATGCGCATAATGGAGAGGAGATATTTGCGAACTCGTGGGTTACCAAAACGGCGACGGAGCGTGGCCGGAAGGTCGTCGGCGGCAGTTTGGCGGCGGCGTCGCGATCGTCGGCAGCGAAGAAGCGATCGAGGTCCTCCGGCGAAGTGAGTGGTGGTAGCGACCGCGCAGGTGAGCGATGGCGATGGTGCCGATGGCGAGGGCGGAGGGCTACGGCGGCCGAAGCGGAGAAGACCGAAGGTTTCGCGGCGGGATCTTCAAATTCAGGCGCTACGGTGACGGAGGGGCTACGGGGGTGGCGGCTACGAGCTGTGAAGGTCGAGGCGGTCCCGGCGGTCCTATTTATAGGGCGCGGGTGTCACTGGGTTGCCGTGGAGGGCACGAAGCTTTGCGTGGCGATACTGGCGGGATTACGGGGATTCAGGGCCGGAGATGGAAAGAAAAGATCGGGTCGGGGCGGAGAAGATCCGGGGTGTAAATGCGCGCGAGATTGCGGGATTTAGATCAGGATCGCGCCGAGTATGGAAGGTCTCCGATTCGGCATCAATGGCGGCGTGCGCGAGAAAGGAAAGAGGGAAGGAGGAAGAAAGGAAAGGAAGACGACGACTCGGAGTCGTCCAATTTTGATCGGACGGCGGAGATAGAACAAGCGAATCGGTAAGTTGAGGTTGGGCGTGGCCGTTGGATTCTGATCGGACGGACGAAATTAGATTGCGCGAAACGGTAAGTGGGAATCGGCGCGCCGTTGGATTTCAATCAACGGTGGCGGCGATGGCGCGATGGAGCGGCGCGCGCGTCTTGCGCGGAAGGATGTGGGCCGAGCTGGGTTTCGGCCCATTGGCTGTTTGAAGATTTTCTTTTGATTTCTGATTTAAATAATTACTGATAATTCAATTAGGCTTTAGAATATAACAAATTAAGTCCAAAACTTTTGATAAAATTCACAGAAATTCTCTGAGACATTTAGGACTTAAGAAAAATATTTTCAGCTATTATTTGGCAATATATTTTGCAATTAAATTTGTTTAGCTTTAATTTGGTTAAGGAAAAGCTTTTGAAAATTCCACAAAAAACCACAAAAAATCAATAAACTTTATTTTCAACTGGAATTTAAAATTTGGACTGTTACACTTACATAGGTGAAGTCACAACTACAGGGTCCAACAACGGGAAGTAAAGAACAGGTACAATTTATAAAAGGCAAAGGCCTTATGGCCAAGGTTGTTTACAAGAGTTGCCAACAAGGGCTTACAAAAACCGACAACAGAGCCTTACAGCAAAACATCGAGAACACGTGGAGCCAACCGACAAACCCATAAGCTGTCGAGTGGAGGACGTCCCTAGAAGGTCAAGTCATCAAAGAACTCCTCCTCGAAGAGGTCTGAGCCACCGTGCCTAGATCATCTTCGGCCATTGCTCAAACAGAGGGCTTAAAGCCATGAGTACGTTGAATGTACTCAACAAATAGCAGCGAACAAGTATGAAATTAATATTCATGCATTGGCTTGACAATGGAGAGCTACAGGGTTAGTTTGCAGAAAGAAATATTTAACAGGAAAATAACATAGATAGATTGAAAGCTCAAGCTTGAAAACAGAAACACATAAAAACATTTGTTTTAAAAAAGAGGTCGTGAGCACCAACTCACTCCCAAGACCACGTGTGCGAGGTCCTGGCCACACCCACGTCCAGGACCACCCCCACGTCCACCCTAGAGCACCAACTCCAGGGTTCCCAAAACCACCAGTGGGAGGTCCTGACCGCACCCACATCTAGACCACCCCCGCAACCACCCTAAGGCTCTAAGACCTCCCACGGCACCAACCCTGGAACACCTTGGACCATCCTAGGGTGCACAAGACCTCTTTGGAAACGCTACCCTTTGCGCAAAATCACCAGGCAATGTCCATAACCAAGGACTTGGCTATTCGAATAGATTTTTACACTCTACAGTGGTGTACAATTTTACCCACAATTCACGACCTCTCTAGCGGGGCAGGTTCCCGTCGAAATCCTTGCTCATTTCCAAAGATGAGTAGTATAGAGAGCGCAACAAGGCCTTTACAAAGCTTGGAACCGGCTCAGAGCTGCCCGCTAAGGTTTCGCTTCTAACGGGCCTCACACCACGCTAGATTCGTGCCCCCTCTTGCGCTAGCGAATCACACGCTCAAGCACAACAGAACCAAGCCAGCTCTTTGCTAATTATTTAGCCCCAACCACTTCCATAAAATGGTCTTGTGGTTGCACGAAAACACCCGGATCAAGGAACACAAAGTTAAGTCCTTAATTGCTACTCAAAAGAGACTGTCCACAACCCAAGGTGCACACAGCACCAAAGTGCACACAGCACTAACCACCACTCACTCCTGGCCTTCTCGTCCGAGCATAAAACAGTTTGTGTTCAACCAAGCCAAAGGACCACCAAGTCCAGGCACACAAGTTTTAACAAAGGTGGCATCACACCACAATCGATACAACTGTGGCATCCCACCACAGCTGTACAACAGTGGCCTCACACCACATGTTCTATAGTTCATTAGTCAAGATTATTAAAGAAAAAGGAAAACAAGGTTCTCCACACCCGCAGATCTAAACAATGCTAAGCATAACTACGGCCCCAAGTTGGCAAAACCTAAGAGTGCCAACAAAACCTGCCCAACTAAGGTGTCCGAGGGAAATCATGTCAACATGACAATTACAAATATCAAAGGAGGTATAGTGTCGAGTAAGTAAAGCTACTGCCCAAAACCACTTGTAAAAGTAGCCATGCATGTAGATTAAAATGACATATATTTAAAATGCTAGGTTCAATATGATCAAAGTCCTGTGACTTGCCTTCATTGAGATATGGTGAGGTTTCAGTAGGGGCTGCTGGATCCAAGAATTCCTCTTCGAACTCGGAACCTACACGTTCGCAAAGAACCAAATAAATAAGGCAAGCTCGGGCAAAAGAACTTAAAAGATCAAGAGAACTTAAGCAAAACAAGCCAAAAACCAGAAACACAAGAGGTCCTGGCACAAGAGAGGAGGTCCAACCCAAAGGAGGGTAAAGCTTCAAGCACAAGCACGGAGAGAGCTGGGCAAGAGCAAGGAAGTTGGAGATGGGGGAGAAAGGTGGTGGAGGGAGGCACACTTGGCTACAAGTAGCGGGAGCTGGTTGGGAAACTCTGGTGACACAGAGCACATATCAAGGGTAGGTGAAAAATGGTACAAGGATAAGACAGGGCATGCCATCAAAAGAAGGAACAAAGTACCTCTGATGTGACCACATTCAATATGCCGCAACAACATTAAAAGTTTAGAGACTTTCTGCTGCAAGGCGTGCAGAAAGGAGAAAAGGTGATAGGGTTGGCTCAAACAAAGAGGTTGGTCAAAGCAACAGAAAAAAGTCCAACTACGAGGAAGTCTTGTTCCACCAGGGTGGTCTTTGCAAAAATACCAGAGATCGTGACCACATAGGGTGGTCATGACAAAAGAGGGTGGTCTTTGCAAAAAGACCAGAGGGAGGTCTTAAGGACAAGGAGGAGCCTCAAAGGATAAAAAAAGCACCCCGAACCAGGGCCACACGATCTTGATCAGATGGTCCAAGGAAGACAGGGACATTCGGAGCATGCGAACGCGTACTTACATCAGGCCGCCGAAACTCAATCGGATGCACCGCAATGCAAGGGGACATTCGGACCCTACGAACACCTTGTCTAAATTAGGCCATCTAAACAAGACCTAAGGATCCTAAGGAGGGGGAAGAGTGCACAGGATTTGGACATAGGAGAGGTCCAGACAAGGGGAGTTTCAACCGATAAGATTCAAAAGTGAAAAGGATCTAATCGGAGGAGATCCAAAGAGAGAGGTCCAAGGAGGTCCTAGCTGCCAGGATGGACCTAGGGGAGGTCCTGATGGATAAGATCTAACAAGGGAGAGGTCCAGGAAGGGGAAACTCACTTCCAAAAATGGATTTTAGGAAGCAACGGAGTTTGAAACACAAACCTGAGCTTAGAATGGCTCAAGGGTAGCTGTGATCTAAAAGAGGTCGGAACCCAGGGGAGATCCTAACAAAGAAGAGATCCAAGCACAAAGGAGGTCTAAACCTGAGGAGGTCTAAACCAAGGAAAAAACAACACAGAAAAGGTCTAGACCACAGGAAGGAGATCTTAACGTTTGGAGAGGTCCTAACTGAAGGAGAGGTCGGGACCAAGGGGATGTCCAAAAAGGAGAAACTAGGCTAAGGGGCGCACAAGACAAACAAAGAAAAGGGACCAAAAGCCATAGAACACCAGAGAACTCTAGCAATAGAACAAGGTGGCGCACGAGTGCGACAAAGTGAGGAGGACAACGGGGAGGCGAGCGTGGCATAAGTCAAGGAATTTCGCGCGCGTCGCCGAGGAAAAGGTGGTTGAAACCAAGAGGGAGGTCGCGACCAAGAGGGTGGTCGTGACCGAGAGGATAGTCATGACCAAGGGGTGGTCGTGACCACGGGGGTCCCGAGGAGGTCCTAAGGGGGAGATCCTAAGGAGGAGGAGGTAACAGAGATACAGAACTTCAAATACCAAGAACTCCAGCAAACTCAAAATAAACCGAATTTTTGAATTAGTTGAAGTTTGTTTTAGTCATTTAAATCATTTTATTTTTCCAAAATCTCAAGTTAAGCTTTAAGAGTTCAACAAAATCAAATGGTTATTTTTATTTTAATTTTTTTTAGAAACTCAGAAAAATGGTATGTTACACTAGTTGGATCCGCATCATCATGAGCAATGTGCAAAGCTACATGCAGCCACAAATTAAACGGAGCAGTGGCTGCAGATGGGGTCACAAGAGAGGGAAGTATGACAAGTGGGGTCAAGTGAGGTGTAGTCAATTAGACCCACCTATTGTTGTGAGAAGAAAGAGGTTAAAAGAGGTGTACTTCTGTATCACAGAAGATGCTGTCGAGTGACTGAACGAAATTTTCCCATTCTCTACTTTTATTCTTCTTGAATTTTTCTTCTTCTCATTTTGGTCCTTTTTCTATTTTATTTACAAAATAGACCATACTAGAAACTAATCTGAGGAATAACCTTTTTTTCAGTATCAACACGAACTGCGCTGAGTTTTAACGTCTCAGCGCCAAGATGTATGGCACTGAACTAAAAGACACGTTGGACAATTGTGCCAAGTCAGTAGCGGAACAGTGCCGAACTGCCTGGCGCTGGCATGCATAATGTTTACGCCAAGCCTGTTGGCAGTAAGCATGGAGCTAGCCTGCACGCAGGAGCCGAATTGTATGTTGTTGCTTCTATCGTTTCTTAAGGGTGCCCACTATGCTCCTGCGTCAGCCGTTTCTAAACTCTGCCACCTGAATTGATGCTTACGTGGAGAGCAAATTAGATAAGAGAGAGAAGGAAGTTGTACCGTGCATGAGATGCAGCTTGGGCGCGCAGACCAACCAGGAAGGTACAACAAAAAACTTACATCGGGAGGAATGTTGTATCCAACTAGGGCTGAAAACGAGTCGAGCCGAACCGAGGCTCAGATCAAGCTCAATTGGCTCACGGGCTCGCGAGCCAAGCTCGAGGTGGCTCGCGAGGGCTCAGCTCGGCTCGGCGATGAAATGCAGCAGAAATGAATCAAACTTCATACGCAAATTACGCAATGCAGACTGAATTACATAGGAAGCAACACAAGTTCAAAAAAATGCTGAATGACAACTTTGCAATTGGTACTGCTTCAAGCATCATTTATGTTATGAATTAAGAGTTCAAGGTAATAGGACATCCTACGCTTGATTTTGCAAACAAGGTATATCAATATTCAAGAGTCCAAAGTTCATGTTTAACAGTCAATACTTAACACTTAATCTCTAATTAAGAGTTCGAACTTCAAATTCACAAATAGACTTCATAGTTTGCAAAAGGTGTTGTTTTACACAAAGACCATCAAACAAAAGCTCGTCTTGTCAACATTTTATGACATCATCTTGTGATTTATGGGATAAGGAAGATCCTTTCCACCACTGCTCCTATAAAGTGCATGCCATGTAATAAACATCAAGTTTTGCTAATCAACAAGTATTACTGAAGAGGATTACAAAAAGGTTTCCGAGAAATAACATTACACACACGTGCGCACACACACACACACACACACACACACACACACACATATATATATATATATATATATATATATATATATATATATATATATATATATATATATATATATATATATATATACACACATAGTAGCATATGCTTAACTAATATATTGGATAACCCAAGTTGGAAAATCAGTTTGGCATAAGCAGAAGCTCAAGGTACCATGTAGAAAATCTAATCAGGTGTTTCTCCTCCTCGAGGTAACAAAAATGACAACCCCGCTGTGTGGAGGATTCAACTCAATAAAGTTCATCACATGACATTGTAAAACCCAATTTTTATCTATATAATGTGCTACTAAACACATGTAGCAAAGGTTTTGGTGAGAGGTCCACAAATCACAAGTTAAACTAATATGAGAGACACTTCTGAGACTTTTCCTAAGGACTTCCCTCTCTGATTCATAAATCTTGATGCATTTACTTCTTATCGTCTTTCTACCGATGAACTGATATGATGGATTTAAATACCTCATCAAAACATTGAACCAAGTTGCTCGACCACCCTAAAAGGATACTCATGGACAATTATCATCTTAGCAATAATTCAACGAGTTTTATGTTGATCATATTCCCTAAGAGTAGCAACAAGAGGTAAACCAGTCTCATCTCCCATGGCAGGACCAAAGTTGAGCTTCGCTTGAGCTTTCATCTTAGCCACCTTGTTCAAATATGGTGTGCACTTTGGTATATGCCTCAACAGATGTGAAGTTGCACCCCCTTGTTTGTAAGACATGAGTTTGTAGCAGAACCTACACTTTGCCCTTGTATCGATCTCCCCTTTCTTTGTCTTCGATGAAACATTCACCACCTTAAAAATCTTTCAACAATCTGATATATGTTTCTGTCTCCCAGTTGCCTTGGGAGATCATTTCAGCCTTTTTGCCTTCCTCTTTGATCTTCCTTGAGAGACGGTACCATCTTCTGTCAATACCACAGCGACTTGTTCATCACCATTTGGCTTGAAGAGTCCACCGAAACATGTCCTTTTTCCCGCTCCTCATCAGATGGTACACCATCGTGATCATCATCGGCCAAATCCTCCCAATCTACATCCTCGCTCGACGACTATGATAAAACATTGGAGATAATTAGATATAGAAATTTCAGTACAAATGGCAATTACGCAAAAGAAATAACAAGAAACCATATTGGTATAGCTAAGCTACAGCAAGAGTACTGCAAATCTCTTGCAGTTCTTGGGAGGAGTAAAGGGTAGCATCCATACATATCCAAAACAAAACATTTACTAGCCATCCAACAATCAGTGCATTAATGCTAGAAGTGAAGACACAAGAACTAGATTCCATTTTTTAACCAAGAACACAAAGTTTTCTACCCATATATCACAATCCATAACAAAAACCACAAAAAGAAAAGTCTAAGATTATAACAGTCAACATTCCACACTTCCTAGCTATCCATCCTAAATCCCTAGTAAAACAGAAACAAAAAATAATTAAGCAAACCAACAATCCTTATCATGAAAGCAGCCTCCACCACTTTCCCTACAAGATAAGAGATTGTCAGACCCGGGATTAACACTCCCAAAGCCTATGTGTATTTCTGAACTAGTCTCATGATCACTAGCTAGTTCACACAGTAAACAAATATGGTAACATCCATAATTCATACAACTTTATTAATAATTAACAGAGTTTATTACAAGAGAGGCTTACAACCCAACAATAAATAACACAGCGGAAGACGAAGAAGAAGTAGTGGAGTCTAGCTAATCTTCCACAAGCAATCGACTAGGGTAGCGGCCTAGTCGTCGAGATCCACACTGGTAGCGAAACCCATCTCCTCTGAAATTTATTTGCATTAAACAAGGATGAGCATAACTTCTGTGCTCGCAAGTTACACCTAATAATATATTATAATGCATGCAGGGATATATCAAAGGAAGGCTTATAGGGTTAAATTTGCATGAAGCAATATTTTCTTTAAATACTTGTACTAAGTTCCAAAGTGGTTATTATATAACTAAAATCCATTTTATAAATTCTCAAGTTTTATAGCAGGATAACCTCCATATAAAATATGGTGATGGATACCCTCCTATCACATGGCTAAACGCCTAATTTTTCAATTGGATAAACTATCCAAAATCATTTATCAAAAACATTTTGAAAACAAAATCAAAGTCTAACTTTGAGTGACTTTACTCAGCATGTCCATGACCGTGGACACGGCTATTCAAATAGTTTTACACTCTGCAGAGTTTGCAGCTTTACCCACATTACACGACTTCTCTAGTTTATTTGGTATCCATCGATACCACCGCTCACTATCTTAGGTAAGTAGTCTAGAGTACGTGTCAAGGCATTTACAAAGCATCATCCCACCGTAGTCCCGCCTCGCTAAGGTTTCGTTTACATTGGGTTAACCACCCGCCAGACTCATGCCCCCTCTTACGCCATGTGGGAATATATAAAAAAATAGGTCATTCTCACACCTACACATCAACATGGCACAACTACAGTGAAATTTTGCAAATTAGTTAGCTAGGTCCCACCCACTCAGGACATGTGGTAGTACGATGTAGCTTAGCAATATACGGCTCGAAGACCGGTCCTTAACTGACTTGGGCGACTTCCACTAAAATCCCAGGGTATCAACCCTACCTGAATTGAGCCCATACATAAACCTGCACCCTCCAACCATCCATTTCACCCAAGTACAAACCAACTTTTCCTTTTTGCTTTTCAAAAACATCTGCAAAATCTTCCATGACAAACCAATGCCATAGACTTTGAAACAATAGTTGATCATTTGGCTAGAATTCCCCAAATCAAATATTTTTGGGTCTAAGCATGACTAAGCATAATTTTTCCAAAGTGTTCTAGTTTACACTATTGCATAAATTAGATTTTCCTTTATGGTGTCAAGGGGTGACTAATTCAATATGAAAATTGGCTATACAATGGGATTGGGAATAACTATAACTTTAAAACATGAATTTCAATTACTTGAATATAAATATGCATGTAGTAATAATTTAAAACATAATTTAAATAATTTTAAATACTGGGCTCAAATATAATCAAAGGTATAACTTGCCTTGCTTGATTAATCGTTGTTCTCAAACGGCGTCGAAATCTGACTCTCTGAAGTCGTCAAAATCTATACGTGAAAACGAGCCAGATTCAAACAAAATTCAAATGAAAATTTAAATGAACTCCAAATTAAGAAATTTTGGTTTAGTTATCTAGATATTGAATTTATATGAATCTTGAAATTTGAATTGATGCAATCGGAGTTCGTATGAAGAAATACAAGATCCTGGAAGTTTAAACCCTAAATAAAACCCTAAAAAGGATTTTTCTGAATTTCCCAACTTATTCTTCTAAAGGAAATTTAGTTTATTGCGCATGCTGACGCCATCACTCGGGATTTCCTTTTTCCGGCCAAATTATTTTTCAACGGGCAAAGAGAATGGGTCATTGATGTGTGGGTCTGCAATCAATGGACTGAGTCCATGCACAATCAAAAGCCCACGGTGGACTTGGCTCACCGGAATAGTGAACGTGGGTGCGATGCTGGCGTAGAATGCCATGTGGCCGTCCACGTGGGTGCTGACTCAGCGCTAGGGCTTAGGTGGTGTAGACATGGCTCCAAAGTGGCATCCACATCGACGTGCCACGTAGGCACAAAGCCGGCGATGCTCCGATGACATCCTTGCCAGCGCTACATGCCACGGCGGGGCACGAGAGGGTACCAAAATGGTTAGCTTGATTCACTGAGCTAGATGCTCACCTTAGTTACTAACGGGCGCAACGATTTGGCTGGCGGCGATGAAGGCTGGCTGTGGCAGCGCTAGGGTTCGAGGCGGCGACGAGTTCCAGCGGTCTTTGACTCGGGTGAGTGCACGCACGGGGTCGGCGGAGTGTTGGCGATGCTGATTATGTAGTCGACGACGTCGATGCAGCTTGGACGGCGTCGGAGACGAAGAACAAAGAAGCTTCAGTGGTTGTCGGAGAAACTTAAAATCCCGACGATTGAAGGGAGGAGAAGATACGAGGGTGGCGGCGTTGGTATGACTGTCACAAGGCGCACCCGAGGCGCACTTATATAGCGGCCGGGGAGGGTTGAATTGCCGTAGGGCTCAAGAAGGTTTGAAGTGATGCTGGAGGCGATTAGGGTCATTTACGGCCGGAGATGGAGGGGTAATGTTGGTAACAGGCCGGAGATTGAAGGGGGATTTCAATGTGCGTGTTAACTCGGGTTTTAAATGAAGATTTCACGAATATGGAAGCTTTCGTATCGTGTCCTTAGCAGACTACGTGGGCTAGAAAAAGGAAAGCGGGAGGAAGAAAGAGAGGTAGGAGACGACACTGGAGGTGTGGGACCCACATGTCGACGGGAGGAAAGAAAAGGAATGGTAATGGGTGGTGTTTGGGCCATTCGATTTTAATTGGACGATCCAAATTGATCGGGACGTTCGGACCGTTCCGAACGGCAATCTTGATCGGGCCGTTCAATCTCGATCGGACTATCCACATTAGCTAGGACTTTCGGACTGTCCGAAAGTACCATCAAGATCAGACCGTTCAAGTTTGATCCAATGGCTGAAACGCGTTAGAGAGAGAATGCACAGGAGGAGCGGGCCACGTGCCATGGGAGATGGATTAGGCTGAGGGGGTTTCGGCCCAGGCACTGTTTTAGGATTTCATTTGATTTAGCAATTGATTTAATTCTGATAATTCGAAATAGCTTTAGAAAATAGCAAAATAGATCAAACAATTATGAGAAAATTCACAGAAAATATATGAGGGATTTTGGACTTAAATAAAATATTTCCAACTTATAATTGGTAATAGTTTTGCAGATAATTTATTTTGTCTTTAAAATACTTAAGGAAAAGGTTTTAAAATTCTAGAAAATTCCAAAAATTAATTAAAAATTTATTTTTTCACTTTAAATCCAATAAAACACAGATAACCCAATAAATTTTGTTTTTGCCTTTTTCAGATCTAAGAAACTCAAGAAAACCGAGAAAACACTATTGAAACTCAGAAAATCCAATAAAATAATAACTTTATTAATTTTATTTTGGTAACAGAACTTTGGGATATTATAGAAATTTTACTAACAGAAGAGAAACAAATATAAAAACACAACACAACCAAGAAACATGAACAAACTAATCCATAAAGCAAACAGAAACCAACTCAAGAACATATACAACATCTGCACCACTACATCTACTTGATAAACTTAGTGAAGTATGAACTGTGAACTTGCTCAAAGAACTGGGTGAGGATGATGGTATCCACTTTCAAAGGCACCACTACACCATCCTGTGCTCTGTTCTTGGCCTCCCTCAAGCTTCAGAACACTTCTAGCTAGAGAAGCCCAAATAATTGCAAGGAGAAGTAGTACTAGTAGCTAGCTAGAGAAGATAGGGATAGGGAGATGAATGGGGGAATCAAAGATTTGCACAAAATTAAAACTGAGCCATGGAAAGATTTATGAACAATTAAACAAAATGAGATAACTACGCCACTAAACTGCTACAAAATCATTCAACAGATTTTATTACCACTACACTACAAAATAATTCACAAAATGAGAGACACTGCACTCACCGAGGCTGTCGGTTCGGTGAGGTCAGGAGGCGGCTAGGAGCTAAGGAGGCATCCACGGTTGCGTGCTCAATCGCTAGTGCCGAGGCAGAGGCCCTGACGTTAGCCAACTTCTTCCCTCGAGCAAGAGACTCCATGCTCTGTTAGCGATCCATGCACGTCGGTTGGAGGAGGTGGATGGAGGACGTGGATGGAGGACTGGACGACGAGGCGGATGGAGGGCGGGGGAGGGGAAGGACTAGATGGCAAGGCGAACGGAGGACGGTGGATGGAGGAGAGGACAGGGATGGATGGACAGGGGGCTAGGGGAAGGATTGGATGGCAGCGTGGTGGAAGGGGTGGCGGTAGAGGGCTGGAGGATTGGGCGAAAGGGGTGGGAGATGGGGCGCAACGACTCGGTCGAAGGGTCGGGAGAGAAAGGGGATCGGGGGAGCACAGGGCCACGGTGGAGGACAGGGGGAGTGTAACATCCCAATTTTATGAGCTTTTAAAAACCTCTTTTGTTTAGTTAGTAGTTGGAAAATTCACCATTTGATTTTATTTGAATTTAATTGAAAAACTTAATATGGACTTTTAATATCAAAACAATTTAATATGAACAATTGTCAAAACTATTTTATTTGGGTTCTATGTGCTTGGATATATTTTCTAAATTTTTCTAGAATTTTTCCAGGTTCGTTTGCTATTTTCTATTGCTTATTTGAATTTCTAGTATTTTCTAAAATAGAAAACCTATTTAAAATCTCAGAATTGGCTTTGGCCCGAAACCCAACTCCTTCGACCCACTTCTCTTTTCCTCCGGCCCAGCCCCCTCGGCCTGTCTCTTCGCACGTAGCCCAGCCGCATGTGAGCCTTGCCTCCGACTAACATGTGGGCCCGTATGTCAGCCCCTTCCTCACTCACACGCAGTTGCACCCGACCCACCTGTAAGCCATAGCGTGTCGTGTGCGATGCGGTCTCGTGCGACCCACCATCGCTAACGCATAGGCCCTAATAAATCCCTGTTCATCATTCCCGAATCCGTTTGGATCTTATCTCCTCCGCAGTGTGACCATTTTGGGCATCCGTGCCCTGGACTCTCCCGAGCCGCCGGGCATAAAAGGGCAGAGAGCCCTTGGCCCCCGCATCCCAGCCCTGGCCACCTTAGTCCCAGCATCGAACCCTAGGCGCCGGGAGAGCTTGAAGAATAGCTCGCGCCACCACCAACTCCGACGAGCGTTTCCGACGCAACCGGAGATGCCCGAGCCTCATCATCTGCTCCTCTGGCATTGCAAGGGTGAGAGCAACATTGTCGTCGCCCTCATGCCGCTGGAGCATCACCGGAGGGCCAGTCCCGACGAGCCCGAGATGACCTTGCTGCCTAAACCTCGCTGCCGCCCGCTCAGTTGAACTCTTTCGCCCGTGAGTCCACCATCGAGATCCCTGCGTCACCCTCTTCACCCCGGTACCACCTACCGCCGACGAGACACCATCGTTCGCTGGAAGCCATCAGAACCCGAGCGCCACTGCCTCGCCGTCGTCCACGTCAGCCGCCACCTCATCCCCGTGCGTGTGTGTCACCTATGTGGTGGACACATGTCCGCTGAATCAGCCGCCAGCTGGCATCCGCGTGCCACCTAACCCTAACCCTAGATCCAAAGGCTCGGTAGACTTAGTCCACCGTGAGCCGTCTCACCGCCATGTGGGTCCCACATGTTAGGAATTTTCTTTTATTTCCATAATTCCCTGGACTTATGTCAACATTGCATCATAAGTTGATTTTTAGTAGGCAAATAAATCCAGAAATTCAAATAAATCCTATTTAGGTTATTTTCTTTAGATTGAAACTTCCAAAGGCCATATCTTCTTCATCCGAACTTCGTTTGAGCCCATTCAAATTTATAAATTCATTTAAATTCGAGATTTATTTATATAAGATTTTGATTTAATTTTTGGAGTTGATTTTCTTCGATATTTTATTTATTTTTGTTTATTTGCTTCGTTTGCGAGTGGACGTTGATATTTTAGGGGATTTTGAAGAAGAAGGAGTGCTTCAAGACCAAGACCAATACCAAGATCTTTTCCAAGGCAAGTCATACCTTTGATCATATTGAATCCCAGTTTTTAAAATTATATTGATTCAAATTATTGCATGTACTTAAAATATTTATTTAAATGATTTTTGGGTGCAACGAGTCATCATTCCATGTGAGTTGCAAATATAAATTTGACTACATGAATATAGAAATTTGTGATAAAACTGTGTGCTGTGTGTTATTACTTTGTGATAGTATGTGTTGCACTTAACTAATATGTTGGAAAAGGATTTAGACTTAGGCAAGTGGTGGATACTGTGTGATATGGTGGAACTGTGTGAATAGAAATAATAATTTGTGTGCCATAATTAGAAATTAGAAGTCTTGCCTTGGTCAGATAAGGACTTAACTTTGTGCACCATTGAACTGAGCATTACTGTACGACCACATTCCTGATGGCATGGGCTTAACTTAGTCAGTTATGGATTTTGGCCTTGACTACTCAGATAGTAGGTTAGGCTGTGTGATGGGATAGAGGTGTGAACTACCAGGTAGTTACATCGCTGGTCGATTCGTCGCTTCCCTGTCCAACAGTGTGCGTCAGGCTAACTTTCTATGTGGGTTAGACCGCCAGTAAAACACACTGGGAGTGTCAATGTCTAAGATGAAGTTTCAGAAAAGTTTTATTATGATTAGTGCTAGCTACACTGTTTATATCGTGTAGGAAAAGTGTACAACCTCTGCAGAGTGTTAAACAGTCTATTCGAATAGCCACGTCCACAGTCATGGACATGCTCAAGGATTTCACACGAGGGGTAGATTTTCATAAAATATTTGGGAAGTAACACTTGTGTGAATTTATTCCGGGAGCTGTGTGAAAGAATTTGATTAGGCTATGTGTCTTTTGTGAAAACAACTGTTAAATTATTATTATTTGTTTGTTTTAAGTTACCTTTCAATCTATTATTTGTCAAATCAACAAAAGTGGAGGAGTCATCACTTGCATTCGAGGAGGAGTACTACGAAGGTGCTGATCGTTAGGTCATTGATCCCAATCGGTTGCCTATGGCGAATTGAAGGGATTCCGTTAGAGTTTATTTTGTTCCGCTGCTTATTTATTATTTGTTAGTCCTGCAAGACTTAATTAATGTAAGCTCGACTATAAGATCAAAATCATATTTGTTATTCAAATTAATTATTTATGCTATTATTCAACTTGTGTGGACCGATATTCATCTATGTTGATATTGTGTGCACTAGCGTGATCCTGGACTAGTGCAGAATACACAGAGGGTCCAGAATTGCATTTTTAGGTCCCGACAGAGGTGGTATTAGAGCCATATTGACTGTAGGTTTTGACCTTAGTTAGATCGGCCATCTTTAGAGTGTCCAAACAATTTTCTAAAGCAAAAATTAACTGCAAGATTAATGAATTGCTTAACTCCTCTTGTATCTCTCTTGGCTACACTATTGCTGAAATTTTCTCCTCTCCCCACTGTTTTAAGTTGATTCTTATCCTCTTGTCTATGTTGACAGATGCCTCATCTTCAAAACTATGGTGGGCGCAGGGGAGGACATGCCACAGAACTTTGGAAGTTGTTGCAAGTGCTTGGAGGATTCGATCATCCAATGTATCGTAGCAACAACTGGATAGTGAACGGTCAAGAACGTAGAGTGATCTGCCACCTGACAATCTATGCCAGGAAGAACACCAAGGCAAGCCAGCCCATAAACATCTCAGTCAGAAGGATTGTGTGGGCTGAGGGAGTCCAGGAGTCTTCGCGCCTTGCAATCTTGGGGATCTACAACATCTACGCACGTGAGCTGAGAGATACTATATTCGCTACCACCCCCGTGCCTCCGTAGTGGATCTTCTAGCTCGCTACCCATCGATAGATGGAGAAGAAAACGCTACAGTGGTGCACCTTGCCCAGTTCGCTGCTGCCTAGGAGGAATCCTTGGAGTCAACTGCCACAGAGTTGGAGTGCGCGTACGAGACCATGCGGATAGCAGAAGAAAGGATCGTAGCACCGGAAGAAGCTCTCTACTATCAACATGAGCATGAGGAAGACCCTGAAGAAGAAGAATCAGTAGAAGATCCAGAAGAACTCGCAAAGCCAGAGGAGCTAGCTGTGCTTACACTAGAGACGCCTACTCCTATTGCACCAATCCCAAGGCATTAGGACCAGTTTGCAAGGATGACAGCGTACTTCCAAGTCTACAGCAGGAGGGAGCACCGCCGTGGTTGTGGTGGTTACCTCAGCGACTGAGTTCACTAAGGTTTAGTTAGTTTAGTTAGTTAATGCTTAGTAGTGTCGCCCTTTAGGCGATAGTTTGTGTACTTAGGTTCGCTCTTATTTCTTGTGTGCGAGTATGAGCTACAAAAGCCCTTAGGCATTTGTTAGAGTCATACTATGATCCTAACTAATATAAGTATTTTAGTTGAGTTTCTTGTGCAAGTGTTTGTTGGGTTTAATCTACCACCGCCTAGTTCTTAAGTCATCATGTGCTTGCTACCTTATCTAACCCATGGAGCTTCACCACATGGTTCAGACTCGCCACACAGCCGCCAGTGGTTTAGATGGGAATGAGCAAACACTTATAAGAGCAGTTCTGCCACAAGCACCTCGATTGACTTGCAGAATTTTGGAGCGTTTATAGTAGATGAAACCCAGATGATGTACACGATGATGAATCAGATTTAGAATATGAATAATCAGAACAACAAGAAAAATCACCACAATGGAGCCTCAACTACTCATGGTCACCATAGACCATCCAAGCTTGTAGAGTTCATGAGGACTCACCCACCCACTTTCTCATGAAATGTTTCGCCAGTGGAAGCCGATGATTAGCTTCGTGTCATTGAAAGGAAGCTGTTGATCACCCAATACATCGACCATGAGAAAGTTCTTTACGCCACCCATCAGATGGAGGGTATCGCTGCCGAATGATGGGCAAACTTCTGTGCCGCACATGATACGCCATAGAATATCACATGGGAAGAGTTTTCTACAGCTTTTTGTCAGTACCATGTGCTACAAGGAATCATTGATATGAAGAATGATAAATTTCATGCTCTCAAGCAAGGGGGCATGTCAGTGACTGATTACCTCAACAAGTTTTGTCAGCTTGCCCGCTATGCAGCGGAATATGTCACCACTAACAAGGCTCGTTGGAGTCATTTTCTGAAAGGACTGAATTCTGGACTGCAAGTTAGTCTGAATGCGCATACCTTTCCAGACTTCCAGGAGCTAGTCCACAAAGCTTTAGTTCTTGAGGACAAGCGTGTAACATCACAAATCTTGGCTTGTGTTTCAAATGTAAGAAAATATAAAAAAAATAAAACTTTTCTGCATCTTATTGTTGTTTGAATGTTCTAAAAATTCTTGTAAAGGAATAATGGAAATTCAAAATCACAAGCCCCTTTTAACCTAAGTCTTAACCCTTTGAAAACTTTTTGGATAATCTTGTGATCATCATCTGAAAATAATTTTTCTTGGTTCTAGGGATACTATGTGGCCCCTCTGAAAAATTTCACAATTTTTAGAAATTGTTTGAATATTTTAAGAGGCCAGTCAAACCAATTCGACTCTTGGTCAAACCCTAGATCAATACCTTAAGAAATTTTTGGAGAAAAATTCTTTGCGTAAAAATCTCTAAAAATTTTATACAATGTCAATCCTAGAGTTGGGAACCTCCTGTAAAATTTTTAGAATTGTTGGAGTTGTGTAGCTCCATTTAAAAATTCCTTAAAGTTTCAGCTCCAAATTCAAACCCTAGTCAAAGTACTGCTTGGGTCTGAGTCAGACTTGGTCTCGTGGTTGAACCCAACCACTTAAACGCACTTGGGCTCGATCCAATGGGCGTTTTCCTTTTTAGCCGTTGGATTTGTTTTGGACCGTCCTGGTCTAACTGAATGTTCGGACCATCCGAAGGTGCGCTTCAATCTGAGCCATTCATTTTTGATCGGACCGCTAGGATTGATTTGAACTTTCGGACCATCCGAACGTTACCTTTGATCTGAGCCGTCCATTTCAGATCCAACCGCCAAGACCTCCGACTCAATCTCTTGACTGAGCCTAACCCACTCGTCACTTTGGACTCGAGCCACCCTTGTTTCTCTCATTGACTGGTGGGCCCTCACTGGTCCTGGTCATCTTCAACCTCTAGCTCGCACTCATGGTACAGGGCAAGTCATGGGAGAGCTTTTGTCAACTCCTGTGTGTCATCGCCAACGATTCCTAGCCCTTGTTTTCTTCACCACCTGTGCTTTCGTCCTCAAAGTCTCGTTCTCAACTGCTCCCATCGCCTCCCTCACCTTTGGCAGTGCGTGAACCAAGTTCACCGCGAGTGTCATTTTCGCATTTGCTGTTGCCCTTCAGATTTAAAAAGCCCTTGAGCTCTTCCTGGTGTTCCTTTACAACACCACTTTGGCTCCCTTAGCTTCCTCTCTATTCTTTGAGCTCAAACCTCAGAGAACACCTTGGTCGCCATTGTTGACCGTGAAGGACTTCCTTCGTCGCGAGCGCTCCAGTGGTTCCCTCACTATTTATTTCACGCCCTTTTGCACTTCTTATCACCTCAATCTTTTCCCCTAACTCAATCTTGGATTTCCTTCACAGGGTTTATCTAATTTTGAGTTTGATTCATTTGCGCCCAAAGTTCTTCCCCTTCGTCCTCAACTCCGGTAAGGACCTCCACTCTTCAATTAACTGCTCATGGACCATCTGTGAGGCCTATTGAAGTTATCCTTACCTTTTGTTCACCTTCGTTTTGCTTATACCTTCGTCCCCGCGTTGTCTTCCTCAGCGTTGGTGCTGGTCATCGTCACCAGAGCTCCTCCGTCCACCTTTGAACCCCCTCTATGCTCAGGAAGCTTCTTCTTAGTCTCTAGATGCTTGGGCACCCGCTTCTTTGGACGTTGCGGAGCTCGTGGTTGTTTTTCGCTTTTGGTCGTGCTTAGCACCACCGCCACTTTCCGGCTAACCGTCGTTTTAGGCCGGTTCAGCCATTGAAAGTGCCTTCTTTGGGTGCGCAATGTTATTACGAACCCATTCCTGTCTTTTGTTTGTGCCGCCGTGACCGAAGTCGTTGGCGGCGAGCCGGCGAGCAAAACCGTGTGGTACTTGAAATCCTGTTATCGTATACCATGACCTCCCTCTTATAGATCTTGACCGTTCAGAACCTCTCCTGGGTAGATCTTGACCGTTCAAGACCTCCCCCTCAATACCACCCTCTCCTTAGTTTTGCAATGACCACCCTGGGTCGTTTGCAAAGACCACCCTCAAGACCACCTTCTAGGTCCTCTTTGCAAAAGACCTCCCCTTGGACTTTTGCAAAGACCATCCCAAAAAACACCCCTTAGACCACCCCAAAGACCACCTTCTGTGTTTTTGCAAAGACCATCCTCTTGGACTTTTGCAAAGACCACCCTCTCAGCCTTGGGTCAGGACCACCTCATGAACCTTTTTGCAAAGACCACCCTGTGGTCCTTTTTGCAAAGACCACCCCATGGGCTACGATCACTGTCTTGAGGGCCCGCGCACTTAAACTCCTGTAAGTACGTGTGTAGCACTTAAGTGGTCATGGGCCGTCCATCTTTAGATCTACACTCCAGATCTTGTGGGACGTTCGAACCTCCCGAACGCGCCTTCATTCTCAGCCGTCCATTTCCTGATCTACGATCTAGATCGCGAGGAACGTTCGGACCGTCCGAACCCCTCCTTTCTTTTGAGCCATACGATTTAGATCTGACGTCTGGTTCACTAAGCCTTCACGGGGTTGTTCGCCCTCGCTTGTTGGGCCGTCCGATTCAATCTCAACGGCCGAGAGTTTTCCACGTCTTTGGTTAATAAGAAAATCCAGCAGTCTTTTATTTGTGACCTGTAAATTGCTTTAAACTTCAAAAGTGATTAAGTATTTCGTTTTAATTCCTTTTTAGCTGATTCAAATTTTGTTAAATATCTGTTTAACTGAAATTTAATCTAAAAATGTGTTTGAACCTTGTTCTGTACCAGAAAATTGTAGGTTGTATTATCTTATTTAGCATTAATTGTTGCTCTAGAAATTCCTTTAAAACTTTTAAAATGCATAAGTAATTCTATGTAACTCCAAATTTAGTAAACTAAAATGTGTAGATTCCTCTGTTAATATGCTTTAGTGTAGAGTAGGTTTTAATTATGTCTTTGACTCTGAAAAATGTTATGCACTAGTTTCATAACTTAGAAAAATCATAAAAATCATTTGAACTCCAAATGAAGTGAACCAAATTTTGTTGTTCTTAGAATGTCAAGCTCTGCCTAACATAAAATTTTCATGTTCACAAACCTTCTGGAAATTTATGCGATAAACAGTAACAAAAAGCTTTTAAATTAGAGTTTCCAGTCGGTGATGTGAGCTTTCTTCAAACTTTGAATGTCTATTTTGCTTGGTGTGCCATACTAGTGTATTGTCAGCTTATATCTTTTTGATTTTCAGTAGCACTAGCATTGTGTGACTTTGCATAGTAGATTGTGGGATTGAGAATTGCTCAGTGAGGATAATTTGGCCATAGTGAGATTGGTGTGACAATTTAGAGTCATAAGCTAGGCGTTGAGCTAGTTGTCATTGTCTTTAATCCTTCTGTTAATCTCAGTACACTATTTTGATTACTTTTGTTATGTCAATTAATTATGATTTTAAATTGCTAGTTGTAAATTGATTCAAATGGTATGTGATAGAGCTCAAAACCTAGCATATTTCTTGGAAATTGTCATTCATAGTCTATGATTAGACTAGGCCATTAGTAGTGAGGAGGCCTTGCTTCATGCTTGAGCAACCCGGCATCTGAGAGCAAAAACAAAAAAAAATCAATTTCAGAATTATGTTAATTGATTTGTTCTATTGGTTAATTACCTATTGCATGAATTCCTGTATAGAAGACTTGAGTAGTTTATTTCGGTTAATAGTCATTTATTTGATGCTCATATCTTACTGGAATTATGCTTTTCTATTCATAATTAAATCTAGAATTAATCTAAAATATTTTCTAAAACCGCAATTATGTTAACATACTAAAAGGGCGCACTCGTGTTGTTGTGTGCATGTGGGTGTGTGTACGCGTGCGTGTCTTCCTTGTAATCGCAAAAAATGATAAATTTCCAAAAAAAAAAGGGGGAGGGGTGAGGTTAGAAAATCTATGAAGTGTTACATTAACCTTTTAAAATTCCAAGTATAATTAAAAAACTAGTAGGAGAAATAAAAAACAAAAAAGTTTGCTATGAATAGTAACTTTTGTCAAATCCTTTTAAATGTTTCTTTTAACATACACTTTATCAGGAATTTCTTTTTTATTGCTCCCAACAACAGTTCAATTTGAACTTGAAACTTTATCAGGAAAGTTTATGGAGGTGTGATAAAGTAAGAATTTCCATCACATCAAAGGTCAATCAAGAAATGTTTCTGTAGTAAATTCCTATAAACTTAGAAACAGTTTGTGATGCATGGTTTAGTAGAACGAGCAGCAGCAGCCCATTTGACCGCTCTTGTTGGAATCTACGCAGCTGTCCTGAAGCGTACACACACACACACTTTGTTGATATTATCACTGCAGTTTAAAAGAAAAGTGACTTTTTACTTTTCAAAGTAATTGAGGTACAACATGGAGCATTAAATTTTATTTTTGTATATTCGAAAGAGGTTATAAATTGTAATATTACAAATGCATTTTTTATGAAAAATTTCCTCTTATCATTTTGTATAAGAATGCACGGGAGAACTCACGTCTCTCCATTAACTAGCGAAGAAGAACGTAGTTACGTCATTAACCCGTGGGGCGTGGGGTGTCCCCCACCGGCCATTATCATTTTCATATATCCAGAGTATATATTTTATACATTATCCTCTCGTACTTGGAAAGCTATCCTTAATTGATGAAACTTTGGTGCCTTCAGATCAAGCTGCGATCGTCTTATGTGGCATGTGGGCGATCTGGAACGATAGACATGCGAGATGGCATGGAGAGGCACCGAGAGGTGTGATACAACCGGTGAGATGGGCACGGGATGTGGCGTTTTGTCTTGCACAATACCAGTCTGTGTCCACGGTCACATGTCCGCGTCCTAGGAATTATTTTTGGCGGCCTCCGGATGGTGGAGGTGTTAAAATAAACGTTGATGAGCGTTCTATGCTAAGGCGGCCAGGGAGCGTGAGGCTCGGTGGCGCGTGATTCAACAGCTGCTTTCATGGTGGGCGTTGTAGCGTCCCAATTTTCGAGTTCATATTGAAAACCGTCTGTGAAGTATCACAGATGGTTCATATTAAAAATCGTCGTGATATTTAGAACTATCACAGACAGTTTTCAACAAACAACCGTTTGTGATAATTAAACGTTCGGCTCCCGCGTGATGCGTCTCTTCGTCTCCTGCGTCGTCGGGCGATATGATGCGTCTCGCGCGCCGACGTTACGTACGATGCGTCTCTTTAACGTTTTATAATAATGATCATCGCGCGCCGTGGTGATCAGCACGCATATGGTACGTATTGAATATATTATATGTATGTACGTACACGATGGTGAGCACGCAGAGCATGACTGCTAGGACCAAGCTAGCGAGGAGGTCGGCGATCGCCGTCCTAGCTCTTCCTGACGATGTTGTCGTCCACATCATCGCCCTCGTAGCCGCGAGCTCTCCTCAACCCATAGCTGACCTCTATGCAACCTACGAGTCACGTACGATCTGAATTGAATTTGACTAGCAACAACGACCTTAATTTGGCTTTTAATTTTCTCTTATAAAGTAGTTAATTCTTTTATTAAGATTTTGTCCTGCATCTTGGATTTTAGTTGCAAGGCCATGTACAAGACGTCCAAAAAGCGCGCTGTGGGGAGGTGCGTGGCGTTGGAGCGGGAGGAGGCGATGAAGTGGTGGGACAACGAGCACTACCTCACCGTTGTCAACCACCTGGCCGACGCCGGCAACCCGGAGGCCTGCTTCATCGTCGGCCTTGCGCTTCTCTTCGCGCCCCAAGACATGCAGCGTGGCCTCGTGTTCCTTGAACGGGCGGCCGTCGCTGGCCACAAGGCCGCGGCCTACGTGCTCGCGCTCCTCCTCTACACGGCCAGCGAGACGTGCGACGTTGGGAAGCACTACATCAGGCAGGTCAAGGGCGAGCTAGCCGGCGGCGGGTGCGAGACGGCCAAGAGAACCAACCGAGAGTGCAGATGGTGCCAGAGGCTCGCCATGGACATGATCCAGGCGGTGGCGTGGGGGAAGATGGCTGGGCCACTGGGTCAGGTGTGGGCACTGTCGGAGGATGGTCACCGGTGCACTAGCACCAGCTGCGGCGTGGAAGGGTGGGACGACTACGCTGTCTTCTGCAGCGATGACTACAGGATTAGGCATGAGTATGCTAATTTCTTTGCAGAGGTGTTAAACTACTTACCATAAAATTTCTTTATCCATCATTCGCATTTTCTCACTGTTAGATCAATATTCTATGACCCAGATTGTCTCTTTCTAAAATAGACAAAAGTATTACAAGAAAAAAAATCTTTATCCATAATAGAACCATCTCGATAATATACATATCGCAGACGGTTCCATAATAGAACCGTCTGTGAAATTATACATATCACAGACGATTATATCACAGACGGTTCCATAATAGAATAAACACATATCACAGACGGTTCTATAATAGAACCGTCTGTGAAATTATACATATCACAGACGGTTCCATAACAGAATCGTTTGTGATATTCCTTTATTAATAACAGGTCATGCGCTAGGATTTGTGCCCTTACTCTCGCCCGTTCCCCTCTCCATCACGCGCTAGGGTTTGGGACTTTGGGCTCCCGCATCGCACCTCCCCCAGCTGCCGATTCGACCTCACCGTGGCCGAATCGAGCTCACCCCACCATCTACGCCGCCGAATGGAGCTCGCCCCACCATCTACGTGCCAAATCGAGGTACGCCACTCCCCTCTGCTCCCCCTCCCATGCCGCCGCCCTCCCCTCTCTGCTCCCCTTCCGTGCGGCCACCCTCCCCTCTCTGCTCCCCTCCCGCCGCAGCTCCCCCTCCTCTGACTAATTTGTGATTTTTAAATTGATGAACTGAATACTCTGGAGGCTTGCTGATCTACTTTGTGCTTTGTGATCAACTAATGAGCTGAACTGATTTGTTTGTTGATCTGTTGTGCCTAATGTCTACATTTGTTGATGAATTGAATACTTGTTGATGAACTGAATACTGAATAAGTGAATATTGAACTATTGAACTGAACTGAATATACTGCTTGCTGAATACTGAATATTGAAGTATTGCTGAATACTGAATATTGAATATACTCCCTCGACGATATGGATGAGCCCTTTCTCTTTCCCTTCCCCTTGCTCAGTGATAAATCTTGAGAGCTATCGACTATGCTTCTGTTATGTGCCCTAAGGGCTAATGTTTTGTGATTTTGGGGATGATGATATGGCTGTGGGTTATGGGATGAGCTGAGCTCGCTCTTTGTGAAATATTGTAACATCCCCATTTTCAACTTGTGTTTCAAATGTAAGAAAATGAGTAGAAATTAAAACTTTTTCTTACTCCCTTCTGTTGTCGAACTTTTCTGAAATTCTTGCAAAGGAATTTTGGGAAATGCAAAATCAAAACCTTCAATTCTCTCAAGGCAAATATCATCTTGTCCAATCCTGTGATAATGCTCTGGAAATATTTTTCCTGAGTTCTAGGGTTGCTTGGTGGCACCTCTGAATTATTTCCTAATTTTTGGAAATGATTTGAAACAGATTTAGAGGCAAGTCAAACCTGGTCAAACCAGGAGATAACGTTCTGGAATTTCTTGAGGAAACTCTAGCACACCAAAATCTCTAAAAATTTTATGGGAGGTTAATTCTAAAGCTAGCAAGCCCAGTTAAAATTTCAGGAATTTGGAGTTGTTTTGCTATCCCAATTAAACCTGCAAAGTTTCAGCTTTGAAAATCAAAACCCTAATGGGTTTGCACTATTCCTGGGCGCGAAGGGCTGGGCTCGAGTCAATTGACTCGGCCGAACCAATTCGCAGCGCCGACTCGAGCCGCCTGCGTGCGGCCCGACCGTGGGCCCGATGTCGTCGCTGGTCATCTTCTTCCTCCGCTTCGCCCACGTGCGATCGTGGCAAGTGAAGTCACGAGGAGCAGCGCCTAGTCACCTCCCCAAGCGCTCCTCACGGCATGCATTTATTGTGCTCGGGGCTTGCCACGAAGTCTCCTTCTACTCGCTCCGTCGCTCGGCTCCCATGACCATATTGGACCTCCCGTGCGAGAGAGCCGTTGTGGATGAGCTCCTCTTCTACTTAACACCCAGCTCTCCTTCGTTGTCCTCCTTTCACCCTTCCGCAGCCCCGCTTACACCCACCTTGCTTGCTTGAGCTCGAATCACTCAAATCACCTTCCGCCATTGTTGGCGCAGAGCTCCTCATCGCCGACGGTGCTCCAGGTCCCCGGCCCCTTTTCTAGCATCGCAAGCGTTCCTTTCGACCTCTGGTCATTCCCTAACTTGGTTAGGCTTGTGCTCGCGAGGAGCGGTGAATCAAGGTCGCGGGTCTGTTCGCCGAAAACCGCCGCCTTCGTCCTCCTCTCCGGTAAGGTTGCCCCCTCCTCCAATTCATCGCTCTTGGACTTTCGGTGAGTCCTTCAGGAGCTAACCGCACCACTCTTTGGTCCTCTATTGCTCAGGATTGCTTGCCCCGCGTTGTCTTCCTCGGCTCCGGTGGCGGTCGTCGTCGCTGGAACTCCCTCGACCTCCCTTGGACCTCCTCTGGGCCCAGGTGAGTTCACAATGACCTCCTGTAGCTTAAGCACTCGATAGCTTAGGTCTCGGCGAAGTCTTTCTCGGTTTTCACTTTTCCCGTACTTGATCTCCGCCTCGTTCCGGCTCGCCGGCGATATGGGTCGTGTCCGGCGACATTTGTGCCCTCAAAATGTTCGCAATGGTATTGCGAACATTTTTGCCCCGTTGGACCGCGCCGCCGTGGTCGTGGTCGCCGGCGACGAGCCGGTGACCAAAGCCGGTGTCCTGGTCTGTTGTCGCATTTTTGTCAAGTCACTGGACCTCCTCAGGGTCATCGTGACCCTCCAGGACCTCCCCGTGTTAGATTCGCACCGTGGGATCTTGTCGGCAAAAACTCTAGCTCCCAAGACCTCATCGATCTAATCCTAGCCCTTAATGACCTCTTCATTGTTGATCTGGACCCTTAGATCTCCTAGTCTAAGTCCTTAGCCGCCAGGACCTCCCACCATTTGGAATCCTGGCCGTTAAAGACCTCCATAGGTAAAATCCCAGCCGATAAGATCACCCTCCGCCTTGGGGTCCTCTTTGCAAAAGACCTCCTTGAGGTCCTCTGTGCAAAAAGGTCACCCCGGTCGTTTTTGTCAAAACCACCCTCTTGAACCACCTCTCGAGGTCCTCGTTGCAAAAGACCACCCCTGGCCTTTTGTAAAGAAAACCTTCAAAACCACCCCCAGGGTCCTCTTTGCAAAAGACCACCCCTTGGTCTTTTTGTAAAGAGAACCTCGAGACCTCCTCGTCTTTGGTCTTAAGCGTGAGGACCTCCCGCCTAGATCTGGACCGCTCAGGACCTCTCCCATGGAGATCTGAGCCATCCAGATCTCTCTCTGTTAAAGCGCTGTGTTGGAGGACCTCCCCGAGGGAAATCTCGACCGTTAGGACCTCCTCGGTGAGATCCTAGCCGTCAAGACCTCTCGCTGTTACGCTCACCGCTTAGGTCCTCTCCTCCGATCAGATCTAGACCGTTAAGACCTCCCGGGAGATCGATCGATCTAGACCGTTAAGACCTCCTCGGGAGATCTTAACCGTCGCACCTCCCCTTAGCGAGATAGCCGTAGGGCCTCCTCGTGAGCTCGGGCCGCCAGATCCGGATCGACGGCCACGACCTCCTAGTCGCGAGGACCTCATCCGTGTGTCTTGTGCATCCGGTGGTGAGCCGTGATTCAATATCAACGGCTAAGACCTCTCCTAGGCGCGGCAAGGTCTTTGCGCCTGTGTGCTTGTGCGGGTTTTGGCATCGAGATCGTGAGCCGTGCGATCTTTGATCAACGCCCACGACCTCCCGATTTTATTGGTTTTCGATTTAGTTCCGAGAGCTTTATTTTGCATATTAATTGTTTTAAACTTCAAAATTGCATATCTTTTTCTCTGTAGCTCAAAATTTAACAAACTAAAGTTCTATAAATGCATCTGTTAAAGTACTTTAGCTTAGTATAGGTTTTGTGTGAGTCTTTAATACTGAAATTAATCATGTCTTAGATTTATAACTTAGAAAAATCATAACTAAATCATTTTAACTCCAAATGACCTGAAATTTTATATGGGTTACCACTATACCAGTAGGTAGCTACCATCATAAAATTTCAGCTTCAAAATCTTTCTAGAAAATATTTTTGCTACAGTGCTAATTATGGCCGAAAATAGATTTTTAGGGAATATCTTTGCACCACAAATCCAAATTAGGTTTTTCCAGTTCCTATGTCTAGGTATAATTGTATTCTACCTTGTGTATAAATTTAAGTCGCATTTGGATAATTTTTGCTTGCTCGTTTGTTTAAGTGATTGCTCGTCTTATTGGTTGTTTTCGTTCTTTTGCCTTTCGCTTAGGATTCGATATTTGCGGTAAGCCCGAGAACGACCCTCCACAAAAATTGAGCAACAGAAGAAGGCAAGCGGTTTGATCATTTCCCATTGATCCCATTACTTTTAAAGTCTAATATTTTGTTTAACTTCTATGTATGCATTGCTAATTTGTTGTTAAATTGATTAGTTGGCCTAGTAGTTGCATAATCTTAGGTAAATGATTATCCTCTACTACCATGAGCCTAGGTTATTTGCTGTGATTAGAGTTCGTTGGATGAGCTCTTGTCACTTAGTAGATTGCGGATAAATATTGCTTAGCCATGCCTAGTATCGGTAGTATTAGGTGATCATCGACTTAGTCGGTGATCTTGATCACTAAATGCTATTATTATTCCATTATGTCCAACCCTTGTGTTTTACCATTTTGCAAACTAAAACTGAAAACAAAATTATATCTTGGCTTGGGCACAATGGTATGTTGGGTGATCTTTGGGTGTGATTGGAATGGTGCCTAAGTCAACAAGGACCGAAGTTACTTGTGCCATTGATCCAAGCAATTTTTGCGTGCTAACCACATTAGAGGATATGGAACCTCTCTTGACTAAGTACTTTGGGAGGTGTTAATTATGAGGTCGTTGGTGGGTGTGTTGGGTGTGTGTGTGTTGTGGTGTTGGATGATGGCATTTGTTGTCACCGCTTGTTAGGTGACTAATGTGTCTTTCTATCCGTGGGTTGCGGCTCTTAATTAGCATCGTCCATTGGAAAGCGTCTTGTTAGACTTAGCCATGCCCGCATACCAAAGGAAGTGTGCTTGTGGGTGGAAGGCGGTCTATCGTGTGGGTACATTGGTACACCTGCAGGTTAAAACTATTCGAATAGCCTCGCCCTAGGTTATGGACACGCTTGGTTATTTCTTTCAAGAACTAGACTACAACCTTTTGAAAACTTAAACTTGATGGGTGGTATGAAGGGTACTTCATGCTATTGTTGTGGTGACTATGGGTTAGTCACTTCTAGGTGGTTACTTGTCATCTATCTATTGTTATTATTGTTTCTCTTTTATTTGAACAATAAAAGTTAATTGCAAACTTGCTTTGAATCTATTACCCTATTGCAAATGAAAACTTGCTTTATCATGAAAATAAGACAGAGCCTCATCCACTTAAATAAAGCTTGCATGTAGTTAATTATAGTTCTGCTATCTCACACGTCGGTCTTGCAGTACAAAAACAAGTTTTGTACTCATCCGCTATGCTTAATTAATTGTTGCAGAGGAAGAAGGTGAGCCCCAAGGGCCTCACTTTTGTGAGTATGTGTGTTATGGTGTTTGGGACGATTAGCTTGGCGGTCCGGTTGGTTGCCTTGTGGGTTATGGCTAACCGATTGACTTTTGTTTATCGCCATCTTATGGCCTTTTGCTTCCACTGTCATTACTTAATTGTATGACTATTTGGCGGTTGGCTCTCTTTTGATAATAACTTTATATTATCTATGTATGTCGTTGTTGCTTTGTAATCTATGTGTAGTGGAATTGATGCATGATTTTGTGATGATGTGCATATCTGCAATTGGAAGCAATGTCCATCGAGGCTTAGAATGTTTAATATAATGCGAGCATTTGGAGTTTATTTGATTTGTCACATCCCTTGTTAGGATAAAGTGAGCTATGGTTCAAATGTGCCCTAAGGGCTAATGTTTTGTGATTTTGGGGATGATGATATATGGGAAGTGAGGTCCTCACAAATATCTAGTTCATGTGGCGGTCCCTTTTGAACAAGAAAAAAATGGGGGAAAGGGCATGAGTAGGGTTAATCTTGTGTGGTCCACTAGTCTGAATATATTAGTAAGTTTTAATCTTGTGCAATTAGCTTTCTGAGAGCAATAATCAATCTTCATTTCACCTTTGCTAGGTATGTCCTACCATTTCATTCCTAATCTCTTCTCTATAAAGTCTATAAGCGTTGGTTGTTTATGCTTTTAAACCGACATCATATATATATATATATATATATATATATATATATATATATATATATATATATATATATATATATATTATTCGTAGTCCCTCAACCACTTTCGGGAGGTTGTCCACGCAGTATGAGGAGGATGAGATAGTAGCCATGGGCAACTTCATCGAGCCCATACAAGTTTAAGAAACATGGCTACCAGGAGAGCGTCAGGACATCCAATTAGCTGGATGTCGTCGATATCCAGGTAATTGGATGTTCTGACGCTCTCTTAGCAGCTATACTTCTTAAACTTGCATGCACTAGATGAAGTTGCATGTGGCTGTTGTCTCATCTTCCTCATCTTCGTGTGGACGATCGCCCAAAGTGTAAGTGAAAACTACTGACAATATATATATATATATATATATATATATATATATATATATATATATATATATATATATAATATGTATATGATGTTGGTTTTAAAGGCACAAGTAGCCACTGCTTGGAGACTTTATAGAGAAAAGTAATCACAGACGATTTCATCTACAAACCAGCTGTGATAGGTATCTATCATCACAGACTATTTCATCTAAAACTCATCTGTGATATATCCATCATCACAGACGGTTTCATATACAAACCGTCTGTGATATGTCCATAATCACGGACGGTTTCATCTACAAATTGTCTGTGATAGGTAACTGTCACAGACGGTTCTGAGTTAATAACCGTCTGTGACAGTATGCATCACAGACGGTTTGAAAACCGTCTGTGATGACTTCATCATCACTGACCCATAAACTTAGACGGCTCACGAAACCGTATGTGATGATGTTTTTGAATCGTTTGTGAAGACTTTTTCTGTAGTAGTGTCTTCCGCCATCGTCGTTTCCTCGCCAAAGAGTGCCGCCGCACAGTGCCCTCGCCGAAGCCAACCACCGCTGCCACCTCGATGCCACGCGTGCGCCACGTCAGCACCACTGCCGTGTCACCCCAAACCCTAGATCCAAACCGCATGAACCTAGTCCATCGTAAGCCAGGCCTATGCCACGTGGGTCCCACATGTTAGTACTGTTTCGTAGATCAAGTTCACCGTGAACCCAGTCTAGAGACTATGGAGCCCACATGTCAGTCCCTTAGCCTTTTTTCCAAAAATAAAGACTCTCATAATATTCCCTTTACCCCACATGTTAGTCTGTTTTCTCTCTCCTTTGTTATTTTCTCGATTTATTCAACCTGAGCCACTTCTAAAAGCTTGTTCTCCCTCATATAAACTTCGATTGAGCTTGTTCAAGTTTCTAAATGCATCTAAAATTAAACCATAGCTTCTTGGATTTTTATTATAATTTTTGAAGTTTATTTCATTTTTTTATTTATTTTATTTTATTACACTACTACACAAAGGGTCATTACAGACGGTTTGAAATTGTCATCACATACAGTTTTTGAACTATTTGAATTTATATTTCTGTGATAACAGACGGTTATCACAGACGGTTTTAAAAACGTCTGTGAAATTTTACCATAGCCTGATTTTACCATGGCTTGATTTTACCATGGCAGGGGATTGGCTGCCACGGCAAGGGATTGTGTGCCACGGCAAAGGATTGACATTTCAAGTTATGGTAAAATCAGAGAGTAAGAAAATTTTTAAGTCATGATAAAATACTCATCACAGACGGTTTTTAATACAGACGGCTCGTATTAAGAACCGTCAGTGAAGTACCACAGACGGTTCGTGATAGGAACCATATCACAGACGGTTCGTATCACGAACCATCTGTGATACTTCACGGACGGTTCTTAATACGAACCGTCTGTGATAACGTGTTTGTGATGAGGCTCCTAGTATGACCTGTTTTGTAGTAGTGACACCGAGAGCGTACGAAGAGTCGAAGTTGATCAAGACCGGGACGATAACATTTTCCATGGCAGGTTGGACATTGATCATATTGAATCCAGTTTTACAAAACTACCTTGTTTTAAACTATTGCATGCTACTTTCAATTATCAAATGTTTATTATTTCGGAGGGATAGTTATGTCAGTTGGCTTCTGAGTGGGGCGTTGAGAAGTTGGTGATCGAAAATGCGACTCACAGAATTAGGTGAATCCATGGAACAAGCATGGCCGTCACTGATCCGAGTTTTCCTCTATCCTCAGTGAAGTTCAGGAGTTTAGGAGGAGTTTTTTGAATTTTTAAGCCAGTTTTTGCTCGACATGAATGTAATATGGTAGCACACGTGTGTGCAAAACAAGCGTCCGATGGTAGTCAAGGATGCACATGGCTTAATTGTGCGCCCGAATTCCTTGAGAATTGCCGCCTTCTCGATTTTACTCCTAGTATTGATGAATGAGATAGAAGGTCTTGTTCCGAAAAAAGTACTGAGCTAATGTGCTAACGGTGGTCTCTACCATGAACACAGTATACCACGAGAGAGAATATTATCAGGTCAAACAACAGGTGTCTCCATCTTAGTTTCCTACTAAAACCAAAGTGGGTTCAACTACTAATGATTCACTGAATAAATAATGTAATCCTGATATTGATCTCGGAACAACACAATTGATGTCCCCACCTTAGTTATGCAAGTACAACATCCACTCAACCATTTTTGTGATATCAAAATTACTGAATAGATCAAACAGCTCGAGGAAATTGTAGAATCTGGACGATAATTGAGTGACTAGGAGGGGAAGTCGATAAACCTGTACTCCTGAACAATAATTTAAAAATATTTTATTTACGGGCTTTGTCGGGCTTCTGGTTTAGCCTATCTCAAATCAGACTGATGAACTGTGTTAGACCTAACCATTCAAGACGGAGCTTTTCCAGACCCAGCCTAGAACCTGATCCTACCATTCAATACCTGGTTTTTTTAGACCCAACCTAGCACTTGAACACGTCTACTTCTACAACCCGAAATGTATCTCGGTCCCTTGGACAAATAATTGTCTATTTGGCCCATGCTGATCCATTGATTTTCATGCTATAACTGTCGTCAACCAACCCCATACATCAACTTCAGGTGTTCTGGTCAAACATGTACATCTCCATGGAGCCATGCCCATAATTGATGTGATGCGACCTTCCAGATGGAACAAAATCGAAGCATAGACGTAGACAAGGCGGCAGAACGGCACTATCACAACCTAACTCGTGACATGTACGTTCAGCTCACCTCACCTGCATTAAGATTCTCACAAAGAAATAAGAGGAAGAGGAGGAGAGAATCAAAGTCGCCAATCCGTTGGCCGTTGCATGCATGCGTGCGCACGTCACCGCTCGTTGTGATCGCCTACCGGTTTTTCATCGATCGATTGTCTGGTTAATTTGACGCTTCAACGGACACGCACACGGACACGTTTCGTTTTGTACTCCTGTGTTAGCGACCTTTAACTAACCTCTGGCCCCTAAGATTGATTGATTGATTAATCCATTATAGTTGGGACGACGACAACGTGATTATTATATTTAGATTCGTTCGTGAAAACTCCTGTGTTACAAACAGGGTCTTACTTGGATGCAAGGTTTTTTTAAAACACGAGTTGAAAGTGTCCTAGGAAATATGTTTAGTATTGTTAGATTTATGGGAGATTTGTATTTCTCTCAGAGTTAACTTAAACACACAATTGCAATTGCAAAGTCTGCAACTGCGGCGGCTTTTGGTGGATTTGTTCGGGTCATTTTCCTTATGGAACATATGCATTTTGTCATGGCTAGGCAGCTCATGTAGTTTGTTGATGTGTCATTTTCCAATTAATGTTTGCATATCCTTCCTATATACATCTATTTTTCCGATTCGTATGGATTGATTGAGTGTGAAAATTTGTAAGGGGTCTATTTTTTTTTGAAAGAATTGCTCAGTAACATCTAAAGATTGATATTTTGCTAGATAACACTGCAACCGTCTTGGACTGCAATATAACACTCTAAAAACACGAAATCATGCCAGATGACATTACCGTAACACTGTTGATACGAAACTAACGGCGAATGGTAATTAGACGAGCGAAATTAATGGATATGCCATAATCGCCCCTCGTTTGGTTCGGTAATATAGTTTACAAGAAAAGATATTAGCAAATTAAGGAGAACATAGCTTTACTGGGGAGAGGAGAAAGTTCTGACTCCAAAGATGTTGACTTTTGGCGCCAATAGCAAAAAGAGAACAAGGGCAAATTGGTCTTTTTACCTACAACGACAATCTCAGACGGAATCTGGCATGATTTTGCGTGTTTAGGACACCTATCGTAGTCCAAAACGATGGCGTTAGCAAAATATCGATATTTGAGATGCTACCGAGCTAATTTTCGCAAACTTTTTATATGAACGGTTTGTCAGCCAGATTTGTTAGTATATTAACTGCAGTTTATGTTGAGGAAAAATAATTAATTGAAAACTCCGTCGCTAGCTTGCCTGTGACAAGAACCAGCCGTTGGAGTGACATTTTCTAACGGCAAGATCCCATTCCCTGCATTATTGATGTCGGGAGGCGACATTAGTATCATCGACAAAAACAGGGTCGGAGTATACAGTGCATACATTTAGCTGACTAGGGCATCTAAGTCAGCAGCAAGCGTGCAAAGACGTACCGACGATCATATTCCATAAGCCCATCGATTCCGTCCGAACGTCAGTCAATCATTTTCAAGGATGGGCCCACATCTAAACTTCATGAAGAAAAAATTGCTCGACATGGTGCATGGTATTAGGTTCAGGGTTAAAATCGTTAAAGAAAAGGTTGAGGGTTAAAATAATTAGGTTAATTAACCTTAACATATATTTTGTGTTGGGTAACTAGTCTAAGTAGTTTTAAATGTTGTGGGCAAGGGCGAACCCTCCTTTGAGCAAGCCGCCCGAGCTCCCCTCCAGTCAAACCCACCCACCCCCCGGTCTCCCAGCAATCAGCATCCACAACACCGACCACCGGCGTCCGGGTAGGTTGCTACGAGGAGGAGGCTACCGACTTGCTGAGTGACCTCGTAGGCTTTATTCTATTGGGCCTGCCCTGGTTGGCCAGCCGGTCCATTAGCCCTTAGTCCTCACACCTCCTCGATCCTCCCTAGCTCCCCTAACCCTAACAAGCAGCCAGCAGTGGTGGGCGAGGCGAGGCGTGGAGCGGCAAACTCTCAAGGATGGACCATCGCTTCAATGAGGTATCTTCGGAGTTGCTTGTATACTTTTCTTGTCTTGATCCGAAAGACTTCTTCTCTAAGTTCGATTTAGATAAGATTGTTCGATTTGTGGAGATCTAAGATAAATATTTCTCAATCGCTGATCGTGCGACTATAACGGATCAATTTGAAACCTTCATTCTTCATGTGCGAAGAGTTGATGATTTTATTATTTGTCGTGATCTTGGAAGTCTGCCTGTGAAAATGGTCGAAACTGAAAGACATATTGTATTTTCATTGGTCTACCGCCTCATGAAGTTAGCATTGCTACTACCGGTGGTAACGACATCGGTTGATAGAGTATTCTCGGCTATGAATATTATCAAGACTGATTTGTGCAATAAGATATAAGATGATTGGCTTAATAACTTGATGGTGTGCTATGTCAAATGGGAGATATTCAAAGGACTTGATTGGGATAAAATCAAGAAACGGTTTCAAGGTATGAAATCTCGTAAAATGAAAATGTCTCGTTCTCCTAGATCGACGCAGTTAGTGCTTTAGTGGTATGTATTTTTGCTTCTCTTTCTTCTATATCTTTCATGATTTATTATCAACTAACCGTGACACTACTAAATACTAATCTTTCTCTTTGACAAGTAGTTTTTTTTTTTTATGTCTTATCTTTTGTTCAAAGTATTATGTTCGATAACATGGTGGCAAATTGTTGAGTAAGTTTTATTTGTAAGATATTTTTCTATGTCTTACGCTCATCTTCACGTGTTCGCATGCAAATAGTAGCTATTGATTCTATTTAGTGACATATACTCTTATTAGTATGACTACAATTTAAGCTGATTATGGATTCTTTTTTGTTTTGGGTAATCCTCTTTGGTCCATGATTGCGACTTCGTCCTACCTAAAATTTGGTCCTGGGTCCGCTGCTATTTGTGGGTTAGCTTGTTTAGCAGCAGAAAAACAGTTACTTGACAGCGTTAGTTAGTCTATTCCACCTTTTGTGGGTGAACTTAGTCTTGAGTTAGGGATTTCTAACCCACGGATGATTCATGAGTTAGACCCTTAACCTGCATCTTAACACCGGACCAAATGCAGCTAATGCCTGGTGAAGCTCACACGGCAAGTGCTTTTGTCTTTCGATAATTTTAAATTCTATCAGTTGAATTTGGAAGGGAGTTAATTATATGGTTGTTTTTTGAGGCTGTAAGATGATGATGAGTTACTACATTCTCTTCTCCGAGAAAAATTGTAGGAGTCAAACACCTCCGGGATGGTGGATACACAAGCACACACAACCCACTATGCCACGGCCCAGGCAGAACAAAGATCTTCGATGGAGCAGCAGCCAGTAGCCCAACTAAACGACAGCCCACAGGCCACAGCCCAAACCTGATATTTTGATTTATGTACGGCCCAAAATCAAACCAAAATAGGTCCGGACTGGGAAAATATTAGTACATAGTTAGGATGCATCTCAGTGCATGCTCTTCAAAACACAATATCTCAGTGCATCCTCTTCAAAACACAATGTAAATGATCAATAAAAATTCTGAAAACATTTGAAGAGTTTCAGGACCTTTTTCACTTGCCTATGTCAGTACAAGCTTTTCAGCAATTTGGTCAAATCTTTGATCTCCTACAGCAAATGGATCTTTCAGATGGGAAGGATGTCTGGAGCAATATCTGGCAATCTGGAATATATTCTTCAGTTAAAGCCTATAAGATCTTAATTGGACAGCAACAGTGTCATAACTTGTTCAAATAGCTATGAAAAAGCTCCTGTTAACCTCGGCATAAAGTGTTCTTTTGGTTGTTTCTTAAGGACAGACTCAATACTCTCAATCTTCTGAGAAGAAAACAGAAGGTCTTGCAGGAATACACGTGTTGTGTCAGCAAAATGTGGAAGAAACCCTTTTTCATCTGTTTTTTTGGATGCCCCTTTGCTAAGAGCTGTTGGGATCTGCTCTGTCCTGACAGATTGGTTGGATTCTCCACATTTGAAGCTTTGGAAAACATCAAACATATTCTAAACTTTAATTTTTCAATGGAAGTTATCATATTGGCATGCTGGGCAATTTGGACTATGCCAGGAACAACAAGGTGTTCTAGAGCATTGATCCTTCATTGGGTGCTTGGAAATTCAAGATCAAATTTGAGTTTGCCGTGGTTATCCATAGGGCAACAATGAAGTATTTTCCACACATACAATACTGGCTAGATAGCATCTTCTAAATTTATCTTTTGTAAATACAGTTTCTCTTTTCTTGTACAATTTCTCTTAAATTTAATATATAGGAAAAAGTCCATTTTTCAACCTCAAACTTCAAAACCTTCTAAAACTCACCCTCGAATTCTCAAAACCATGCACTTTGCCCCCTTTGGCCCTTCTCACCCGGTTTCATGTGATGTGTCTGCTACGTGTGTGCCACATCATCTAACAAATCAGAAAATATAAAAAATGGGCCCACATGTCAGTCCCATCCCCATCTTCTTCCTCTCTCTTCTCCTCTATTTATCCAAGCCACTTTTCCCGTCACCAGTCAGATCAAGCTCTTCTCAGAGAAAGTTGCGATGGGCCTCCTCTCCGACACAAGCGCGGCTGGTCCGCTTTCCCATGCCGCTCTCTTCTTCAATGCTCTTGCTACCGCCAAATGAGTCGGCATCCCCGGCCTCCGCCACAGTGTCCTTGGGCTTCGAGAGCTCTGAGTCGTTCGCCGCCGGTCCTGAGGTTCCCATCAAGGCCCATCTCCGCGCCCTTCTCTAGCGGGCTCCTCTCCCTGCACTCTGCCGAAGCCTCTCCCACGGCAGCCGCCGCCTCCGCAATTTCATATGCGTGCTCCTCATGCGCACCAAGAAATTTTAGGATTTGGCGGATCTTGGTTCGTTGGATGTCGCAGCAACTGTCGCTGCTTGTGGCGGCAATTCTAATGGTCCGTAGGGGAAATGTCCACATCGTGGTGTCGAAGGAGCGAGTTTGGGTGTTTGTCCTCATCTACGATGGGTTCAACGGGCCCAATGCCACAGACTTCCTAGTCTTCCACCTCTATGCTCCTTTCACCACGAGCTCCGTGGCCTGCTCTGCGAACAGCGTGAACAACAGGACCAACGCCCGACCAACCGAGTTTAATGACAAGCACCACGACAATGGTATCATGGAGAGGGAGGGGCTCGGAGGAGGCGGCGGTGGTCGGCTTCAGCGGTGGTTTACTTGAAGGAGGGGATAGAAAAAGGAGAAAGGAGAAAGAAAGGAGGGGAGGGAGTATTGACGTGTGGGCTCCACCCTACTCAGCGAAAACCATCGTCACATCAGCAAAAACATCTCCATATCAGCGAAAATCAGGGACAGGAAAGAACGGTTTTGACAGTTGGATGTTGCGTTTTAGACGATTTTAAAGTTGGAGGTTGAAAATCGGACTCGGATAATAATAGTTGAGAGTTAAAAAATTGATTATATGTATTGGAAAATGTACACACACTAGGACCAGCTTGGTCTTACTGTCTTCCTTTTTTTTTTTTAAAAAAAAAAAGCAAAACCAATGAGGTATGTAATGTAAATTATATAAAAAAACATATAGGGTACAAGGCAAAATACAAAAGTTCTAGGTATGTAGATCGCTGTGCCAATCTACACGCAAATATGTGTATGTCAGGGGATATAATACGGGATCGGGATTGACGGAATATCTCCATCCCATCCCCACATAAGTTGACGGAGACAAATCATCTTCCTGACGCTTATTTCATCAAGACATGGGTTCCGTACACATGTTGCGGCCAAAAATGCCACATCACATGGTGCGGCTATCTAGTTGCTGGCCCTGAACTCCATGCCCTCAACGATGACGCCGCTCTTCTTGATGTTGTCGTTCTCTTCACGGACATCCACGATCACCGCCTTCTCCATGAGCATTCCGCCATGGTTGGCGAACTCTCCCAGCCTGAGCTCCATCCAGCCATCGCCCCTCGCGACAGGGTAGGTGACGTCGGCTCCGGCAGGGATCCCGCGCGCGTCGGGGTCGAGGCTAACCCTGCTGGTGGCGACGATCCTCTCGCCGTAAAGCCTGACCGACGACGTCTGCCCGCCTTCCAGGCCGGAGAAGCTGCCCGCCAGCTTGTACACGAGGTAAACCTCGTAGCTTGTGCCTGCAGACAGGTCCTTGGTTGCGATCTCCCCACTGACGACGAACCAGTACACGTCTAGGAGCTCCGCGCATTCCGCAAACCTTGTCAAGGAGCAAAACAAAAACTGCATCATCATAATCTACAGTCAAACTATGTCAGTCTGCACAATTAAGCCCCGCACAAAACTATGAATCTGATTTTGTTGTCAACCGCAGCATGGCCTAGCAGTGTGGGGACCTTGTCTTTCTCGTATTCCCTCCAACCTCAGGTTTGGTGGTTTATTTGTGTGAATTTTCCACTAGTATTTTTCAGGATTTGAAACCGTAACCTACGGATTGTGAGCCTTAAAATGATTGTGCTAGTCAGTTGTTCCCACCACCTCAAAGAAAAACAGTATAATTGTGTTGATTTGAGGCCCTCGACCAGTTTTAATTTGTTGGTCTGAAAGTTCGGTAAGCAAACCTGGAACCAGGGAGGGAAATCCATCTCCAGTACTGGGGCGTATCTCCCCAATTGATCCGTAGTGATCTCGATGATAGCATGCAGCACTTGGCGCCGGTTCTCGTCTCCAACCAAAAACTCTGCATGCGTTCGTCAACCTAAAATAGTCGACAATTTAGCAAGTCGGTTTTGGTTTCCACATACAGACATACTTATCGTTTTGCATTTTTTAGACAATGTTTTCCATCAAATGCTTCTATGTATTTTCAGTGACAACTAACAAGGGCAAACTACATAGGAAAAAAAAACCAATACATTAAACTCTTTTCTTGTTATCCATGCATGGAGCTAAAACGACAAGTAATTTGGACCGGAGGGAGCACTAGCCACCTTATTAGGGGTTGTGTCTCCTGTTCCTTTAGCCGATGCTGGCAACGATGGCAGGGGTAACACTTTGGACCTCTCATCCATCAACTTGGAGAGCGAGCTTATCTGCAGCAACAATCGGAAATGATCACACACGAGTTCTCATAAAATAAATGAAGTGATGATATATACATATACACCTGCCCTACTGGAGAAGTGCTTATGCCACTTGCGAGTTTCGACAGACTCACAGACCAGTCCCCACTCCCCATTTCATCAAGCCTGCGGATGATATCTCCTGTAACAGGTCTGTTCTCTGGTTTGAACTCCGTGCAGCTCGTTGATATCTCGATGCATTCTTTTACTTGCTGGTAACCTGTTTCCAACGGCGTGTGCCTCCACGGTGAATGCTGTTCCAACCGACTCCTCCAAATTTCGAGTACCTATATATATTGATGAGCAAAACAGAGCTGGAATTAATGGTCAAACTGTATAGGGTCTGGTTAGTTCTTCTTACATTCTCGATCGTTTGTCCCGTCTTACGTCCTATCACAATCCGTCTGATTATGACACCTAAACTGTATATGTCTGACTTGACTGTTATCGCTCCATCGTCTAAGTATTCGGGTGCCATGTATCCCCTGCATGAAATTTATTGATGCTTGAGGCATGATTCATGAAGGCCCAAATGAAAGTCGATCCTGAATGATAAGTCTGACAAAACAATGGAATTCTCAAGAGAGACCAAGCTTACAACGTTCCAGGTCTATTTTTAGTGGAAGTTCGGCTTTTCCCTTCACGCAAGAGCCTTGACAAACCAAAATCCGCAATTTGGGGCATCATGTCATCGTCGAGTAGTATATTGTCTGGTTTGAGATCTAGATGGATTATGTGTTTCTCATGAAGATAGTGCAGACCCTGACAAATTCCTCTGATTATCTGATAACACACATGCCATTGAAGCTCACAAGGTTCGTCTGTAGAAGTAAACATAGAGCATTCCGGAAATTAACGTGAAATCGATGGAAAAAGTAAGGAAGCTACTGAATCACATGTCCCATTATCATACCAGTAAGATGCTTGTGAAGGCTTCCATTCCGCATATACTCGAAGCAAAGCAACCTAGTCCACGATTCTGCAAGGATGTTTTTCGCCCCTTGCTTTACCACTTCCAAATGAGATTCACCACAGTAGCCTCTAAACCCAACTATATTGCGGTGTTTAACCCTCACCAGACAGTCAACCTCACGCTCAAATGTTTTGTCTTCGATTTCAAGAGATGAGTGAAGCTTCTTCACAGCAATAAGGCGATCTCCGAGCAGTCCCTGTATGTTGTTACTTCGCTTGTGATGTATTATTAACAATGGAATTCAGGTAAGCTGGCTACTATAAGATTTGAAAAGCTTCTAACATTGGAAACAACAAGAATCAGTAATATGTACCTTGTACACAACTCCGAACGCACCTCTACCAATTTCCTTCTCCTCAGAGAAATTATTTGTGATGTCTTTCAAAAGTGATAGATCAAGTCTCAAAGACTCCGCTATTTCATCACGTAATAACAGGTCTTCGAGACAAGCTTGTTTACTAGCTTCAACGGCCATTTCTAGTTACTTGGTACCCTTTCAAAACAAGATCAAGTATGCTTTTGTTACAAAATTGGGAATACCATCAAAGAAAATTAAACCTGTAATGGCCACATGCAAGGGGAATGTTTTGCAAAACAAATCCAGTCCCTAACGCTACTACGGATCCCACAATAGTTTAAATTAATGTATGCAACATCTCACGTCATCTTGTGCAACATTACAAAACCACAATAACAACATCGAGAAACATTTCGAAGTAATTCATCCTCTTGCAAATTTGAAGTTTATGATGTGATAGCACTACAACATTATGCAATTACAAATGACAAAAATATATATGCAACAAATGAAGAAAACATAAATATTCTAAAAATCCAGGTCAATGCCATTCGGTAGCTTTTACTCTTTTAAGCATACTATCGTAGTGGAAGTTAAACCGTATGTCAGATTTGATATTGTGAGATAAGGCGTAGATACGTAGGGCATAAATACGTAGAGGAAACTTGCAGTGCGAAATGGATAATTTGCCTATCCTATTCCTACCTATCGGCTACTTCCCCCAATTGACAGGCATCTGCAGGTTACCATTGCCTTTTGATTTTAGGGCCTAATTTCCGTAGGAATGTTAGTTCTACACATAATGGATTCATATCAGCTAACAAACCATTACCTCTTGCTAATCGATGCATCTAAAAAAAGACATGGTAGACCGGCCCGGTCCAGGCCCGATAAAAATTTCAGACTGCAGGCCTAGCCCGAAGCCCAATAAATCCGTAAAAAATAATAACATAATAAAAATGAAATTTTATTTCGAAAAATAGTTCGGAACTATTTTTCTAAAATTAAATAAAATTGATTTTTTGGGCTCACACAATAGCAGTAGGAATAAACATTGGAATTGTGCGCATTTTCTGAAATTAAATAAAATTGATTTTATTGCAATTGTTAAAAAACTGTGAGCCAAGGGCAAAGGTCTGGACGCTGAGTATATAAGGATTAGAACATTGTGCCATGAGAAAATATAGATATCGCCCATCCATGGGACCAAGGAACAAAGAATCGGAGCCGAGCTACTTCCTAGTGGCTGGCCGGAAACGGTAACTGACCGGTTATCAGCTGGTTACTGGTTTTCCCGAGGAAAATTTGGATGAAATTCGGTCGAATTTGATTAAAAACCATCCAAAATTTGAAAACTAGAATTTAAACTTGCAAAACCCGAAAAAACCGACCGTGATTTTGAATCCCGGACCCCGCCGGTAACCGATTACCGGCTGGATTTTTTTTCCCTGCATGGGACCAACTCGTCTGACTCAGTCCATATGCTACTCTTGCTAAGCAAATGTTCGTAGTAGGGAGTGAGAATGGAAATCGGTTGTGGACACTACGGTCGTCACAACGACAGGCTCTCTGTAGTCTTGTTGGTGCGATCATCTCAATGGTTACAATAGGGGCAAGGGTGGAGCTAGCCACGGGCTAAGCCTCGGGCTAGCCCAACTATTTTTGGTCTAAAATTATATTTTACTGATTTTTTGAGAAATTTTATATCAGCTTTTAATTTTGGGTCACAGGCAATTACCCCAAAGGCCCAAGGCCTAGCTCTGCCCCTAAATAGGAGCATAATTTGTTATCCCAACTCCATAAAACATCCTGATGGTTACAGTCGGACAGGCCAGTAAAGCAAGATGATACTACTACCTTGTTATCTCAACTCCGTGGAAGTTGCATGTATCACATGGATAAAGCTGCACAAACTCTGCAGAGTCGATCAAAGTATTCAAATATGTCATGCTTCCGGTTAACGTAGCTGTGTTTATGGGTTATACCAACATCGTGGTGCAAGTAGTCTTCTGAATCGGTGACCAAAGACTTCCTTTTCTTTTCAACAAAATAACTATATGCTAATTATTATAACCTAAAACCTTGATCCATTTGAATTCTCCATATGTTATATATGCATTTACTTGTGGCTTGTTGAATGCCAAAAGTGTTGCTCTTGCTCAAACCCTTCGATGAATGTGACAAACAAGGAAGATTGCGAGCTCTAGGGTTACATATATGTTCCGATTTGCATGCGAAGTTTTCTAAGATATTTTGTATAGTATCAACAGATATGTCATATTTATGCTAGGGGTGGGCGTGGATCGTGCCGCCCCATTGGATCACCGAACCGGCCCAAAATTTTTAGTCATATGGGCTAAACATGAGGCTCAGAAAAAGGAAGGGGGCAAAAGGATCAGAACCTATTGATCCAAAGGCTTGAGTGGATCGATCCAAAGCAGCAAAAGTTTCCCATCGCTCCCTGCTATGTTTCCCCAAGTCAACCTCCCCACCCAACGCTCATCAATCTCAAAGCACATCCAACCCCCATGCTACCACCACATAAGGGCCTTATCACCGCTTCACCATGCGCACACCGACACACTCCCACACATTTTGCCTGACCGCCTCCTCCGCTGCCCCCACAAATCTCGTCATGGCCGCCGACGCCATGCACCTCTTGCTCCTCCTCGCCGTCGCGGGATCCCTCTCCTTCCTTGTGGCGGCGGAGATCAAGTCCGAGTCCTTCCAGGAGGACGCACGCCCGTCCCTCCTGTTCGAGAAGTTCGGCTTCTCTAAGACCGACACGGTCAGGATCATCGTCTCCAGTGTCGCCATCTCCTCCTCCTTTGCCCGGGCGGACCCTAAGCAGATCGGATTCTTCCTCCTCTTCCGACGAGCCCGACGTCTCCGATTGCATCCTCTCGAGCCCCTACGTGAAGACCCTCTTCACCTTCCACGACATGGAGGGCGGCCACTACAACAAGTCCTTCCCTGTCACCCACCCCGATGAGTACATCCTCTACTTCGCCAACTGTGTGCCAGAATCTCTTGTCACCATGAAAGTCTGCACCGAGATGTACAACGCCAACCCGGACGGCTCCAATGACTGCCTCTCCGTTCTGTTGTTCTTATAACAACAAAGCAACTTTTCTCTGTATATTAACAAGTAGCAAATAACAAGGGGCGATCCATAAGATCCAGTGGATCATTGGTTCCATTCTATCCGTGTGATTTGGGTTGGCCCGTCGCCCCAAAGATGGATATGGTCTGCACAGGATAGGGGCGGTTCGAGCCGCTCCGAACCACTCCTATCCCTAATTTATGCTGCTATGAAAAAATATTTTCTTAATCTTATTTATTGGAGCTAGTGTAACGTATCATCCCATGTGGAACTAAAATTATGGACAAGGGCGCGACTAGCGCTCGGACGTACGATCCGAGTGCTAGCGCTATACGCTCCTGTTGCAATATGTTTTTTCACTTATTGCAACATATCAAAAAATCATATGCAACATTATCTCAAAAATCTTATAATCAAAACAAACAAACAAACAAACATCAACTAACTTCTTTTCTCTGACGGGTGCCAACTCTCAGAATTCATATGCAAGATTAGGGAAGAACAGGAAGTATAGTCCGAACATAAGAAAAAAATCTTGTAACATCACTATGAACAAGATGCAATATTTTTTTTCGACAGTCGCAATATTTTTTTCAACGGGACACAATATTTTTTCAACGGGCCGCAACATCTCAAAGAATAGGATGCAACTTTTTTTCGACGGTTGCAACATTTTTTTCAACGGATCGCAACATCAGAACAATTCATCATAACAATTCACCAGAACGGGTCGCAGCAGCCGCCGCCCACACCGGAGAAGCAGGATGAGGGGGAGGAAGAGAAGGCCCCAAGGAGGGGCGCTGGGTCTGGGTGGAGCGCGCGGTTGTAGAGGAGGAAGCACGAAGAGGAGATGAGGCCGAGGAAGGAGGAGCTCGCCGCGGCGGCTTGCGCGAGGGATGAGGGTGTCGACGACGACAATGCAGAAGCCCTGCTTGAGCAGCTGCAGGACGGTGTGGCTGTCGATGTAGCCGGCGCCGCCCATCACCAGGATGCTCCGGCGGTGAGGTTGGGTCGCCGATGAGCCACTAGAGGGAAGAGCAAACGGGAGGAGATGAGCCACCAATGGGATTTAGGAAGGGCCGTGGTCGCATGGACTACTAGAGCAAATGGGGAGGCTGAGCCATAGGAACAGAAGCAGATGAGAGTGGAGAGAGAATGGGCGGAATGAGTGGTTAGAAGCTTTGGGCTCAGTAGCTCAATGGAATAGCTGGTTAGTTGCTTGGGGAGATGAGGAGGAATGTGGCTAGAAGTGAAGCGTCCGATTTTGTTATTTGCCTCGTACATACGAGTACTATCATTTCCCTATGGACAACTGTAGGAACATGGCCACACCTGGAAAACTAAAGGTGTCCCCACAACCACCAACGAATAACTCTCCTCTGACAATTCAACACCGGCACACCCTTCTCTCTAGTCTTCCCCCTCCAACCTCGCCCATCCGCTTCGTCTCTCACACCCCGCCGGCACACCATCCCCACCGGTTGATGGCGCCTTGCTATCCACCTTCTCCCCCTAGTTGCCACCGTTGTAGCCCGCTGCTTCCAAACCCTAACTGAACTCTCAACCTGATCGCCGGCCACCCTCCAATTCCACCGAACACCCGCTGTCAATCCGGCGGTCAGTGGCAGCCTCACTGCCTTGGATCCATCACATGCTTGCAGAAGAAGATTGATGAATAGACGGAAGAGCTTTTTCCCCTCTAGAAGTGAACTTAGAGAAGAACGACACAAAAGTTGTGTGCAGATGCGCACGCGGAAAGACCAAGTTAACGTCCATGTGCATCTTCTGATCTCCCCAACTACTAATACTTTGATTCTTCGTTGGTTGGTTGATGTTATATATGATGCACTAACATGATTTTTAGAAGAAACACCGTGGAAATAGGTTTCGCTAAGATGTGCCTAATGCATGGATGCCGTGCCATGGCATCATATTGCATAAAAGTAATACAACAAAACTTAAGGCTACAAATAAATGCTATCAGATTTGCATCACATTTTGCTCTCCTCTTCCTTTATTCGTACGGTTGTACACATCTTTAGTCTTAAGAATAACAAACAGAAACCATTAAGGAGAAGATAAATTTGGACACAAGGTTTGCCCCGTGCGCTACTCCCTCCATTCCGCAATATACTTCAGTTCAATAGGCACAGAACAATCAGACACTAAATCTAAGAAAAGCTTAATGTTATTAGACCATGCGTACTTCCATTAAATGGCATACATATCGCCGGTGCATTGGAAAGACCGAAAGATGCTCAAAATGTTGTAAGGTGATGCAATAATCCATAAAACAAGTTTTAACCAAGATATAAGTTTTGACTAGACATATGCCTCTGTATTTGATATCTTCTGCTCAAATCCTCAACAAAGCATAGTTAGCTCAGCGCATCAAGATAGAAATGTTGCGCAAACAAAATTTTTCAGAAATTTTCATGTTGATTTGGTGCTCTAACCACAATATTTTTCAAGTTTTAACCAAGATATAAGTTTTGACTAGACATATGCCTCTGTATTTGATAACAAAATTAATAAGTTCCAGCAGCAATTTTCCCTAATTATTTCGCTACAAAGAACTATGTGACAACAAGAATAACAGGATGTCATAAACCAGAATAAAATGATGAGAATAAGAGCATTTTTCGAATTACTTTAATCCAGAAATATAGTAGATAAAACATGATGAATATTCTAACCACTTTCACAAAGCAAGTAAGCAAGAACACTATAGACATACTAATATCCAGAAGAACAGAAACTAGCATATCTATCACAGTGTTCAAGGTAACAACTAGTAATATTACTAACCAAGCAATACATATGAAATAGACATACCCGGATCCAGTGGAAGGAGCAGCAGTAGTGGAAGAAGAAGCGGCAACAGGAGTCTTTGTGAGATCGTCGTTTGTCATGGCGTAGTGGTAAGTAGTCGTCTGATGAGCGTCGTGGTAGTAGTAAAATGCGGTTGTAGGCGTAGCGAGAGTCGAATGGAGAGGAAGCGGCGAGCGATCGCGAGCGCTCCTCAAAACCTTATTCGCCCTTGCTCGTGCAAGCCTTCAAGGACGAGGTTCGAGGCCTGCTCTCCCGTGCGACGAGACACGCGCCTCGCCGGATGGAGATCGCCGAGATAGCAACAAAAGCAAGAAGCGTGGTGTCTTTCGTGGAGAGAATTGGAGAACCTCACTGTTCCGGATAATGACTATATATAACAACCGAGAAAGTAAATCACCATTACTTACTAGTAACCGCAAACATTCTTGTCTAGTCAAGAGGCGGCGGTCGTCATTACTCACTAGTAACAGCAGCCGTTACTGCCTAGTCAAGAGGCCAGAAACGGTCGCCATTACTCACTAGTAAAAGAACCGTTCACGCCAGCCATTATTTGAATCAGTGCACTGTTCTTTTAATTGCAAAAATGAAGAGACCGAAACGATGCAATTATTGCGGCCGTTTATTGCGAGTCGGTGCGTTTCGATTTTCGAATAGATAAAGAAAAACGTGCACGCACCCGACACGCCTGTGTACACATGCACACGCACACGCACACGCACACGCACGGCTCGGCTCGGCACGGCTCGGCGAGGCGAGGTGAGCGAGCGCGCGCGTGTATTGGCTCTCTCCAATTCCACAAGAGGACTCCCACGTTCCACCTTATAAATTGGTGTAACTCCCTTTAACTCTCCATATGGGACTAAAAAGGTTTAGCACATGCACATGGGCCTTTGGGATTTTCCAGGAATTAATTAGAATTAAAGTTGGGCCTAGCCCATATTAAATCCAACATAAAATTCACGCATAAACTTAGGACCTCGCATCCAAGAACGACCGCAACCATGTCGAGGAACACCTACCTTGCACATGCAACTAGTCAACTAATAGATAGAGATGGGATTGATTATGGCGACAGGACTGCACAACTTGTGTGACCAAACCTTATTAAAAACATTTCCAGTTTTGGGACCAAACCAACTAGGATAACGTATGCAACCGGGGACGTCCCAGTTTTTCTGAGTTTTTTTTTTTGAAAATTTTCAAAATAAAAATAGTCATTTGATTTTGTTGAAGTCTTAAAGCTTAACTTGAGATTTTAGGAAAATAAAATAATTTAAATGACTAAATCAAACTTCAACAAATTCAAAATTTTTGTTTATTTTGAGTTTGCTGGAGTTCTTGGTTTTTGAAGTTCCGTGTCTCTGTTGCCTCCTCCTCAGGACCTCCTCCCTCAGGACTACCCTCTTGGTCAGGACCACCCTCCCGGTCACGATCACCCCCTTTGGTCGCGACCTCCCTCTTGGTTTCGACCAGCCCCACCTGTCAGCCTGCTCACCTTCTTCCTCCGCCCGCGTCGGCGCCGTGTGCGCGTGCCGCTCGGGTAAGTATCGTGCGCGCGTTTCGTCTACTCACCTGCCCCGTCATGCGCATTAAATGCGCCTATCACCGCCGCCTCTGGTACCTCCTGGCTCCTCTGCCATCCGCGTGCGCCCTCTGAGCTGCCCCGCTTTCACCTTGTCCCCTCAGTCGCACGCACGCCCGTGCCTCCCTCTTTCTTGCGCACGCCACCGCCTGGTCTGCCAGCCCAGAGCTCGGTCGTGTGCCCCACCCGTTGATCTCTCTCTCCTCCTCCTCGGCTACTAAATAGAGCACCTAGGAGCCCTCGTCCTCCTCTTGTTTTCCCCTCAACTCTTTCTCTCTCTCTGACTTGGTGAGTTTCTATAACATCCCATTTGTCTTAGAATTCTTGTTGAATTTCAAAACCTAAAAAGGAACCATTTGATTTATTGGTTTGCTCAAGCTTAACTCGGAACTTTGGATAAACTGAAAGTTTAACTTGAATTAACTTAACTTCAACTAAGTCCTGTTGGTTCGTGTCCTTCCATGTTGGAGTTCCTTAGTGTTCTTGGCTTTTAGCTCTTTCTCTTTGTTTGCTTTGAGTGTCCCTCAGCTTAATTTTCCTCTCCTAGACTTCCTCTTGATCCTGACCTCCTTTTTGGTTAGGACCTCTTTTTGGTTCAGACCTCCTTTGTGTTTGGACCTCCCCTTTGTAGATCTTGACGATCAGGACCTCCTTGGACCTCTTTCTTTGGATCTTCTTCGTTAGATCCTTCTCACTTTTGAATCTTATCCATTGAAACTCCCCCTTGTCTGGACCTCCCTTAAGTCCAAAGCCTATGCGCACCTTTCCCCTTTTATCCTTCAGACCTCCCCGTGGTCTTTTGCAAAGACCACCCTCTTGTGTCACGACCACCCTATGTGGTCATGACTTTTGATCTTTTTGCAAAGACTATCCTCTTGTGTCACGACCACCCTATGTGGTCATGACCTCTGGTCTTTTTTTTACAAAGATCACCCTCTTGTGTCACAACCACCCTATGTGGTCATGACCTCTGGTCTTTTTGCAAATACCACCCTAGTGGAACAGGGCCACCTTTGGCCTCTGCGAGGATCTCCTCCCTTAGTCACAACTTTTTCCTGTTGCTTTGACCAACCTCTTTATTTGAGCCACTCGTCCCCTTTTCCCTTTCTGCACGCCTTGCGCAGAAAGTCTCTGAACATTTAATGTTGCTGCAGCACATTGAATGTGATCACATCTGAGGTACTTGTTCCCTCCTCTTGATGGTCTATCTTGTCTTATCCTTGTACCTTTCCCTCACCTACCCTTGACACGTTGCCCTGAGCCTCAGTGCTCTCACCACTACCTCCTTGCTATTTGTAGCTGAGAGAGCCTTCCTTCACCACCTTTGGCCTCATTTTCTAACTTCCTTGCTCTCACCGCGACCTCTCTGAGCATGTTCCTGGAGCTCTTCTTTGAGTTGGACCTCCCCTCTCCGGGCAGGACCTCTGTGTTTCGGTTTTAAGTTGGATTTGCTTAAGTTCTTTTGTTTCCTTTAAGTTCTTTTGCTCGAGCTTGCCTTGTTTATTTGGTTCTTTGTGAACGTATATGTTCCGAGTTCGAAGAGGAGTTTGTGGATCCAGTAGCCTCTGCCGAAGCCTTCCCACTGCTCAATGAAGGCAAGTCATGGACCTTTGATCGTTGTTGATCCTAGCATTTCAAAACATATGTTGTTTGCTCTATCATGCATGGATATTTGTAAAGTGGTTTTGGGCAGTAGCTTTACCTACTTGACGTTTTACCTCCTTGTTATTGATACTCAACATGTTGTCATGTTTCCTTGGGACGCCTTAGGATGGGTGGTTCTGTTGGTACTCCTTGAGGTTACCAACCTGGGTTCGTAGATTACTTAGCCTAGCTTATAACCGTCGGTCTCGAGAACCTTTTTCTTTTCTTTTTAATAATCTTGACTAATAGAACTATGAAACCTGTGGTGTGAGGCCACAATGTTCACTTGTGGTGTGAGGCCACAGTGTGTCATTTGTGGTGTGATGCCACCTCCGTTAAAACTTGTGTGCTTAGACTTGGTGGTCTTTTGGCACGGGTTGAACCCAAAACTGTTTTATGCTTGGGCAAGAAGGTCGGGAGTGAGTAGTGGGTGCTCTAGGGTGGTGCCCTAGTGTCACATTTGGTCTGTGGATGGTCTTGCTTGAGCAGCTTTTAAGGACTCTACTTTGTGATCCAATGATCCGGGTATTTCATGCAACCACAAGACCACTTTATGGGGGTGGTCTAGGCCAAATAATTAGCAAAGAGCTGGCTTGATTCTGTTGTAGTTGAGCATGTGATTCACTGGCGCAAGAGGGGGCATGAATCTGACGTGGTGCGATGCCCGTTAGAAGTGAAACCTTAGCGGGCAGCTCTGAGCCAGTTTTAAGCTTTATAAAGGCCTTGTCACGCTCTCTAGGCTGCTCATCTTCGGAAATGAGCAAGGTTTCGACGGGAACCGCCCTGCTAGAGAGGTCGTGGACTGTGGGTAAAGTTGTACACCTCTACAGAGTGTAAAAAAATCTATTCGAATAGCTAAGTCCTTGGTCATGGACAGTTGCCTGGTGATTTTGCGCAAGGGGTAGATCTTTTATAAAACTTGTGTCCCTGGTCGCTTCTGCGAGAGGCCATGGCTTGTCTCGAAGAGACCTTGGCTGGCTCTAGAAAGGTCGTGGCTGGCTCGTGAAGAGGTCCAGGGGCTAGTCGTGGGACCTTTAGAGTGATCCTGGATGCTCTGGGGTTGGTGCCCAGAGGAGGTCATGGAGCTCTTTAGTGGTCCTTGGGTGCTCTGGAGTTGGTGCTCTAGGGTGGTCGTGGGGGTGGTCCTGGACGTGGGTGCGACCAGGACCTCCCACACGTGTTTTTGGGAGTGAATTGGTGCTCGCGATCTCCCCTTTTTAATCAACGTATCTATGTAATATCGTTTTCAACTCGAGCTCTTAACCTATTTATGCTATTTCTTGTGAAGTACTGCTTTCTGCAAACTAACCTTGCAGCCCTCTATTGGTAAGACATTGCACGAATATTAAATGCATAAATGTTCCCTGTGACTTGCTGGGTACATTCAATGTACTCATGCCTTTTTGTCCTACTGTTGCAAGCAGTGGCCGAAGACGATCCAGGTCTTGGTGGCTCAGACCTCTTTGAGGAGGAGTTCTTTGATGACCCGAACTTCTAGGGACGTCCTCCACTCGACAGCCTCTGGGTTTGTCGGATGGCTCGCGCGTTGTCGGAGTTTTTGTTGTAAGCTTGCTGTCGAATTTTGCAGCCCTTGTTGACAATTGCTGTAAACAACCTTGACCATAAGGCCCTTGCTTGTTATTTATTGTTCTTTTTCCACTGCTCCTTGTGTGGGCTTTGTGGTTGTGATTACACCTATGTTGACTTGTGCGAGTTAGCGTGGGTTCCTGGGACTAACTCAGTGCACAGGCATCCACGACCTCTAGGAGGTCTTTGCGATCTCCTAGGAGGTCCTGGAGGACCTCCTCTGTGGGTGTTCTTTGAGGACCTACACGACCTCCGGGTGGTCCTGTCGGACCTCCCTAAGAGGTCCTGGGATATCTTCTTAGTACAACCCGAGGTGGTCCCAACAGTTTCCCCGTGCTCTGACCTTCCTCTCAGTTTAGAACTTCCTCTCAGTCGAACCTCCTTCCGAGAGCTCGTTCTCCTCCATTCGAACTCCGATTCGAGTGACTCCTTTTTCCAAACTCCTCTAGTTTCTTCCTCTTACTGTTTGTGCTAATTTGGTGTTTATTGGGATTTTATTTGGAATTATTTTATTTATTTGGTTTTGTTCGCACGTGTAGATTCCGACGTTTTGGAAGACTTCGTGGATCTAACAACCTCGACCGAAGCATCCTAACTCTTCATCGAAGGCAAGTCATGGACCTTTGATCATATTGAACCCATTTTATAAAAGTATATTATTTCATATGAACATGCATGGCTAGTTGTATAAAACTGGTTTAGGAACTAGCTAAATACCTACTCGACAGTATACCTCCTTGATAAATTGCAAATGATATGTTGACATGTACCCTTAGACACCATAGGGTGGGTAATCTTAGTTGGACATTGTTGTAATACCAACATGGGTGCGTATTATTCTTAGCCATGCTTTAGTTATCCGAGGGGTTCTTGATCATACTCAAAGAATGATAAATTTGACTTAATGATATATAGAATTGTCATTGAGCCACTATTTTTAAAAGATGTTGTACCATGGTAAGGATTGTCATTTGGCTGGGTTGAACCCAAAATGATTTTTTACTCGGGCGGATGATCGTGCAGTAAAGGGGGTGCAGGAAGAACATTGAGAAGTGGTTGTTTCGTCTGAGTAGCTTCTAAGGACTTAACTTTGTGAGCCATTGATCTAGGCAATATCGTGCAACTACAAGTTCATTTATAGGGTGGACTGGGCTAACTAATTAGCAATATTTTGAGTTGGTTCTGTTTTGGTTGAGAATGGCGCAAGAGGGGGTCAGGAAGGCGAATCCTTAGCGAGCAGAACCGAGTCAAAACAGAGCTTTATAAAAGGTCTTGATACGTTCTCTAGACTGCTCACCTAAGGTAGTGAGTCGTGGTATCGACGGATACCAAACCAACTACAAAAGTCGTGTTATATAGGTAAAGTTGTACAATCTTTGCAGAGTGTAAAACTATTTGAATAGCTATATCCCCGGTTATGGACAATGCCTGGTGATATCACATGAGGGGTAGTTTTTCTCAAAAAAGGGGTGGCCGTGGGAGTGGTTTGGAAAGTGAACAGGGTGTTAACGAGCTGTTTCAAAGAACTTATTTACTTTTGTATTAATTTTTCAACTTGTGCTTTGCATTCTACTTATTATATTTCTATTCAATACTACTTTCTGCAAATTAACCATAAAGCTATTCTTGTCAAGCCCTGCATGAATATTATTTGCATATATTTTGTCGAACCCGGGAGCGAAGGATCCCGAATTCTCTGTGTTCAAACACCGGTCCAGGATTTCCAGTGTACACAGTCTCACAAAATGGATATCACATTCATATCACGAAATCGTAAATGACATTAAGTAAATAATGGTTTAATACAAATGAGTCTGAATAACAACATCAAATAACAAATGATAAACACAGCAGAAACATATAATAGAGGTGAGCCACACGATGCACCACAGGCAATCGTCTGGGTCAAAGGCCTACTCGTCCGGATCCTCACCGTTGGGGGAGAAGTCTTCTCCTGAATAAGATTTATTCAGTAAGGATGAGTACAACTTCCGTGCTCGCAAGTTACACCCAATATTGAATTAAAATGCATGCATAAGGTAACAAGTGGGTATGGCAGGGGTTGTTTTGCATAAACAGCATTTTCAGTGTAAATAATCATAGTAATTTCTAAGGCAGTTTTATACTAAGACTAAAATCATATTTTAAAATGACAATATTACAATGTGGATAACCTCCAATGATTTAGTGAAGGATCCCCTCCTAACACTTGGCTTCCCGCCCAATTTCATATGAAGCATCCTCAGCATTTAATAAAGCATTTAAAAACCAAAAACAATTCTAACTTTAAGTGGCCCTGCTAGTATGTCCATGACCGCGGACGCGGCTATTCGAATAGTTTCTACTCTGCAGAGTTGGTACAACTTTACCCACACGAGGTGACATGCTCGTTATGTCGGCCAATACACGCTTCCGTAGGTGTGTGACTAAGCAATTACCATGAGGCCTTTACAATGTTCTATCCTAGTGTACTCATGCCCGCTAAGGTTTCGCTCCTTTGGACTAACCGTCCTCCGAAAGCCCCCTCTTGCGCCAAGTGGGAATGAAACGTCTAACCGACACCCGCATAATCACATGACATAAATACACTAGAACATCACAAATTAATTAGCCAAATCCTGCCCATACAGGATATGTGGTAGTACGATATGGCATAGCAATAAGCGGCTCAAAGACCGGTCCTCAATTGACTTGGGCGTCATTCCTACAAACCATGGGCCTTAATCTTAACCAGATCAATCCCGTGCATAAACCTGCACCCACCATTCCGACCATTTCGCCCAAGTCCAAACCCATTTTTAATTTTATTTTGAATAAAACTCTATTTATAAATCCATATGGTAAGACAATACCACAATATCAACTTTGAAACAAATTTGTAAGAAATTTGGTGGAAACCCTCCCAAATTCTGTAAGTGTGAACTAAGCTTGGCTAAGCATATATTTAATTTTGATAATATTTTGCCTATGGTGTCAAGGTAGTCAGATACAATATTCAAATTGGCCATACAATAAAACATGGGGGTAACTATACATAAAACAGGACATTAAAGTATTTATACAAACATATGCATGCAATAAAGAATTTTAAAACTGAAAATAACTTAAAATACTGGGGGCAATATGGTCCAATGGTGTAACTTGCCTTCGTTGATGTCTTGGAATTCTAAATCTTCAGATTGGTCGAACTCTCCGGAGTCGTCGAAGTCTAAACGTGAAAATACGATAAATTCAATATTCAAATTCAAATAAATTCAAAAACATAGATCAAAATAACTCCAAATTGAAATATTTTGGTTTATTTAGCTAGATTATAATTTTATATAAGTTTTGCAATTTGAATCACCCAATTTGGAGTTCATATGCAAAAGTTATGAATTTTAGAAGTTTTAAACCTAAATCTGAAATTTAATTGATTTTCTCGAATCATTTTTCTACTGAAAAATCTATTGGAAAAAGTCTACTTTTCAACCCTAAACTTTTCAAAAAGTACAGAAATCAACCCTAAACTACAAAACCAGATATCCTACACCCGTAACTATGAAAACCGTTCATTTTACCCCCCTCAATCCAAACAGGGGTGGTTTTAGGTGACGTGGCGCTGACGTGTCAGTGGTTTTGACACAGAGCAACACATTGCAATGGAAACAGAGGAGGACGGCAGAGCTTGGGCGGCGAGGGCGGCGTCGGCGGGAGGGTTGATGCCAGCAGATGAGCATGGGCAAAATGGACTGGGGTGGCCGAGGTAAGCTCATGGGCAGTAGTGGCACAACACGAGGTGGCCGGTGGTAGGGCTAGGGGTGATTTGTGGCAGCCAGCCATGTGGAAGAAAAAGGGGTGCCAGAGCTCCGGTGGGAGAGGGACGGAAATAGGGAGAGCACGAGCTTCAGCATTATGAAGGGGACTCACCGGACCCGATGGTGGAGGCGGAGGAGGTTTATGGCGGGCTGACAATGTGGGCTGGGGGTAGCATGACGGGGGCGCCGTGGGGGCGATGCTCCGATGGGGGAGAGCTCGGACCAGAGGTGGGGAGCCATGGGGGAGGCTAGGGGTTGCTCAATCCGTGAGTAATTGAGCCGGAGGTCCATGGATGGGGCATGGCGGTTCGGGCGGCGGTTTTGGCCGACGGGGGAGAAGATGAAGCAGCCGGTGAATACCTGTGATGAATGAAGAAATTAGTTTGGGGAAAAGGAGAGGGGGCTTGGGGACGCATGCTGACGTGCTCGGCCATGGATGAATCTCGCCGGTGTGGTGGAAACGATGAAGGGACGTGGCGGTGGGCGCTTGCGGCCGCGCGAATGGGCCACTGAGCTCTCTGGCACCTTGATTTTTGATGGGGAAAAAAGATGAGAGAGGAAGAAGCGGCGGAAGGAGCTGCATGCGTGGCAAGTAGGGAGGCGATGCTTTAAAGCGTGACAGGCTAGGAGGCGGAGGCGGAGGCGGGCGAGCGGCGGGAGGACAGCGGCGGAGCCGAGGCGTGCGGAAGAGAGAGCGAGGAGGAGGGGTGGAGGAGGCGGCGGGCGGCTGCAGGGGCATGGAGTGGGGCGGAGGCGGCTCGAGGAGGCATGGAGAGGAAGGGAGGAGGAGGCGGGGGGGCGACGCTGTGGAAGGAGGCAGGAGGAGGCGGCATTGTGGAGGCACGAAGAGGGGAGAGAGAGAAAAAGAGGAAGAAAGGAAAAGTATGACTGACATGTGGGCCCCACGTCAGCGAAAACCACCACAGTTTGGGTTGAGGGGGCAAAATGAACGGTTTTGATAGTTAAGGGTGTAGGATGTCCGTTTTTAGAGTTAGAGGTTGATTTCTGGACTTTTCAAAAAGTTCAGGGTTGGAAAGTAGACTTTTTCCAAATCTATTTATTCGCAATCTTGGCCTTGACCACGAGGATTTGGAATTTAAAAGAAATAGAATAATTTTTGACGTGTGGGCCCCACGTGTCATAGACACGGTCCACCGTAGACCGGGTTTATGGGCTTTTGGTCCTCGGGTTGGGTGGGCGCCACGCAGCGCGTGCGTGGCGTGATGCGTGCGCCACGTAGGCGACACGCAGGTGCCACGCGAGCGAGGGTAGTGATGTGGTGCTGAGGTGGCAACGCCACGCCGCGCAAAACCGGCGAGGCTCTCGTTCCTAAGGTCGTCGGCGTTCTACGCCACGGCGAGGTGCGTGAGTGGTACCAAAAGAGAGAGGGGAACAAGGGGATCCTGATGCGCTACCTTGCGGTGAAGAAGCGTGGTGATTTGGTCGTCGGTGGCGAGATTTGGCGGCGGCGAGGTTCTGTTGACGTGGAAGAAGATGTTGTGGGGTCCTCCGCGAAGTGGAGTGCGCGCGGCAGCGGCGTCACGGTGATGGTGATGTGGGTGGCGGCGGCGAAGCTTGGCGGTGAACTCGCGGTTGAAGCTCGCCGGGCTCGAGCTTCAACTCCAAAATTCCGACGAACGGGGGCGTTTGAGGAGGAGTGAGTGAGGGCGCTGTGATGAGGAGGCTAAGGCGCACCCGGGGCATCCTTTTATAGGCGCTGGGGAGCTCTGGAATGGCGTGGAGGAGGTGGGGGGTCATGGCGGCGGTTGCGGCGGATGTGGGCGAAGCCGTCGCGGAGAAGAAGGGAGAACGGGGAAACACGGCAGATTGGCGTGGTCATGTGCGCGCACTGCGCGAGGAATGGGGCGGTTGGGATTAGGCCGTTTGCGAAGCTTTTGAGTGCGCGAAAATGGCGGCCTCGGGTTTGACCTCGCGGAGACGAAGGTGGCGAAGAAGACGATCTGACAAGCGGGGCCCACTTAGCGATGTGAGAGAAGAAAAAGGAAAAGAAAAGGAAATGGAAAAGAAAATATGGGTGGTTGGATTGTGGCGTTAGATTATAATTGCACGGTCCACAACGAATGAGCTTTTCGACAAATGTGTTGAATGCGGGCGTTAGATGTAAATCAAGCGACCCTGGCGCAGAAACATTCGAGTTATGATAAGAACGAGGGGTGTCACGTGGGCGTTGGATTTAGATCATACGGCTCACGTTGATTGGGATGTTCGGGCCTCCCGAAGGCTCAAAGAATCGTAGCCGTTCATTTTAGATCTAACGGCTCACGATGATTGGGATGTTCGGGCTTCCCGAAGGCTACGCGAGATCTGACCGTTGGTTTGAAATGCAACGGTTGATGAGCTCCGAGGTGGTTATTTATAGGCCAACAACTTATGGCAAGAATAAACAAAAATAAAGATGGAAGTCCGACGGATAGGATTTATTAGAATCTGCTCCTAATAAATCGTTGGTAACCAAAGCACCACAGTCTTTTCGGGAATTGTTTTCATAAATACAGTTGACACTCCTTTTCCTATCTTTACAGCTAAAAGCTAGAGGGCTCATCACAGATAGTTATTAATAAGAACCGTCTGTGATAATTCCCAAACGGTTCTAAACAAGAATCGTCTGTGATTACAGATATCACAAGCGGTTTTATCTACAAACCGTCTATGATAGTCAACTGTCTTTGATAGTATGCATCACAGACGGTTTGAAAACTGTCTGTAATGAACTCATGTCATTACTGATCCATAGACTCAAACGGTTGTGATGTTCAAACATATTTATATTCGGACTCTAGGGTTTGCCCTCACTCGTTCGCATCTAGCTCCGCTTCCCCCACCCCTTCGCATCTGGTGATGACAGATAGCGCGGCGGCTCCCTCTTCCCCAGCGGTGGCTCCCTCCTCACCCGTGTACATCTGGCTCCGCGCTTCCCCCCACCACATCGCATCTGGCGGCGACGGCCATCGCGGCGGCTCCCTCCTCACCCATGCGCATCTGGCTCCGCGCTTCCTCCCACCCCTTCGCATCTGGCGGCGACGGCCAACGCGGCGGCTCCCTCCCCCCCCCACGCCGCCGCTGTGGTTACGCCCTCTCCTTGGCCCAGCTCGTGCCTGGCCCCCTGTGCGCCGCTCGACTCCCCCATTCCTCCCTTTTTTGATATTTTTCTTTTAGTTTTTTAGTTTTTGATTTATTTGTTGATGTCGATTCTTGCTCATGCACAAATTGAGAGGATGACAGATGTGGGTTGATTGATGCATGGTGAATGGTGATGCAGTGGGTTGCTGGCTTGTGGTCATGCATGGTGGGTCGTACTGGAGGTGGATTGTGCTGGTGCTGGTGTTGTTGCCGTTGCCACGTCACACTAAGGTAGACTACTCTCTCTACCTCGCCCCCCTCCCCTTGCTCTGTGATGATTATTATGGATGACGATGCTACTGCGGTGGTCTGATTGAGAAAAAATAATAGTGGGTTGGAATGGTAGTTTACCTCTGTTGGTTTGGTTTGGACAGTGGTGGCTGATGGCCACAGTCGTTCGCAGGGTGTCATGGTGGTTCACGGGTGCCGTGGTCGTTCACCGACGGTCTTGTTGCCTCTTGCTCCCTTGGAAATTGCAAATTGGTATTTGTATTTGTATGTTCTGTTGAACTGTTCAATGATGTTAATAGTCTTATACTGAAATTGAATTGATGATTAGTTTATATTTGAGCTCTAATGAATTGCTAACTGTTGTCACTTTGATCTAAAGTTTATCAATCTGTAGACATACAAATTTTTGTACATGTAACTAATCTTATAGTATGTTCCTATATATTATTCTCCTATATGTCATTTAATTGGTGGTGGAAATATGCTTTATTCATAATGAATTTTGCAATACAAAAGAATATCACAGAAGACAAAATTTGCTATTCGATTCCAAAAAAAGACCAAATGATTGTCAAAAACTACTACAACACCTCTTCACCTGCCTCTCGCCATTCCTGATCTCTTCTCTATAAAATCTCCAAGCAGTGGCTGCTTGTGCCTTTTAAAACCTTTTAAAAGGCACAAGCTGTCACAGCCCCAACTAATTAAATGGAATTAATATGTTTTTCACTAACCTGCATCATCAAATTCAAATCATTTCATAATATATTGTACTTGGAAAATCTAATTTGAGGTAAACATACACATCAAAATTCGCATTCCAATTCAAACCAGTGATAAAAAGTTGTGATCATCACCTGAAAATAATTTATTTAAATACTACATTGATTATCATGAATTAATATAATTTTTACCAAATTTTTGGGACTAGTTTGAACCTCATTAAAATTCAAACAACATTTATAGACACACAACATGTTTGAATTTAAATATCACCAACTATATTATGAACAGTAGGGTTTCATAATTTTTATGGGAACTACATCATCCCAGGAACCTCCACAAATTATTTCGTAATTTTTGGAGATTTATTTCTATTTCTAAGCCTCGGTCAAAGTAGAGAGAAATGAATTAGATTGCAGTCAAACCCTAGCCCAAACCCTATACACTGTTCCTCCGACTCGAGTCCGACTCGGCGACCGGACTCGACCCAACCGCCTAACTGCACCTCACATGCGTCCGTCGGATTGAAGATCGACGGTCCAGATCTCGCCACCCCGTCGACCTGTCCGAATGCCCTCACTCATCTGGTCCGTCCTTTCGCAATCCAACGGTGCTGATCAGACCATTTGCTACGCACCGAGCCGCGCTACCGTGAGTCACTGCCATCGCGGGCCCACCTGTCAGCACTGTCTTCTCCAACGGGCGTGCGTGCGCGCGCAGAGCAGAGCTCACGCGCGCCGTGTCGCGCCGGCGCTTTGGCACCCGTGAGCCACCGCCCCATGAACCTATCACGGGCTTCTCCTCTGCCGCACCGCTTCCAATCTTCTCGCCTTATTACCCCTTCCGCGCCTATTTTCGCTCTCACCTCTTCTCTGACCGAGAGGAGGGAAGCTAGCGAAGCTCCACGAGGGTAAGCTCCATCCGATGGCTTCCTCTACTGCGTTGGTGCGAATCCATTTTGGCTAACCTCATTTCGTATTCTTGCTCGTAGCTTTGTGTCAACTTCATCGTGCTCGGTGACATCGGTAGCGCGCTCGCAGACCGACTTTGTTTAAGCGGTGCCTCTCAGTAGGTTTTATTCTCTCGTTCGCGCGTCACATTATGCCTCCATACCTATTAGTGCTTTCCCTCAATGTATTTATCGGATTGTTTACGAAGTTCCTCAATTTGGGATTTTGTTTTGTTTTCGCCGACAAGATCCCTGTTCTCTTCTTGGTCAATAGGTAAGTCACTTACCCATTTCCGGTATTAACACCGTCTCCATCACTTCTTGTAGCTTGTCCAACCTTTTTCTTGTTGGGTTGCTTGCACAGATTACTTCCTCGTGTTGAATCTAGCGCGCGCCACCATTACCGCAGCCGACTTCTTTCCGAGCCTCGGTCTCACCTTCACCTCGGTAAGCTTCGATGGACCTCACTACACTCATGCATGCGCTAGTTTGCACTTTACTTTGTGACGGCACATGCATGCACGGCACCGTAGCACTAGCGCCGCCTAACTCGTGCAAGCGCGTTGCAGGTGCCACTAGGCAGCCCACCGACGACACCTTATGCTGCGCAGGGTCCGAGGAACCCATTCATGCCCTCGGATCGCGCGCGCCGTGGCGCAAGCGCAAACAAATCGCGATGAAGCGCGACGAGGCGAGGTCCCGTTGTCGACTACCGCCGTAGTTCTTGAGCTCGTCATTAGGTTTTCAAAACAGCGTTTAGCGGTTAAGTGAATGTGTAGTTTACAATTTATGTTTTCCTTAATAGAACACGTACTCAGGTAGTTCGAATATGAGTTTGCGTTGATGAGTAGGAAACGTATTTTACGGAATACGTTTTCCTTTGGGTTCTGCGGCGAGACCGAGTCAATGTTTGATGGGTCAAGCCCCGACTGCCCCGCATGTCATCAATCGTGGCTAGCTGGCGCCGTGGAAAAAGTATTAAATGACTTAGAAAATTCAAAATCTGTTTATTTATACACTGAAAATTGATAATAACTTTAGAAATGCATAACTATTTCATCTCAACTCCAAATTTAATGAAAGCACTTCTGGAAATTTACATTTTTGATAGACTTAATATGAAAAATAGTTTCAAACATGTCTCTTACAGACAACATTACTTGAAGATTAACTCATTAAAACCATTATTTTACAATAGAAAAATGGTGAAATCCTTTAAAATGCATAAGTAATTATTGGAAACTCCAAAACAAGTGAGACCACTTTTGATAATTTTCATTTTCAGTGAACTTAATTATTAAAATAGTCTCCACATTACCTCTATCACAGAAACTATTTTGGGAGAGTATACTCCTTAACTCCATTATTTGTATGCTATAAAAGGCTGATAACTTTGAAAATCGATAACAAAATCATAAAAACTCCAAATGGGACAAACTCAACTATTCTGAACTTGTATTAATATTACCTATTTACCTATGTAATCCTTTACCCCACCATTGTTCTACAAATTTTGGCCAATTAATTAAATTACATGATTTGAGGGTTAATGAAACCTGAAATTCAAACTAGCATAACTTCCGATTCATAACTCCAAATGGAATAATTCTTTTACCTAAATCCATTTAAAATCATGATCTAACTACTGTAGAAAAACCATGCATTTTTGAGCATTTTGGTTTTGAGTTGTTTTCTGTATTTATTTGATGTTATAATTATATAGATCCGAGCATATTGACATCGACACTTACGCTACGAGAGCGAGCAGCTATTATACCAGCAAGGCAAGCATCATTTGAACTTTCTTTTGCATCATATTTGATCCAGTTTTGGTTAAGATAGTGCAATGATAATTGCTTGCATGCTATTTGATTATGTCAATATTTTTGTGATGTGTAGTTTAGTTATGTCCTATGCTTGAGGTTAATCTTGAATTATGCCAACTCCTATATGCTTAAGATAGGATGTGTGAACTATGGGTGATAGAATTGCTTAGCCATGCAAGTCTAGACACGGTAGTTCGATCGTCGGGAATAACCCGATGGTTTTGGGATACACACAACTCTTACTTTATGTTTTTACTTCAGATCTTTGTAGCTGTTTTATGAGTTAAATTTTGTTATTTTTAAATGAGATTTGGTCGGAAAAGTGTTGGTTAGTGATGATGCTTTGTGCACGAGCATTGGGTAAGTGGAAGGACTTGTCCGGACAATTGAGGACCGAACTTTGGGTACCCTCGTTCAAGCAACACTCGTCCGCCACACGCGGGTTGGGGCCGTATAGTTAAGTAGGGGAGGGTTTTATTGTGTTAAGTCCTTGGTGGTGTAAGGGGCATAGCACTG